>OZ034815.1:30334699-31538449 GCA_964030455.1 Linum trigynum
TAGCTATGATTTTTTAGATGCATTTATATGAAATGTTGCAAATGCTATAGGCATAAAGTTCCTCATATTCTCCTCATTCAAAACTTTAGGAATAAGGCTTAAAGATGTGGAATTCCCCTCAGAAAGCATGAAACTGGTTTTGAAAATCTTCTGAACAGATTTGATGTCTTCTTAAACTACTTACCAATTGAACTAAAGAAGCCAACTGAGAAGTCATCTGATCCAGGAAGCTTTATCCCCTTTCATAGAAAACAAAATTATAATATAGCTTTGAACTCTTCCCCAGAAGCTGTACGACATATGTATTTGCTTGTTGATGTTGAAATAATAAAGTTTAATTAAATAATTAAATTGTGAAAAAATCAAAATATGATAGAAACGTGGGTAAGTATGGAATTGTGTAGAATTGTTTAGGTGTGTCAAATTCATGAGTTTGTTAGGTGTTGTAACACTAAAAAATAAGGAAAAAGAAAGACCACTAGAGTAAGGCGCTGGATGCAGATTTTTGTGGTAGGTTAGAGACTTTGAAGCCTATAAATAGGCTCATTTGGAGCCGTGTATTGAGTGTGCAGAAGCAAGAAGCAAAGACAAAGCAATAGAAGAAGCCTTTATTCCTAAAACCCCTCTGCCAATTCCCTTCTCCAAATAAAACCCCAACTTTCCATTCTCCCCAAATCATGCCCGCCAAGTTTTATAAAGGAAATAAATTAATTTTATTTTCAACAAAGTGGTATCAAAGCCCGAGTTATTCTTAAGTATGCTCTGTTGTTGCAGCGTAGTTTGAACTTCCACATCAGAAAAGAATTTCTTGTGTTTTTGTTATCACGTTTATCCCATGGCCGAAAAAACCACTTTCCCCATTCAATTCCCCCACCTTACCAAAACCAATTACAAGAATAGGTGTATCCGTATGAAAGCCTTGCTGGGATCCCAAGATGCTTGGGATATTATTGAGAAAGGTTATGAGATTTCCGCGGAGGATTCTCTATTATCTCCTGCTGAAAAGGAGGTATTGAGAAAGAATAGAAAGAGTGATCAAAAAGCACTCACTCTTATTCATCAATGTCTTGATGAATCCATGTTCGACCAAGTAGCAGATGCTACCACGACGAAGGAAGCATGAGATATCTTGCAAAAGGAAATGCAAGGCATGGAACCAGTAAAGAAGGTTGACTTCAGACACTAACGAGAGATTTTGAAGCAATGAAGATGAATGAAGGTGAATCTGTTTCAGATTACACCGCCCGTGTGAAGTTAGTTGTCAGCAAACTGAAGCAGTATGGGGAGAAAATTGAAGAAACCAAGGTGGTGGAGAAAATTCTACGATCATTATTACCGAAGTTTGATTATGTGAAGGTGGCCATGGAGGAAGCTAAGGATGTGTCAAAGATGACGGTGGATGAAATTATCGGTTCATTGCAAGCATGTGAAGAAAGACTAAATAAAAGAAATAAAGAATCGTCAGAACAAGTGTTAGCTACAAAAGCTACCACTGAGGAGAAAGAAGGTGTCCGAGGAGGAGGTCAGTACAGAGGTCGAGGCAGAGGAAACTACGGAGGCAGAGGAAGAGGCAGAGCCCGAGGAGCATATCAAAGCAGAGATGGATAAAATTTCACCACGAACTATGAAACGTCCACCAGAGGCAGAGGTCGTGGACATGGAAGAGGAAGTTGGAGATCAAATGAAGGTCGTGATAAATCCAACGTCCAGTGCTATAATTGCTTGAAGTACGGGCATTATGCATCGGAATGTTGGAGTCCGCCTAAAGAAGTGGAGGAGACAACAAACAACGTGCAAGAAGAAGAAGTCAAAGGTACATTGATGCTGTCACATCAATGAGATGAAAAACCGAGAGATAACATGTGGTATCTGGATAATGCTGCAAGCAACCACATGTGCGGTAAAAGAAGCATGTTCATGGATATGGATGAATCGGTGAAAGGTAATGCCGTATTTGGAGATTCCTCGAAAGTTCCTATAAAAGGCAGAGGAACTATACTCATCCGGTTGAAGAATGGCTCACAACACTTTATCAGTGATGTGTACTATGTCCCAGGCATGACTAGTAACATCCTTAGTTTGGGTCAACTGATGGAGAAAAAGTATGAAGTTCACATGGTGAATCGTCAACTGGAGCTGCTAAATGAGAATAACCAGTTGTTGGCCAGAGTCCCAATGTCGAGAAACCAAATGTTCACCCTGAACATTCAAACAGAAATGGCGAAGTGTTTGAAATCATGTGTGAAGGACAATACATGGTTGTGGCATCTAAGGTATGGCCATCTAAATTTTGGAGGCCTAAAGTTACTCGGTCAGAAGAAGATGGTGCATGGTCTGCCAGTGATCAATCATCCAGACTAGTTGTGTGAAGGATGCTTAGTTGGGAAGCAGTTCAGGGCAAGTTTCCCAAGGGAGTCCCTATCAAGAGCTAAAGCACCGCTTGAGCTCGTCCATGCAGATCTCTGTGGACCGATTACCCCAACATCATTCGGAAAGAACAAGTATTTTCTACTGTTCATCGATGACTAGAGTAGAAAGACATGGGTATACTTCTTGAAGCAGAAGTTAGATACATTTGAAGCTTTCAAGAAGTTCAAGATGATTGTGGAGAATGAAAGTGGACGCTACATCAAAGCAATGAGATCTGATAGAGGGGGAGAATTTATGCTGAAGAAGTTTAGAAGGTTCTGTGAATATCAAGGAATTCGCAGGTTTCTCACAGTCCCGAGGTCCCCACAGCAGAATGGAGTTGTTGAAAGGAAGAACGGAACTGTTCTCAACATGGCGAGAAGTATGATGAAGAGCAAGAACCTGCCAAATGAGCTACGAGCTGAAGCTGTTGATTATGCAGTCTACCTGCTGAACTTGTCACCAACAAAGAGTGTTTGGAATCAAACACCCCAAGAAGCATGGAGCGGAAGGAAACCCACATTCTCTCAACTCCGAGTCTTCGGAAGTGTCGGATATGTGCACGTTCCTGATCAAGAAAGGAAGAAGTTGGATGACAAAAGCAAGAAGTACATATTCCTGGGATACTTAGAACACTCAAAAGGTTACAAGATGTTTGATCCCATGGAAGAGAAGTTGATCATCAACAGAGACATGGTTGATGAAAAAGCAACATGGGATTGGACTGCTGAAGTAAAGAAGAATTACAATTTTTATCCATTCACTATGGATGAAAGTGATGATGAACCAGATGCAACTACACATGTGACGAATCCACCCAGTCACAGAAAGCCTGCCAGCCCAGAAGGAGAATCTAGTGAAAGTCCCCGAGAAAGGCCACAAAAGTATAGAAGACTTGATGAAATTTATGAGGAAACGACAACCATCGAAGGTGATGAATTAACACTATACTACCATTTCATTGATAGTGAACCAGTGGATGCTGAAGAAGCCATGAAGGATGAAAAATGGAGAAGAGCCATGGATGAAGAAATTGGAGCAATTGTGAAGAACAAGACTTGGGATCTTGTGTCACTACCTGAGAACCAGAAGCCCATCGGTGTGAAGTGGGTATTTAAAGTGAAGAAGAACGCAAAAAGAGAAGTTTTCAGGCACAAAGCAAGATTGGTGGCTAAAGGATATAGTCAAAGACCAGGCATTGACTATAATGAAGTTTTTGCTCCCGTGGCGAGAATGGAAAGTATTACGATGGTGATATCTCTCGCTGCTCAAAATGGATGGAAGATACATCAGATGGATGTGAAGTCAGCTTTTCTGAATGGATATCTCGAGGAAGATATCTATATTGAGCAACCCCCTGGATATGTCGTTGAAGGTCAAGAAGATAAGTTGTTGAAGCTGAAAAAGGCATTGTATGGTTTGAAACAAGCACCAAGAGCTTGTAATAGCAGGATTGACAAGTATTTTCAACAGAACATGTTCAGTAAATGCCCACATGAGCATGCGCTATAATGCAAGGTGCAAGATGGAGCAATCTTGATAGTTTGCCTGTACGTAGATGATCTCATCTTCACATGCAATGATCCTAAAATGTTTGAAGAGTTCAAGAAGACGATGGTTCATGAGTTTGAGATGACAGACATCGGACTGATGTCATATTATCTCGATATTGAAGTAACTCGAAAGGAGGAAGGCGTTTTTATCTCACAAAGTGGTTTCGTCAAGGAGGTCCTGAATAAATTTAGAATGGAGAATTGTAATCCTGTGAGTACACCAGCTGAGTGCAGACTAAAGTTATCCAAGGATGATAAAGGAGAGAAGGTTAACTCAACAGAGTTCAGAAGTCTTGTGGGAAGTCTGAGATATCTGACTTGTACCAGATCATATATTCTCTATGCAGTTGGATTAGCCAGCAGATACATGGAGGCGGCAACTATGTCACACTGGAATGCTGCCAAGAGGATATTGCACTACGTCAAAGGTACAATAGATCATGGTCTACTTTATACTAAGTCAGAAAATTCTAAATTGGTTGGATACTGCGATAGTGATTGGCCAGGAGACGTGGATGATCGTAAGAGCACTACAGGATTTGTATATTTTCTTGGAGATACTGCTTTCACATGGAGTTCAAAGAAGCAAGCTATCGTGACACTATCTACTTGTGAAGCTGAGTATGTTGCTGCGACATCATGTGCGTGTCATGCGATATGGTTGTGAAAGTTGTTGAAAGAGTTGAATATGGAACAAGAAGGGTCTACTGGAATATTTGTGGATAAAAAGTATTCCCTGGCGCTAGCAAAGTTTCCGGTGTTTCATGATCGCAGTAAGAACATTGATACAAGATATCATTTTCTAAGAGAATGCGTTGAGCAGAAAGAAGTAATGCTAAAGTATGTGAAGACTGAAGACCAGATTGCTGATATTTTCACGAAGCCGCTGAAGCAAGATGTGTTCGTCAAAATGAGGACGCTACTCGGAGTTATGACGAATTAAACCGGGGGTTTTGAAATAATAAAGTTTAATTGAATAATTAATTTGTGAAAAAAAAATCAAAATATGCTAAAAAAGTGGGTAAGTATGGAATTGTGTAGAATTGTTTAGGTTTGTCAAATTAATGAATATGTTAGGTGTTGTAACAATAAAAAAAATAAGGAAAAAAGAAAGACCACTAGAGTAAGGCGGCCGATGCAGATTTTTGTGGTAGGTTAGAGACTTTGAAGCCTATAAATAGCCTCATTTGGAGCCGTGTATTGAGTGTGCAGAAGCAAGAAGCAAAAACAAAGCAATAAAAGAAGCCTTTATTCCTAAAACCCCTATGCCAATTCTCTTCTCCAAATAAAACCCCAACTTTCCATTCTCCCCAAATCGTGCCCACCAAGTTTTATAAAGGAAATAAATTAATTTTATTTCCAACAGTTGAGAATCAAGTTTAGTATAGAGAAGCTTCCCCATTAAATTCACAGACACGTTTTTATCTTCAGATTTATTTGTCCCTAGAATCCTTTTGTAGAAATTGACAGCTGATTCGAGATAGATTGTACATTTTTATACCCATTGTCTTGTATCGTTTGACTTGTTTAGCTCCGTCCTTGGATCTATTTTAAGCTCGGTTTGGTGTTGTTTTGGCATGTTTTAGACTTTAGCAGGTAGAATGTGAGAAAGGATCAAAGTTAGACAAAAGGGAACAAAACGGTGAAAAGTGCAAGGATCACGGGCTGGCATCAATTGTCACAGGGAGTGGACGATGAAGTTGATGAGAAAACTGTGAAAATCACAAAGTTCCAGGAGCATGTTCACCCCTCGCGAGCATCGCAACGATCACTATCCTAAACCGTGAACTCAGCAGAGAGATCGTGAAGTGTGTTAATGAAACGATGTGCTTTGCACTGAGATCACAATATTGTTACACACTTCATGTGCATGATATTCAACCGTGAAATGTGCGCTCGTAGGCTATATCAGCTGAAGGAAGCAGAATGTCAAAAAGGAGTTCTGAGAGAGTTTGGAGTTCTTCTTCCGGAACCTAGAGAGAGCTACGAAAAAGGTGAATTTTACCTACACAAGCCATTTGAAGCCCAGATTTCATCTACAAGCATCCATCAAAGCAACTAGGAAAAAGGAGAATCAAGTTTTCATGGGGGTTTTCTCTTTTCTAGTTGTTTTTCTTTCTCTAGCTATTGAGTAGTTTCTCTATTCACTTGATGTGAACCTTAGTCTAGGATGTTGTAGATTGATGTATGTTAACTCTTTGTGTTGATGGGTATTGTTGCTTATATTAATATGTATAATTTCATGCAAATTGAGTATTCTTAATCAAACCCCTCAATTTTGTGGCAAATTGACCAAGGAGGGAGAAGATCCCCTTATGACAATTAGGGTTACTACTCAATCAACATAGAGTGCCATGAATCACTGTGATTGGTAAATCTACGCCGTTACGGGTTTATCTCCTAGGGAGTGAAATTGTTTGCCTAGCAGTATTGTGGTATGCCCCTCTGATTAGACCACTTAAGCGGGCTAAGATGCACTCGAATACGAGATCCTATCTATTTTAGATCCCCTAACAGTATATTGAACTTGTTTATCGTACTAGAGTATCACATTCTCATCTCAACGCGGCACTAGGGGGATAATCGTCCGAGTGAAGTTTTATCACTTGAACTAAACATCGTTTTAATTGTGTGTTTCTTAGTTAAATAGTTTTAAACAACATTTCGATTGCTAGATAATTTGTAGATTGCTGAAGTAAGAATATAAATATCACTCAGGTTTGGTAATTGAAATACTTGCTCTATATTGCAACCGGTTATAGGTTATACTTGGCCTATGATTGGTATTGAGTAGTTATTAGTGAGCCAAGTTCCTGCCACCATTGTCGGGGAACATTGTCTATTATTCGGTAAAAGTGAGCTACTGTTAATGTAACATTTCTTTTCTTGACTTGTGAGTTTGTATCTTGCTTGTTTGGCTCTTGTCTGTGTTGTTGGGAGTGTGTGCAAGTGGTGTATGACCCGGAGAAATCTGGCACCCTTAGCATCCGCTAGATGATAACATCAATCGCACTCTCCAGGAGAGAGGGAGATAAGGGAAGAAAGAGAAAGGCTTGTAGTTCGGGCTCAACCTCTCATTGAACCCGAAGTTAAAGTTGAAGAATAAGTTGAATTTGAGGAGGAACTTGTGATGACGAACGAAGTTTTACAAGAGGGGGATGAAGCAAGGACTATGGGATACTATATATCCCCACAGGTGGCGGATGTCCAACTTAGAATCCGACATCCGCCCCTGGGTTGAGGATATTAGGTTGAGGCTCTTCCCATACTCCCTAAGTGGAAAGGCAAGTCATGCAATTTGCCCAAAGGCTAGCAAAGGAACACCCCCGGCCTGCAGGGATAGAATCCCCGGCCGAGGAATTGAAGAGGAGACAAGGAGGATTAGATCAGTGGCACCCACATTAGTGAGAAATAATCATCGACTGGGGATTGAGACAGGTGATTGGGGCTTACGAGTTTAGTTACCTTTTTTAGTTAGGGTTCTTTTTCCATTTCAGGTTTTTAATTAGTTTATTTTTTCCATACATATTTAAAGGGTTGTAAATGCGATTGTTAGCAAAATTTTAGACTTTGTTGAATAATAATTTTACACTGAGGTGTTTTCCTCCATGAAGCATGCGTGTTTATGGTTCATTGTTTTAGCTATCGTTGGATTCCATAGATAGTGCAAGATCCTTGTTTGTGCTTTTCTGTTGCAAGACTCTTATCAATCAAGCAATCACACTTGATTATGATGAGTATCTATCAATACCAATTAACCCTCAACATATCCCTTTATTTTTTATGCTAGTTTTGAAGGTTAATTTGAGCTATCTAAGGTTGAGTTGTTGCGTGCATCTGATCAATAGAACCTAGGCTTTCACAAGCTTAGTATCTTATCAACATGAAGTTTGTTGAACAATAGACCTCCACTCTCAATCACATCTTCATGGCAAGGTATTTCTCGCCTTCCAATAAACTGAGTTTTGAAAGAAGATTACCCATTTTTGTCAAGAAGATGACGAGACTTTGCAGGATTTTCGGGAGCGCTACTCCGATCTCTTTCTCCAATGCCCATACCACGATTTTGATGAGGAATTCATGATTGAATTTTTTTACAATGATCTGTTTCAATAGGGCCGGATGCTCATTGATTTCTTGTGCCAAGGGAATATGTTTAACAAGACTCCACCCTAAATGAAAGGAATTGCTTGAAGAAATAGCTGTGAAGGGCTATGATTGGGGTATGCAAGGCGATGAAGGAATATTCATGATAAGGGGAGTGCATTTCATTGAAGCAAAGCTTTCATTTGAAGCGAAGATAGATGGGTGATCAAAGTATTGATGAAGATAGAAATAAAGGCAAGAGTTCGGTAATCGTGTGTGAATGGTGTTCAAGCCCCGAACTATATGTTGCAAGAATGTCAAATTATGCCGGAGTCAACCACTCCAAAAAAGTAAATTCACTTCATTTCTAATGCTAGGGGTCCATCAATAAAAAAATGACCATAGCAATACGTATAATCCAAGGTGGTGCAACCATCCAAATTTTGCTTGGTGATCAGCGACAAATCCGAGACCACCCGGTTATCAAGAACCAACCAACGGTTACCAACCAAGACTTCCATTTGCTCAACATAGACCGCAATTCCAATCCTCAACTTTCAACAATAAAATATGAACCATAATGTGTACAAGGTTTTCAACAATGACAACAACCAAACAAGGTCTCCAAGCTCGAAGACCTAGTGACAACCATTGTGAGTTAAAGTTCTCGAAAGTTTGAGAAGATAGAGAAGTTTATGGAAGTTGCAACAAACAAGTTTACCTCGGTTGAGGCGTGTTCAAGAAGTCATCAAAAAAGTCTTCGGGACTTGGAGCAAATCAAAAACCTTGCCAAAATCCTCACCAAGAGACCATAAGGAGCTCTAGCTTCACAAATCGTTGCTAACCTCAAAGATCAAAGAGAGGGGGGGGGGGTGCATGGAGTTTCACTAAGAATCGGGAAGATAACTCAACATGTGGCAACAAAGAAAGTGTTTCAAGTAGAAGAAGAATCCCCTTCAATGGTCTATGCACAAGATACTATGGAGGGAAAGGACAAAGAGGCTAAGAAGGAACCACCAACACCACCTGCCTTGGCTGAGTACAAGCCTTCACCTCCTTTCCCCACAAGAGTTCACATGGACCGTTTGGAGGAAGAATTTGGTAAATTCATGGAGACACTTAAGAAGCTCAGCGTCTCGGTTCCTTTCTTGGAAGAGATGGCACAAATGCCAAAGTATGCAAGGTTTCTCAAAGGGCTTATTTCTAAGAGGCGGAAATACAAAGACCTCGAGTCAGTAACCCTAAGTGAGGGGTGCTCCGCAATCATCCAAAAAAAATTTCTTAAAAAACAACAAGATCCAGGTAGTTTTACTATCCCACTTTGCATTGAAACATGTCATATAGAAAAGTCATTGGCAAAATTAGGAGTTAGCATTAATGTCATGCCTTTCAAGCTCTACAAAAATTTAGACCTAGGTGAATTAAAAAATACCATGTTGAGTTTTACGTTGGCTGACCGTTCTATAATTAGCCCTAGAGGCATAGTAGAGGATGCCTTAGTTCCAGTAGGCAAGTTTTACAATCCAACGGATTTTGTCATCTTAGGTATTAGTGAGGATACCGACATGCCCCTCAATCACCTTGCTCAATAGATTGAACCGGATTTGCCATAGTAGTGTTAAGGTTCCTACAAGAAACTTTGGTAATGCTCTAGCCTTTTCTTTTGAGGCAAGAAGAGATTCAATCTCCAAAAGTACATCGCCACAAGATGGAAACTTCCCAAGAACATCCCCCCATATTTCCATTCACAACCTCTACCTCAACTTCCTTAGTGTGCTCAGACACAACTTCATCATCACAGACATAACCAATTACCTTACAGTTCTTGCACCCTAAAGGTCGATTACAATACTCAAGATTAACCAAGAAAGTAGGTTTATTATCATATACAAGTTTCAATGTCTCTGAAAAGTCATATTCGATATCTATCTCTACACAAGGGCAATCCATTCTTCTACATAGCTTAGTAGACTGATCAAACCAGAGTGAGGATGCTAGCCATACGCGTAAGAATACGCCCAGTAGCATACTCGATGGGAAGATCCCAAAAGCATACCCAAATTGGAATGGACGAACTACAATTACCGTTTGAATATCTAGCGACCACTCATGCAAGAAGCACATATCATTCATATAGTGCCAAGACCCAGTTTTCGGAGACAAGTTTCAATGTCTCTAAAAACTCATATTCGATATCTATCTCTACATAGCCTAGTAGACTGATCAAACCAAAGGGGAATTCTGAGGATGCTAGCCATACACGTAAGAATACGCCCAATAGCATACTCGAAGGGAAGATCCCAAAAGCATACCCAAATTGGAATGGATGAACTACAATTTACCGCATGAATATCTGGCGACCACTTACGCAAGAAGCGCATCTCATTCATATAGTACCAAGACCCAATGATGAAGACCCACTATGCTATAGCGGTATTCGGGAATTGGAACACGGTCAATTGATCACTGAAGCGGGAAACCCTAATTAGTCCAGATTTTTCCAGAGACATGATTTTCCCGGATATAGATTTTCTTGGATGAAGGAGAAGAATGAAGGAATTGGCCAACGAGACAGTTTTCCCGTAGAGCAATTCCCTCCTGGACAATCTCCTCTGAAATGCACAATCCGCCATCAAACCTGGAAATTACATTTTCACCCATACTGGATATGAAAGCCTCTCCGAGTGTAAGGGCTATAATTATATAAAGCCTCTTCATACCATGTAAAGTCTGAGGATTGTGACGTGATTTAAACTGGAATCGTTGAAATGTACTTCTGACCACATAGCTTGCTCCACTGACATGTTTACTAGTTATAAAGAAGTTCAGGACACTTTTGTTTTCCTTCCAAACAAAACCAAAGTCTTGGTTAAATGTATAGGAACAGTTACTCTACCCACTAGTCTGTCCATATATGATGTTATTTTAGTGCCCATTTTCACCTTCAGCCTTATTTCTGCCAGTAAACTCACCCATGATCACCCACTTTTCCTACACTTTCAATCCGATCACTGCGAAATCCATGACCTTCTAAGCCAGAGGAGGATTGGTTTTGCAAGAGAGTGTAGAGGCCTTTACCAACTGATCATTTCCTAGAGACCTTAACCACCACCTTCACCAAACTCACCACATCCAGCAACCTCCATATTCAACTATCAACCACAAGATCTCAACATTTGGATGTTTGGCGACCTCTCTCAGTTGTATCTCATGGTGGTTATCAATATTTTCTCACTGTTGTGGATGATTTCTCTCGTTGTGTATGGATTTATTTGATGAGGCATAATAGTGAAGTTAAGTGGGTAGATACAAGGTTTCTATGCCTTAGTCAAAAATTGGTTTGGCACAACTGTTAAAACCATTCGTAGTGACCAGGGTAAGCAGTTCCAAATGTGTAATTACTTCGCTCAAGAGGGGATTGAACATCAGGTCTCTTGCGCAGAAACTCCTGGACAAAATGGAAGAGTTCAGCTTAAGCAGTAAGCACTAATACATCCTTAATGTTGCCAAAGCCTTGAAGTTTCAATCTGGTCTTCCCCTACAATATTGAGTGAATGTGTTCTTCATGCTATGTATCTCATCAATAGAATTCCCACTCCAATCTTAAACAACAAATCTTCAGTTGAAGTTTTACTTAACAAATCATCTTCACTGGTTCATTTAAGGGTGTTTGAGTGCTTGTGCTATGCCTCTACTCTTTCTCATGGTAGGACCAAGTTTGCTACTAGAGCACGACAATGTGTTTTCTTGGGGTTTCCAGTAGGTATCAAAGGATACAAGGTTATGGCAATCCATACCAAGCAGGTTTTCATTTATAGAGATGTTGTGTTCTTTGAGAAGATATTGCCTTTTCACTGTCCAGATGCCAGCTCACCTCCAATTACCTCACCTTCTCTTATTACCCCATCTCCTGAACCTGCTCCTGCTCTACATGTTCCTTTCCCTCTTCAAGAGTCTTCTCCTCAGGTTCATCCATCCATGGATGAAGAGGTGCAACCTGAGGACCACATTGTTAGTCTTTCTCCTATTCAAACTGGAAGTCAAGATCGACATGATCAGTATGTCTACTTTGATTCAGTTAAACAAGAACTGCTCCCACAGGCTTGTGTAGATATTGACATCCAGGATTCCACACAAGAGGACATACCTCGAATAAATGTCATACTTCCTAGTAAGTATAATGATTATGATTTAGATCCAACCATTACTTTTGGTCCCTATAGAAAGTCAAACTCCTAAAGTAGATATCCTATATGTTTGAATGTGAATGGTCTAAGTCTTGATAATAAATCCCTTGCATTGAGTATTGTGAACCATGAAGAACCTAAATCCTATTATGGGACAATCAACTCAGATGTTTGGAATAAGGCTGTGAACTCAAAATTACATGCAGTGGAAGAGAATTAGACTTGGGATGTTGTCCCACTGCCACCAAACACTAAGGACATAGGAAACAAATGGGTTTTCAAGTATAAGTTCAAGCCTGATGGTTCACTTGAAAGAGAAAAAACCAGATTGGTGGAAAAGGGCTATACTCAACTCTATGGAATAAATTTTATGTATACATACTCCCTAGTGGCTAAGATAAACACAGTGAAGACTTTTATGGAAGTTCCAAACTTAGGAAAAAATCCCAAAATACACTAGTTGTTAAAAAAATCCCCAAAATATGTAAGTTATAAAAAAATTCCAAAAGTACACATGTTTGACATTCACTGGCGTCGTCTAACATAGTGAATATAATATCCGCCGAAGACACATCGGTGAAGCAATCACCTCTTTAAACAAAAAACGTTGAATGCATCACCGTTTTAATCAAACACGGGGAAGTAATGACCGCGTTCGTTTACAGCAGGGAACATTTCACCGTATCAAACGGCTATGGTGAAGGGTTGGGGGACGCGGATCGCTGACGTGGACGAATGCGAGGTATTCACTGTCGTGGAAAAATATGACAAATGCCCTGCTTTCCACGTTAGCGATCCACGTCGCCCCACCCCTTCACCGTTGTCGTCGGATGTATTGAGGCGTAGATTCTGGTTTTCCTCCCATATCCAATGCCTCACAGCCTCCCACGTCAGCGATCATGGTCATTCATCGCGTTTAAGAAACACGGGGTCTTCCATGCATTAGACGAAGGCAGTGATTGAGTTGTGTTTGTTTCCAGTAGTCCCCTTCCCCTATAAATACCACCCTTCTCCGTTATTCTAAATCACACCACCACACTACTCTTCTTTCTCCCTCAATTCCTGCACTCTAGTTTCGCTCTAAGTATGCTCTATGGTTGCGGCTAAGTCTGATCTTCCACATCAGAAAGAATTCCTAGAGTTATATCCTAAAGCCCTCCCCTCTAAAAAACCGTCGAACCTATGTCTGCCGCCAAAAAATGGATGAATAGGCTCTTCAGGTACGTTCTTGGTAATCCTTTTGTGAATTTTTTTTTGTAATCGAAACAATATGATTTCATTCAAATTTTTTTACAGATGGGTGCCGAGATATACGATCCTTGTGGGAGGGGGTATTTATTTGACAAACATGGTGCATTCACCGCTGTTGTCCAAAACGGTGAAGACATACACCGCGTTGCCCTAAGGCGGTGAAGGTTAGGTGGTTGTGACCTAATTATTCACCTATCAGGGGGAAACGTGGCAATTGTTCACCGGCGTAACCTAGCGCGGTGAAGGATTCACCACTTTGTACGATAGCGGTGAAGGGTTCCCCTCTTTCCAAAATGCGGTGATTATTTGACCGTTGTTAACAAAGGCAGGAAACACTTCACCGCTGTTTTCTCAAGCAGGGATAAAAAGGTTATAATTTCACCGCTTTTGTTGAACGTGGGGAATGGTTTCACCGCGTTAGACAATAGTTGTGAATGTCAAACATGTATATATTGGAATTTTTTTATAACATGTATTTTTGGAATTTTTTTAATTACATGTGTATGTTGGGATTTTTCCTGCAAGCTTAAGGAATTGGCTAATTGAATAGATTGATGTATCTAATGCATTCTTGCATGGAGACCTAGATGAGGTGGTTTATATGAAGATACCTGGTTGACTTAAATTCAATTCAACAGGAAACCAGAAGATGACCTGTAGATTGAAGAAATCATTGTATGGCTTAAAGCAAGCCTCGAGGCAATGGTTTGCTAAACTCACTGGTTTACTAGAGAAGTTAGGTTTCTCCCAGTCAGCTATAATTATTCACTCTTTATGAAATGAACACATGGAAGGATCACTGTTATACTTGTGTATGTTGATGACATCTTAGCTGGAGGTGATGCCCAGAAGGACATAGACCAAGTTAAAACAGCATTGAGCAAGGAATTCAAATTAAAGCTCTTAGAACCATTGAAGTATTTTCTTGGTCTTAAATGTGTGTCAAAGGAAGTATGGTGTGGATCTTTTGAAAGACATAGATTATTTGGATGCAAAGGGTTGCAAAACTCCCATTGATGTATAGGTTAAAATAAGTTCAAAAGGAACAATACTGGAGGATGGTGAAGTTTACAGAAGACTTGTTGGCAGGCTTCATTATCTCACAATTACAAGACCAGACATTGCCTTTGCAGTCCACCAACTCTGTCAATATCAAAAGAATCCTTGTGAAGAGCATATACAGGCAACCTAAGAGTCTTGAGATATTTGAAGTCATCACTAGACTAGGGCATACAATTCAGCTTCACAGTAGAAGTAAAGATTATTGGCTTCAGTGACTCAGACTGGGCCAGTTTCCTTAACACAAGACGATCCATTACAGGTTATTGCACTTTCCTGGGCTCTTCACTTCTCACTTAAAAAACTAAGAAGCAAACAACAGTTTCGAGATCTTCATCTGAAGCTGAATATAGAGCCTTGGCACTCCTAGTTTGTGAGATAGAATGGTTGAAGAGATTACTTTCAGAGTTGACAGTGCAGGTTCCTCTTTATATCCTTATGTATTGTGATAACAAATTGCCATACACATTGCAGAGAACCCAATTTTTCATGAGAGAACCAAGCATATCAAAATTGATATGCATGTTACAAGAGACAATATTAAAACTGGTTTGATGAAGTTGAAACATGTTGGAACAGTGGAACAACGTGCAAATATATTCACTAAAGGCCTAGATCGATTCAGAATGAAGGAGATATTGTGAAAGTTGGGGATCATAGGAGTACCACCAACTTGAAAAGGGGGGGGGGGGGGGGTGACAGAGTTGTAGATGCAGAACAAGCTACAATCCTGCTAGGTTGCAGATTTGAAGAAAGGAAGCAAGACGATGACGTTTAAGAAGAAGAAGTAACAAGTCGTGAGATTGTAGGAAAATAGTGGTGTTCCAGCTGTTAATTATTATTGTTTATTTAAACTTTTATCCAATCATGTAAGGACATGTTTCACAAGTCGGTTAATTACAGTGGTAGCTATATAAGCTACAGAGAACTCAGATTTCAGCTGAACTTCCTCTGCCAAAATCTGTTTTGCCACAATAGTTTTCACCGGTTCTCGATATTCAACACATTGTTTGTTTGCAATTTTAATATATCACCTTCGCGACATACTAGATGGTATAAGACATTGATTTAAGATGAACAAATTGAACCGGATCGATAAAAAATATTCTTTTATATTTCCTTCATATAAGCTCATTTTTTAATTTATATGACTTCATACTGCTTAGAATCACGATCACACCCAAATGTGGGTGCTCAGATTCTTCTCACTCATACTGGGTTATTGATAGATTATCGATACTTTATCTTAAATTTAGGTTAATATCATTAGTAAACCCAAACTATCAAAAAATGTCACTTGTGTCCAACCAATTCAATATTCCATTTTTGTCTTGAACTATTACTAGCGTGGGCCCCAGCTAGTTGGCCGGAGGAAGTTGAGTTATGAAATTTTAGAATGTAATGGAGTGTATAGCTTATTGTTGTATATATTTTTTTTTTAAACACGTGATAAAGATAGTGAATTTTAGCAGGAAAGAGGCATGGATAATGTAACGAATCAAAAATCAGCCTTATGACCAAAGTTCGAGTACCTGTTACCTTGTGAAACAATATTATTTTTGGTAATATGATGAGGTGGAATAAGTTTGACAGAAACTGAATTTCAGAATACCGAATAAAAAATCGCCTATAAAATACACTATAATTTAATTATTAGGATATCAAATAATTACATAATATATATTTGAACTTATAAAAATTGGACTAATATGGTTGGTCGAGGTCGAACCATTTAATAACTTTAAAATACATTATATTTTAACCACTAAGATATAAATTAATAGCATAATATATGTTATGCTAGAGAAAATAGCATGTTTTACGATGGCAAATCCATGATGTTCATTTATTTTACTTGATGGCCAAATCCCGTATGAGTCAAGCCCATTCAACTCTTTTATTCTATGGTTAGCGGTTAGCCCATTAGAATTCATGCATTAGTTCATTGTTAAGTTTTTTTCTTTTTAACAATGAAAAATGAGTATTGTTTTTTCCCTTTCATATATATCTTACCAACACCGAGAAATAAAAGAAAGCCACCAATCTTCAATAGTACTGTATTGTTACAGTGAAACGATATTGTGGATTTCTTTGTCACTTATCTGTTAGAGCTTGCGAATGATGGGAAAAGGGGTGGTTGATTACGATTTGATTAGATGACTCAATCTTTAAATTTTACTTGCATGCAATTTACCACCCCTCTTCATTTGCATGAGTGGATCATTTTAGTATGCTTGGATTTCTTTTCATAGGGAAGAGATTAGGCGGTTAGCACATGGAAGAAGGATTGGGAAAATTATTTTGTAAACAATTATGAAGCTCACTTTCTCTAATTATTTCATTTATTCCCGGCGTGGGTGGAGTCCAGATCCAGCATAGGAACAATCCAAGACTCGGTTATGGTGATCGCTATGGAGGCACGAAACAGATGCGACCATGGTTGAAACCTGTTATGTTTTTGTGGGCCGCAACAATTCCTAGGCCCGTTCAAGGCCGCACGTGTACGGTAAGTTGGCCCGTTCCACAGAGGAAAGAGAAAAAAATTGACACTCCCTATTATACCTTCCTACAAACGCTCATGGAGCAGGAAATTTGAAATGGGAGAAGAGTATTTTCCTTCATGCTATTATATTATGTGTAGATTGTAGTAATTAGAACCCCACTTTTAAATCTGAAGCAAGTGACCACTATCACAAAACATCATATTATAAAAACTTATTTGCAATCATGAGGTTATTTCACTCAAAAGAAACTATGGTTTATATGTTGAAGATCAGCATTATAGTTTGAATAGTTCAATTCGGCAATGATCTCAGGTCTTGCATATAAATTTCGTGTAAAAGTGGTATGATTGAAGCTATTCACTATTTTAACACTAATCAGAATAGTCTTTGTTTACTGGAAACTAACCACCAAAGCATTTCAAATCATAAAAATGATGATACTGAAAAGGAGTATTATAACAAAAGCAGCAAAAAGTATAGTTATTTATCTTTAATCAACTCAAAAGTCAACCTAGAAGATCAACCAAATGAACCGATGTTAAGATATCATACATTACTATCAAAGAAACTAAATAACCCATCAGGCAGCTCTCCAAGCAAGAACACTCAATCTTTACATATTTACCCCTCCGAAAATTGCTTTGTGTAACAATATAGGCGGAGTTGGTTAGGCGGTTGTCGAGTCCAGTGGTAAGGTTTGGAGAGACGACAATGGTTGCGCGTTTAGTACGTAGTTCGGGACACCATTTAGACCTATTTACATTAGTTGTGACTTTTCAATCCGCATTCGACAAAACAACATCACTCAATATTTTCATATTTACCCCTCTCTTAAAGACACACGTGCAACATATTCACTCAAAACTTCTATGTTCAAAAATATTGTTGTTTTATGGTAGTTATATTATTTAAGTCTATGTCAAGAATTTTGCATCGCTTCTACACATTCAATACTGCAATTCGATGTGCAATATTTGCACCAATGACATTAGGCTTGTGATTTTAAAATTATTCTCCTTTTATAAGATAAATAGAAATATAATTAATTATTAAACTCGAATTAAAATAATCAAAGTATGAAAATAGAAGTATCAAATACCAAAAAAATATTTATGGGAGAGGTAGTGGCTTAGCTAACTATGACGGAAAATTTCATGATTTTTCAGATTTAAACTTCCTGTATGTTTTTAATTTAAAAGGTTTAAACAAATTTTTTTAGTCTAACTGGTTATGTTTCCTGTCTTTTCTCAAAGAGATCACAATTCAAATCCCATCACTTATGTATTTTTCCTGTAAATAAGAAAATAATAAATGACTATGAAGACGAATCTACCCTTACTACTTTTGCTATGGATGCAAGGATTTTGTAATGGGGAAGCACCTTTCCCATTTCACTCTTATATTAGGTGTAGCGAAAGTAACCCGATGGTTGAGTGTTTAGTGGGTCGGCCACTATTTGGGTCTATTTACATTAGTAGTACCTTTTCCATTTGCGTTGGGCAAACCAACAACACTCAATCTTTTGATATTTACCCCTCCAAGAATTGCTCTGGCTTAATAATAGAGGTAGAGGAGGTTAGTCGGTTGTTGAGTCTGATGAGAAGTTTGGAGAGACGGTGATGGTTGAGCGTTTAGTGGGCCGGGGCACTATTTGGGCCCGTTTACATTAGTAGTGCATTTTCCATCCGCGTTCGGCAAACCAACATCACTTAACCTTTTCATATTTACCCCTCTCGTAAAGACACATGTTCCCCATATTCACTCAAAAGTTATGTATTTAAAAATATCGTTACTTTATGATAGTTATAACAATTAAGTCTATGTTAAGAATTCTACATCGCTTCTATGCATTCAAGAGTGCAATTCGATATGCAATATTTGAATCAATGACATTTTGGTTGCTAAACGTGGTGGAAAAGTCCTATATTTTTCAGATTTAAGCTTTCTGTATGTTTTTAATTGAAAAAGATCACATAAATGTGTTTATTGTAACTGTTTATGTTTCTTATCTTTGTTTGAAGAGACCACGGTTCAAATCTCATTATTGATGTATTTTTCTGTAAATAAGAAAATAATAAGTGATTGTGAAGATGAATCTACCCTTCCTACTTTCACTCTGGATGCATGAAATTTGAAATGGGGTTTCAAGTTTTCTCATTTGGCTTTTATTTATTGTGTAGATTATGTTAGTGTTGACCATTAGTATTTGACAAAAAAAATCCAGTTAGCGATGGCATATGATGTGTTAAGTTTAAATAATTAAATGACAACTAAAATATTTAAAATTCCTATCTCATCTACCAGAATCCCCTTCCCGAGCCTGCTTGGCCTCTTCCTCTTACCGGCTGCAATCTTCTCCATCGTCGGAGAGCTTTGATTGTGTCAACAAGTCCCTCTTCGGAATCGAGCTTTCATCCCAACCACCGTCGGTCCTAGTCGCCACCACCTTCCAACCCCTAGTTTTCTCTTATCCCACGAATCTGACTAGTTCCACCGCAATTTCTTTGGCTCGGAATCGACATACTACTTCTTTGATTGACTGGATCTGGGTGGCGATGTTGTGATAGAGGCTTTTCTAATTCTTCCCATGGAAGCCACTATTAACATATCTGACTTTTGTGAAAGCTTTTCCCCAATTGGGTTGTTGGATTTGGGGGGTTTTCTTAGATTCAATGGCGCTCTTCCCCAATTTTTTTGTTCGACGATGACCATTCGTCGAAGGAGAGAAAGAGAAAGAACCAGAGAACCTTGGGTTTTAGGTTAGGGAGTAAGAGAAGGGTTGGTGGGGTTGCCGCAAAGCAAGGATGTTCTCGCTCTGGCGAACGGAGGAGTGAAAGGGGAGGAGGAGCCATGCGACCTACGAATAATGACTGCCATATCTGTAAGAACCCTCCCAAAATCAACATCGACCGGATCTGGTGATAAAACGAGGACACGTCGAAGAACGCGGGGTCTTAGCTCAATCAAAATTGCAAATGATTTCCAACCCCAAGTGGAATCTGCTTCCTCTGTTGCTCCCAACACGACACCATCAATGAGAAATTAGTGTCGCTCACTAAGAAAATCAAGCCACTCAATTTGTTAAAAAACTCCACAAGAGAATCGTTGGCGGCGGGAGTGACGTTGTGGAGGTCGTAGGTGAGAAGGTGGTGGTGTTGGAGCTCCAACAAGCCGACGTCATCCCCGTTACCATCAGTTAGCCGACGCGGTCGTCTCCGCCTCCAGAGTCTTCAGTCATTGTCGACGTGGTCACCAACGTCCACGACACCTTCTGCAGTCGAGAGAAGCGGACGAGGGAGAAAGGAGGTCTAGAAAAAAGATGAGAAAGCAATTTTACATTTTGTTAATATCAATTTATTGTTATTACTTTTTAAAATAATAACAATTTTAATTTACAAATAAAAATCTAAAATTGAAGATGAGGTGGTGCATACGTGGCCGCCACGTATGTGCCATGCAACTAATAATTAACATTTTATGGTTGATCATTAGGTCAACCGTTATCTATGACGGTCAACAAAATTGTCAGGACGTTAATGACATACAACTATCATATGTTGGGACATTTTCAGAATATATAATAGGTTAGGGCACAAGTAACATTTTTCTAATAGTTCGGGTTTACTAGTGGTATTAACCCTTAAATTTATTCTATAGACTACGAGGTGAATCTTTTACCAACCTATCCGAAGACATCTTGAGAAAAAAATAGTGTACATATAAGAAAGGGTTAATATCCTAGTTTGGTCCGAAGTTTGAAGTAAGTGACAGTCTTGGCCTCATTTTTCAAATAAGACATTAATGGCCTACTTTCAGACTATTGGACAAATTTGGCCAAAATCTATGTAGACCGTTAATATTAATGATTCAACATTCATTCCATTAGTAACTCGTTATCTAGGGCTGAGGTGGCAGTGAAGTGGCTTCCATATAATTTATTTATGCTAAAAATAAAAAAATTAAATAATAACAAATACAAACTAAAAGAAACGAGGCGCCCACTACCCCCACCCCTTTTCCCAGAAACTTCATCTTCCTCCTAGAAATTATCACCCCTTTGCAACTAGGGGTGAGCTACGGGAAACGGGTATTTGGGTATACCCGTACCCGTCCCTTTTTTGAGAGTTACGGGTACCCAAATACCCATAATTTTTGTAACGGGATGGGACTTGAGATCAAGAACCGCTACTTTGGGTACCCGTAGGTTACCCGTTTATACCCGTTTGAGTATTACGGGTACTCTTTATACCTATTAATCCAAATATCCAAGCCCAGTCCAATCCCCTAGCTTGCCTCCTGCTACCCCATTCAATTTCCCAAATGGCCAAACCTCATTCATCACCAAACCAAAAAACTTGAATGCATTGAGAAATGACTAGTTAACCACCATAAAAAACTACTCAGAAACCAAGTTAATTGTTATAGCAGGACAAAAATTATCAGCCGCTATGGATAGGCTGTTGAGGCTAAAACATTTAAGGTCCTGGTGAGTTCTCCTTCAACTACTACTAATGGAAAATTCATTCGACATTGCATAATGTGACAGAGCAGACAGAAAAATAAATGCAAAGTGAAAGAGCAAGCAACAAAGATGTATATATTGGACGGGTATTTAGGGGTAGTATGGGTACCCGTTATCCGTCCCGTACGTGTAATGGGTACTCGTTAACTCGTATGAGTTTGGGACATGGGATGAAGATTGCTCTCCAAATGGGATTGGGTACCCGTTTCAAACGGGACGGGTATCCCGTCCCATTGCCCACCCCTATTTGCAATACCAGTCTACCACCACATCCAATCCATCTGCAGACCCTCAAACTCCATCTTCTCGAGTACTCCCTGTCGCGGTTCCAGTCGATAACCAGATCTTCGTCGAGTTCCCTCTTCCCCTGTTACAAATCGGACAACCGCCAACTGCTGGAGCCACCACGAACACCAATTCTTTCTCTCTCCTTCCAGTTCCCTCCCCGAGGAGTGAGGACTTGCGGTGAGGCGACGTCACGAGTACAGATCTGAACTTTGCCGGCAAGTTGTTGGGGGTTGTTAGTGATGAAGACAACGACGGTCGGTGTTCGTCTTCCCCAGTTCATTATGGTAAACTCTCTTCTCCTCTCTCGTCGGTGGCTAAAGAGTCGACGATCACAGTCGCTGTTGATAAAATGACGGGATGCTTGATCGGGGTTGGTTAGAGTTTTTCGAGAGAATAGGGGATGGGGGACTGGGTTCACGGTGGGACGAGAGAAGAAGAAGATAGGATTGTTATTTTTGTGGTTCATAATTTCTTATATTTGTTTTCTATTTATTTTATTATTTTTATTTCTTAAATTTATTGTGAATTATTTCAGCATAGTGACATGGAATCTTATAGCCACCTCATCGGTAAATGCTGAATCATGGATAAAAAAATGTTTAACTGTCAATATTGACGGTCAACTTAAACGTCGGGCCAAGTTTGTCAAATAGTTTAAAAAGTATGTCATAAATGTCATATTTATAAAATGGGGCCAATACTGTCACTTACACCAAACTACGGTATTATCCCTATAAAAAATGAAATTTATTTCATTACAGCATAGTGATTAATTTAAGAAATTATAATATATTGTTTAAATTACAAAAGAAAAACATGTATCTACACATAATATAATACGCCGAAGGGAAAAACGGGAGCCCCATTTCAAATTTCCTGCAACGAGAGTGAATGTAGGAAGTACATTTTGGTCTTCACAATTACTTGTTTTTATTCATTAAAAAGACACGTACTGGGATTCCAACCATAACTATTTTAAAGAAAAGTAAGGATCATAACCAATCACACTAAGTACATTCGTTGTATCTTTTTAAATTAAAAACATATAATAGCAGGGAGAAAAAAACTCTTCCCCCATTTCAAATTCCCTACTCCAGGAGCGTTTGTAGGAAGGGTAGAATAGAGAGTGTCAATTTTTTTCTCTTTCCTCTGTGGAACGGGCCAACTTACCGCACACATGCAGATTTAAACGGGTCCATGATTGTCAATTTTTTCTTTAAGCCCTTTTATATCTTCGTGGTGATAAAATATATATGAAAAGGCAAAAACAATACTTCTTTTTATTACTAAAAATAAAAAATTTAACAATAAACTAATGCATCGTATTTAATGGGCTAACCGCTAACCATAAAATAAAAGAGTTGAATAGGCCTGACCTACACGGGATTTGACCATCAAGTAAAACAAATTAACACCATTGGTTTGACATTCTAAAACAAGCTATTTTCTCTGACATAATATATATTATAATATTATTTTATATCTTAGCGGCTATAATATAATGTATTTTAAAGTTATTCAATGGTTCAACCTCGACCAACCCAATTAGTCAAATTTTAATCATTTCAAATATATATTATATGATTATTTGATATCATAATGATCAAATTATAGTGTATTTTATAGGGTATCGTTTGGTATTTGTTAGTAAAAAACTAAACAGAAAGATCTATTTGGTTATTTTAAACATTAAAACGATCCTAAACATTTACAGTTCCTTATGAATTTCTATGGTTTTATTCCCAAATAAGTGATGTGCAAATGGCGAATTGCAGTCATCTCTTTTCTTTCACTATTTTTTATTTTCAAATAGAAAGTTTAAAAGTAAAGAATAATTAGAATTTGGCATGAGTCGGTCAAACAGGCTGAATTTCAAGTTTTGGCCCATTTTGATCAAGTCTAATTTATAATTACACTGTTCCCTGATACCCGATAAAAATCTCAATCCAAACCAGTTTGGCAGGTGAGTCCGTGTTTACCACCATTTTCTAGGGATACGACAACGGCGGTTCCTATTCCAAATCGTGTTGTTCGTTCTTGATTTCCTTAGGTTCTATCATGGTCTGACAAAAACCAGAAAGCACAATGACGACAAGATGAAAGTTTTAAAAAGCAAATTAATCGGCCAACGGGCCGAGTAAAAGCTAGCAACGATTGTGAAATGTTCATTTCCCGAAAACCGACGGGATATGTGATTTTTTATTCGATTTTCTGGAATTCGTTTTCTATAAAACTTTCTCCACCTCATCATATTACCAGAAACAATATTGTTTCACAAGGTAACATGTACTTGATTTTGGTTCATAAGGCCGATTTTTTATTCGTTGCATCATTCATGTCTCTTTCCTGCTAAAATTCACTATTTTTATCACGTGTTTCCCAAAAAAACTATACAACAATAAGCTATACAACCCATTACATTATCTAATTTCATACCTCACCTTCCTCCGGCCAACTGGCCGGGGCCCACGCTAGTGCAGTTATTGAAGAAGAAGAGAAATGTGGATCTACTGAGACTAACTGAGAGGATTCCGTTCCTTCGAAACGTCCGATAAAATTGGAACGGGAAATTACCGTATAACTTGATCTGGCATGGTCCTGAGTCCTGACCTAACTACGGCCGGACAGGTGATGACAATCCCAATCATTGGATTCGGCCGCTGCGACTGCGATTCGAGCAACAGGCTGGATATGCAACATGTCGTTTGCCCATTGGAGGACAGGCTAACCACACGTGATTCTATTTCTACGCGTACTCAGATTTTAGGAGACCTTTTCTAATGAAAAAGGAAAACTAAAATCAGTACAGGCAAGCCGAGAGGATTTTTGCATACAATTTGCTGGGCGGCAGCCTTATAAGTTATAACAAAAGATTGGTAGTAGAGTTCAATAAATTGTCACAAAAAAAAATCAATCAATTTCCCCCCTTCTTTGATTCTTTCTGATGATGATTGAGTATCGTTATACCATCCACGACCAACTTTTATAATATTTCATTCGCATAGCTAATTTGTATTCTTTTTTAGTTTAATTATTGTCATCTTTGTTGGCCAATGATGAGATTGTAGCTTTATATTTCCAACAATACAATTTTCCTGGCTAACCACCTACCCTTTAATATATTTTTCAGGTGTACTCATTATAGTATATCACATCAATAAGTCACATGGAAAAAATGTGAAAATTTTCAAGATTTAGCTCATTTTAAAATTTGAGCGGTTTGCATGAGTCCAATGAAAAATCTTATATTATTTGCATTTTCTAAAATTAGTTTCAAATGAATAAGTAGTCAACTCATAAGTAGGTGTGCCTACACGCTAGCTATAATTTTGTGTATACCATCTTCGTAACCAAAATACAACGGAGATCAATGTAACATGAGCAAGATCTGTCGTCATGATTATTTTTTTATTCCTTATTCACAGACAAAAATAAACTAGTATCAAGATTTGAACCATGATCTCTTCAAAGATAAGAACAATTATAAATTACACTAAATAAATTTGATGTATCTTAATAAATTAAAATAACACATAAACCTTAAATCTGAAAATCATAGGAATCTTATACTAAGGTTAGTTAGCCCACTAACTCTCTGGTAAGCATTTCTTTGGTGTTTGATATTTTGATGTTTATATTTTAATTAGATTTCAATAATTAATTAAGCCTATGTTTATTTTATAAATTGAGAATAATATTAAACTCACAACCCAAATATCATTGGTTCGAACATTGTATATTGAATTGTAGTATTGAATGTGTAGAAGCGATGTATAATTATTAACTTATTATTAGTTTTAAGAACTACCATAAGCAATGATATTTTTGTGCAAACTATAAGACCATCTTCATCCCATTGATTGTACATATTGCTTATCTAGTGGGATCCTAAGTGGTGCCACTTTTAAGCAATTTTAAGGATGCGAAAGTTCTTTCTTATTTAACATGATTGTTAAATAGGAAATTCATCTTGCAACGTCACATAGGCGTTTGGGACTCACTTCATTAATGAATATAACCAATCACTTTTCAATTTATTTACTTCTTTTTAAATCCATAATTATGCACATATGGCTAAACATTAATAATTCATGTGTTGATGGGTTTTTTAGTTGTTAATAAATTAAAAAAAAATAAGAAATTACATTGGTTCAAATGACATATAAAACTAATAGAGTTCAACAAACAAAAATAATAAAAAGATGTACAGTTAAATATTGAAGATTCATTGGCAAAACTAGAAAGAAGTTAGACTAAAAGTACATGAAGAGATTTTGAAAAGATTAATAGAAGAGGAAGATGACGAGTAATCTAGTGTTTTTATATTTAATTTTGAACTTTTTTTTACATCTTCTGTAATTTTTTGTTGTATCTTTTTAGTGTATAATATGTATTTGTGATTATTGGATATTCGAAGGTCTATTATTTATTATACTAAAGTATTGTTATGAAAAACATAAATGATATAAGAAAATATAAACACCAAAAATTATTTATGATTGTTGACGTAACATTAATTTAGAGACGAAGTAAAATATCCGTACATATTTTCGTAATTACCCGTAAATATTTTTGTAACTGTGATATTGAGTATGAAAATCTCAACCAAAATCATAGCCAGAAATCTCCAATGGTCGAAAGTAAAAAAAATGGGCCGAACAAGATTAATTCAACTGAAAATTTTAACAATATTAAATTAGATGAGAACCCATCAACTTTGTCGCTTCCTCTCCCCCAGTCCGCCCCCTCTTATTAAAAGCTACTCCGCGTCTCCACCCCTCTTATTAATTATGTGATAAGTTTATCATTTATTATTAAATAATTTTGTATTACTCTTTTATTAAGTAATAAATAACGGGAATTTTGAGGTCAGTTAATGTACAGGTGCAGTCAATAAATATGACCGATTCAGGTAAAGGTGGTTTGATTGGAATTATTGGTTCAGGTTTTATTATAATAATAATTGAATAGTATAAAATGGTACAGTTACTGTACAGGGTTAACCTAATATAAACTAGTTCAAACCGATTTAATAAAATGGTGGGTACAAACAAATCAAAGGCAGTAATTTGAAGGCCTAGAAATAAAACGGAACCGCACCGTGCCGTCCCGCTACCACTGACAGAAGTGGCCAAGTAAATAAAAGCCTACCGCCGCCGCTATACCTAGGCCCTAGCTACTCTCCATTCTTTCTTCTTCCCTAAAACTAAAAGAAGGATCGGCCGCGAACTAAGGTTAAGGAAGGATAGACAGACGACCGGCCGGCTCCGTCGAATTCCCGATGAACTCGATCGACAGGGGAGAATGGAGTTCTGGAGGTAAGAAGATGTATTATTTATTATTTTTAAGAGACCCAACCCACCCCACCCCTCTTCATCCCTCCACTCCGCCCACCCCTAGCTGTTCCTACATGACGCTCGGTCCAATCATGCATGTCATATCAGCTAGCTGCTCTATCTTCCCACATAAATTTCTTTATCTTTACATAGAGTAGAGAAGGCCATCGCCCTTCTACCAAAAAATTAAACAACATACCATACAAGAAGATGCCTTCTCCTTCTAAGAAAAGAAGAACTTCTCCTTCTAAGAAAGGAAGACGACTCAGATGGCCTGTGTTGTTCCGCCCGTCTGAGCCGCTGCGACTGTGATTCGAGCAACAGGCTAGATATGCAACGTGTCGTTTGCCCATTGGAGGACAGGCTAACCACACGTGATTCTATTTCTACGCGTACTCAGATTTTAGGAGACCTTTTCTAATGAAAAAGGAAAACCAAAATCAGTACAGGCAAGCCGAGAGGATTTTTGCATACAATTTGCTGGGCAGCAGCCTTATAAGTTATAACAAAAGAATGGTAGTAGAGTTCAATAAATTGTCACAAAAATAAAAAATCAATCAATTTCCCCCCTTCTTTGATTCTTTCTGATGATGATTGAGTATCGTTATACCATCTACGACCAACTTTTATAATATTTCATTCGCATAGCTAATTCATACTCTTTTTTAGTTTAATTATTGCCATCTTTGTTGGCCAATGATGAGATTGTAGCTTTATATTTCCAACAATACAATTTTCCTGGCTAACCACCTATCCTTTAATATATTTTTCAGGCGTACTCATTATAGTATATCACATCAATAAGTCACATGGAAAAAATGTGAAAATTTTCAAGATTTAGCTCATGTTAAAATTTGAGCGGTTTGCATGAGTCCAATGAAAAATCTTATATTATTTGCATTCTCTAAAATTAGTTTCAAATGAATAAGTAGTCATAAGTAATGTAGTCAAAATCGCGCTTTAAAACTTAAAAACTTACGATTTTACGTTTCTAGGTCACTAAATTTATTCGAGTTAATTACCGATTTTTTTTTTAATTTTACCACGAATATAGTGGTTTTAAAACTATTGACACAAATATTGTGTTTTGGAGGCTAGAAATCGTGAGTCCGCGTGAGCAGTGAAAAATAACACCATACAAGCGACACGCCCAACTCAGGCGGATCCGTCATTACAACCTTTTTATTTGAAATAAGCGGACCCGCTCCAGTCTCAAGCGGATTCGCTTATTCTATTTTACTTCGTTTGCATCTTCCCCAATCCCCAACAGAAGCTTAGAGCACCGTTCTTCTCCCTTATTCTCTGCTGTGCGATTCTGCATAACTATTCCCCTACTTCATCCAAGCTCACGCAGATCCGTTTACCCCCCCCCCCCCCCCCTCTCTTAACTAGCCGGATCAACTCCAATCCGGATCTGGTTTTCAATGGCTGACTCCAACCATTTAGGCAAAGAGGAACTAGTCGCCTGAGCTGGAAGGAGTCGTAACTTCATCAGTTCTTCGCATGTCTTAGTGTACCGTGAATGATTGATTTTGGTCCGCCCAGTTATCGCATGAAACATTTCTATCAGCGATCATCTTCTTAAATTGCTTAACTTGACTGACGATCGAACTTCTCCAATCATTTTTCTCCGGCTAACACAATAAATACCTCACGAGTTAGATATATTCATGAACAAATTAAATGAAAATAAATAATACATAACAATAAATAACCATAACAATGAAGCCTCATCGACTCGAAACAGTTGATTATACATAATTTTGCTTTTAATCGAAACAGACGATACATGACCTCCGAATATTTGCTGTTTTTATTCGGATATGTTAGTTGTGACTCGTGAGACTGTAATTATAGTGATGGCTTTAACTATATTAATGTATATTAGTATTAGTCATGAACTCATGGTCATGTATAAGTCATTTATAATGATTGATAAAGTCCCGATTGTGCGTCAAAATTCTTATGTGTTAAATTATGACGCAAGAAAGTTTTAATGAATTAGCTATGACAACGATTGAAAATTATATAATGGATCATACAAATATTACAGAGCCAATAGATCATTTATTTTAAACCATGTTAAAAAAAGATTGCATTTTAAATAAAGTTGTTATGATCATTTTTATTTTATTACCATCAAAAGTTAATTTGGAGCACATCTCTGTTATGGAACAAGACCTTCCCAATCCATTAGACGAAGTTGGGTTCAACCCTCACTAAGCCACCACATTGTTCAATATATATCATCAAAGAAGGAAGGAATGCGTTAGGGTGGCAACTAAAATTTTAGTTGCCACCGTGGCTACATCATTATCTGCCATTCATTTTTCTTGTTTTTTTTTAATCTTACAGTTAATTTTGTTTCGGGGTATTTTTGGAAACAAAAAAGAGTCAACACCTGATTATTCTATATATTCTACCCAAACTCTAATTCTGCACTGCCCTTCCTCCAGCCAAACCCTACTTCATCGACGCCGGCCGCCGACTGCCGGCTGCCCGCACTCCATCCCACTCTCCCCTCCGCCCACCTCCCTTCGCCGGCCATTCCTCCCGATCTTCTCTCTCTTCCCATCCATTCTTCCTCTGCGGGAGACGGCTGAATTCCAACTCCCAACTCCACTGGTCCCAAGCCGTGAGAGCTACTTCGCCAGATACTGTAAGTAGCACTCCGACGGGACGTGGGCAGTGGTCAACGTTTCCTTGGACGATCTACGGTCGAGCCCGGTGGGGGACCGGTGCCGGAGAAGGCCCTCCGGGGTCTTGATCCAAGAAATGCCCAACGGTTACTCCAAGGTTATCTCCGCAGGAGATCTCCCCTCTCATGTATACCTAAAGGCTAAAACCCAATTCTCTTCTCTCTCTCTCTCTCTCTCTCTCTCTCTCTCTCTCTCTCTCTCTCTCTCTCTCTCTCTCTCTCTCCTTACTTCTGTTCTTCTTCAGCAAGACAAAAACGACGGCTGGGAAAAAGAAATTTTTCTGGTTTTTTTTTGTATGTACTTTTTTGCATTGGTAGTGTTTTCCCCGTAATGGTAGTGTTTTTTCACATTGGTATTCTTTTTTCGCATATTGATTATCATGTAATGGTATTGTTGTAATCTGCAGTGGTAGTTCTTAATAAGTGGTAGTGGTAGTGTTTCGTGTAGGCTGCAGTGGTTGTTGTTAACGTTTTGGTATTGGTTTCTTGTTTTTTCTTCTGCAATGGTATTGATTTTTTGTGAAATGCTATAGATTTATATTGGTAGATTGTTTATATTGGTAGTTTTGGCGTAATGGTATATATTTACTTCTGCAATTGTATTGATGTTTTTCAAAGTGGTAGTGGTTGTCTAATGGATTGGTAGTGATTTCGTGTTTTTTTTTTGCAGATAGATTGAGAAAAATAAGGAAGAGGATCTGGCTGGAGATTACGAAAGTGAGAGAAAGAGAGAGAATTGTAATTAATAGATTTATGTAACTACCTAAAATGAAATTTATTAAAAAATTAATTAATACAATTTATTTTTCCATATTCAATTTACTCTTAGTAACCATGGTGATTACTAACCGTAACCTGTCCCAAGAAGGAATGATTAAGAGAGACGTTCGAGCTCACTCAGTACATGGAGAGTTTGTCAGCTCATACAATTGATCGTCCTATCTAATGGGAGCAGCTTGAAGTAGCCAAAATTGACAAATTTCAGTATAAAACTAGGAATCCAATGCTTCGGAAAACATTGGATTACAAGAGGAGAAGAAAAAAGAGAAACACGGGAGAACCGAGTTCTTAACACTAAGTTATCAAGCCCAACAGATCGAGACTAGTTGACTAACTACTCCAAGATTCAATTAGACTCGGGTCTAACTATAATGAATTGATTTCTTAACAATATGGAATTGATTGTATTGAACAGATAAATAGCCAGGCTTACCCAACAATGATATCATTTTCAAATTGACATTTCCACAAATGTTCCCTTGAAATAAGCCTATCCGGTAGAAAATTGAAGTTGGAAGGAAATTTATAGTCCCCCTAATGAAGGGTGGGAGAGTATTAGTTGGATTTGCGGCTGAGAGGAAGTAATGGTAAATTAGTGCTGCCGGCAAGTCGCGGGTAGGACCCGACCCGATAGGTAGTCTAAGTTCCGCTGGGAATTTATTTAGGAGGTTACCGGGAATAGCCGGTCCACATCCACCAACTTACTATATGCCGAGTGTCTACAGTATTACTCTATACTTTCTTTTTGGTTTTATACTTTGTGGAAAATGGAACGAACTAGGCTACGCGCCTTTCCCCTTTCCACTTTACTACACGCGCCACCGCGGATATATGAATATAATTGAATATATGGTACAATTGCCACACAGAACCCACACTCGCTCTCCCTCCCACCCCCACACGCACCCACAGCATCTGTCCTTTCTAGTTCTATTCTATCCTTCCCAGTGGTTCCCAATCAGCACTCATTTAGTCATTTTCCTCAAACAAATTAAATTTCTAATACTTTTTTAGGGAAGAGAAAAACATTTTGGGATTCACAGTAAACTAGTTTTACAGTTCAATGTAAAATAAAATTGCAAAACATATTACATCATGTTGTCGTGATAAAATTTATATTTGTATACACATGGTTAAAATCCAATGGTCTATGATGCAGTCAGGGGCTATATGGGTAGCCTGGATGCTTCAGTATCGCTGTAGGACAGGGGACATCTGGACTATGAAGGAGAATGCAAATAGCTCCTGGGCTTGGCGACGAATTCTGAAGAAACGTTCCCATGTTCATTCTCTTATCAGCATGCAAGGGGATTGTGCTATGTGGAATGGTGTACCTATGGAAAAGTACTCAGTCAACCTGGTCTGGGATTCCCTGCACCCTAAGTACAGTGTAGTGCCCTGGTATAAAGTGGTTTGGGGACAGAGCAGTGTTCCTCGATTCAGTTTTATTGCCTGGCTAGTTATACTTGATGGAATCACTACTAAAAATAAGCTCTTGCGTTGGGGAAAGTTAAGTGAGGATGGTTGTGTTCTCTGTGGCAATGGAAGTGAGACGCTTGATCATTTATTCTTTACTTGCGAGTATGTTAAGCAGATGGTGCATGGCTTTTTGCAGGTTGAGCTGGTGTGCAGATCTTGCTGGGCAGAGTCTTTGCAGGCAATCTGTTATGTTGTTCAGAGGAACCCGAACAGTTTGATTGGAGTCAAATGGTGCCTTTTGATTACGTATATATGGCAGGAGAGATGCAGAAGATGTCATGTTGAGCAGGATCAGGATGCAGCGGCAGTACAAGAGCTAATGAAGCAGGATTTAAGACTGTTAAGATTGCAGTATTATTAGTGGTTTGTAGTTGGTGATGGTTGTAGGTTTTTTGTCTCATCTTTGTCTCATTTTTTCATTTCCTGCTATGGGGAGCCACAATGGCGACCCATTTTGTTGTATTGATTATTGAATTGCTTATTTGCAATTCTTTGCTTAATAGAAAGGGTAACTGATTCAACGAAAAAAAATCCAATGGTCTAAGGGGTCGTTTGGTTTTGGTGATTGTTTGATTGAAATAGTTACAATGCATGTATTGTCCATAATGCATTATTTTTTTGAATTTTCTGCACAAACAATACATGCATTGTTTGCTTCAAATGACACAAACTATCACTCAAAATGAGTGATAATTAAATCTCAAATTTTTTGTGAGATTGTTTGATTGAGATTGTTGAGTCTTTTTGTCTTCCAACTATGTCCCTACCTTTTTTTTGTGTTGCTTTCTTATATAAAAAACGGCTAAAATACACGTTTGGTCACTCAAATTATACAAAATTTTCACATTTGCCACCCGAATTACTTTTCTTTCTTATTCGCCACTAACTTTACGAATCGTTTCACGGTTGGTCACCGACCGTTACACTCCGTTAAGTTTGTCCTACGTGGCAGTCAACTATAAAGTTTGACCGTTAACTAGATGCTGTACGCGTAGCACGGAAGGACCCCTTGGTCGTTTTGCTTAATTACTGGAAGGAGTCCATTAAATAAAAAGGCATCAGAATATTACTGAAAGGTCACTGAAAGAGGGCAAAACTTGAGTATTAATTATTGTTATTATTATTATTATTATTATTATTAATATTGCATTGAAGGAGGCAAAATGCCAAAGAAAGGAGAATTACAGTGGAAGCAGGATTAAGGAAACATGGCGGGAGGAGTATAAATAACGTTCCTAGGGAAAGTCACTCCACTGCTATCCTCCTCGAGGAGTGTAATCAACCCATGGGGTGGTGTCTCCAGTTCGTACAAACCGTAGGGATAGACGAGATTGTGCTTCGAGAGCCAGTCCGTAACTTTATTCCCTTCCCGATAAGTGTGAACTAGTTTCACTACCCAGTTCTGAGAGATCATTCATCTAATTGTCGAGAGCAGGGTCGCATACGGGTGAAGGGGGTCCGACCTGTTGTGGATAAGCTAGATCGCGGTCTGTGAATCCCATTCCAAAACGATCAACTTGAAGCCAAGTTTCCATGCCACCTTGAGCCCATGATAGATCGCCCAAATTTCTGCCATGGTGGCCGGGCACGAACCAAGGTGCGAGACAAAACCTGCAGGCGAGTTCCTGTTCTCATCTCGAAGTGCACCGCCGGCCCCTGCAAGGCCCTGAGCTTCATTAAAAGCTCCATCTACATTGATTTTAGTCCATCCTGGTGGAGGTGGAGACCATCCAATCTTTGGACGCGCGCGGGTGGGCAGGCTCTGATGTCAGCCTATAATGTCCATCGGGGCCTTCCAGGCATTATACCATCACTCCGCCTTGACTCTAATCGCCTGGGTGAGAGATGAAGGGGAGAGTGTCTTCTGGCCTCCACTAAAAGCACCATCATTCCTGTTCTTCCACAGGTTCCAGAGGGCAATGCTGAAAACGCCTTCCAAGGCACGGCGGTAGGGGAGGTATCATCCTTTTCCAGATTCCTTCTTAGCCACTGGCCGATGGGGAGGCTAAAGAACTCTCGGTGAAGTTCTGTCGGAACAGTGCGTGCCCATAAGAAGGCAGCTGGCGGGCATTCTCGAAGGATATGCGAGACTATCTCTAGCTACGAGGAGCACCTGTAGCAACATGGGTCTTCAGTGATGTGCCTTGCTGCTCTTTGCACATTGCAGCTGATCTTCTCATGGGCTACTAACCAAATGAAACAACGTACACGTTCCGGAACGGGCAGCTGCCAAATGCTCTTCCACCAATGCTGGTCCGAGCTGTTCGGGGTATGCTGGAGCATTGCAAACACACTTTTGGTTGAAAATTTCCCATCAGAGGTGGGCCGCCAATAAAGGATATCCTCCTCTGTCGCCATTCGATCCACTGCTACAGCCGTGGTATTAATTATTTACCAATTACGTACACTTTTTGGGAATTAATAAATATTCAAGTAATTAATTTGAATATTTTATTATTCAAATCGAGTTATATGTATTGGATAGTTGAAAGGGTAAAAAGCATAGTGAGTAAAATATGAGAAAGTTACATATAAAATACATACAGGTATTTTACTTTGTTTCAAACCTAATGTTACATTTAAAAGTACGTTAATAGTCATAAATATATAAAATTAACTATTTTAAAATAAAAAAAATACAAATAATAGTAAAGTTCACAACTTAATTCATTTAATACAGATATTAAACGTGTTATACGGATTTAATACGTGTTTTATATGCGAGCCATCAAATGAACGGAAAAGAATGAAACGACTTGACAATAATACAGAAACAAAAATTTTAAACGGATAAAATACGTACAGGTACATATACGTGTACTAGATGAATTATTTACTAACTATGGTAAAAAGCCACCCAACCCATATATGTATACCTCTATAGTAAAAGGCGCAACTGTTTGAATGGGATAGAGAAATAAATAAAATTTTATTTAAATATATTGATTCAATCTCAATTAATAGATCTACTTCGATAAATTTTTGTAAGCAATGCACATTTCTTATACATAGATGATATGTTCTTCAACCCTTCCTCTCTCACTAGTTCCATTAATCTTATAAATAGAGGATATGTCACGACTTAAGGACTAATCCAAAGCAGGCAAAATTTGAGGACCACTCCAAAAGAATGAGTAAATTTTGAAATGTAATGTTTGGAGGTTAAAAATCATCAATCATGGAGTCAAGAAAAACTTGATCAAACGAAGTATGTTGAAAATAAGATTCATTGTTCATTGAGCTTGAACATGTATATGATTGGATAAGACTAAAATGTTAGATTTTTTTTATACCATTAATTGGCTAGCCACGTAGAAAATATAATAATGGGGTGAATTGAATGGTTGGTCACTGAGATTACAAAAAACGTTCAAGTTTGGTCACTCAAAATATTTAAATCCATTGATGGTACTTCAGTTTATTGAAACCATTCACGTTTGGTCACTCTCCGTCCAGCTCCGTAACTTTTGCTCATATGGAAGACATCTCTCAAAGTTGACTGTTAAGTTAGTGACGTGGCAACTAAAAATTTATTAAAAATTAAAAAATAAATTTTTATATTTTCCTCCTCATTATCGCATTCATTAAAAAATAAAAAATAAAAAACATAATTTATTTTCGCCCTTCCACCTCCGAACCCGCTCCTTCCACCTCCGAACCGACCGCTTCCTTGTAATTCCCTTCATTGTAATCGCCAACCACCACCTCGTCCCTCCCGCCGCCACCGTCAATATCCACAAATCCCTCGCTCCACAATCCCTCCCGCCACGTGTTTACGATCCTACCCTCTTTTCTCCCCACAACTTGCCAGAATTCCTTCCTATCCCCGAAATGCCCTCCCGTCGCCGCGCTATCTACGCCGCCGGGACGGACTGATACCATTGAGCCTTTCTTGGCCTTGTCGACGATGATGGCTGTTGAGCAAAGTGGCATGGCGTGGTTGCCGGAGAGAAGTTTTGACCGGACTGAGTACAAGCGCCACAAAGCTGAGGATGCTGAGGAAGTCGGATCTCGCTACCGGCCGTTGTCTTGTGCTACTGGATCTGCCGATGGTCAAAGATAACGTTGCAGCTGAGAGGCGAAACTGGCGGCTTGTGCCGCGGTGGCGAGGACTGAACGGTGCTCTGTTGAAGTCGGCGTGTGCGTCGAGGCGGTCGACGATGATGCGGCGCCGCGACGCGTTGTGAAGGGAGGACGGCGATGGGCTGCTGGTCGCCAACGAATTATCGCCGGGACATTTCAGATCTGTCAACTGGAGAGAGGTGTGGGGTTTAGATGGAGAGAATCAGTGAACGCCGGCTCGCCGAGATTAGATGATTGGGAAAGTTGTCTTTGCCGGATTTGGGGATTTTTTTGTGTGTATGTATTCTGGGCGAGATGAGGAGACGAAGTGAAGGACTTGTGAAGTTTGGTTTTTTTTTTTTTTTGGAAGATGGGGAAGGATTTGGGAAATCAAATATGCATCTTGAACGGTTTCAGTAAACTGAAGTACCACCAATAGATTTAAATATTCCGAGTGACCAAACTTGAACGTTTTTTGTAATCACACTGACCAACCATGCAATTAACCCTATAATAATGTATCAAATTAACCAAAAACCCATATATATTACGGTTTTAGGCCAGCCAATGCAGTTAAAAGCGCGATTCTACCTAGAAGCGGAAAATGGGTAAAATCGTAAAACGTAGAATCAAAGCGTAAAAGCGTAAGTTTTTGACGCGCCCTTTAAAATAGCTAAACTATGTTAAGTACCACATATAGTATGTAAAATGTGAGTGTGTAGATTTTAGATAAGTGAATAACTACATGAAATTCATAATTAAAATGTAATATCTAACACATAAACTAATTTGTGTTGACTCAAAAGTAGAGAAAACTCATAACATCTTAATAATAAGCTCATAAACGTAGATCGTACCCGTAAACAAGCTTGAGAATCCAAATTCTCATAAGCTGGTTTGATTTTACATAATTACATACGATCAATTACCCATAAAGGGAGAAGACTGGTAGAAGGTCAGCGGCTATTGACAATATCATTAGGTGTCTTTTCAACCTAATGTGAAGCCCCTATCTCAACATTAGTTGTAGAACGAGTGATGAATCATGTTTTTATTTTTTTTTATTTTTTGCTGATATGTCTCCAAAATTACATCATTTTGGGCCAATTAGCACATTTTTATGAGATGAACAAAATCGTATAAAAACGCTTCAGAATCGCGATTTTACCGATTTTAAGCGATTTTACCGATTTTACCCATGTTTTTACCAGTTTTTGTGACTAAGCGACTTTAGGTAGAAACTGAAACGTTTTGGTGGCCTGGATACGTAAAAACGTAAGTTTTTACGTTTTAATGCGCAATTTTGACTACACTGAGGCCAGCGTACATCTGTCGAGTTTTGCTATTTAGATCTTGAATCAATTGGAGTTTGAGGCATGATACTATACCCTAAATTCTAATGGGTGAACCCCAGTCCTCAATTTTCTAACCCAAATCATAAGATTCATTTAATTTTGAATTGAAAACCAACGGTTCAAATTAATAAAAATTATCAAAGTACATCGGAAACAAAAAATTATCAAAATACAAATAATAAGTGTGAGCACATAGGTGGCATACTCTAGCATTAACCTATATATTCTGGGTTTTTAGTGAATCTTCATTAATATTTTGAATGAAACTTACAGTGAATGTTCATCCCTTATTTCAAATGAATAAATCATCATCATAGTATCCATTATATTAGAAATAGAAAGTTAAGATAAAAATCATCATCATAGTATCCATTATATTAGAAATAGAAAGTTAAGATAAATAATCAAATTACCAACAAGAAGAGTATTGATAAATTTTATCGAATATCCACAAAGGAACAGAGTATTGATAAATTAAAATATTCATATTTTTTTATATTTAGTATATTGCTAAGACAAAAAACATTTCTCAATATTAATAGTATACAATAAGTATAATTGTTGAATTTTTGCTTTTATCCGGCCAACAGGCCGGAACCTAATCTAGTTATAGCTATACATGTTCTTTTCCATTTGTAGTTGGATGAAAAAAATTCTAACAAATACGTTACAACAAAAAAATGTGTATCACAATTACATCTCAAATTAATTAATTAGTTATATACAAATTATTTTTATGATCGACAACTTAAAAATAACAATATGAAATAATACAAATTGTGGGTAGGAAAAGAAGAAACAATATATGAAAGTGGGTCTCATACATCTGAAAAAATCCAAAATTATCACTCATACCGAACAAATTTGAAATCTACCACCCTTAATTGAAAATCGCACCACGCAGGGGCGGTTACAATAAAAACCGCATAGCAAGGCGGCGGTTTACCATGGAACCACATGCCAGAGGAGCGGTTTGTGTTTTTTGGAAAAATCGCTCTTCTAAGGAGCGGTTCCCATGGCTTCCCTAACACAAATCCCGTGTTGTGGGAGTTGTTATGTGTCGGCAACATCAACCGCCCCCAAGGTAAGCGGTTTATTATGTCGATGCCCCCCCCCAACCGGTTTGTGCCTCAGCCCCATTCCCTTGACATCCGACATGTCGGCATATAGGAGGTTGCAGGGGTGGGGGTTGCATGCCAGACTAAAACCGCTCCCCCCTTCGATTTTCAGTGTAAAATTTGGCTATAAAAGGCAGCCCCAGAAAACTCAAAATCTTCACTCCTCTCCTTCTTCTTCTTCTTCTTCTTCTTCAAATTTCAGTTGTGCCCCTTTAATTTTTTTAGTTTTTGCGATTAACGTTAAATCGTAAGTTTGTTTTGCATTACTTTTCATTGTCATTTGTGATTTTTATGGTAGTAACTTAATTATGGTTTTATTGGAGATGACATTCCAAAAGTTCGCGCTTGGGTTACGGTGGAATGGTTACACGGAAGAGACCGGAAAGGGTGTACATTACGTAATTAAGTTATAAAATGAAGGTCGCTCCGGGACCGATGCTTGAAGAGTTCCATCAAATGTGCACTGAGGTTACCTGCATGGATGGCACTAGAAGAGTTGATCATATGGTGTATCGATATCCAAACAGACATGGTAGGCCATTGTCGAATGAGGAATTCCTCATTACCACTAAGGAGGACGTTGATGCCATGGTCCAATTTTTGACCACCGAGCGGAGATGTTCGTTTACACCAAGGCGGAGATGTCCGTTTACATCGAGGCGCTAGAAGGCGGTGTAGGTCATTCTAGAGATGGCCAAACATCTGGTATCTACGGTGGGGGTCGATTATAAGAAGATCATCCCCACCAGGAGTACCAAGACCCAAGCTGGTGCCAGGAGTATCATGATGGAACTGGAGGTCATCATCAATCCTTCCCAGGATATGAAGAAGAAGCTCAACAGGCGGATGAGAACCAACAAGAAGGCTACTAGTACCAACCCGAGTACAATTTCTACCAAGGCGGCAGTAGTTACCACAACTACCATAACGGAGCTGATGAATGTACCTTTCATGATCTTGATCAGATGGAAGATGTTAATCCAAGTCTAGTTAGTGACCCTGAGGTTGAAGAAAAGGAAGGAAATGTCAGTGCAGACAACTTCGATCCTCTTGAAGGTGCTGATGATTCCGGTCCAGATCCAGACGCTGATGGTGATGAGGTGCTTCGCGACCGTGTACCTATCCCGTACTACAATCACATTCCAAATGAAGATTGGTATGTTGATGCCGACATGGAGTCGCCAGAGGTGCGAGTATGGGGTCCACTCACTGCTTTACGAAGGGCCAACAATTTGCAACGAAGAATGAGGTGCGGTACGCTATTGCCATTGAAGTAATGACTTGGAGTTTTTAATGGCACACAACCCATTGCGATACGAAGAGGCTGATGGTTAGATGCCAAAATCAACACGAGGGATGCAAGCTAGGGTCCGGGCCATCAAGAGCAAGAGAGTCGGCCATTGAGTCATATCCCGTGCGGTGAACACTCACATATGTGAGTCATCCATAACATACCAAGGCCATAGACAATTGAAATCCAGGGTGGTTGCCGCGACTATCAAACATCTAATTGAGGAGCAGCCCGACCTGAAGGTTAAAACCATCATCGCCGACATTTCTAATCGTTATGGATATATCATTAACTACAAGAAGGCGTGGCATGGAAAGCAGAAAGCAATGACCGCCGTGTTTGGTGACTGGGAAGAATCATATGCATTCCTTCCCAGATTGATTTTGACATTGGAGGGGTCTAACCCTGGCACCGTTTTCTCTCCCCGCTACCAAGATGAAGAAATTCAGTCATCGAAGCTCGGTGACAAGTGCCAATTCAATCGTCTTTTCTAGTCATTCAAGCCATGTATTGATGGTTTTCCATTCTGTGTTCCTGTGATTCAAGTTAATGGAACATTCCTTACCGGCAAGTACAAGGGTACTCTACTGATCGCCAGCGGAGTAGATGCAAATAGAGCAGTATTTCAATTAGCTTTTGCCATTGTTGAGGGAGAGAATACTGACAGCTATGGATGGTCCTTCATACAAATTCAACTCCACATCACCAGGCGGACGAACCTAACCATCATCTATGATCGCCACGCCGTTATAAGGGTTGCCATCTTATGGATCCAGCCTGGAAGTGGTCACAGAGATGGTGCATACGGCATTTCAAGAGCAATTGGAACCATCATTTCAAGCAAAAGAAGCTTGCTGATAGTCTATGGTGGACCGGTAAGAGTTCTATTTCATTGGTCTAATAATTTAGTTAACTGGAAAAACGATACTAAATCAATACAATACAACACTTATTTAGACACTTTATAAAGTAATGTGACTCATCCTGAATACCACAATAAATTCCCGCCTAAGGTTCAAGTATAAACCTTAGTCGGGTGCAATGCAAGATAAGTATGTTTAAATATCAACATGGGCCGGTACATGTACCCCTACTTCAGTCATTTGAATCATTATCTAGCAACAAAGTTTTGGTTGAAAAGTTTGCTAATTAAAATAAAATAAGGCAAAGGTAAATGGTTTTGAAAGCTCTTAGCGAGAAGGATCACTCGGGTGCCGCTTTTACTCTATAATCTAGGTTAAAGTGGCTAATTAGATTGCTAAGCACCAACATGCACAAATCTAAGGATGCTAAGCACAATTATGCATAAACCTAAGGAAGCTAAGCACAAAACATGCACAACCCTTAGATTGCTAAGCACAAACATGCACAATCACATGAATAGTACCTCAATCATTAAATTAAACAATACCCAATGAAAATCATTCAATTCACATAAGAGAAACTACATGGTAGCTAGTTAGGGTTTCACAACACCTAAATGAAAAGAAATCTACTCCATGCTAGAAATGGGAGAAACACAAGGAGAAGAGGTAGAAACCATCTTGGAGGAGGCTTCCAATCTTCTAGACCCTTGTGCTGGACTTCTCTTGAGAAGAATCTTCCCAAATTCCAACTTGGAGCAAAACCCTAGCCTTCTTCCCCTTTGGTTCGAATTTCTCTCTAAAAATCTGAAGAAGGCTTTCTCACACAATGGGCTCTCCCCTCTCTCTTCTTTTCAGCTCAGCTTTTAACAGGGAATGATCTCAGTTCACGGACTCAGTTCACGACCATGAACTCTAAAACGCGTCTGTGAACTAAAGATGGGTGCCGAAACGCACTGCTTTGCTTCCACGGGTTCACGACCAACAGCTTCTGTTCAAGGACCAACAGCGACCGTGAACTCAATTAGCGTCAGTAACTTGTATTATGGCTCTGGACGACTCAAAGTTCATGGAAAATGGCTCTTCTTCACGGTCATACAAGACCGTGAACAACCAAGGAAAACCGTGCACTCGCTGTTTTTCACCTCTTCTCCCAGTTTTCGCTCCTTTTCGTCCAACTTCGACTCTGGGGCTGGTTTCACCTGTTAAATCATGAAACATGCTAAAACATGAGAAACCTAGCGTAAAACCACCCTTTTAGGAGCACAATTGCCGCAAACAACAAAAGGAAAACGGGGGCAAAACATGTACAATTAGGCCCGAATCACTCCCGCACGCTTAGACGTTTGCTTGTCCCACGCAAAACATTTCACACAAGGTAATATTTCAACCTACACAAATACTTTGGGGACAACTCAAAGGGTACAAAGTGGGAATTCTCAATGGCTATTGGTAATTAACACATGGACCGTTGCAAGCAATACCGACATCCACCACAAATGACATTCGAAGCCACCAAAAGCGGGCAAACAAAAAGTTCTCACCTTGTTCATGGATCAATGCAAGTCTCAACAAGACCACTTATCAACTACAACCAACCATGCATGGAATTCAATTCCGAGGAACAAATGGAAAGGAAACAAAGGTCCTCACCGGGGTATGATATGGCATGCAAAACAAGAATGAATCACTCACTCGCAAGACCAGTGGGGTTGGGACCTTTTTGGTGCAAAAGATGTGCACAATCATAGACACTCGACCCTATCGTCTCAATACCATGGCGGTAACTTCTAAACGCTAGAGTTCACGGGATGGTTGTCACCACTAGCTTGTCCGGAGGTCTTGAACTTGGGTTCAGATGACTGGCTGACTCGCTATGACACAACTCCTAACAAAGGCCAAGTGTAACCAATGAAAGGGACTGCAGTATAGTGGCTCAAGTAATAAATATCGAATCCACGGGTCTCTAGAGTTACTATTACTCAGCTTCAATTCATTATCTAGCAAACCAGATTAAGATGGAAGAACTAAAACTACTCTAACAAACTACAGTTAAAGTTAAACAAATTACAGGTTGGGAACTCACTAGGTATGATTCCCCCTAGCCACTAGCCAGATTAACAATTGATGATTTCTAACTTGTTTCACTTTCATTCACAATGCGGAGAATCCTTGACTAGACCTTGAGTCTCGACTAAAGGAACAAGGCCCTCTTGAGTCAATTTCCTAGATGGACGTATCCTTCTCTAGAACAACTGATCAAAGCGTTTTGAACTAGACTCCCTCTATCGAAAGAGGTTCTCAATCGATACAAAGTAGTGAATCAACCCTCGACTAAAGCAATCGATCCACTACTATCAATCTATGGTGCTCTATTGACCTAATCAGGTATTCGCTCTCATAGGATCAGAGCAAAATCAATAATCTCGACTAAAGCAGAATTGAATCATGAAAACATGCATAGATTGAATATGAACTCAAGATTATCATGTAAGAGTACTCATACAATCATCCAATCAAACAAACATGGCTAGGGTTCCTCAAAACCTAAGTGTAGGGAAGTTACTCCATAGAGAAGAGAGAGACTGCAGTAAGAATCTTCAGATGATCAGTCTTCAAGTTCGGGCTTGTTCCTCGAGCTTCCAAGGCGAAGAAATCCTCCAATTCCACTCCAAGAATACCCTCAAATCGCCCTCTCTCTCTTTGGTTCGTCCCTTGGGTGTTTGGGATTCAAAACCCAGCACTCCCCTTGCAAAAACGCACAAAACAGGCTTTTAACAGCCTGCGTTCGCGATCCCCGGTCAGAATCCCTTGTCGGGTATTTTAGGTCAAGGCCGGGGATTTTCAAAACGCAACGTCTGGAGACAGGGGAAAAGCCCCTGTCAAGCGGGGATTTTTGCGTCACAATAGGGCCCCCTTCTGTTTCTCAGAGAAGCCCGAAACCAATTTTCCCCGGTCTGCTCCAAATAATACCCGGTCGGGTATTTTTGCCCATGGCCGGGTATTTTGCAGTTCCGGGTCCCTTATCTTTGATTCTTCGTTTCTCCCTCGTTCGGACTCCAAATCAGGTGCCGTTTGATTCCAGACGCTCGTAGTCTCGTACTATTTCTTCTAATGACAAGATTACATGATTATATGGTCACAAACTGAGGTAGAAATCAATTATTTTTCAAGTCATGCCCGAGTTTCTTTCCTCGAGTCGCCAATTGATCTCCGATTGACTTGAAACTTGCGCCTACGCTTCACTTTATGTGCTAGGACCTGAAATGTGACAAAGGAACACAACCTAGCGTAAAATAGGCCAAAGAAGAAATAATGCAATCTTAAACGATCAAGAAACTAAGGGGAAAACATGTGCAAATATCGAGTCATCAAATCCCCCCACACTTAACCGTTTGCTTGTCCCCAAGCAAACCTGACTCAAACCAATGCAGCACTCCAGAACTCTATAGCAACAAACAACCCTAATCGTCGGTAGAGGATTTTCTAGATCATATAGAAGCTTACGAGGTCAACTGGTCTTCTAAGACGTTCCCTATCTCTCTCAATGTGAGTACTAGACTCAAGCCAGGATCATGAGAAGCAGTGGAAGTAAGACAGTCAGTTCATGGATAAAGGGACTCATACAATTCACAACCAAGGACTCGTTGAACCGGGGTGCTCTTTCACTTCATTTCACCGTTGGAACCCCTTTTTCACTTTCACTTTAGATCTTTTTTTTCATTCACTTAGTGGGGGTTCCAACTGCAGTCTTTTGCACGGTCGACCCTTATTAGTCGAGCAAGAGTAATTTCTGTACATCTGGCCCTTGCCAGAGCACTTCTTTTAACTCCTTTTCCTCAACTTGTGTGGAGGGTCAATGAAATTAAGGGGGGTCGGAAGCTCTATCCGTGCCCTTAAAAACACATCCTCAAGTAGGCAAACCGTTCAACGGGTGGAAGTTTTACTTGTACTAGAGACAGCTTAGCTTCACCTTGTAGGAGTACCCCACTAAGGATCACTAAAATCACCTCCAAAACCCGATTTTGTGCAATGAACGGTGCCACACACGTTGGGCTTACCCCATGTTTAAGATTTAATGATTTCTACATGGAGGACCAACTGCATTTTTCATTTTCCACATGAGCACCCTGTTCGATACACAAGTCCATAACACAATCCACATAGAGTCACCAATACCACATGAATTCAACGGTCCTAGCTCCACTAATTCACAAAATCAACTGGCACAGCAGAGAGCTAGATATGAAAAATCTTATACTTCAACATCCTCTATAGTGCTACACTACCTCCCTAGGTTGCACATTACTATAGAGACTATCAATTCAAAGCATACTGAGCAGGCAATTTGCAAGGAAACACGTACTTGGAGCCCTCAAATTTAAAAATTTGGACAGTGGACTAGGCTTCAAGCACACAAACAGCCAAACATTCACCCGCACACATAATCGATTATCCCCCAACACTTAAGCACGACATTGTCCTGAATGGAGGAAAGATAAGGGGGTAGAACGAAGTTACCAGATCAAGGGTGAATGACAGTGGACGAGGCAGGCGGTGCATTCCAGGAGGAGAGAGTAGTCGAAACACAAACACCACACAAAATCTCACAAAGGTTGAGTTATTGACTCTAAAATCAAAGAACAAAACTGACTCAACCGAAGAGAAATTGACTCTAAAATCAAAGAACAAAACTGACTCAACCGAAGAGAAATAGGGAAAGAAATGCAAACCGACTGGTTGGGTTGCCTCCCTACAAGCGCTTCTTTCACGTCGTGAGCCGGACGATGGCTCCTAAGTTTCGGTCCACCCCAAAACCTCCTTGAAGTTGAGGTTCTCGTCAATGAGGTGGAGTCTCAAGTCATGAGCATGTGGTATGACAGGTGATGGAAGCTCGTGCACTTGATGCGGAGTAAGTCTCCACCCTCGAGACCTCTTCTTCTCTTCTCTCGTCTCATTGCCCCAAACTAGATATGACAGCATCGATTGACCACTATCGCGTCCACCAAGAGGGACTGATGTCGAAGTGGCCTTGGTCTGGCAAAGAGACACTGCAAATGGGTCCTTGCTAAGTAGTTCCTCGAAGTTTGGTGGAGATATCACATGTAACTCATGGCCGGTGCAGGCCTCTTCCACCTCAAATCCGTCCTTAGCCTGGACGCCAATTGCTTCTTCAACCTCCCTTCCTTCTTCATGTGGTATCACCCCTGGGAAATGATCAAGAACTCCTTCTGCTTCACTTTTGTCATCCTCCACAACTTCTTTCTGCACCCTTTCTCTCTCTTCTTCTAGCACGGATTGGAGAGCAAGTTTCCAAGCAATTTCTTTCATGAGATCTTCTTGCATCTCCTCACTCATGCCCCCCTCTTCAAAGCTCGGTGTGGGATGTGGGAAGGGGTGGTCGGCTACGACAGGACATTCTTGATCATGATATTCACGGGAGCTCTCCGTGATAATCTTTGTTTGCTCCACAATGTCCTTGTAGTCTTCTTTTTCCTCCTCTTCTAGTATGGTAGCAAACGGGTGATCTTGATTAAGTTGTGCACAAACTTGCTCAACCCGCTCTGGTTGCTTTGATGAGTGTGAAACATTCTCCTCCGATTCACGGAGGGATGAAGAGTTAGGAGGAGCAAAGGATGAGAAAAGGAGGTTCTCGGAGTCCCGAGCAAACTGCTCCATGAGAAGCCTCAATTCATAGTTTGGATCTGGCTGTGGAGTGTAGCATGGCTCTGCAGAATGGTCCGTGAAGGCCGCCATGGGTAACTCCAACTCCGATGGCCCTTCTGATTGTGGGAGAAAGTCTTCTTGATAAGGAGGTTGTTCTTGATATGCCCAGGGGTCAGATTGTTCATCGTAGTAAGGGGGTTGGTACTGGAACCCGAATCCATAGTCGTCTCCTCCTTGATTGCTCCAGGAAGTCTCGGGGTAATACCACTTGGATGGTGGTGGATATCCCTAATGATTGGAGAAGCCATGAGGATCCATGGTTCAGATCTGCACCAACAAAAACAAAAACACCCAAGTGAAAATCAAGGGTGGAAAAGAAAAGGAAAGAAAAATGCTAAAGTAACAAACTTCTGCCTTTCCTAATACTCTAGAAAGTCCCTGGCAACGGCGCCAAAAACTTGACTCGCTATGACACAACTCCTAACAAAGGCCAAGTGTAACCAATGAAAGGGACTGCAGTATAGTGGCTCAAGTAATAAATATCGAATCAACGGGTCTCTAGAGTTACTATTACTCAGCATCAATTCATTATCTATGCATACAAAAATGAAAAAAGAATCCATGCTACAAGGCGCCCGGCACTACTCTGCCTTCGAGGACGCGTCATCCATCGAAGAGGACCCACTTCCTTGGGGGGAAGGCGCATCTCCACTCCCCGCAGGCGCCTCCTCATCTTCTCCAGCCTCCTCCTCTTGGTCATTTTGCATCTCTTGGATTACAAAATTCACCATGTCGGGGAAGTCCACGGTGATGTTGGGATATTCTTGGTCGAGCTTCCTCTTGGCAAGTACCAAGCAATCTAGAGACGCCTTGGCAACTAGCTCCTGCCCCTTGTCTGAATGGGCAAAGTTCTTGAGAGACGCCTTCAGTGCCCTAATTTCCTTGTGGGCGCCCCTCACCACCTTTTTGTAGTCTTTTCGGCGGTAGGCGGCCGCCTTCAATTCGTCCTGAAGGGAGGTCTTCTCCTCCCTCAGGGCCACCAGCTCCTTGTCCCGGGCGCCCAGGTCTTGTGTCAGCGCCTCCTTTTTCGCCTCCAAGGCGGCAAGCTTCCGCTCGAACTCCAGGCGCTCCTCCACCATGCGGGAAGCAAACTCGGCGTCTCATTGGCGGCGCTCCTCCTCCAGGGTGCTTTGGAGGGTGGAGATTTTCTTGGCCGCCTCTAGTTGCGCCTCCTCGCACTCCTTGACGAGCTGCTCCCGGCACGTGGTAACAGTGTCAAGGTTGTCCTTCAGGGTCGACAGCGACGTCATAGCTTCGCGGCTCTCCTCCATGGCGGCGTCTGTCTTCCAGGCGCCTGCCTCAGCAAGAAGGAGCAGCTGCAAGAACAAACGGATGCATGAAGATGGGCATACTTTGGTAGGAACATTCTAGGCGCCTCTATAAGTGAATTAAACATACTGTAAAAGGAAAGTATAGGCGCAGGAAGGCTTACCTTGGCGCCCATTTGGGCAACTTCGGCACATGGATGATCCTCCGTAATCTCAGAGGGCGCCTGCAGATGTTGCGATGCCGCGAGTGCCAGAACCATGGCGCACCCACGGTCCACCGCCGCCCGAGGTGAGCAAGACAGAGCAACACGCCCCATTTCGGTGCGCGTCGGTCGGAGAATGGGAGGCTTCCCGTCAGGACCAAGTAGGCGCCCTTCCGATATAGTATAGCGGTTGGGTTGAGTAGCGCCCTGCCCTCGGGCGCCTTCCTCTACTTGCGCCGTAATCTCCAGCTCTTCTTCATTACTTGGTCTCGGTTTCTTTCCCGGGTTGGATAACCGGGCGCCGGCCTTCTTCCCGCGGGTGACCAGGGGAATGTCATCTTCTTCTTCCCCGAAATCGCCAAACTCATCAATCAGCGGGGGGTCCTCTACAACATTGATGCCTGATGGTGTAGACGCCACACTGGAGGTCTTGGCGGGCTTCTCCACAGGAGCCTTACCTTTCCCCGGCGCCACCGGGGCCGCACTTGGTTGTGGGGTGGAGACAGATGCAGGCAACCCATGGGCCCGGATGGATGCGCCCTGACGAGGCGCCTATTGAGTCATCTTGTCATAACGACTCTTCATCAAGGTGGCAATGCGGGCAAAGTTGGTACCTGCAAACAAATCAAGTCATAAGCCAAGGCGCCTGTAAAAGCATCAACAAGCAAGAAAGACATTCAACACACCATCTCCATAATATTCATCTAATATAGGCGCTCGGGCACTGGTAGGGCGCAGATCTATAGGTGAGGAGCTAATAAGAGCGGCGCCGTCTCGTTCTTCTTGGCTAAGTATGACGGCAGCGTGAAATCGTTTCTCGGTACCAAGCTACCAATCTGTTCTAAAGGCGCCTCCACTTTTGAAAAAATAGTCCCTATGTGCCTTCATAAAAAAGAAGCCCGTGAACCAAGTCCTCCCCAACTTGGGGCACCATGTAACGAAATGGGCGCCCACCCTCTTGCGGCGTTGCAATGACAGACAGTTGTCTCGGGGCGTCACCGTGAAAAAATGGCGAAAAAGGTTGAAAGTCGGGCGTACGTTATGAATCCGACATTTCAATTTAATGAGCACAACAATCAATATCACGGAGGGAGATAGGCGTCCGATGGTGCACCCACAGTAATCCAAAATTCCATCCATAATGGAATCGAAGGGAAATCGGAGCCTAAACCGGAAGTACTCCTGGTAGATACCCAACCAACGGGGACCGCACAATCTCACTCGAGCAATAGGCGAGGGAGGCGCATACGTCCAAGTGCGGGGGAGCCTGAGATTCGCGACCAGACTAGTCATCCACGCGGCCGACATGGTTGAGTTATGTTCGGGCCCTGCCACGTTCGCAGGCAAGCATGTCGTCTCCCAAGGCGCATATTCAGGCGGCTAGGTGTTCTCCCATGTTGTCATTTTGTATGAACCATCTTCCGGCACATAGTAGTTCGATGATGGCGTTGGTATGGGAGATAGTGTAGGCGCCCCCGCTAAACCAAGTCAATCAGGCGCACACAACCGTTGGTGATGTAAGCGGCGCCCCAAAAAAAATGAAGATAGTGCTTACCAGTTTTGGAAGGGGCGCCTTGGCCCTGGGAAGAGCCCGCGGCAGCAGCATCATCGGTAGGGTTCATCATTTTGAAGCGGACGAGCAACACGCTGATGGAGGAAGAGAGACGCGGCAGAGAGAGAAACTAGAGTGAGAAGGAGATTTAGGGCGAATGAGAAACAGTGGAGAGCAATAGCTTACATTTAAAGAAGAAGGCGACCGCGCCTCGACAATCGCGCCACTGGCCACGTGGCTCAATCACAATCCGCAATTTGACTTTCAAAATCGCGGTTGTGAGGGGAGCAGCAGGGGAAGAGTGCGAGGCGCTTCCAATAATTATATAGGAGAAGGGGCGCCTCTAAGGGTTTGAAAAACGAAGAGGGCGCGGGAAAGTAGGGGAGACGAAGCACAGGGGAGGAAAGCAAGGCGCCTACAGTTATTTGATAAGAGAAGAGGCGCCTTTAAGAGTTGAAAAAACGGAGTAGATGCAATAAAGGGGAAAGCGAAGCGCCTCTGAAAGCGGAATTTGAGAAAACGCCTAGAGGAAGGGGGCGGCCGAAATATGGCTTTGGAAGGAGGTGGAAAGGCGCCTCTTCAAGATAGAATTTATAAGGAGAAGGGCGTCAAGCCTAAACCATTAAGGAAGAGGTATGCAAGGTGCCTTTGCTTAAGAGGATCGAAAAGGGACCGGAGAAAAGAGGGCGCCGCGAATAAAAAGGCGCCTAGGAAATATATGGTAAAAGATGACCAAGGGTGGAAGGAAAGGCGCCTCGAGAAGGGGATGTCTCAGCAGGAAACTTATCGGCTCCGTTGTAAGGGTATGGGGGGCAAAATGTAGGCGCCACGACGGAGGTGATTGAGGTAGGGCAAGCAAGTCTATGACGATTGGGAAGAAACAACGTTTAGTTAGGCGCTCAAGGTAAGGAGCTTGAGCACCTAACTGGGGGTCAATTGTTGGGGGTGTTCGGATAAGTAGTCGTCGGTAGTCTATGAAGGAGCCTAATACGAGGGTGGTGTCTTGGAAAGGCCCAATAGGAAACGAGGCCCACTTCATGAGGCCTAGAGGCATGGGAGAAGTTGGTTGAATAAAAGCCGGGGCCCGATCGGTCGTGGCGAAAGAATTATGTTAATCGGGACGCCTGAAGAAGTTGTGGCGCACAGTGCTCCTTAGGCGCCCAGCACATACCTCGGGAAGGAATCCCAAACCAGGCGCCTAGGACGAGTAGGCCATTATAGGTAGTGATGACGTGGAAGTCCGTACGGTAAGGAACAGTTGTAAATAGAATGGTTGGTAAGCATTCATTCAATTTGGCTTCTCTCACTAAACTTTTTGGGAAAATATTTCTCTCTCTAAAGAAGAAGCTAACTTGATCGTTGGAGGATTAACGGGCCACGAGGCCCACCTCTGTGTGTGTAGGTGATTCCCCGTAGGCAAGACGTACGGAACGGAAGGAAAGAAGGAAGATTGAGGAGGCTTCAACAGTATCTATACTCTTTTATATAACTTTCTTTATGATACAAACTATAGTTATACCTTTATGGTCGTACAACTTCAATTTGTATATTTAATATTATTGTACACTTTAAATTATAATTTAAAACACCAATGTTGTAAAACATAGTAAAAATGCTCGTACATGAATCCAATGAAATATCTTATATCATGTGCATTGTCTTACACTACTTTCAAATGGAAATTAGTTATAAATAGGAATCATAATGAGTTTGGGTTAAGTCGGTTTTACTATCCCTATGTTTGACCAAGCTTTTAGAAGTGCTTTTTGGCTTCAAAAGCTGAAGCAGAGCCAAACACCTCTAAAAGATCGGCTTTTGAAAAGCCAAAAGCGCTTTTGTATAACATAAAAGCAGAAGCTCCGATTTGGAGCTTATGCGAAAAGCTGTTTTGAAAATACAATATTATCCTTACCATATTATAATTTATTTCAGAAAATATAATTTTTCTTCATTTATATCATTTTAAAAATAAATTAAATTATAAAATCATATTATTTAATATAAAAGAAATCTAAGTAGCGTAGTGGAACCTCCTCTTTCTCTCTCCTTTCCGTTTTCTCTGAACCAGACCTATTTCAATGGCAGCCTCGCCGTCGGCCGCCGCACCGGCTGGCGAGGGTTCTTCGTCCTGGGATCATTTATTCTCCGTGGCGCCTGAAAAGCGACTCGTCTATCATCCGCCTGAACGAGTCAAGGATGGGTTTCAGATTCCGGAAGCGGTCAAGGAGAAGGGCGCTGAACGATGGAAGTTGTCTTTAATCCGGCAATTTGTCGGCAAGTGCCCCAAAGTTGCGGAGCTACAGTCCTGGGCAAACCGTCTATGGGGGAGAGATGGCGTGGTTCGCGTTTCGCGATTTGGTCCTAAACTCCTGGTGTTCCAATTTCCATCGTTGCAGGCATGTGATTGGGTTTTCAAATCGGGGCCGTGGCACTTCATGGGCAACCCGGTTTTCTTTCGAAAGTGGGAAGCAGGTATACAGCCTCTTACTCCTAAAGTTGAATCGCTTCCTATTTGGGTTAAGCTCTGGGGATATCCCCTTGAATATCTGGGAAAAGATGGGATAGAATGGGTTGCGAGCACTATATGCAGACCGCTCTGGACTGACCAGAAGACTCGATTTGGTGATCAGCTAGGGTTCTCTAAGGTTTGTATTGAGATCTCAACAGATAGTGAATTCCCCTCGACAATTCGGATGTATCCAGATAATGATCCTGTTTTCGAGATTGGTGTGGAATATTTGCAGCTCCCAAAAGTCTGTTCAAAGTGCTGTGTGTTTGGTCACATATGTCAGCAGGATGTTCAATTGCAATGGAGAGTCAAGGAAGTGAATCAGATTGCTTCTAATGATGTGGAGAAGGAGAACGATATGGCTGAGAGTGGAGATGGGTCTGCTATCGTGGCTAGCTCGATTGAGGAAGGTTCTCTAGATAAGCGAGGCCTAGAGGGGTTAACTGTGACTGATAACAATGGATCTAGCAAGGGTGAAGAGACAATCATTGTAATTCCTGTGTTGGAAGTGGCTGCTGGGAAGGTGAACTGCCCTGAAGTTGTAACTCAGTTAAGCACTCAAACTTTGGCTCCTAACACTATTGGGAGCCCTCCATTGAGCTTTGCTCAGATTGTGCGTGGATCATCACCAGGGAATGGGAGTCCTAGCTCTTCTGAGCAACTTGTGAATAGTGACAAATCACCAGTCTCTGAGAGTTTGGTGCAATCACAACCTCAAGGAGGCAATTCGAACTCTGGTATGGGGAAAGAAAACAGGAAACCCCCTGACAAGGGAAAGAAGGTTTGGGTTGACTCACCACTGGTTCCACTTCAACCAAAAAGGGGAAAGGGTGTTAAAGGCAGAGGGAAGAAATGAGAATCCTTACTTGGAATACCAGAGGCTTCAAGGCCGATAGTAAGTATAAAGCAGTTATGAAGATGGTTTGGGTAAGATTTGGTTGTTGTGGAAGAAAGATGTGAGTTTAACAGTCCTTCACTCCTCTGATTAGTTTATCCAGTTTATGGTGGGGAGGTTCTCAACCATTCTTTGGCACTGTTGTTTATGCGTCAAATAATGAAGGTAGCAGGCAGGCCCTTTATAATGAAATTAGCAGAATGAAGGTTTCTAATGCCCCCTGGATTGTGTTAGGTTATTTTAATGATATTAGACGCCCTGAGGAAGCCTCAAATTCCCCCAAAGTTGATGCCTCAATGACCCTTTTTAATGAGTGGATAGTGAACAATGAGTTAGAGGAACACCAAGCTACAGGTCCCTGGTACACATGGCTTAATAAACAAACAGCAAACCCTATTGCCAAGAGGCTGGATAGGGCTCTTATTAACTTTCTTTGGATGGATAAAGTCAAGGACAGCAAAGTTCATTTTCAAGCTCCAGGAGTCTCGGACCACTGCCCTATATTTGTAGACACCTCAGCTTCACAGAAGTCACTCCCTAAGCCTTTCAAATTTTTTAAGTTTTGGTTGCGTCACCCTCGATTTGATGAGTTGCTTGATATGGCTTGGAGTAGTGCAGTCACAAGTAAACATCCTCTTATTAGAGTCTGCCAGAAGTTGAAGAATCTAAAGAACTTATTACGACGGTTAAATAGGGAGGAGTTCTCATATATAAAGGAGAAGGTTAGGGAGAAGGAAGAGGAGGTTCAGAAAATCCAACAGCTGGCACTCAGTGATCCTTCCACTTCAAATTTTGAGGCTGAAAGGAAACTGGGGCAGGAACTGAAAGTATTGATGGATACTGAGGAGTGTTTCTTTAGACAGAAGTCAAGAGAGTGCTGGCTAAAAACTGGGGACATGAACTCTGCCTATTTCCATCGGTCAGTCAGATCAAGACAAAAGAGATGCACTATTCGAATGCTAAGGAACGAGTCAGGGGAGCAAATTCAAGAAGTGGATGATATGGCTAAGATTGCAGTTGGTTTTTGTGAAAATCTGTTGGGGGTGGTGGATCCTGAAGTGAAGAAGATGCCAGATAGCTATGTCTCTGATCTACTGAAAAATAAGCTCAATGAGGAGCAGACTGGTGATCTCTGTGCACCCTTTAAAAATGAGCAGATTAAGGCTGTTCTATTTGCAATGGATGGGGACAAAAGCCCTGGTCCCGATGGGTTCTCTGCATCCTTCTTTCAATATGCTTGGCCGCTCATTGGAGATGAGGTATGTTTTGTGATTAAATTCTGTTTTGAGCAAGATAGGATTCCTAAGCCAATTAATGCTACCATTCTCTCTCTCATCCCTAAAGTCCCAAACCCAGATGAAATGAAATATTTCCGTCCCATCTCCTGTTGCAGCATATTATACAAATGTATCTCAAAGCTTATTGCAAATAGACAAAGCCCTCTATTACCTTCTCTGATTAGCAAAAATCAGACTGCTTTTGTCAAGGGCAGGCTAATAGGGGAAAATATCCTTTTGGCACATGAACTGGTTCATAAGTACTCTAGCCAAAACATTTCTATGAGGTGTGCTCTTAAGATTGATCTTATGAAGGCCTTCGACTCAGTTAACTGGGAGTTTATACTTCAAGTTTTAAAATGCATGAAATTCCCTGAAAGGTTTATTTAACTGGATCAGTATGTGTGTGTGTACTCCCATGCTCAGTGTCTGTTTCAATGGAGGTCTAGTTGGTTATTTTCAAGCAAAGAAAGGGGTCAGACAGGGTGATCCCTTGTCTCCCTATTTGTTCTCTATAGTGATGGAAGTTTTCACATGTTTGCTTGATAATTCGGCTGTTAGAGGGCTGTTTCCTTATCACCCCATGTGTAAAGGCATCAAGCTCACCCACCTATGTTTCGCGGATGACCTCTTGGTCTTCTTGGATGGTTCCAATTATGGGATACAGGAGATGCAAAGGGTTTTGGAGCAATTCAGGATAGTTTCTGGTCTTAAGTCTAACCCTAGCAAGTGTGAGGTGTTCTTTGGGGGGCTTGACAAGGAGGAACAGAAAATCAGAGCAGAGAGATATGGATATAAACTAGGTGAATTTCCAGTAAGATACATGGGAGTTCCTCTAATATCTGGGAAGCTTAGTTTATCTTCATGCCAATCATTAATAGATAAGATTGTTGCAAAAGTTAAAAGTTGGCAAGCAAAGTCTTTATCTTATGCTGGAAGAATAGAACTTGTTGGCACATTGTTATATAGTCTTGCACAATTCTGGATGTCAATGTTTCTTTTGCCTAAATCAGTTATTAAAGAGGTGGAGAGAATCTGCAGCAATTATATCTGGGGAGTGGGAGTTGGGACCAAACTGAGAGCAAATGTTCTCTGGCAGAAAATTACATATCCAAAGAAAGAATGAGGACTGGGATTTCGAGACATGTGGAGCTGGAATCAGGCATGTATGGTGAGGCATTTATGGCTGCTCCTGTTGAAAGAGGGTTCATTGTGGGTTGCTTGGATCCATACTTATAAACTGAAGGGAAGAGACCTGTGGAGTTATTCCTGCACTTCAGGTTCCTGGAATTGGCGCAAGGTGTTGAAGTTAAGAGGCAAGGTTGCCCCTTTCATCTCGACCAGCGGGGGGGGGGGGGGGGGGGGGGGGGGGGGGGGGGGTTGAATTTCGATTCAAGAATGCTCCTATGAATACTTACTCTATCAAAAGGGTGTGGCAGACTCTGAGACCTATTCAGCATACTGTTAGCTGGTGGAAGTTAGTCTGGAAGGGGAAAGCTATCCCTCGAAATAGGGTGATTACTTGGCTTGTAATCAGAGGAAATATTAATACTAAAGAGAGGATGAAGAGATGGGGCTATAGTGGGGGGTATGGAATGTTGTCTTTGTGGAACAGGAGAGGAGGACAGAGATCATTTGTATGCTTGTTGTCCTTTCTCCCGTTGTGTGCTTGAAGCGTTTTTTGTTAAGTTTATGCAGATTCCAGTTATGCAGAGTTGGGACGAGGTAATAGGTCTGATGATGTCAAAGCTTGGTGGAGTCATAGAGGAAACTGAAACAGGGAAACTGATATGGCAGGCCTGGGTAAGTTACATTTGGCGAGAACGTTGCAGACGGTTATATTCAGCGAAGGAGAAGAGCTGTAATGTCTTAGTGAAAGAGATCAAGTCAGAAATTGAATGCCTGTTAGGGTCTCATTGAGTTCACCTGTTCTGGGATTCTTAGTCTATAGTGGTCTGTTTTGGTTTTTGTTCTGAGGAAGGATTGAGCAGGATGGCCAGTCTGCTGGGTACGCCTCTTTGGATGGATCAATCGACAAAGATGGGGACACATATGGGGACTGCTAAGCTTTGTATAGAGATGGCTGCTGATGCTTCATTCCCGACTGAGATTAAAATCCGTCCTGAAGGGGAAGCTGGTATTACACTGTTTGTCCATTATTTTCATGCTCCTCCTCGATGTGAAAAATGTGTTGAGTTTGGACACAAAGTTGGGGAGGAGATCAAATGTAAAATGACTGGAATTGAATGTATGACTGTGGATTTAGGCTCTGGCTTAGCTGCAGGTGATAGAGTGGTAAACGCTGGTGGTTCTGGTGGGGTGTCAAACCCTGTTACTACTGCAGCGTTGTTGACTGGGATGACTAGTTCTTCTACAGGGGTTGAGGGGGTGAGTACTTTGATGTCAGCTGAAGGTACTATGGGTAGTGGTGGGGTGGTGACAGCTAAGGAGGTGGGAGATGCATCTGTTGTATCTGCAGGAGTGGTGGTAACAGCTAAGGAGGTGGGAGCTACATCTATTACATCTACAGGAACTCCTCCAAGTGGGGTTGGCAAGATAACATTGAGTGAGGGCTCGGGAACTTCTTCAGTGGTAATGGATGAGGAGGGTTTCCAGTTGGTGGGCAAGAAAGGGAAGGCAGTGCAATTGAATGGTCAAGTCCAGAGTGGTGGTGGTGTGCGAATTCCTGACTCTGCAGTGAGAGCTAGAGTGCCTTTGAATGAGAAGAGTTACAAATTGGTTATTCCTATATCTCCCAAGAAGAAGGGAGGTAGAAAGAAGAAAACATGAAGTTGTTGGTGTGGAATCTTAGGGGATTCAATTCCTCTGAGAAGCATAGGTATGTGAATAAGAAAGTTGCACAATTAGGAGTAGATTTTTTTGCTATACTTGAATCTAGAGTTCTACAAGGTAATGCAGATGGAATAGTTAGTAGACAGTTCAGTGGTTGGAAGCACATTAATAATTACAAATACTCTTATAATGGAAGGATATGGATTTTTTGGAAGCCTGCTTTATCAGTGGTTGAGCTGGGTATGGGTCAGCATTTCATTCAAGTGAGGGTTCAATCTGGGAATGAGTCCTGTGTGGTTACTGTGGTTTATGGTCCTAACAAAACAGCTGAACGAGTTGAATTATATGAGGTACTGAGAAGGTATATGGTGGTGCAGGAGCCTGGAATCTTTCTTGGTGACTTTAATGCCATCACAGGAGCACATGAAGCTTCAAATAGTCCCCCACAGAGTCAAAGTATGGATGATTTTTTGAGCTGGATTGCAGATATGAGGTTAATTGATCATAAAGCTATTGGTAGTTGGTACACATGGTGGAATAAGCAAACAGTTAATCCTATTGCTAGAAGGATAGATCGTGTTTTAGTGAATGACAAGTGGTTGGAGGTCCTTAATGGCAGCCTAGTTAAACTGTTGGCTCCAGGTGTTTCAGATCACTGTGGTCTGTATGTCCACACTGACCCTTTGATCACTTCTTTACCAAAGCCGTTCAAGTTCTTCACATTTTGGAGGCAGCATCCTCACTATCACCAATTACTGGCAGAAGCGTGGCAAACAGAAGTTAGAGGGGTTCCTTACTTTCAGTTATATCAGAAGCTGAAGGTTTTAAAGATGAAGCTTAAGGGTTTAAATAGGTCTCAGTTCTCAGAAATTTCTGCAAGGGTCAAAGAAGCTGAAATTAAGCTTGAAGCTATGCAGCAGGCTATTCTTGAAAATCCATCTGCCCCTCCTAATGCAGTACTGGATCAGGAAGGGGTTTGTAGGGAGCTGCAGGCAGCTGAAGAGCAATTTTATAGGCAGAAATCAAGAGTTAGTAGAATCATAGAGGGAGACTCCAATACTAAGTATTTTCATAGTATGGTTAAAGTAAGAAACCACAGGCAGACAATACAAAAATTGATCACAGAGGAAGGGGAGGTACTTACAGAGGTAAAGTCAATGGGCAGTTAGCTGTTGATTTTTATAAAAGCCTGTTAGGGAAAGCTGATCCATTAGTTCAAGATACTCCCATGTCTTACTTTGAGGATATCTTGTGCCACAAGCTTGGAGAGGATGATGCTCAGTCACTAGTAACCTCAGTTACAAGGGAGGAAATTAGAGTTGTTTTCAAGGCTATGGGAAATGACAAGGCTCCACGGCCAGATGGATATACAGCTGAGTTCTTTAAAATGGATTGGGATGTGGTTGGCAAAGCAGTTGAAGACACTGTCCTGGATTTTTTTCAATCTGGCATTATGCCTAGGCAGGTAAACTCTACAATCTTAGCTCTGATACCTAAGCTTGAAGTGGTGGATAAAATGCAGAACTTTAGGCCAATTTCATGTTGTAATGTTGTCTATAAGGGTATCTCGAAACTGCTAGCAAATAGACTATCCTTAGTATTGCCAAAGCTCATTGGAGTAAGTCAGTCTGCTTTTGTTAGAGGTAGGCTCATAAGTGATAATATACTTATGGCAACAGAGCTGGTTAAGGACTATCATAAAGTCTCCATTACATCTAGATGTGTTTTGAAGATTGACTTGATGAAGGCATTTGACTCTGTGGATTGGAAATTTTTGTTAAAAGTTATGGGGGCTATGAGAATTCCTGTGAGATTTATCAAGCTAATTGAAGCGTGTATTACAACTCCTATGCTCAGTGTAGCATTCAATGGAGGTCTTTGTGGATACTTCCCAGCTGGCAAAGGGTTGAGACAAGGGGATCCCTTGTCTCCTTACCTGTTTACCATTGCCATGGAAGTCTTCTCATGCATGCTTGCTAGGGATGTATCTTTAAATCTGATTCCATACCACCCAAGATGTAAAAGCCTGGAGATCACCCACCTCTGTTTCGCAGATGACCTACTGGTCTTATCAAATGGATCGGTTAGGGCAGTTGCTGGGGTCAAAAGGTTGTTGGACAAGTTCTATCATGTGTCTGGATTGAAATGCAATTTGGCAAAGTGTCAGTTGTTCTGTGCAGGGATCCCAAAGGAGGAGCAGAAATGGATTTCAGACTTAACAGGGTTCCCTTTGGGAGAGCTGCCAGTGAAATATCTGGGTGTTCCTCTTCTATCTGGTAGGCTATCAGCACAGGATTGCAGTAATCTGGTGAGTAGAATCACTAGGAGAATTACAACTTGGCAAGCTAAAACTCTTAGCTATGCTGGGAGAATTCAGCTTATTTCTTCTGTTATCACTAGTGTCTTTCAGTATTGGATGGCTGTTTTTCTTTTGCCAATGAGAGTTTTGAAGGCAATTGAAGAAGTGTGTAATAAGTTTCTCTGGGGAGTTGGGTTGAATGGAAGAAAGAAGGCTCCAGTTTCTTGGTCTAAGGTTGCCTTGCTCAAAACAGAGGGGGGGGGGGGGTTAGGGATCAGGGATTTCAAGACCTGGAATAGGGCTTGTGTATTGAGATATTTGTGGAATTTGTTGGCTGAGGCAGGATCTTTGTGGGTTGCCTGGATTCAGAAATACAGAGTTAAGGGACGGGACATTTGGGAGCTCCCTGCGAGCTCAGCCAGTTCGTGGGTATGGAAGAAAGTACTTAAATGCAGAGAGCTTGCTAACACTCACATCTCAGGTTCAGGTACTGATCTGTCTTGGGATGGGCAACACTTGATGAAATATTCTGTTAAGTTAGTTTGGGCTTCAATACGTGTTCCAAATGCTCCTGTTGAATGGTATCCTGTGCTATGGGGTAAGCCTTTTATTCCAAAGCATAGCTTATTGGTTTGGTTGATTATTTTAGATCGAATTACCACAAAGGATAAGCTGGTTAGATGGGGATTGGCAAGTGAGAGCTGCTGTGTCCTTTGTCCTGGTGGTATGGAAAGTAGAGATCATCTTTTTTCTGGTTGTTCATATAGTGCTGGAATCTTTCAGTTAGTGTTGAAGAAAATCTGCAGGTGGTCTCAATTCCCAGATTGGAGCTCTCAGTTGACTTGGGTGACACAGAGATGGGCAGGAACGAGATTGACAGCTAAAGCAGGAAGGCTTTTATGGGTTATGTGTTGTGCTTATATCTGGAGAGAAAGGTGTGCTCGAGTTTATGGTGATAGAAGAGTTTCAGACCCCACACAAGCTTCAAACGCGATTTTGCAGGAGTTCAAGATCTATGTAGGCAGTATAGTTGAAATGCAGAGGATAGTTATAGAAGTTGTGGATTTATAGGCTATGTTTTTTGGTCTACTGATATGTTACTAGTATAGGGATACTGGTGTGTAAAGGTTGATACTTTGAGAGGGAGGTTGCGAGTTGCAACTCCCCGGGCTTCAAATGCAATTTTGATTAACCATAAAAAAAAAACCACTTCTGTAAAAGCTACAGCAATGCCAAAGGACTTCCAATAAAAAAAAGGGACTGTCGCTCTCCCCTCTCTCCTTGCAAGTGGGGTGGTTACCGCGCTACGTGCGCCTCGCCGATATCGGCAACCGCCATAGTGCTTTGTCGGAAATGGCCGGCTCCGTCATGGGGCCTTTAAATATCCTGTGGGTGTGCCGGTCATTCCCATTTTTCATCGAATCTCTGATTTCAGTGCAGTCTATTCTCGCAAGAGCCTCTCTCCACTTTCCCCCAACTCGAACTGCGATGGCGGTGGTTCACTTTTCCGACGCCGATGTGCAAGTGGGGACAACTCGCGGCGAGCTCACGCTAGTCGGGAGGATCTGTGGCCCGCGACCAGCCTTGCACGCCCTCAAGGCCGAGCTGTTGCGGTTGTGGAATTGCTCGGCTACGGTTTCCTTCGTGCCGCTAGAGTGGGACTTGATTCAAGTGGTCTTCTCATCGGCCAAGGACTTCACAAGGGTGCGGAATAATTCCCCTTGGTTCCGCCCCAAATACGTGGTCCATCTGATCCCTTGGGAGGAGCCATCTCCCTCCTTAGTTGATTCCCTTCTGCGAGTGCCATTAATGGTGCAACTTTGGGGCATCCCCTACTCCTGCTGCACAGAGCGCCTTGGATCATTGCTGGGGGCGTCTCTTGGTGTCGCGGGTCCGGCTGCCATAATCAATCGGAGGTTTCTGGCGGGCTCTATGTGCGCATCAAAGTCTGCATCGATTTCTCTGCCCCGCTGCCTTGCGAGATTCCTGCGGCGCATGATGAGTCCAGTAAAGGTGAATTCACTGCAGCTGTTAAGTTTGAGCGTTTGCCCCTGTTTTGCTACTTGTGTGGTGTTGTTGGGCATACAGGAGTGCGCGTCCCACAGAAGGAGGAGCTTGGCGGCAAACCACTGCGGTACGAATCGCATACGGTTAGCCTTGATAGGGGGTCTCGTGTTGATGAACGCACTTTAGATCGCAAGAGGAAATACACTTGGGTCCGAAAGGCAGACAAGAGCGATACCGAGGCTTCTCTCTGGGGGCCTTTGTCGCGCCGCTCAGGGGCCATTATTGTCCACAGCAAGTTGCAGCAACTCTCCATAGAGGAAGAGGAGATAAACGAGGCGGTTCGCCCTCTTGCGTCAGGGGCAGGATCACCAAATGGCGTAGAAGGCCCGGGACCGGCAGAACCAGCAGCCAAAAGGGCTCGAATGACACTTCAAACGCCTGTTACAGACACTGAGAACAACTCAAGGGTGGAGGCAACCGACCCGAATCGGTCCCAATCCATCAAATCAACATCATGGCATGGAATTTTCGGGGTTTGGGCTCCCTCCTGACGATTCCATCATTGCGGGAAGCCATTCATGGTCATCTTCCCTTTCTTACCTTTCTAAGTGAGACAAGAAGAGACGACGAGTTCGTAGAGGGTCAGATTCGTAGCTTGGGGTTTTCGTATGTTCGAGCTTTTCATGGGGTGAATAGGGGTGGGGGACTAGCAGTAGGCTGGTCGGACCTTGTTTCTTGTACAGTTTTACATTCTACCTATGCATATCTTATTGTGGAATGCCTTCATCCGTCTCTAGGGCGATTTGTAGTAGTTTTTGTGCACCTCAGTTGTGATGTACATACTAGGCAGGCTAAACTCAATGAAATTAATGCTTATGTTTTGTCATTTGTGCATCCTACCTTGGTCTTGGGTGACTTTAATTGCTTGTTGGCATCGGCTGAGAAGCAAGGGGGTAGAGTTCTCCACCCTGCGGATTTTGACCAGTTGGGGGAATTCCTATTATTCTCTAATCTCATTGATCTAGGGTGTGTAGGCAGTCCTTTTACATGGTCTAATCGTTAGTCGGGTTCTCGTCATATCATTGAGCGGCTTGATCGATGTTTAGCTAACTCTCAAGTGCTTTCAACGTGGCCTGACTTGCAGGTGCGGCATCTCTCAGATATAGGGTCAGATCACAGGATCATGTTGGTGGCCTTCCTGAAGCCTCCGTCCCGTCCTTGACGTCGATTCCGCTATGACATGTGCTGGGACTCTAATTCCGAAGTGCCGGGGGTACTGCAATCAGCGTGGCAGCCGGAGGTGCATGGCACAACGCAGTTTCGTTTCCAGACGATGCTCAAGAACCTCTGGCATGGGTTAGTCGAATGGCCAGGAAAGGGACTTCGAACTCAGCCCGTAAAATTGTTGACCTCAAGGGCCAGATTGAAAATGGGAAGGAGGAGGCTGCTGTGGATTGGGAACACATAAATGGGTTGGAACTTCAGCTAGGTGAGGCATACAAGAAGGAGGAGGTTTATTGGAAGCAAAAGTCCTGGAATGGCTGGCTCAAAACAGGTGATACCAATTCCCGATTCTTTCACTTATCCTTGATCCATCGGCGGCAGTTCAACTCCATTTTGTCCTTGAAAGATGAGAATGGGGTGCTTCATCAACTTGAGGATGAGAAAGGGGAGATAGTAGTTCAGTACTACAAGGTTCTCTTTACCTCTGCAGGGACTGATCCTTCAGATTTTGTAGGCTGTCTTCAATTTCCGCGAATCGTCGATGAGGATGCCAATACAACCCTAACCGCTCCTGTCTCAGTAGAGGAGATTCGGAGAGCGGTTTTTGCTATTGTGAAATCTCAGGCCCCAGGCTCAGACGGCTTTACAGGGGCGTTTTACCAACAGTTCTGGCCGGAAATTGAGAGGGATGTATCTGCGGCTGTCCTTTCCTTTTTCAGCACTGGGAGGCTCCTTCACAGCATAAATCACACTTGGATCGCTCTCATACCCAAAGTTCCAAATGCCAATCATATGAGGCAGATGCGGTCGATCAGTCTATGTCAGAAATCATGCAGTTCCTAAAAACAAAGGTGCAGGGCAAAGAGAAGTGGATGGCGCTTAAGCTCGACATGGAGAAAGCCTACGACCGGGTAGAGTGGCATTTTTTGCTTCAGGTCCTGGAGGCTATGGGCTTCTCTCCCACTTGGATACTCTGGATCCAGTCCTGCATCTCCACTATTCGGTTCTCAGTTCTCATGAATGGAGTAGAGTACGGGTACTTCCAGCCACAGCGCGGCATCCGCCAAGGTGATCCCCTCTCCTCTTTCCGTTATACACTGAGGCTTTCTCTGCCAAGCTACTTTCTCAGATAGCTGTTTCGTCACTTCTTGGTCTGAGAGTTCACAGGCGAGCACCCGTTATTTCCCATCTTCTCTTTGCTGATGACACATATTTGTTCCTCTGGGCTTCCTTGCCTGAATGTGCTAACCTTCTCCATGTTTTCCATGAATACGAGGCCGTAAGCGACCAAAAGATCAATCTCCACAAATCATCTATGTGTGTGAGTGCGAATGTGACCTCGGAGGAATTTGCGGCACTTACATCCTTCCTAGGGGTAAGCGAGATGGGGATTGGAGATAAGTACCTGGGACTTCCTTCGAAGGTCCACTGTTCCAAAACCTTGACATTCCAGTTCGACGAAGAAGCCTTGGCAGCCCGGATTCGAAGTTGGAAGTCAAAATCCCTTTTTTGGCTGGTAAAGAGGTGGTATCAAGGCGGTGGGTGCAGCGGGACCGGTCTATGCGATGTCATCATTCCGACTCCCAGCTTCAACCTGCCGGCGATGCAATAGCCTCCTCTCTAAATTCTGGTGGGCGGGACAACACAGGGAAAACGGCATTAGGTGGCTGTCTTGGTCGGCTGCCTGTCAAAGCAAGTTTGCACGGGGCCTGGGTTTTAGGGACTTTAACCGATTTAATATCGCTCTTCTTGCTAAGCAGGCCTGGAGAATTCTTCTCAATCCGGGGAGTTGTTTGGGTGAGATCTACAAGGCACGATACCACCCCCACCATCACTTCTTAGATGCTGAAGCAGGTTACCGGGCCTCTTGGGCATGGCAAGGTGTTCTGGAAGGTTGGGATCTCCTCAAACGTGGCTTGAGGTGGCAAATTGGCTCGGGACAGGCAGTGCGGGTTTCGGAAGATATTTGGCTTCCTACTACCCCCCCATCTACGCCTTTCTTGCTTCCGGGTGTCCTTGCTTGCCCTCCTCGGGTCGTAGAGCTAATCTGCAGTGAAACTCAGACTTGGAATCGTGAACTCCTCTCGTCCCTATTCACTGTAGAGTCTGTTCAGGCCATATTGAGCATTCCGATTTCTCTCCACGCCACGGATGACCGACTGATATGGCACTACTCTGCCTCCGGAGAATTCACAGTGAAATCCGGGTATCATCTTCTCACCGATGAGTTGAATGCTCGGCATCCTCCTGACGCTTTACCGTTTGACTGCAGGTTTTGGAAGATGTTGTGGAACCTCCCTCTTCCGCCAAAGCTAAAGTTTTTCTTTTGGAGGGTGGTTAGGGGATTTCTCCCCCTTCAAACAATTCTACTTTCCAAGACTCTAGTTGATTCTCCCATCTGCCCTGTGTGCTCAGATGGCCCAGAGACCTTTAACCATTGCTTCTTCCAATGCAGGGTGGCTCGGCCATTATGGACACTCGCTGGTCTTGCAGATATACGCAACAAGTTGGAAGGTCTGCATGGAATAATCTATTCTTTTCGTGTCACCTATCCAAATTGCAGGTTGCAGAAATTGTGTTTCTTTGTTGGAGGATCTGGAAAGGGTGCTGCTGGGCAGTCCACGGGGGCATTCAATACCTCCCTCCAGCCCTCCTGCGTCAGTTCCGGCGTCAGGTGGACGAATGGCAAGCTGCCTTTTCAAGTCCAGGTGCGCCAGCAGGGGGGTTCTCCTCAGATTCCAGGGGCCGCGCGAAATCTGAGACCGGCAGATTCGGGCGTAGTAGCCTGGCGTGTGATGGATTTACACCACGCTTTTCCCAAGCGTGTCTGGTTCGGTTTGATGGGGCCATCAAACGGGGTCGAGGCTGTAGCGTGGGCTTCGTTGGATTTGACCCTTTTGGCGAGCTCACCTTCGCATTTGGTAAGTTCTATGATGGAATCCAGGATCCTTTTCTAGCTGAACTTCTAGCCCTCCGTGATGATATGGATTGGTGCCTAACACATGGTTTTCTTACTGTCAAATTCTTTGGGGATGCTCAACTGGTGATTCGGCGAGTGCTATCCGGTGACCGCCAACACGCGATGGGGGGAGCTGTACTGGAAGATGTACATCGGCCGGCGCAGGCGTTTGAGTTCTGCTCGTGCTCTTATGCTAAGCGCAGCTTAAACAGGGCCGCCCATTTTGTGGCAAAACAAGCCCTTTCATCTGAAGTTCGACTATTGGTCGACTTCCGCACGGCGTTAAGTTTTGTATTGTGACTATGTGACTATATGTTCATCTTATTGACTATGTTTTAAAAAAAAAGGCAATGCCAAACTGATATAGACTAATAGTTTTAAAATCATAACCATCTCCTAACCAAAAGTAGACCACGATGTATCACAATATCCATATAATGATGAGGCAAGAACATTTCTCATGTGGCAACAGGATACATGTATAAAGAAATTGCATTTGAGACTTATGGATAAATTGAAACATGCTTCATATGAATTAATTTAATCAAGCTTATGATCACAAAACCAATACAACTTAGATTATGGCAATGATCTGCTTCTTTTTTCATCACATTTTAACTTACATTATCCCTTACGTCCAAATCATAACAAAGTAAAAGGCTGTCACCTATTCTCTGGAAAGTATGTCAACTTGGAATTTAATTTTAATCTCAATAGATTGGCCTAGTGACAAATTACTGATGAGAATTTTCATCACACTCTGAGTTAGAATATAGAGGTCATCAACCAACGAAAAAAGAAAAGTAATGCCCCCCTTTTTCGCTGATTAATAATGGAAAATTCTAAACGCTTACTAAATTCATATGCTAATTATTTTTCAGTTGTAAGATTAATGCCCAGCAAATTATTTTCCGAAGGGTTTAGGACATGCTCAATGGGTTAGCAACAAACTTGCTGTCTCAACTTTCGATAATTTGGAGAAATTTTCAATCATGAATATTATATCACATTCTAATACGCCTCTTCAAACGAAAGTCACTCATATTGACTTGAAGTCTGCACATGTTTGGAATACATATGCTTCACAAACTGAGTCGTCAGAAATTCTAACAAAAGACCTCTATTATAAAAGGTTCTCATATGTGTCATAAACCAACTAGTTGAAATAAAATGAATTGTTGTGTCTTGTAAGAAGTTAAGTAATTAAGCTTATATCCCTTGTTATAAGAACCGAACCGGATCAACGACTGGGCCAGTGAAATTGTTAAACCAGTTATGATAGTGGTCCAGTTCATTGCTTGTACGATTAATAGTGGATCAAACTGTTTTTCACGGTTCAACATAAAACCAGATGAACCACCACGGTTTAACTGGTCAACTGGTTCACTATTTAACCATAATATTTTTTAGAAAATACTTTAACATAAACTAAGACAGCAAACTGTCATCATTAATTTTATAACTAATTCCTCTTCTCATTTTCTAAATTTGTTGTCGACTTTCCGTGGTCCTCTACCGACTGGCATCGTAATTTTTAATTTGAATTTAAAAAATTATGATTTGTTTTGTGAGACGGTTTGAATGATTTATTAGATATTTGGGTGATGATATGAAATTGAAATTGTTTATGATAAATGATAACTTTATTCTTAAATTAATGTAATACACAAGTCCTATATGTTATATATCGTGAAAGGTTATAAAACGGTTAACTAACAGTTTACCACTGAACCCTAAACCACTAACTTTTCTGGTTCAGCCTTCAGTCTGGTTATGAAAACAGAGCTTATATCACATATGCGTTACTTGTTCGATACAGTATCTCCAACTTTTGTTGACTAAGTGGGGAATATTTAGAGTAGTCAACAATGAGTCAAGTACCACATTGGTGGGAGAAGGAAAGTGCAAGTGGTTTATAGCCTAGCTAACTACTTTATTTTATTGAATAAAGCAATAAGTGGGGTTTGGAGTGAGTGTGTGCAATTTAATTTGACATATTAAATCACACTACGCACTTTGCATGTTTGCGCGACGCATTCGGGTTTGAAATTTTAGCTAAATAATTATCAGAATTATTTTTGATTAATTAATTGCGGATAATTATTTGATTTTTTTGAAACGACGTAACTTTTCGGAAGGGAACTGTCGTTTTCACAATAAAAGACTTTTGCAACAAATTTTCTTTTCAAACGTTCAAAGAAGTCAGAAAGGTGCTGCTTTCATACTTTGATTGGAGGGACTCCTGGGGGTGGTTTGCCTAAATCCTACCAGCACTAACGTAGTGGGGGCAAATAGCACTCTAAGGAGACTGATCAAAATCATGCCTTCAATCTCTTCCCTAACTTTCCCTGACAATCTTAGAATGTTACTTTGTGAGACAATGGATTCTGGAGTGGAGAGCACTTTGAAGGCTTATGCTTCTGATTCCAACAAAATCAATCGGCGTGATGGAACCAATTTCACCCTCTGTCAAGAGAAGATGAAGTTTTTATGACTGCTTTGAAGATCGTGTACATGTTGGACCCTGATTTGGTGTCGTTGGGTGAACCACAAGACACGGATTCAGATGAGTTGTAGGCTGAACGCAAGAAGAGGAATGATGACAGCCTACTGTGCAGAGGGTTGACACGCTATTACACAACACCAAACTAAGACCAAGTGTAATCGCAGTCCGAAAATGCAGAATAGTGGCAAGTTCAATTTATCAACCCGGGGTCTAGATCTTCTGCCTACTTCGTGATTATCTATTATCTAGCAAGACTAAGTTGAGTGAATGTGATTTTTAAGCTAAAGCAGTAAGAAAGTAGGAAATTGTCGAAGTTCTTAAGCAAGGGAAGAGTCACTCGGGAATGAATCCCCCTAGCTCCTTAGTTAGGTCAAAGTTGTAATTCCCTTAGGTTGATTCACTGTTGATTAAACTGCGGAAGATCCTAAATTAGCTTGGAATCTCTTAAGCTGACCAAGCCCTCTTAGACAAAATACCCGCAGGCGACTAGCCTTCACCGAAATAGACTGCTAAGGCGATTCACACGGATCTCCACGACTTGAATGAATTCCAGTACAAAGCAGTGAATTGACTAACTCTCGTATAATCAATTCACTACTACTGATTGAAGAAGCTCTAACAACCTAATCAGATTCTATCTATCTCAGGTTGCAGCAGAAATCAAGAAAAGTTGATCAGGCTTCAATTGACTCAATCAATACACTTCAATCGATTATAATCAAGCATTATATCAATCAAAACGTCATTACAATAAATATACCTAACACATGGAACTAGGGTTCTTCATACCCAAGTGAGGGAGAGTTCTACTCCATAGAGAGAGATAGAGGAAAACAGAATACAAAGCATTCATACTCTAATGATGGGAAGAATCTGCTTTGGGAAGATAATCTTCACTCTAGGGATGAAATCCAAGCTTGATTGATGAAACCTAGCTCCAAAGTCATCTCTAGGGTTTGTTCTTCACACTTTCTCTCTTTAGGACTATGTTTTTGCTCTAGAAAATCGATTCCCTCTTCAAAGACCCAAAATTGGGTTAAAAACCTAGTTCTACCCGATCACACGGCCGTGTGAAATCCCCAGCTGCCCGTGTGGCTCTCCAAAACGCGGCGTTTGATTAAGTGACTCCAGGTACGCTACACGGCCAAAACGACACAGTCGTGTGGAAATCTGGCCAGCCCGTGTAACTCTCTGGAAATCCCACACGGCCAAAAGAGGTCATTACAAGGCCCGTGTGGCTTTGCCAGCGTAAAGGTGTTCCACACGGCCAAGTCACACGACCGTATAGAATTTAGTTCAGGCCGTGTGGTTTCCTCAGCTTTTTGTCAAACGTCCCAACTTCGTCCAATCGACCCCGAACTCGTGCTTGAACCTTCCTTCACGTACTAGGACCTGAAATATCATAAACAAGAACAAACTAGCGTGAAATCGGCCTAAAACACGAGAAACGAGGCTCAAACTGTATAAGAATGGTGGACAAAAACATGTGTATATATCGAGTCATCAAACTCCCCCACACTTAACTGTTTGCTTGTTCCCAAGCAAACCTGACTCAAACCAATGCAGCTCTCCCGACCTTTATAGCAACATGCAACCCCGATCGTCGGCAGAGGATTTTCTAGATCATTCAGCAACTTACGAGGTCCACTGGTCTGCTAAGATGTCCCCTATCTCTCTCAACGCGAGTACTAGACTCAAGCCAGGATCATGAGAAGCAGTGGAACTAGGACAACCAATTCATGGATAAGGGGACTCTCACAATTTAATGACCAAGGACTCTTTGTATCGGGTGATCTTCCATTTCATCTCACTTGTTGGAACCCCTTCTTATTATTCGTTTCTTTCTTTTGTTTTACTTTTTTGAGGTTCCAACTGCAATTTGTATGTGCGGTCTGCCCTTATTAGGTGAGCAAGAGCAATTTATGTACATTTGTCGCTTGCTAGAGCATTTCTTTCAACTCCTATTCCTCATTTAGTGTGGAGGGTCAATGAAATTAAGGGGGTCGGAAGCTCTATCTGTGCCCTTAAAAACACATCCTCGAGTAGGCAAATCGTTCAACGGGTGGAAATTTTACTTGTACTAGAGACAACTTAGCTTCACCTTGTAGGCCTACCCCACCAAGGATCACTAAAATCTCTTCTAAAAACCCGATTTTGTGCAATGAACGGTGCCACACACGTTGGGCTTACCCCATGTTTTAGAAATTTCCTCTGTTTTCAGAACCAGACTAGAGGCTGAACCGGAAAAGTTAGTGGTTTAGGGTTCAGTGGTTAACCGTTACAAAACCGTTAATTAACCGTTTTAGAACCGTTCACGATATATAATATACAAGACTTGTGTATTACATTAATTTAAGAATAAAGTTATCATTTACCATAAACAATATCAATTTCATATCATCACCCAAATATCTAATAAATCATTCAAACCTTCTCAAAAAATAAATCATAATTTTTTCAATTCAAATTAAAAATTACGATGCCAGTCGGTAGTGGACCACGGAAAGTCGACAAAAAAGTTAGAAAATGAGAAGAGGAATTAGTTATAAAATTAATGATGACGGTTTGCTGTCTTAGTTTATGTTAAAGTATTTTCTAAAAAATATTATGGTTAAATAGTGAACCAGTTGACCAGTTAAATCGTGGTGGTTCATCTGGTTTTATGTTGAACCGTGAAAAACCGTTTGATCCACCATCAACCGTACAAGCAATGAACCGGACCGCTATCGTAACTGGTTTGACGGTTTCACTAGCCCAGCCGTTGATCCGGTTCGGTTCTTATAACAAGGGAAATTTCAAATTTTTTACATGGGGGACCAACTGCTTTTTTCATTTCATACTTGAGCACCTTTTTCCGATACACGAGTCCAAAACACAAAATAAGGAGAGTCATCAATACCACATGAATCACCAGTCCTAAATCCACTAGTTCACAAAATCAACCGGCACAACAGAGAGACATATAGGAAAAATCTTATACTTCAACATCCTCCATAGTGCTACAACTACCTCCCTAGGTTGCATATCACCAGAAAGACTGTAAATTCAAAGCATACTGGGTAGGGTATTGCAGGGAACAGTACTTGGAACCCTTAATTCATCAAATTGGACAGTGGACTAGGCTCCAAGCACACAAACTCATCTATGCAGTCAAAGATAAACACCCCCCACACTTAAGCACGATATTTCCCTCAATGGAGTAGAGGGAAAGATAAGGGGAACGATGTTACCGGGAAAACGGACTACCGGGGGACTGGAAATGGGACCAGTCTGCAGGGGCGGACTGCAAGGGGGACTAGTCCATAGAGCTAAAGTCATAGAAACACACTGGGTGGTAGAAACCCTAGTTCCAAGTGGAAAACCCAAAAAGAAACAAAAGAGACACAAACCATGGTGGGGTTGCCTCCCCACAAGCGCTTCTTTTACGTCTTTAGCTGGACACAGAGGGTGGATGCTCAGAGTGGTGTAGGAACAGGTGCCTCCAAGAGCAGATCCACATCGTTCTTGAGGTACAGCTTCAGATGATGGCCAAGCACACGACGGGTGTGACCACCAGCACTTGTCAACTCGGCCTGGCCATCCGGTAGGATGCAAGCGAGTGAATACTCGGATGGCCAGGGCAGTCGTGGCTAAGGAGACAGGACCAGCTCATAGTGGTCTCTGACCTTCTTTTGAGCAGGCTTAGCTACCTGCAGTTTCGGCTGCCACTCCTCCTTGATCTGTTCTTTTGGTAACGGAGTGGACAGGAGTGCCGACGAAGGTATGGGAGGGGAGTCCTGCAAAACAGAAGGCACAGAAGGATACACGATAGACTCGTGCACCTGGTGAGAGAAAGCATGCACAGGCGAGACAGCAGTCATATTACTAGCAATGGAAAATGTTATCTGCTCCTCACTATCTCTCAAGACTATGGTCCCATCATGCACATCTATGAGAGCCTTGGCGGTGGCTAGGAAAGACCTTCCCAGTATAAGGGGCGCTTCTACGTCTTCGTTGATGTCCAGGACAACAAAATCCATAGGATAAAAGAATCTGCCAACCTTAACCAGAAGGTCTTCCACTATGACGCCTTCAAGGTGGACACCTTCTACCACGCCCTCTTCTCAGAAGATAAGCAGCTGATTGACTCGGTATGTGGCGGGATGGCATCGGTTGGGACCCCATTTATCTTGATCCCATCGATGAGCTCGTGGAATCGCTGCAGATGCGATCTGGGACACTCCCCCTCCTTTCCACGGAATACCACTGAGGCGCACTGCAATGATAAGCCCCAACCCACGAGGCTCGATGAACACAACTTGGAGTTTGGACTTCTTGGCAAGAAAACAGAGTGACAGGGGAATGGAAGGATGGTTCGGGGTGCAACTTCAACACCAAACACGGGGAAGAGGCTCAACCGAATTCAAGGTAGCAACCCGACCACGATTGAGGTGATGACTCAATCGATACAAGGCTTGCTTGTCTTTGGCGATTTGAACCAAGCAACAAGGACAATCCACGAGTTGAAAACTCAATGAACAAGTTCTGAATTGATTAACGTCTAACCATTACAATGGAGTTTCTAGGTCTTTAAATAAGCAAACTGAAACCTAATTCGAGTACAAAACAAACAAGGAAAGCTAATTCGTCCTACAACTTCTAAAGGTAACAAACCAAAACAGAAAAGGAATCCCAACTCGTCCATAATACCCAAAACTTGTAGCTTACGCAAGCTGCCTCCAAAACAGTGTTCATAGCAACTTTGACCCCTACGTTCACATCTCTCCAGGTCTCCATCTCCTTAGCCAATACCTTGCTTCTGTAGACAATCAAACGCACTTTCATGTGGTACAAATCTCGTTCCCTGATTCGAACCCATCTTCCCTGAATGGACCTCCAAAGTGACCTTCCTGACCATGCCTCCAGACTTAGCCAAATTCTGGCAGTCTGCCAGTTTTGAGACAGCTACTTTGAGGCCTTGGAACGCAGCTTTAACGACTTCATATGAACCCGAATCTCCTGAACACATCACTATACTTAGCCAAAAACTCAGATTGTTCATATGAGTTGGGTTTGCTTCTCGGGCAAGTAACTCTAGCTTGGTAATGAAGCAATTTAGGGTTGTATCAGGCTCTCCCTCTTCAAAAAGCTTTGTCCGCAAAGCTGGTGCTTTTCACCTCTCAAAGTCGTCACTGAAGTGCTCCCAGATCGGATCGCAAAATTGCTGCCCAAACTCCTTGTTCTGCAAAACTGTAACAGTGTTCTTGAGCAATAATTTTAGGGCTTTTTGATTCCGGTATTGACAGGACAATTCATTGTTCCCACGAGATTCCCCATACTTCCAATCGACTTCATGGACCACACTGGTGCCTCGAACTGTCGCCAATCGCGGCGGACCAACCCGTCGCTCCTTCCCGCCAACGCTGGTGTTCAAAAACAAGGAACCCAGAATTTGCGATGTTGAATTGAGTGTTTCGATGCCAGCCACTCCAAGGTCCAATTGATCGACTTCAAAGCATCCCGGTGGTGGGAGAAACGATTCCACAATGCCCTTTAGCAACGATTCTTGCCCAGACGATCCACCCCATTCACCCGATTTGCTGCCTGCCGCGGGTGCAGCCAGAGGCTTGTAAACCCGAAGCGGGTCTTGCAACGAGGGCTTGTTCGGGTGGATTCCTCCGTTGGAAGAGAATTCCAGGCCCTCTTGCAACAATTCGCCTTCATTTGTTGCCGATCGGCGTGGACATTGGCCGGCGATAGCGGCATAAGCAAGAACTGGTGATTTTCCAGCCTGAATCGGTAGGAATTGGCCCTTCCGTCATGGACTGCTCCTCGATCATACTGCCATGGTCGTCCTAGCAGCAGGTGAGTAGCTTGCATCGGAGCTACGTCACACCACAACTCGCCCTCATAGTGGCCGATTTTGAAACGTACCTTGGCCTGCTTGTTTACTTTGAGGGTGCCATATTCATTTAGCCAATGAAGGCTGTAAGGTTGAGGGTGCTTGATCGTACCTAACCCAAGCTTTTTAACAGCATCTAAACTCACAACATTAGTACAGCTGCCCCCATCAATCACGACGGACAGTAGCCTACCCACAACCGTACAACGAGTGTGGAACAAATTGTCTTGTTGTTCTTCGTCAGCGCGAAAATCCAGAGTAAGAGCTCGATGATTTACACCGAGTAGCTTGCCTGCGGGAGGAGTTTCAGCCCCTATTGACTCGTCAATTTCAGAGTCTGACTCACTCTTTTCTTCCCTGTCTTCCTCTGCTTCATCTTCGGAAACGACTTCCCCATTTCGAACCACCAAAGCCTTCTTATTTGGACACTGGTTGGCCTTGTGGCCTCTGCCAAAACATTTAAAACATTGTATGTTGCTTGTAGAGCCTCCTGCCTTCTCCAGATTCACTGGAGTTGTATTTCGATACGCGGGCTTGGCTGGTTCCATCATGGGCAACTCAAAATTGGGTACAGGGAAATGCTCAGACACTGTTTTTGAAGAAGAGAATCTCCTTACCGTGCTTGTTCGTTGCTGTTTCTCCACCTTAACCGCAAGATGCAAAACTTCCTCCAGCTCGACAAAAGGTCGCAGCTCAACTTCTAGCCGAAGTTCGCGATTCATCCCATGAATTAACCTAGCAATGGCGACTTCTCTGTCTTCCCAAAGATCAGCGCGCATCATAAGGAGCTCAAGCTCACGAAAGTATTCTTCTATTGATTTTGATCCCTGCCGTAGTTGCTGCAAAGACCGGTACAAGTCGCGATGATAATATCCCGGCACAAACCTTTCACGCAATAGACCCCTAAGCTCCACTCAGGTTGTGATTTCAGGTTGCAGGTTCCTCCGACGGCGGAGCTGGGTCTTCTCCCACCATTGTGCGGCGTAGTCGGTGAACTCATACGCCGCGAGGAGTACCTTCTGGGTTTCGCAATACTCACCACATCGAAAGAACATGATCATCTTTCTTTCCCAGTCCAAATATGCTGAAGCGTTCATGGTGCCTGAGAAGGATGGCACTTGTAATTTAATTCCCTTCAAATCAGCGACTTGGTTCCCCTGTCCTGCTTTGGCTGGTTGAAATTCTTCATCGCCCTGAGCTCGATTCTGTTCAGGAACAAGCACCTGCCCTGCAACGTTCCTCTGTATCACAGGGGCATTTACCGTGGCTCTTAGTTCGACCAGCTGTTGATTTAGGTTATCGAATTGTGTCTGAAACGGCTTATTTTGCTGCGCCAGGATTGTACGAAGCATCTTCGCGATGTTGGCCTCCTTCGCCATGGTTGGATCGCCGTCAATCCCAGCCCCTGTTGTGGATTTCTTCTTCTTCCTTTGTTCTGGTAGCACGACAGCAGCAGGATCAGCTGACACATTTTTCTTCCTTTGTTCTGGTAGCACGACAGTAGCAGGATCAGCTAACACGGGACCCTTCGATCTGGTCCACCGTTCAGTGTCGGTGCCGCCTTCCGTCGACAACGTCGTTGTTCCCACCACTGCTTGAGATGCTGCTGAGTAGAATCGGGCTCGAGATACCACTTGATAAGCCCCAACCCACGAGGCTCGATGAACACAGCTTGGAGTTCGGACTTCTTGGCAAGAAAACAGAGTGACAGGGGAATGGAAGGATGGTTCGGAGTGCACCTTCAACACCAAACACGGGGAAGAGGCTCAACCGAATTCAAGGTAGCAACCCGACCACGATTGAGGTGATTACTCAATCGATACAAGGCTCACTCGTCGTTGGCGATTTGAACCAAGAAACAAGGACAATCCACGAGTTGAAAACTCAATGAACAAGTTCTGAATTGATTAACGTCTAACCATTACATTGGAGTTTCTAGGTCTTTAAATAAGCAAAATGAAACCTAATTCGAGTACAAAACAAACAAGGAAAGCTAATTAATCCTACAACGTCTAAAGGTAACAAACCAAAACAGACTAGGAATCCCACTCGTCCATAATACCAAAAACTTGTAGCTTACGCAAGCTGCCTCCAAAACAGTGTTTATAGCAACTTTGACCCCTACGTTCACATCTCTCCAGGTCTCCATCTCCTTAGCCAATACCTTGCTTCTGTAGACAATCAAACGCACTTGCGTGTGGTACAAAGCTCCTTCCTTGATTCGAACCCATCTTCCCTGAATGGACCTCCAAAGTGACCTTCCTGACCATGCCTCCAGACTTAGCCAAATTTTGGCAGTCTGGCAGTTTTGAGACAGCTACTTTGAGGCCTTGGAACGCAGCTTTAACGACTTCATATGAACCCGAATCTCCTGAACACGTCACTATACTTAGCCAAAAACTCAGATTGTTCAAATGAGTTGGGTTAGCTTCTCGGGCAAGTAACTCTAGCTTGTTAATGAAGCAATTTAGGGTTGTATCATGCAATGTGATGATAGAGGTGCTCACCTCGAAGTTATTAGCTAGAACTTGAGGGTGCTGGATGGTCGACCTCATGTCCGCTGCTCGGGCAGTCCAATAGTATCCAATGGTGTGCTCATCGGGGACAACCACATCATTGTTCTATGGCTCACCCATGTCTTCCTCCTGGTTGATGTGTAGTTGCTCCAAAGCTTCCTCTGTATCCATTCGTGCCTTCAAATTCCGCTTGAGGTTATGACAGGTTCGTTCAATCTCCTGGTCCAATGGCAGTAGATCTCTTGACTGGCTATGGGTCATGCATTACCTGCACACAATCAGCAAAAGCAGCCCGTGAAGGCACACAGGTAGGGGTGTTCAAACGGTTTGGTTACCATGGTAATCGTTTTAACCAGTACTATTTGGATAATTTGGTTTTGTTAATTTGGATAATTGGTTTGGTTTGGTTAAAGTTTTTAGCTTGTTTGGTTTAGGTGGTTTGGTTTGGTTTCAGACACTCCTAACTAGTCAAACCAAATTAACAAGTTAAGTAATTAGTCATATATCTAACATATATTATATACACATACTTAATACTTTGCATAACCACTCAAGAGTTACGTTCATCCCTTTTAGACTCATAAAATATAAAGCTCAATATTGCTCATATAGTGTATATTTGTATATGTAAAATGTATACCACAACATATGTACGCCTGATTTAGATAAATTTCATACTTTATGATGGATGAAAACTTGAAAGGAAGGTCATTTCCAGCCAATGATAATTTCTAAGAGACTAAGGGGTCGTTTGGATGTGTCAATCTCAGAATGAGTCAATTTGTACCAAAAGATCCGTTTTAGAAAATGAGTCATTCTGATGAGAAAATATGCCCAGAATATGTCGTTTGGGATGAATTGTGAGGAAATCTGCCATTTTGGAGAAATACCAATTTTCCTTGTCTTTAGCAAGTTTTTCTCTCCTTTTCTGGGTTTCTCTATGTTGAGTTCATCATCTACATAGTTATACTCTTTCTGGGTTTCACAATACCAACTAACGAATTCAGAACAGGAAAAGAGGGATTTTTGCTTTGGTTACTGGTTTCTTAAAGTAGGAATTATCGTAAGAAGAAGAAGACGCCATGGTCTCTCCGCGGAGAGAGATAGAGAGAAGGGAAAATCCACTCGTCGATCCAAAAAAAAAACTGAAATCGATCTATCCTTCTCTTGGAATCCCACATATAGAGAACCAAACGCCAAAACCAAATCCAAAGAACCCTCCCTACCAAACAATCGGATTTCACTGAATCAAACAACCAACACCCAAAACAGAGTATACAAAATCTTAACCGAAGCTTGGCTAAAATTAAAAAGAGAAAAAGGAGGTGGTTGTTGTAGATCTCAAATCTCTGCAACAAGGAAATGCAAAGAAGCGTTGTTGATGATCTCAAATCCCTGCAACAAGGAACATGCAAAGAAAAAGGATGGTGGTTGTTGATGATCTGCACGGAGGTACAGGGATGAATCGATTGTGTTATTGGGTTTGAGGGTGCAGTGGTGTGAAGTGTTTGAGGGTTGAATGAAAAAGAAGCAGCGGTCAGGAGGGATTAGTCTACCCCAAGAAAGGGGAAAAGCTTGAAAAATCTCCTTGCATCAGAGGTTTATACTGGATATGGATTTTGTGAAGAAGAAGTTAGAAGGGAAGGTTGACAGGAAAGAGAAGGAGAGAAAGGGAAAGGTGGGTGTCGGCAGAGAGAAGGAAAAAATAAATGGGTTCAAAGGGACCCACAAAAACGAGTCAATCCACAATTCCTCCCCCACCCCCAGGTAATTGTAAATGACCCCTAACGCACCAATTGTGATTTCCCCGTCCAAAATGTCTCATTTTATTTTTTTCATTGCCAAATGAGACAATTTGGCTCAATTGTCTCATTTTGAGTCAATTGGGTCAGATTGCCCCATAGAAAAGATCCATCCAAACGACCCCTAAGTCAATTTACAGAAACACAACAATTCATTAACCCATACCATTGTCATAAATTTTTGTTAGGTGAATACTTCTATACTAATCATAAGATAATTGTCTTAGTTGCATGTATTTTTGTTAAGGGTCAACTATAACTACGTGTTGATTGTTATGTTTTATTTATTATATAAATTGCGAATTGTTGCATTAACCGGAAAATTTTCATCGTCAATGATAATGTGATTTTATATTGGTTAATCTGGTTAACCAATTAACCAAACCTATTAAACTTTAGTTTGGTTAATTTGGTTATTGTATTAGTTTGGACGGTTTGGTTATGATATTGTATTCCATGGTTAATGGAATTTAGCCTTATTTGGTTTGGTTATAACCATGGTAACCATTTGAACACCCCTACACACAAGTGGAAGAGAGAAAGTGCAATAAAGAAAATTCTAAAGTAACAAACTTTCACGTTTCTACAATAACCTAGAGCTCCCAGGCAACGGCGCCAAAAACTTGACACGGTATTACACAACACCAAACTACAACCAAGTGTAATCGCAGTCCGGAAATGCAAAATAGTGGCAAGTTCAATTTATCAACCTGGGGTCTAGATCTACTGCCTACTTCGCGATTATCTATTATCTAGCGAGACTAATTTGAGTGAATGTGATTTTTAAGCTAAAGCAATAAGAAAGCAGGAAATTGTCGAAGACCTTAAGCAAGGGAAGAGTCACTCGGGAATTAATCCCCCTAGCTCCGTAGTTAGGTCAAAGTTGTAATTCCCTTTGGTTGAGTCACTACTACTTATTGAAAAGCTCTAACAACCTATAAGATTCTATCTATCTCAGGTTATAGTAGAAATCAAGAAAAGTTGATCAGGCTTCAATTGACTCAATAAATACACTTCAATCGATTATAATCAAGCAGTATATCAATCCAATCGTCATTACAATCAATATCCCTAACACATGGAACTAGGGTTCTTCATACCCAAGTGAGAGAGAGTTATACTCCATAGAGAGAGAGAGAGAGAGAGAGAGAGAGAGGAAAACAGATACAAAGTTGTCATACTCATAATGATGGGAAGAATCTGCTTTGGGATGATAATCTTCACTCCAGGGATGAAATCCAAGCTTGATTGTTGAAACCCAACTCCAAAGTCACCTCTAGGGTTTGTTCTTTGCACTTTCTCACTCTAGGACTCTGTTTTTGCTCTGGAAAATTGATTCCCTCTTCAAATACCCGAAATTGGGTTAAAACCCCAGTTCTGCCCGATCACACGGTCGTGTGAAATCCCCAGCTGCCCGTGTGGTTCTCCAAAATGCGGCGTTTGATTAAGTGACTCCAGGTACGCTACACGGCCAAAATGACACGGCCATGTGGAAATCTGGCCAGCCCTTGTAACTCTCTGGAAATCCCACACGGCCAAAAGGGGTCCTTACACGGCCTATGTGGCTTTGCCCGCGTAAAGGTGTTCCACACGACCAAGTCACACGGCCGTGTAGAATTTAGGTCAGGCCGTGTGGTTTCCTCATCTTTTCGTCAAACGTCCCAACTCCGTCCAATCGACCCCGGACTCGTGCCAGAACCTTCCTTCACGTACTAGGATCTGAAATATCACAAATAAGAACAACCTAGCGTGAAATCATCCAAAAACATGAGAGACGAGGCTCGAATAGTATAAGAATGGTGGACAAAAACATGTGTAAATATCGATTCATCAAGGATACATCCTCAATTTACTATCTGATCGCCTCTATGATCTGTACTCCCAATTGGCAACCCCTACTGAGATATGGACATCTTTGGAGAACCAGTACAAATTAGAGAAACAAGGTGGAGATAAGTTTGTCATTTTCCAATTCTTTGAATTCACTATGACTGATAAGCGTTCAATTCTAGATCAAGTTCATGAATTCCTTATCTTGGCCTCTAAGTTCACTGCGTTGAAGATAACTCTTCCTGATGCATTTTTGGTGGGGGGAATTATTGCGAAGTTGCCTCCGTCATGGAACACTATAGGAATAAATTACTTCATACGTCAGAGGAGTTCACTTTCAACAGATTCAGAAACACCTTCGAAGGCACCATCAAGTTCAAAAGTGAATATGGTGGAGAACAAGAAGGGAAAGATTAGATAGGTCGTGAACAATTCCAACAACTAGACCAAAAATCATAAGAATAAGAAGAAGAAGTCGACCCCAATGTCCACTAAGAATTGCTTCAATTGTGGGCAATTGGGACTTATTGTTCACTTATGTCGTAATCCAAAGAGGAACCAGAACGAAGGGCTGCAAGTGAAAATGTGATTGAGAAAGTTGGCCTAGTGAGATTGTTGTAATGATTTCTGACTTACATGTGAGTATGATTCAGGAATTGCTCATGGTTGGAGTCATGACTACTGCTGATTGGTGGTATGATTCGGGAGCAACTGCTCACATTTGCAACAAGAGAGCCATGTTCAAGGACTACACAGAGTTGACGGATGGACATGAAGTTCTTTTGGGTGACCATCGCACGATCAAGGTCCTTGGATCTGGAACCGTGGAGCTTTTCTTCATTTCGGGGAAGAAAGTTGTTCTCACCAATGTCCTTCATGTTCCTGATGTTAGAAAGAACTTGGTTTCTGGTTTCATGCTTTGTAAGAAGGGGATAAAGGTTGTGATATAATCTGATAGGGTGATTCTGTCCAAGGCTGGTATGTTTGTTGAGAAGGGCTATGTTAGTTATGGTATGTTTAAGCTAAGTATTGACAATGGTAGTAATAATAATAAAGTTGATGGTTCGGCTTATATCGATGTGCATGCAAATTATAATATAGAAAGTACTTTGTTTGATTTATGGCATAATCAATTGGGGGCATGTTAATTTTAAAACTCATAAATCTATGTATAGAAATGGTCTCGTGGTTTGTGGGGATAACCATAGAGATAAATGTGAAATCTGTGTGCAAGCCAAGATGAAGAGAAAGCCATTTCCTAAGTTGACTAACAGAAATTCAGATTTACTGGAATTAGTACATTCTGATATTTGTGAATTCCACGATCACTTAACTAGAGGAGGATGTAGGTATTTCATTACTTTCATTGAGGATAGTACTCAATTTACCTATGTCTATTTAATGCGAACTAAGGATGAAGCCTTTGATAAGTTTAAGTTGTTTAAATCTGTTGTTGAAACTCAAAAAGGTAGGAAAATAAAAATCCTTCGAAGTTATAGAGGAGGAGAGTATTATCCTAATAGCTTCAATGAGTTTTGTGAACAATATGGTTTAATACATCAAAGGACTGCTCCTTACACCCCATTACACCCCACCACAGAATGGAGTTGGAGAAAGAAAAAATGGAGTTCTTTCTGACATGGTTAAAGCTATGTTAATAAATGATAGTGCTACAATCAATTTGTGGGGGTGAGGCTTTGCTAACAGTCTGCCATGTACACAATAGGATTCCGTCTAAAAAGCTAAAGGAAACTCCCTATGAGTTGTGGAAGGGAAGGATACCAAACTTGAGTTACCTTAGAGTTTGGGGCTGTCTTGCTTTCTATAGAGTCCCAGATCCTAAGAGAAGTAAGTTAGGTCCACGAGCTTTGAAAGGTGTTTTTCTTGGATATGCAGAAAACTCGAAAGCCTATTGGGTTCTAGATTTAGAATCTAATGTGGTTGTGGAATCAAGAGTTGTTGAGTTCTTTGAGAATAAGTTTCAACGTGATTCTACAAATGTAGAACCATGTCGAGTTACTTCTGCAGATTCCCCATATGATTCTATTTCTACTCCCACTTTTGACATTGGTTCTAGTAGCAAAAGGCCTTTAGATGACCTTGTCGCTAATGAACCACGAAGAAGTCAAAGGGCTAGAAAAGAAAAGAGTTTTGGTCCAAAATTTATTGATCCTCAAGTTATAGTCTTTCTTGTAGAGGGAGATAGGTTGAATAAGGTTACAAGAAAGATATCCATTTTGTTCCATTTGCAAGATGATCCCAAAACTTATCAAGAAGCAATGGCCCTAGAGATTCTGCTTTTTTGAATGAGGCTATTAATGATGAGATGGATTCATTATTAACGAATAAGACTTGGGTTCTTGTGGATCTGCCTCCTGGATCTAAAGCTATTGGATGTAAATGGGTATTTCGGATCAAGTATAACACAGATGGATCAATACATACTTTCAAAGCTAGATTGGTAGCAAAAGGGTTTAGGCAAAAGGAAGGGGTAGATTGCTTTGACACCTATGCACCAGTTGCAAGAATTACTTCCATAAGAGTGCTTTTAGCTTTGGCTTCTATTTACAATATGTTTGTACACCAAATGGATGTAAAGACTACATTCTTAAATGGTGAGTTAGATGAAGAAGTGTATATGGAGCAACCAAAAGGTTTGTGTTGCCTGGAAATTAAGGAAAGGTGTGTAAGTTGCAAAAGTCATTGTATGGACTATAGCAAACACCTAAACAATGGCATGAGAAATTTGATTATGTTGTCTTAGCTCATGGATTTTCTCATAACTCTGCGGATAAATGCATTTACTCAAAGTGCACAAAAGAGTATATGGTCATTATATGCCTTTATGTTGATGATATGTTGATGATAGGGACTAACATGAAGGGCATAAATGACACCAAGGAGTATCTAACTTCCTGCTTCCAAATGAAAGATCTTGGAGAAGTTGATACTATCTTGGGCATCAGGTAAAGAAACATAGTGAGGGTTTTGCTTTGAGTCAGTCACATTATGTCGAGAAAATGCTCAAGAAATTCGAGCATTTAGACATAAAAGAAGAAAGCACCCCTTATGATGCATCTTTCAAGATTTGTGCAAATGAGGGAAGGGCAGTTGCACAAGTTGAGTATTCTAGTGCTGTAGGAACTTTGATGTATGCAATGGGTTGTACTAGGCCCGATATTGCATTTGCAGTGTGCAAACTTTCTAGATTCACTAGTAAACCTAGTGCTGATCATTGGAGAGCTATAGGAAGAGTCTTTGGTTATTTGAAAAGAACCAAAGATTTGGGACTCTTCTATAGCAACTTCCCGCCGTACTAGAAGGATTTTCTGATGCTAGTTGAATCACGAGCGCTAGTGATAATAAATCTACAACAGGGTGGATTTTTACACTAGGCGGTGGAGCTGTTTCTTGGACTTAGAAGAAACAAACGTGTATTACACACTCCACTATGGAAGCAGGATTCCTAGCCCTTGCGGCGGCTAGAAAAGAGGCAGAATGGCTAAGAAACATGTTGTTAGATATAGAGTTGTGGCCACAACCGATGCCAGCCATTTTTATCTTCTGTGATAGTGAGGCTACATTGTATAGAGCTTATAACAAGATTTACAATGATAATTCTAGACACATTAGCCTAAGACATGATTACGTAAGGTATTTGATTACTAACGGAATCATTCTATTGTGTATGTAAGGTCATGCAACAATTTGGCAAGTCCTCTTACGAAGGGATTTCCAAGAGGCATGATCTAAAAGACATCCTGGGGAATGGGATTGAGACCTTTTGTTTAGTTAGAAGTAATGGGAACCCAACTTTTTCTTTAGGTATTCACTAATTAAAAGGTGCAATGTGGTAATAACAAGTTACTCTAACTGTGGTACTAGTTTACTGTACAACCCCACCAGGGTCTCCTCAGGGACCCCCTTGTATTGGTTCCCTACCTTGATGAACTCTGTTCGGTACTCCGCTACAGACCCGGTTTGTCGGAGCTTGGCCAACTGCTTTGGAGCCCAGCCCTCGGATTTGCTGAACTGGTAACAGAGCTCCTCTTGGAATAGCGGCCAGGTGATCACTGTTCCCGCAGCTTCACACGACCTCTCCAACCACTCCCACCAGTGCAACGCATCACCCTCTAAGTAGAAAGTTGCCAGATGTGCATTCCTTTCCTCCCGCGTCGGGTGATTCTTGAACCATCTCTCAGCAGCGTATAACTAGAGACTGGTGTCCTCCTGACCATTGAATTTCGAAAATTTGATGGTCGGGGGTTTGGCTCGGAACACCAACCAATACTCATCCTCATGGAAGCGGTTGTAGCTGTCGTACCTGCCACCTCCAGCTAACCTCCCCTGATAACCATGATAGTTATGCATCTCATGAGATGGAACCCAGCCATATCCATCATCCTCGAGATAGTGCTCGTACCCATCCGGTCCGTCATCCACCCCTAGTGCCACGAACTGAGGCACCCTAGCGGATTAGGCCCCCGGCTTTCCTCTCCCAATAGCGGTGGCCCTACTACCCTCGCCGGTTCGCAGTGGCCCATTTCGGTTGGGGTCAACTCCGATTCAACCGTACATGGCCCACCTCCGGTCCAACTGGTCTACTCCACCCGGTTCACGACTCCCAGATCAGTTTCCTTAGACCACCCAACTCTGCCTGGCCGGTTCGCTCGGCTCAACTTGCATCCTTCAGGACTCGGCTCCGATCCCAGCCACCCGAGCCCATTGGGTTCTCCCGCTCGCCTTGGGCCTTCGATCTGATCCTTTGAGCCCATCGACCCATAATCCCAATCACGGCCCATGTTATCGTAGCCAGGCATCTTCTCCTTTCTGTGGATCGCGGTGATCTCTTGCGTTGTCGGAGTCGGCAATAGACTCGCCGTTTCCTTGGGCCCGCTCACTGTCTGGCTCGGCTGCGCCTGGAGGTTCCGACTTCGGCCAGGTGTCGCCTCCATCAGGCTCCCTGTCGGTAGCGGCTCAGCGATGCTCGACCCCACCGCACCTTGTCTCTCGCCCCGGTCGTCGCTTCCTCCTCCTCCTCATCCTCGGACAGCCCCAGGAAGGCTACTATGCTCTGTTGCTGCGCCTGGCCCCTAGTAGGATCCTCATCATCACATCTCTCTCTTCCTTGGTTGCGGCGGCCTTAGCCTGTAGCTCCTTCACACTCAAGTTGGCCTCGAACTGGGCCGCTGCAAGGTTCCGGAACGAGGCCTTGAGAGCCTCGTTGTCCTTCAGGTCCTCCACCTCCGTGTCTCGCGGAGGCTCCTCCTGAGGTTCGGCGACCTTTGGCCTGGCCTCCTTTGCTCCTCCTGCAGCGGCGGTTTTTGGCACAGCTTCGCCAGCCTTTTCCAGTGCGGCCTTCTCTGCACCTGTCATGGACTTGGTCTGCACCATTGTTACCTTGATTGGAATCCCCGTTCTAGATCAGCAGCGGGGCTCTTATACCAAATGATAGAAACCTGGCTATCAGGTTCTACCGAGTTTACTAGGGTTGAAGAAATGGATTCAATCACCGAGATGGTGATTGCATCTGTTGGGATAGAAGAAGAAGAAGAAGAAGAAGAAGAAGAAGTTCGAAAATGGAGGAGTATAGGGGAAGTGGGTTGCGGCGGCAGTAGAGAAGAAGGGAAGAGGGTTCGGCTAGAGGGGAAAGGGAGAGAGGAAGATTAGGAAACGTAATTAGGTTTAATCTTTGCTTAAATTCTGCCCTAGCACTAAAAATGGTTTATATAATAAACCACAATTTCCTCTAGCTACCCCAACTTATTAATCCCTCACAATAATTTCGAAATACCCCAAACAAATCCCACAACAATAATAATATAACAAATAAGTTCAAATGCAGAAAGAACAAAAATCGTGGTTTCTATCACGCTCTAACAAAATTAGAGGTCAAATTTTGTTTATGCTCATGAAACAGGATTAGCACATGGCCATAATTGTGCTACCCTTGTTGGTGATTGTGTTTTAGAGAAGAGACAAGTACGTGTGTGGCATCTCCGGTCATAGCTTTGGATCGTGACTCCTATGCTTAAGCCTGTCACTGATTCGCTATCAACTTTGAGTTGCTTACACTAGGTAAAGGTTCAAATCGAGAAGATACCTTTATGTATGCGTTAGTTGTTCGATACGGTATTTCCAACTCTTGTTGACTAAGTGGGGGATTGTTAGAGTAGTCAACAATGAGTAAAGTACCACATTGATGGGAGAAGGAAAGTGCAAGTGGTTTATAGCCTAACTAACTACTTTTTTATTTTGTCATAGATCGGGAATGAAATAGATATTACAGGACGCTAGAAAACCAGACGCGACAGTCGACACAATATCGAGCTGTCGATGAAAGGGCATTAGAAGCCACTAAGTGGGCAGCCCTGTTGTACAACCTCAGTGTAAAAGTACAAATAAAGAAATTAAAAGACTCAGACGACAAACAAATCTCTTCCAAGATCGCTCCACCTGTCGCATGCGCCACATCACGAGATTGAATCATAATTGATGGATGCTTGTATGATCAAGGGAAAACTACGTGCCCCTGCAAAAACAAACAAACACACAAGCGCCCATACTGGAGGACAACTAAGCTCCATCGAATAAACTTAAACAAGCCATGGAGGCTTGGTCGGATACTCCGAATCAAAAGCTAACAAGGTCAAAAGAAAAATATTTTTTATTACTTTTTTTTTTACAGTAAAGTTAGTGAAAAGTTTATATATATGAGCAGTTACGGAAAATAAAATTAAAAGATTTTAGAATTAAATTCCTGGAAATAAATAAATATTAAAATTAGGGAGGAAAGAGAAAGAACAAGCGTAATAACTACTTTATAATAAAATAACTACTTTATTTTATTGAATGAAGTAATAAGTGGGTTTTGGAGTGAGTGTGTGCAATTTAATTTGACATATTAAATCTCACTACGCACTTTGCACGTTTGCGCGACGCGTTCGGATTTGAAAATTACCGAAATTATTTTTGATTAATTAATTCCGGATAATTATTTGATTTTTGATTTTTGTGAAACGACATAACCCTTCGGAAGGGAACTTTCGTTTTCACAATAAAAGACTTCTGCAACCAATCTTCTTTTCAAACGTTCATCTTCTTCTCCTTGTTTTTCCTTCTCCAAAAACACAAACACAGAAGTTAGAAAGGTGTTGCTTTCGGACTTTGATTGGAGGGACTCTTGGGGGTGGTTTGCCTAAATCCTATAAGCAATAATGTAGTGGGGGCAAATAACACTCTAAGGAGAGTGATCAAAATCACGCCTTCAATCTCTTCCCTGCCGTTTCCCTGACATGAACTACCAGTGTTTTGAGATATACATTGAATTTGTAGCATAAAGTTGGAGTTACAAGTTTAGTTTATATAATATGTACAAGAAAAATTTAGGTACAAATTAAATTTGTATCATAACATTAAGGTACATGTTTAGTTTGTAGCATAAAAAAATGAACGAAAATGTATAAATTACAAAGTGGACTTGTACTATATACAATATTAAAAGATATAAATTTAATTTGTATCATATATTTGTTTTTCCTATACCAAAATACTTTTGCTAACATGAGATATTGAAAGATCAATTCAATACTCGACTCGCAACCACGAATTTGAGAAAAAAATTCTAAACCAGAAGTACAATTAACTGACATTCAAATTCACCTCCAAAAATTACAAGCCAAACCCCCTTAAAACCAGAACAAGTTAACTCAGCTCATCATATGTATAAATCTGAAGCTAGCAAACCAAGCTTAGTAGAAGAAACCAAGAACTTTACCACCAACGTTTTTTTTTTTTTTTTACAAAAGATAATCATATATTGATTAGAACAAAAGATCATTACATTCTGGAACAAAGCCAGCCCCGAAAATCAAAAAGACGATAAGCAGCCGGGTATAAAGAGAGGGTCTTTCTAGGCACCAAATGGGCTACCCTATTACTACTCTGACCAACAAATCTTACAAGGAAACCATTCTGAAACACGAGAAGACGGAGCACCTCTTCCAGGACAGTACCTGCACGACTATCCTGGGTATCAGCCCTATTGATCTTATCAATGACCACCTTCGCATCTCTCGCAAAGCACACCTCAGTGAATCCAAACTCGAGATACCAAGTAATGGCATCTCAAAGAACAAGCAATTCCACCACCAACGTTCTTCAATATCTCCTGTTTGTGAGATTGTGGTCGCGGGTCTAGTCTTGAATTGGTCGTTTAGTATCTCGTGTTATGTGCTTATGAGTATAGCAGTGGAACTTAAGAATCAAAGGTAAAGAAAGGACACTAAAATTATCTAACTTCTACGACTCTGATATTAAATATAACTTTGACCAATTACATAATAGTACTCATTGTATAATACAATACTACTCGTATTACACATACTCTAATAAATCATTATATAATTGTTAGCAAACTGTTGATAAAATTGTTAATGTGCTATAACATAAAGACAATATATAATACATAATTCATAATTCAGGATTGAATTAATCACTAACTAGAAACAATTTCAAAAATATATCATTATCATAAAAATTTTGAATAAATCATTCAAATGATCTCATAAAAAATCACTCTTTTCATTAAAATCAACTTATTAATTAATGTGACAATCCGTAGTAGACCGCATAAAACAGACAAAGAGTTTGTGAATTGAAGAAAATGAAGTATAAATAAAATGAATTCAAGATGAAGTTAATATATAAAAGCTTATGTTGTCAGTTACTATTCATTAGTGCTCTCACACTCCTCCAAGTGCAGGTGGGGAAGTTCTAAGTCTTTCTTTTATCCCACTTTCAATTCTACAACCTTTGTGTTTAGTTATTGTTCGCTAAGTTTTCGTCTATGGCTTTTTGCACAAATCATCGCCTTTGTGTTTTGTTATTGTTCGTTAGGTTTTCGTTTATGACTTTTTGCACAAATCATCGCCTTTTGTGGTTTGTTATTGTTCGTTAGGCTTTCGTTTATGACTTTTTGCACAAATCATCACCTTTGTGTTTAGTTATTGTTCGCTAGGTTTTCATCTATGCCTTTTTGCACAAATTATCGCCTTTGCCCACCATTTTGCAGTCCATCTCAAAATAGTGTCGGCGGAATGCGAAGTTGTTCTCCACCACCATTTCCCAAGGCCCCTACCACGAGTTTTGTATCAGGACCGAGTTTCATCATCTTTAGTGTTTTTTTCTTTCTTTTTTCCTTTTTATTAAGCATGATCACAATTGAATCCAAACACATGGGTATCCTAACTTGAACACAAATCATTGCCTTTGCCCACCATTTTGCAGCCCATCTCGAAATACTGTCGGGAATCCTAAATTATTCTACATCATCGTTTCCCAAGTCCGCTACCACGAGTTTTGTATCTAAACCGAGTTTCATCCTTTTTAGTGTTTTGTTATTGTTCGCTAGGTTTTCATCTATGCATGGCTTTTTGCACAAATCATCGCCTTTGCCCACCATTTTGCAGCCCATCTTGAAATATTGTCGGCGGAATCCTAAGTTGTTCCCCACCATCGTTTCTCAAGGCCGATACCACGAGTTTTTTATCAGGACCGAGTTCCATCCTCCTTAGTGTTTTTTCTTTCTTTTTCCTTTTCGTTGAGCGTGATCACAATTGTACCCAAATTCATGGGTATCCAACCTAATTCGATTCGGTCAATGCGACTTGAAACCGGCATTAGCAAATTTCTTTTTTCTTCTTCTTTTGGTTGGGAATACAATTGAATCCGAATCTAAGATTTTGACGATGTTGTATTGTGAGCGAGCTTTAAAAAATTGTTCAGGTTAGACCAAGTGTTAATTTGTTAAAAAATTGTTCAAAGGGAGTTGAATACGTTGTTGACCAGTTTTAGATCCAAAACTAGTTTTGTATGCTATTTTTAATTTCTCATTTACCTTTTCGTTGAGAATGACAACTAAACTCTGACCCATCGTTGACGCATTTCTTATCGAGAGCGCGTTTTATTCGCGTTTGTAATTGACAAGTTGGGTAAATTGTGAATTTTAAAAAAAATTATTTTTTTCCTTTTGGTTGAGAATGACAATTGAGTCCAAACTAGTGTTATTAAGACCAGACCGATCCGGCCGGCAGGACCGCTAAAGCCGCCACCCGACCTCAAAACCGGCTCGGGCCAGTCATTTAGCCGCTACGGTTTTATGGAGCGGCCGAGGCGGTTAACCACTCGAGCCGCCGATCGCTCGGTTTTCCCCTTCCGGCCGTTCTTTATAATAATAAAAAAATTGAAAACGAAAGGCAAAATCGTGGGGTTGGGAATGAAACCCTAACTCTAATTCAGTTTTCGTCTTCGACTCTTCGTGAATAGAGGGAGATGAGTAGCGCCAGACCCTGCCGCCGTCAACACTTCCCGTCCTGGCTTCCCATCGGTATCGTTGCCATCCCCAATCAGCGTAGCAGCTCCCAGCGCGCCATCACCAGTCTCTATCCCCGTCCCCGTCCCCTCTTCCAGTAGTCGTTCACATTATCGGGTCATACTCCAGTTCGCTTTTGACAACATTGTTCCAAACGCATGGGTATACAACCTAATTCGACCCGACCAAAGCGACTTAAACTCGATTTTATAGATTTTAAGCAAGAGTGAGTTTTATTTGTTTTTGTAATTGGTGTGTTGTGTCAGGTGTAAATTTGTCCAAAACTCCGTCCAACCAGGTCAAAGCGAGTTGAACCTGGTATTGACGACTTTTGAGCCGGTAGCGAGTTTTAGTTTTAGTGTTTTTCATTTCGCTTTTTCCTTTTGTTTGAGAAAGACAATTGAATCCAAATTCATGGGTATCCAATCTAATTTGACCCGATCAATGCGAGTTGAACCTTCTCAAACCTGCAATCAGTCCAAAATTTTCATAAAGGAGAACCACGATTACCTCAAACACAAAAAAGCCATACAAATTGAAACATTAGCGTCATGAAAAAAGTTTAAATATAAATAATCTATTCGACGACCCCTCTACCTTATGCAAGTTTATTGACCATATGCTATTGTAAATAACAAACCTACGAAAAGAATGATTAAATATGAAATAAGATTACTTTCACTTTTGGGTCAACATTAAAACTATTACCTTTTAAAATATTTATCTCTGTGATACGCGAAGCGATAACGAGCGGGTTTTTGCTATTATAAATAAAATTAGTAATTATTTTAGTTTGCCTTCAAAGTTTCCTTTCCCTTAATTTTTTCCCGGTTAAAATAGTGAATATGTGATCCAGTGAAATCGCAGTAATTCATCTTGTTTCATGCACAATTGTTAAGAACGGTTCCATTCATCTCTAATCATCCAAACAAATGTACTATACCAACATTCTAACGGCTTTACTAGCTCTACAGGTCCAGACGCTGATATACTACAATTTTACCGTCAAATTTTGTATATGTTAGTCAACATATGTTGTAACGAATTTTGCAGCTCGGAATGGGAAGTGCATTGGAGACACTCTGCGGCCAAGCTTTCCGAGCAGGAGAAGTCCACATGTTAGGCATCTACATGCAAAGATCATGGATCATCCTCTTGGTCTCCTGTCTCTTTCTTCTACCTCTCTACATCTTCGCCACTCCAATTCTCAAGCTCCTGGATCAAGAAGAACATATAGCCAACCTAGCCGGCCAGTTCACCCTTCTCATAATCCCACAGTTCTTCCCTCTCGGAGTGATATTCTTGACCCAGAAGTTCCTGCAGGCGCAGAGCAAGGTCATTGCTCTGGCCTGGATCTCACTCGCGGCCCTGATCATACAGATCCCTCTTCTCTGGCTCCTCGTCTTCTGGTTCGGTTGGGGTACAACAGGAGCGGCTCTGGCATACGACATAACCAGCTGGTGCGTGGCCATAGCCCAAGTGATTTATGTAATTGGTTGGTGCAAGGAAGAGTGGACCGGGATGTCGTGGTTGGCGTTCTACATTTGGGGGTTTGTCAGGCTCTCGTTGGCCACTGCTGTCATACTAGCACTAGATATTTGATACTTCATGGGTGTCATTGTGATTACGGGCCATCTCGACAATGTTTTCACTGCCGTTGGCTCCCTTTCCATATGGTGAGCATTTTCTGGTTACCCAATCTGTTTACTTGTTGTTCAAGATTTGTTATTTGTATATTTTGGTGATTTCTGCAGTATGAATATCAATGGATGGGAAGCTATGGTGTTCATTGGTATAAACATAGCTATAAGGTAAGTTAAAAGGTTCAACCGTGAAAATGTTGTTATGCTCACATTACTACCGCATGGTTGTTTTTTTTTTTTTTTTTTTACATAGTATTCGTCGATTTCTCCAGCGTTCGAGTATCGAATGAGCTAGGAGCAGGGCATCCGAGAGCAGCAAAATACGCAGTCTACATCGGTCGTGTTTCAATCCTTCCTAATCGGGTTGTTGTGCATGGTAGTCGTCGAAGGACTACTTCTCCATCATCTTCACCAACGACAAGGACCTGCAAGGAACTGTGTCTAAGCTAGCGTTCCTGATGGGTATCACCATGGTTCTCAACAGTGTTCAGCCAGTCATTTCGGGTAGGGGAAACACACCACCAATCCAACTCAATTCCTTGTACAAAAAGGCAGAGTACTCTGTTTTTGGAAACCTCTTATTCTTCTTTCTTTCTCTTCAGGTGTGGCTATTGGTGCTGGATGGCAAGGCTGGTGGCTTACATGGTGGGAAACACATTATTTCCCGTTTTCTATTTAATTCAGATTATTGTTGGTTTTTAAGGTTTGGGGTATTATTTGGGGTATTCGGGAATAAACAGAGAGTTGATTGATATGTTTAATTAGTTGGGTAGTTGTTAGAGATTAGGCGGATTATATAATCTGTACTAGGGCATTATTTTCATTAAGCAAAAAGTTAATAAAAATCCTAAACCTAAACCCTCTCTCTTCCCCTCTCATCTGCGCCGACCCTCTCCCTCTCTTCTTTCCCATAAGCTGCGACAGCAGCAACTCATTCCCTCTCCCTTGTTCTCAATTATCCCAATTCTCAATCCCTAATTGATCTAGCTAATTTCCCAATTCCCAATCTCGTTAGAAACCTTGTTTCTAACATCTGGTATCAGAGCAAGGTTCGAGAGTGAGTTCTTTGAGCTCTTGAACCAGGGCAAACAACGATGGTGTCGACAAAATCGATGAAGGCAGCAGAGAAGGCGGCGCGGGCAGCCGAGGAAACCACCGAGGCGAGCAACATCGGGCTCGATGGAAGGGTGGAGGATGAGACTGAACTGGAGGCGATCAAGGAGGTGGTGCACGAGCACTCTGATGCGTTAGCTCGGCTCGAAGATGGCCTGGCAAGAGTGTAGGTGGAGGCTGGAGGATCTGATGCGAGCGGTAGCCTCGCTGCAGGAGCAGAAGATCGGAGCTGGGGGGACGCCGAGCTCGGCCGAGCTGGCGGTTGGCGGCGGCAACGCCCTTGGCGGCCCGATCGGCGACGAGGGGGCCACGGCGGGAGCCGCGGCTGGCGGGGGCGCGATCGACGGAGGCGGATCGGTGGCGCAGGGGGCAGCGACCGCCGGCCAGGGCGCGGCGATGGTGGCGGCGGAGAAGGCGCCGGCGGCGCTAACTGCGGCAGAGTTTGGGCCGGGAACAGGGGCAGGCCCAGTGCGGACAGGGTTAGGGGTGGGCCCAGGTCTGTTACCGACACCTACGACCCAAGAGATTACGGCCCGAAAAGGGAAGGCTAAGATGCCCGGTTATGACACAGACGGGCCTCCCAAGAATAATGGGCCCAGGCTGTTGGGTCACTACACAAAGGTCCATAACGGGCTGGGGTAGTTGGAGTTGGAAGATGGGCCCGAGTATGACAAACTGGGCCTGGCGGATCAACAGGCCAGGTGGGCTGAACCGGAGATGGACCAGAGAGGGCCGCCGACTAGTTGGGGCAAGGGGGGCCGGCTCATGGGGGGCGGACCTATGGGGACTGGGCCGAGGCGGGTCGAACCGGTACCGGTGGAGCCGGGATCGGGCGGAACGACGCTGATCGAACCGAGATAAGCCGAACCGAGCTGGGTCAGTTCGGAACGGGTCGACCCGAGGTGGGTGGGACCGGACATCGACCGAGTCTGACTGCTCAGCCGACCAGGAGGATCGACAGCAGGGCACCAGCTGGCTGGGAGGGTCAGTACGGGGTGCCTCACGCTCCAGGAGGGTACCCGAACATTCCAGGCAGCTACTTGGATGATTATGGGCACGGGAATCCAAGCCGGATGCAGTGCTCTTCCTTTGGGCAGCCGTGGAGGACTCCAGGAAATGACAGGTATGGGTCCCACTGTATGAACTATGAAGGAATGGATGGCGTAGTTTTTCGAGCTAAGCCTCCTACCATTGAGTTCCCAAAATTCAATGGGCAAGAGGATGCAGGCCTGTGGTTGTATGCAGTTGAGAGGTGGTTTATAAACCACCCAATTCCGGAGGAAAGGAAGGCCTATCTAGCATCGTTCTATTTGGAGGGAGATGCGCTCCAGTGGTGGGAGTGGATGGAGAGATCCTACGCGGCCGCAGCAACCTTGATCACCTGGCCTATGTTTCAGGAAGAGCTCCGCTATCAGTTTGGGAAGTCAGATGGGTGGGCTCCGGAGCAGTTGGCGAAGCTGAAGCAGACCGGCACGGTGGCTGAATACCGTGCGGAGTTCTTCAAGTTGGGAAACCAGTGTAAAGGAGTCTCGGAGGACACCTTGGTGGGGCTATGCATGGCGGGTCTCAAGCCCAAGATAGCAGCGGCAGTCAGAGTGTTGGAGCCCGATTCCTTGAAAACTGCTTTTCGTCTTGCAGGTCATAAGGAGGAGGAACTGGCTAGCTTGAGGAGCACCATTGGTCGCTTCTTGAAGCCGAGTGGAGGAGGAGGAAGCAGCGGGAGCAGTGGCGGCACAGGAGGGGCGCCAGGGGGAGGCTCGGCTGGGGCTAACGTGGGCAGTGGAGGTCCTGCTCCGGTGGCTAGGATGGGACCGCGGGCCATACCAAAAGGGTTCGTGCGATTGTCGCCGGCCGAGATTGAGCAGAAGAGGCGGGAAGGCAAGTGCTTCAATTGTGATGGCCGGTTAACCATCGGACATCAGTGCCCGAAGCCGGATTTGATGATGTTAGTCGGGCGCTGGGAAGATGAAGCAGAATATGAGGTCGAGGACGCCGGAAATGGCGAGGAGGAGGCCTAGTGAGCTAGAGGAACAACCTTGGGGACAAGGTTGTTTTTCGAAGGAATCGGGGATGTGGGAAACACATTAATTGTCGTTTTTTATTTAATTCGGATTATTGTCGGTTTTTAAGGTTTGGGGTATTATTTGGGGTACTCGGGAATAAACAGGGAGTTGGTTGATATGTTTAATTAGTTGGGTAGTTTTTAGAGATTAGGCGGATTATATAATCTGTACTAGGGCATTATTTTCATTAAGCAAAAAGTTAATAAAAATCCTAAACCTAAACCCTCTCTCTTCCCCTCTCATCTGCGCCGACCCTCTCCCTCTCTTCTTTCCCATAAGCTGCGACAACAACAGCTCATTCCCTCTCCCTTGTTCTCAATTATCCCAATTCCCAATCCCTAGCTAGATCAATCCCTAATTGATCTATCTAATTTCCCAATTCCCAATCTCGTTAGAAACCTTGTTTCTAACATACATCAACATATTCTGCTACCATGTATTCGGGCTGCCACTAGGGTTTCTCCTCGGCTACAAATTTAACTTGGGTGTCACGGTACCAACAATGAAAACCCGCCCTTCTTCTGTTCATCATATTCGACACCCTCGATCGTTCATGTGGATTCATCGATGCTTTGTTTGAACGTTGTGGCAGGGGATATGGGGAGGGATGATTGCAGGGACGGCGTTGCAGACTCTGATACTCTTGTTCATCCTCTGGAACAAAGAGGTAAGAAGTATAAACTAATTGGTTTCACTTTCCATCTCTCACATTTCGTCATCTCTTGCTGAGTATGAAGGTACAAAATTGGGTGATGATCTTGAAGGTGGAGCAAACAACAGAACAAATGAAGAAATGGGTTTGCCATGGAATCAACGGTGACCGTCAGGAGAAGAAGTTCAATGGAGCTTGAAAACAGGGGAGAAGAAAATGAAAGCTTTTGAGGACGATAATGTAAAGGATTTCCTTCTGTGGGCAGTTCTTCTAGTTCCCTGACTTTTTGAGAACTATTGTATTAGGAGAAAGGAAGTTATTTTTGCCATGGGAATTCATATTGATAGCTAGTTAGATGGTGACATAAATCAATATCTATCGATGTCTATGTCTTTATTATTATTACCCAAAAAGACAAAACAAAACATTGTGGGAGGTTTGCAAATTTTAAAAATGTTCCAAATCCCAGCCGCTATTAATAATCCCAATAAAGATTGTGTTTCTTTTTCCCATCCAATGTCCCGAAGACGGATAAAATGAAGAAGAGGAAAGTGGGAAAATTAAAAAATAAGATGATTTGTGAAAGAAGGTTGTTATTTTCAGTGGTTAACCGTCAAATGAACCCATAATTTGTTAGTGCTTAAGTGAGCGAGTGAGTGAGCTAGAATATATTTATAACTTATAATACGTATTAGGATGTGTTCGGTACGTCTTAGGACGTGTTCGTAAAACTAAAACCCTAACAAAAATATCTGTCGGATTTTTCTTGACAAAATTTGTTCGAATTCGAGCCGGTACCTAATCATAGGGCCTTTCCGGACCTTACCCCCAACTTGACATGGGGCACGCAGAAATTAAATAAATGCGGAGCCATCCTCGCGCCCATCGCAATGCTACTTCTTGCCTTGGTCCCCAATCACAATTTTGCGTCTCTCTTCGCCATTTATAACCAACAGTAGTTTGCCTCTAGAGCTCTCCAATCCTCAGCAATACTTCAGCCTCTTCTTGCCTTTTCTAGCTATCCCACCGCTCCAGTCATGGAGGCGCCGCTGATCGCCGGCGAGGATGGCGACTACGCCGCCGTCAGGACTTGGCCGGAGCTGCGGTCGGTGTTCTGGACGGAGACGCAGAAGCTGTGGAGGATCGCCGGGCCGATTGCCTTCAACACGGTGTGCCAGTTCGGGCTCAACTCCGTCACGGTCATGTTCGTCGGGCACATCGGCAACGTCGAGCTCTCCGGCGTGTCCATTTCCCTCTCGGTCATCGGCACTTTCGTCTTCGGGTTCTTGGTGAGTGAGTGACTGCTGGAAAGTGGAATTTGTTGGATTTTATTCTCCTCTCCTTCTCTTAGTTGTCAAAAAAGCGCATATTTCTTAGCCCAAAAATTAATTTTTTTCTTAACCACAGGTGATCGTTAATGGATTATGTATAATAAGATCATTTCAGGTCCAAATTACTCAAAATAAATCAAATTTAGGTCAAACAAATGAGTCGATTGCGAAAATTTTCTTTGAATATTATTCTGAATTCATAATCTATATACAAAGAATTCTTACATTAAATATCCGTAAAATTCAAATCCATACGGTAATTAGCATGTGATGTGAGTTCGTCCAGCAGAGAAGCCCGCCGAGAAACTAACAATTCCTCGACCAGGGAATCAAGGTAGGAGTTCGGGTTTTGGGTCCAGGAATTTTCTCCGGCCAGTGATGCAAAATACCCGACCGGGTATTTTTTCCGGATTTCCGGTCCTGCCGATTTTTATTACTTTTTTCGTTTAGAATTCTTTTTCTTTTTGGTGTTTTTATTAGGTTTATTTTCCATACCTATTTAAAAGGTTATAAGCCACAAATTTTAGTAGACTATTCAGAATATTCGGACTTTGATTAATAAAAAAACTCTTATGTTCTTGAGTGTTTACTCTTGAATGTGAGTTTCGTGGATTCCAAACTCGTTAAGCTCTGTATCGATCAAGTATTCCCCGTGATCGTGGTCGGTCATCTATCTTGATATTGTTCGAGCCTCTTCTCGTTTGTTGAAGTTGCACGACAATCATTTTCCATTCTATCCTTTTATTTTTGTGTTCTTGAGAAAATCCAAGAAAAACTCTAAAAAGTGAGAATTGAGCTGCGTATTCTGATTAGTGAGCGAGTTCGGATTCCCGAATTCCGCTAATACGCCGTACGAAAATAACAGTTGGGCATGGGCAGCGCATTGGAGACGCTCTGCGGTCAAGCTTTCGGAGCCGGACAAGTTCACATGCTAGGCATCTACATGCAAAGATCATGGATAATCCTCTTAGTCTCCTGTCTCTTCCTCCTCCCCATCTTCTTCTTCGCCTCTCCAATCCTCAAGCTACTGGGCCAAGAAGAAGAGATCGCCAACTTAGCCGGAAGATTCACCGTGCAGACAATCCCACAGCTGTTCTCACTCGCCATAACTTTCCCGGCCCAGAAGTTCCTCCAGGCCCAGAGCAAGGTCAACGCTCTGGCCTGGATTGCCCTCGTGGCCCTGATCGTGCAGGTCGCATTGCTCTGGCTCCTCATCTTTGGGCTGGGCTGGGGGACGACGGGTGCCGCCGTGGCCTACAACGTGACCAGCTGGGGAATTGCCGTAGCCCAAGTCGTTTATGTGGTCCGCTGGTGCGATGAAGGATGGACTGGGCTTTCGTGGGCCGCGTTCAGGGACATGTGGAGCTTCGTCAGGCTCTCCATCGCCTCTGCTGTCATGCTCTGCCTCGAGGTTTGGTACTTTATGAGCATCAATGTTCTTACTGGCCATCTCGACAACGCTGTCATTGCCGTTGGTTCGCTTTCTATATGGTGAGTGATGAGCACCCATTTGTTCAATTCTTGTGCTGGATGTGCAGTGCTCTTGTTTGATGAACAGAAATGGTGCCTTTCTTGTAATTGATAACTCTGTTCATTGGCAGTATGAATATCAATGGCTGGGAAGCAATGCTGTTCATTGGTATCAATATAGCTATAAGGTAAAAACTAAACGCGAATGTTTTTATCGGTTGATGATTTGATTGTTTCACCGTCGATTCTTGCTTACCAATCAAGCAAAGGGCGGAATGGGGAGGAGGACCCAATTGAGGTTGATTGATGTTGTGTTGTTGTTGTTGTTTTCCTTGATGGTTGTCCAGTGTTCGTGTCTCTAATGAGCTCGGAGCAGGACGTCCTAGGGCAGCGAAATACGCGGTCTACATCGTTATCGTCCAGTCCTTCCTGATCGGGTTGTTATCCATGGTCGTTGTGCTTATATCGAAGGACTACTTTGCCATAATTTTCACCAACAGCCAGGAGATGCAAAGAGCTGTGTCTAAGCTAGCATTCCTGCTAGGCATCACCATGGTTCTCAACAGTGTTCAGCCTGTCATCTCAGGTAAGGGTAGCACCAATCTCCTTCTACAATGGCTAGATCGACTACTCCGTTGCAGAAATCTCTTAAAACCGTTGGCAAAAAATCAGGTGTGGCAATTGGTGCTGGGTGGCAAGGTCTGGTAGCCTACATCAACATATTCTGCTATTATGTATTTGGGGTGCCTCTAGGGTTTCTGCTGGGTTACAAGCTTAACTTGGGTGTCACGGTACCTACAAAAGTTCTTCCCTTTCATTGGGCATCTTTGCTCCAAAAGCTGGGGGAGTTTTTATGCTATGCTTAGCTTGTTTGGTTGTTTGATAGGGGATTTGGGGAGGAATGATAGCAGGGACGGCATTGCAAACTCTGATTCTCTTATTCATCCTCTACAGAACAAACTGGAACAAAGAGGTAAACAAACTGAGACTAATTTTTCTGCCTTGTACCTCTCCATTTTCATCTCTGGTTGAATGTTGCAGTAAGGAAAACTTGGGTGCTTTGCAGGTGGAGCAAACAACAGAGAGAATGAAGAAGTGGGGTGGGCAGGAAACCGGTGGTGATCGTCGGGGGAAGATCACTGGAGCTGTGTGAAGATGATGAGTTCAGGGAAAAAACACTGAATGTGGAATGATGAACTGAAAAGGACTGATCACTCCACTGCAACCTGAAAGCCAGATTTTGATTAGTCCTCTAGAAGTTCCCTCCATTTTTTTTTTTTTTTTTAGCAGCTTGGAACTGTTACCTTCGATGTTTAGATGCATAGGGAAACAGTCTAGAGAGTAGTCGCCAATTGTTTGTTTTTGTGGAAGGAGTGAGCAGCGAACAGCTAGTCCTAGTCTTAACCACGTATTTTTCAGGCGCCAGACTCAAGTTCTGGTCTTCGAAAGAGGGCGTGGGTTCAAATCCCACTTCTGACAAATTTTTATTGCTTTTAATCGCATCAGTCGCGTTATATATTCTGTAGGCTTGCTTTGTTCAGGTCAACAAATATACTCTCTTACCATGTACTTGGGTTGCTTTGAAGGTTTGCTAAGCTACACTTTTAATTTGAGAATCATAGTCATGAACTAGTGTCTTTTGAGAAGCAACAAAATCAGTTCTTCATTTTATAAATTATGTTCTTTAATGCTCTGATTTTATTGTTGACTCCTGAGAATTCAGGAAGAAATGATAGCAGCAACAAATTTTTATATTCTGTAGGCTTGCTTTGTTCAGGTCAACAAATTTTTATTGCTTTTAATCGCATCAGTCGCGTTTTATATTCTGTAATAAGCGCTGCCTGTTAAACAGTTTTCACTTTCCTTCAATCATATTTTCGCATAAGAGGAGAATTGCATAGGCACAAATGCTTATATAGTTGGCACAAAATATATAACTTAGGCAGACCAGCTTTTCATCCCACAAAATTCTGACTCGCACCAAAGGAGCAGTAGTTATAAAAAATAATACAAGGCCCCAACAACAAGGGGGCATGCAAGCTATCTAAGCTACAAAGTCATCAAGGATCTCAAGATATCGAAATACTACAGGTCCAGGAAAAAGACTTCAAGCTTTCTGCTTCTTAGGAACACGATAAGCACCAATGACACACGCGTGGTCTCTCTCAAATGGCTCCAGTGTCACCTGCTCGGCAGGCTTGAATTGCTCCTGTGTCATCTTCTTCACTTCACTCTCAAACACTGCCTCTGCCGGCACTGTGGAGTCAATGCAGTTTGCCTGAATCAACAATGAAAGATTGCATTAATGTCAGTTCGTGTTCACGATTACTTGCTGGCTATTTCTAGCTGGCAGGAAAAGGCTCGAGAGAATCAGGACCAACCTTGATAGAGATGACAAAGTGACCACCAGCCTTCAAGAAGTAAGATGCGTTCAGCGCTAGAATCCTAGCCTGCACAATCAAAATTAAACAGACAATGACACCATAAATTTACAAGGCTTACACTATATTCCTCGACAAACGGCAAACAAAATACCAGCACCCCACCAGACAGCATAGGCTAACCCAATAACGAGAGTTTTATAAGGGGTGCTATAGACAATTGCAGAAGATTCAATACGAAGTACGCTGAAACAAAATTACATGGTACCAACCAACATTTACAAAAGTTGGGCTATTAGCATAGATGCATACGCAATGCGCATTGAGTTTGTAAATGGAAAACACAATCCAGCAGAGAAAAATACATGTATGGATACACAGTAAAAGGAGTTGCTAATTTCAAAGAACTGATTTTGTAAAAGAATGATGAATCCCTTTTCAGCATCAGCAACTCGGACCCTGCATCACTTAAGATGACTGGAAGGGGAATCCGAGTACCTCGTCATATGCAGGATTACAACACTACAGTAGTTGGAAACAAAGAAAACACAGAAACGGATTGCTGAATAGAATAGAGATAACTATTGAAGATTGCATCAGAAACTCGTGTTTTCATCACTCCATAAGTCGTGTAGGGGAATCCGAGTGAAGTCTCTTCATTTGCAAGACAACATAATTCACAGACAAAAAGCCAAAAGAAATACTTTATTTTCAAAGAAAAGTTCGAACCAAGATATGTCAATCTAGAATAACTAACACCAGGCCAGTTTAAGAATAAAACAGCGGCCATAGGATTATCTAAAGGGTCGTCTAAGAGATCTCTCGAATGGTTACCAAATGAGAACTCGTACAGATGTTGAAACAGATAAAAAGGGCAAACCTGATCAGGTTGAGCAACATCAGAAAATATGACATCAACCATGCCTACTAGCATGCGGTACTTGGCTGGATGCCTAGCATCTTCAATGATAGGAATAACATTTGTGCGCTTTTTAGCCATGTTCACCAAATCCCTACCACTTCTATGTGAAAACTCCACTGCATAAACCACTCCAGTCTGCATAAATACCATCACAGTTCATCAGCAAACTAAACCATAAATGAAAAAGCATACCTCAAACCCCGTTCAATAAAAACAAAAAAAAACTTACGGGGCCAACAAGATCTGACACGTGAGACACAGTAGTTCCTGATGCAGCTCCAAGGTAGAGAACCTTAGCACCTGGTTTCTGCCATCATTAAAGAACACCACCTTAATCACTACAAGTTCATAAGCAAGACAGACGAATAATTGGATGATCAAATCAAATGGAAGCAGTAAACAGTTGCTTACAATCCAGATATTATCAACACCACCGAGGATTGCAGCTGCCAACTTCGACCTGAAGGGGTTCCAAACCCTGTACTCAACCTTAGTCCCATCTTCATTCTGAGGTAAAACAAAAGATAAAGATCAAACCTTTAGAACAAAAACTAACACCTCAGTCAAATAACTATAAGTGGGGAGTCGGTGAGGGCGAAGATACTGACCTGCACAGATACCCTCTTCTCATTGTAGACAGCCTCGCCAGGAACAAGATTCTTTGTAACAAGAGCATCTTCTTTCCCCTTGGCAATAAACACACCTTCGTGTCTATGAGGCTCAACCACAACTTTGCTCCCACCTTTCATCCCGCCGCCTCCACGGCCACCGCCACGACCCCTCCCTCCACCACGGCCGCCGAAACCGCCGCGACCTCCGCCACGGGGCTTCATCCCACTCCCGCCCCGGTCACCGAATCTACCGCCGCCGCGGCCGCCGCCCCTTCCTCGGCCGCCGCTATCACCGCCCCTTCCACCTCTGAAACCACCGGATCTTCCTGCATGTTACAAAACGAGAAAAAATCTCTTAATTTCCATCCAATTCAAAACCAGGGGAACACGAGCAGAGCTAAGTAAAGAGCTGAACTCCACGATACAGCGGTAATCAAGAAGGGGAATATACCTCTTGGAGGTGCCATTGTAGCTCGATTAGAACAGTAAACGAACGAGATTGGGGCTAGGTTTCGTGTGCTCTGTCAATTTGGAGGCGGGCGAGGGTCTTATACTTATAGGCTCTAGCGGATGGAAGCTTTAAGGGTTTTAGGGTTTAGAGGTCGCCAGGTCGGGGAGTGATGAAGCAAGTTGCTCCGTCCCTGCATTTTTGACTTGCATTGCATGCCATGGACTACTTGGGCTGATGAGCTTTTCATAAAAGGCCCACTCAGCTAAAGCCCAACAATATCAGAAAGAGGTTCCTCTCCTCCCAGCGCGGTCATAACTCATATGTTTGTTTCAATTTTCAACATAGTGATGGCAACAAAATCGGAATTCATACTACTCTATTCAACCCGATTAAAGCGAGTAAAATCTATATTGATGAAATATGGGTTGGGTTCGGGTTGAAACCCGCTGCACTATTCAATGGTTGGATTGGATTCGAATTTAAGTGTATCCAACTCATGGATACCCACCCACACTCATACTCTCACAACCCGTCGGTTAGCCGTGTTGTTTGTGGATGTCTACTTTTAATATTGAACAATATGTATAAATAATTTATGGGTTTTGTTTGTATTTAATAGATTGGTGTTTTTTGTATGAATCATTTCTATGGACAAATTAGTATTAGACTTTTATTTTGACTAAAAAGAGATCGTCGTAGTCGGCAACCTTGACTCCTCGACTTTTGGTGACTCCATGGTCCCCTCCCCTCACTCCCACAAAAAAATTCCCACGGTATATCGGCGGCGAGATCCGGAAGGTTATCGACCATCGATTTACAACCTTTTTCGCCTTCTTCTCCGATTTCTTCATCGACACGATTAATGTGGGAAAAGGAACAACCTCCAGATCTTTCCCCACACCATCAATCTTGATTAGCTTGTTGTGGCAGCTAGAGACAGGCAAAATGCCTCCATGACTGACGAACGATAGGCACATATTCCCCTTAGCTTGATCTCCTCGACTACTTGACCAACGACCGAACTCCTTCTCTCTTCCTGTGGCCGAAGCATTGATGTGGCAGCGTTTGTTGGCGAGAACTCTGGTTTATTATCCTCCTCTGCCTGTCAAAAACATACTCATGGCATGTCAATTTTTTTGTTTTATTGTGACATGTCATTAAGTTAACGGTCCAATCAGTAGTCTCGTTGACCAAGTCATAAAAAAAACTGACCGAGTTAACGGAGGTTAACAAAGACTAATGACAGAGACTAATGGTGAAACGATTTGTAAAGTTAGTGGCTAATTAGAAAGAAAAGTAATTCGGGTGGCAAATATGAAAGATTTATATAATTTAAGTGACCAAACGTGTAATTTAGCCCATTTTGTCCACTAAATTCCATGGATATCCATAAACCCGAGGATACCCAGTGGGGTTGGGTTGAGCTTGAGGTTCGAGAACCCATTGCATTTTTTTCCTTTTTTTTTTTTTGGTGGATATACATATTGGATTGGGTCTAGATTTGGCATAACCCAACCCGGCCCTTTGTCATCCCTATTTCAAGGAGTGAAAACTCGTACCGTACCGACGGTTCACCCAGAAAAACATCCTACCAAAGGCTAAATCGATAAGTAGTATTTAGCGGTATAGAAAGGTTAAACCATAATTAAACTACGATTTCAACATTAAATACCTTATCGCTGACTTTTTTAATATAACATCCAATACGGTTTATAACTCTCAATTAGGTGTATCAACTATTGAAGTTATATATTGTAAAAAAACTTTTGAAGTTATTAATTAACAAACGCTAAATCACAAATATAATACCGGAAAAACTATGGGGAAAATACGTATTAACTTCAAATTGAGGCGTGAACATGAAGTTTAAAATATTGGGGATCCATAGTAAGCATGAATCATTCGCAACTACAACGAGTTCGGATATAAGTTTTAATCAAAGAACTAGAAATGAACAAAAGGCCTAGTGATATGAGGTATTTGTATAAAATGACAAGTCTAGTGATTGGTTTATTTACTTTTCTCCACATTCATTTTTAGGGTAAACTAGGTGGATGTCGCCGCGTCTTGCGCCTGGCATAGATGGTCTATGAGCATGTATTATATGGTCTGTTATGATATTTTGTTAGTATTATTAGTCTAAAATTAATTTTTTGTTAGCAGTTTTGTTAGTAATATTGACTTGACAATATGATATTTACTAAGAAGAGATATATGGCAGTCAACATCCAATTTAAAAAAAAATTGAAAATTTTGGCTAAGAATTTATATTTACCTAAACCCAAGTAGACTCATCGATTATGGGTAGGGTATGGGTGACGTATATGTGGGTTTGAAAGTTTGTAGATGAGTTTGGGTAGGGTATGGATATTTACTTGCATAATCTAAATGTGTATGAGTTGGGTATGGATACACATTTATTCTGGGGTGTTTCAATTACACATACAAAAATTAGACATATTTGTAGAACTTCAAAAGTTTATACACCAAAATGTCATTCACAAAAACTTTAGATACTAAAATGTAATGTTCCATCAATATTTTGAGGACTTATGTGCCAAAAAAATAAATTTAGGTTACAAAACTAAACATCTACTAAGTTTAGGTACCGAACTGTAATTTGTATAGTTGAGGTTTAATTCCTTTATGGTGGTGTATTCAAGATGAAATTATTTAATTTTTTATAGAAAAATGAAAACTATTATTTTATATATGTAGATACCTAGCCAAACATTTCATATATAATTGTTGAAAGTTCTAGTTCGGGTGAAATAGAAAAACTTTATGAAGAAGCAAAATGAATACAGACTGGAACTAGTTTAAAATTTCACGCCTCAAATCTCATAGTGGAAACTGATTACTTTCTAATAAATAATAACCACATACATTTATTTTTAATTGAGCTGATAAGTGAGTGGTTCATGGTTCAATTATTAATTCTCTAGAATGTTGGTAAGCCGTGTATGGACCCGTTCATACTTGTGATTAGAATACATAAAAAATTGTATACTAATTAGGGTTAGACGAAGAAGGTAAAGAAAGAAATAAAGAAAGGGTTATTGCAAGCGAGTGAAAAATGAAACGAAAAGTAAGTAGATGATGGAAAGGTTTTCACCAATTCTTTTAGTTGGCCGTCAATACAACAGTCAACCATTTTCACCGTAGCATTTATTGACACTTGTTTATGTAGATATCGCCTATTTTGTTACATGTAGTTAGTAGAAGTTTGCTTAGTACCCCGTAAACGTACTAAATGAGTTTATAAAATCGCTCTTGTAATATTTTAGAGTCGTCTCTCTTTTATAATTTATTTAATGTTTCACGATGAGAAAATATAAAATGGTCGAATCCTCTCCTACACTTGAGTAATACAACATCTTGTGTGGTACAAACTAAATTTGTACTTTTATGTTATGGTGGATTGGATTCATGGATTGATTCAAAAAGATTGGTGGATTATATTCATGGATTCAAGTGAAATCTAAATATTGGACCAATATGTAAACTTAAAAAAATTATAGGTACGAAAAGCTCATAAAATTTAGATACCAAAACATAATTGTTCAATAAATTTACATTAAAATTAAATTCGGGGTATCAAAATGTAAAATATACATTATAATGACTAAGTTGTAATTTAATTAAATTTGGGGTATAAAAATGTAAATGCAACCGCCCAATCAGCTAGTGAGTTTGGACAACAGTAACGGAACTTGTGCTTTATATATAAGAACTACCTTGCACATTACTCAAGTTTGAGAATAAGGTAGACATACCACTTAAATTATAATAGGTCGCCGAGTTCCGCTAAAATCTAATAAAATTGCATCCATTCCATTTTCTGTCTAGCCAAAAATATTCTTAATTTTAATTACATTTTGATCCTTATAACTTTATTGAAAGTAATTTTCTTCATAAATGACCATAGGAAACCGAAAAGTCTTCTAATTCCAATGTAAACTCAAATTCCACAAATCTGGCACATCTATAAGTTGAAGTAATATAATTAAGTAAATGCTTTGGTTGAAAAATGTATTCACCATTCCTGAAGATTGTATGAGTGAACAAAAAAATGGTAGAAAGTGGAGGTCAAGATTTAGTTAACAAAAAACTAGACATGGTAGAAGCTAGAAAAAAAAACGAAAGCTAAATAAAAGATTTGTGAATTTGATATTTCAAAACTTAGACAGAAAAATATTCTATGCATGCTTGATATGGCTAAGAGAATGACTAATTCTAAATGCGAAACCTTTGGCAACTATCAAAGGTGCAATAAATTCGATGAGAGAGTAAAATATAGTTTACTTCATAAAATATAGCAAAGTAGTTTCTATGGAGGAACAGACTCCCATGACACTTCAATGCCCTTGTGGAAAAAATAAAAATAAAGAAGAAGGTAAAATAGGATTCCATATCCACAACTTTCATGTTTGTATTAGATACAACGGCGGATCCAGGGGGTGGCCACCCCGGGCCACGGCCCAGCCCTCCTCTGGATCCGGAACTAGTATAGTCCTTATGAGTTTATCGATTTTAATCATTTGGCCTAGTGTTATTTTATAATAAGATTGTGTGTGATTAGGAAAATGGGTCAAATGAACACATTCAAATCACAACTCTAAATTTAGCTTAGAAATTCTAACTCGAATGATTCTCGTCTAAAGAAAAACAAACAATGATACCTAAAATTCTAAAAATCTAAAAGACTTAAAGAAATATGAGTTTGTTCTCTTGAAAAATTACTAGAGCAACTGGTGAAAATAAGGATGGACACACAATACAAATTGATTAGTCGATTGATGTGTCTAGTGTTGACATTGTCCGTTTCAACAACTACTATGGAGAGAAGCTTTTTAACAATGAAACAGATGAAAATGATTTACGCAACAAAATGAGCGATGAATTTCTCGCCGATTGGTTAACTATTTTATTTGAAAGAGAGTATGGTATTGGTATGGATGTAGATTCCCTTATTGATAAATTCGTTATATTAAAAGGTCGATGTGTGCAATTGATATTGTTAAAAAAGCTATGGTTTTTTTACGGTATCTATGTTTTAATGAAATGTGGCCCAGTGCTCTACTATGTCCTGGATCCGCCGCTGATTAGATATATTATATAGCCACAATTTTTCAAATGCATGAAATAGTAAAAATTTTTGATAATTGTTTGACAAATCTAGTCATATTCGTTACAATAACTTTAACGGTGTTAGAGATTTCATTAGCTAGGTTAACGGCACAATGACTAAGATACCAAGTTGACGCACACGTCAGCGACAGCTCAGCCTCGCTTGCCACGTAGATGTCACGTCATAATTTACGTTAAAATTATTTTAGGCAAAATACACTTTCATAGCCACAACTTTCACATTTGTGACAGTTATAGCCATAGACCAGAAAACCGGATCGTACCGGTCGGTTCAACCTGTTCAATTGGAAATCGGGCAAAAGACGATACGATACAACTGCTTGGGGGAGATTTACATACCGGCCGGTTTTTTAGATTGTACCGGCATTTCGCGTAATACCGCCCGGTTTTGAACCAACCGGCGGTTTGTTGAGAGTAATAGAAAAATAAACTTGACTGAACAAAACTACATCGTTTTTCAAAAGAAAACGAAAAAAAAGGAAAAATCACAAATTCCCATTGCTACTACCTACTCCAACTCTACCCAGCTCTTCGTCTCCTCCGCCGATCGGGGCGGGTAGTCGTCGTTCGTCAATCGGGAGAAAAGGCTCGCCGCTCCGTCGCCTGTGCTGAGTGCGAACTGCCCCGATCCGTGCGGGTAGTCATCGTTCGTCAATCGGGAGAAAGGGCTCGCCGCTCCGTCGCTTGTGCTGAGTGCGAACTGTGGATCTGAAGAGATTAGAGAAGGAAGCTCGCCGTTCCCAAATTGCATGTAGCAAAAACTTGCTCTGTCGCCTGCTAAGTGCTAACGGGAAACAAAGGTCGTCATTCGAGAAGTGACCTCCGAAGATTCGTCCTTCCCGGCGACCGTTGCCGAGTCGTCCTTCCCAGCGACGCCCCTGGCCGAGGTCGCCCTTCGCCGGCCACTGATGAAAAGCCCACCCAGCCACGATCTCCGCTCCAGCCAACGTTGTAATATATAGGTCCGGTGATGATCAATTCTCGACGAGTATCTATTGAGGAATTGAGTAGGTGAGAGAGCAGAAGGTTTGAGATTGGGAGGAAAGAGGAGAGTAAGAGATAGAGGCGTGAGTCTCTGAAAGGAAAGAAAAAGAGGAAAGCAAAAGACACACATGGGGTAACAATGAAAGAAATAAAGTGACGGGTGGTCCAAGATAGGGTCAGTAACCACTGGTTACTGACCCATCAGTAACCACACGGGAGCCGTAGGATTGGGAATGGAGCAATCCTACGGCTGGGCTGGATGTGGAGTGGGGAGGGGCATTTTTGTCCGTTTTTGTATTTTTTATTTTTTTTATTCATTCCGCATTTCAATGGCTGACTTTTCAATGAAAGAGAGAATGCATTTTCTCTGCAACTCAACTTTCTTCCTTCTCTCTTCTTTTCTTTCAATCTCTTTCCAGATCTTTTCTCTTTCTCTATTCCTTCTCTCTTACTTTTTCTTTCACAATCTCCTTTTCAAATTTAGATCTGCTATCTTCCTTCTTCATTTTTTTCTCTAGCAATCGACGAATAAAAATTGTAGCCACTATCTTTCTTTGCATTTCTTCTCTTCATCAACTCGTTGGCCTCAATTCCGATCTTTCTCGTTTTTTTGGCATTTTGGTGTTCTTGATTGAGGAAGAGGAAATGAGAGGCATCAGAAGACGATTTTTTCTCTCCCTCCTTCTGTTTTTTTTTTCCTTTTAGATAATATATATTGATATTATGACTCTATACCATATGGTATTGGGTGGTAACGAAATATATATTGATATTACCACACTATACCCTATGGTAATGTATGGTATTGCGTGGTAACGAAATATATATTGATATTACCACTCTATACCATATGGTATTGTGTGATATTACCATACTATACCATATGATATTGTGTGGTAACGAAATATATATTGATATTACCACACTATACCATATGGTATTGGGTGGTAACGAAATATATATTGATATTACCACACTATACCATATGGTATTGGGTGATAACGAAATATATATTGATATTACCACACTATACCCTATGGTATTGGGTGGTAACGAAATATATATTGATATTACCACACTATACCCTATGGTAATGTATGGTATTGCGTGATAACGAAATATATATTGATATTACCACTCTATACCATATGGTATTGTGTGATATTACCACACTATACCATATGGTATTGGGTGGTAATGATATATATATTGATATTACCACACTATACCATATGGTATTGGGTGGTAACGAAATATATATTGATATTACCACACTATACCATATGGTAATGGGTGGTAACGAAATATATATTGATATTACCACACTATACCATATGGTATAGACTGGTAATAACTGGAAAAAAAATTTGTGTCAAAAAAATATCAAAGTGGATATCATTTTGAAAAGCATAATTAATCTGATCTAACTGTGCAAAAAAAATTAAATTTCGACTTAAAACGAGTGAGAAATCGTCCGTTAAAGATTAAGAGAAGGAAAATTAAAGGTTTTTCGATGAGAGAGAAGGAGCTACTGATGTGGTCGGTAAAAAGTCAGCGCGTCAGCAATAAATAGGGGATAAGTGCATTTTACCTTACTGCCCTTCCGCATTTAATTTAAATAAAAAAGTGGACTGACACGTGGAGAGAGGGGTTACTGATGGGTTACTGACCCATCAGTTACTGACAAGATCCGCTCCCGTGACGGGTGGGGACAGTTCTCTAATTAATAATTATTTAATATTTATTTATATCCGGTAATTTTGGTATATTCTGGTATTATTCCGAAACGGTACTCTAATTTTGACGGCACGTTTTTTTATTGAAAAAATATTTTATTATTACAAGAACGGTATTTACCAGTACAAAACGATTGAACCACGGTTGTAACACAAAATACCCTACCAGAAAGGAATACGGTATGATGTCCGGTACGGTTTCGTGAACCATGGTTATAGCCACAACTTTTGAAATACAAGAAATAGCCAGATTTTTTACAGTTGTTTGGCAAATCTAGTCATTTCCATTACAAATTCTCAAAATACACGAAGCAATCGCGACCATGTCCTCGATTTCTTATCGAGGCTTTGGTTGAGAGGGAATACAACAAATCGAGCCAATTGAATCTGGCGAATCAAGCTTCACCGAAAACAAGAACAACCGCAACCGCGGCGAATTTGAGGAATTGGAGGGGGAAATGAACTACGAGCTGCCACATTCTTCCTTCCTGACCCATCAGTTTTATGTCGACATCAGAGACACTGTCTCCTCTTTCTTGTCACTGTCGATGCCTCCTTCTTCGCGGTTGTCATCGAGCTTCTTCCCATCAGCCTTCTTGCCCTCTTTCTCGCCTTTTTTTGTGACTCCACCAATCTTCTCAGGCCTTTTTCTTCAATCTAGAGATTGGGGATCTCAATCTATGATCTGGGAAATAAGGCCCCCTTTCTCTAGTCATACTGTTAAGTGACACCATTAAAAAGATGGATGGAAGTGGCTATTTTGTGTATTTCGGAAGTTGTGGCTATAACTGTCACAAACGTGAAAGTTGTGACTATAGAAGTGTATTTTGCTGTTTTTTTAATCCACGTGGATCGCCAACATAGAATTTCCGTTAGTCTCGTCATATTATTAAGTGACACCGTTAAAGGGATGGACGTAAGTGACTATTTTGTGTTTATGAAAAGTTGTGGCTATAATTGTCACAAAAATGAAAGTTTTGACTATGAAGTGTATATTGAAAAAAATAAAATAAAAAGCGCTTGATAACTTAACAATTTTGGTAGAAAGGAAAAGCAGAGGGACTACTTTCGAAATTCAGAAAAAGGAAAATATTCTTACATACCGTTTTTCTCACAGTGAAAAATCTTGCATTGCACTATGAATGATCGGTTACAGAGAGGGAAAATGAAAAACAATGGAATCAAACCAAGCAAAGGCACCTCAAAGCAAACAACTGACACAAACTGTGCTTGAGAGATACATCAAATAAGAGAAAAATACTGAGTGAAATCAACAACCCAAAGGGACCGAACACTTGATCCAAAACCAAAACATTCCAAACCTCTCTCGCATCCGAACCAAACAGAGTAGCAACAAGATCAAGATTAGTTCGTCCGATCACACCGAAGTCCATAACAATTGAGTAAAGCAATGTCATAAGCCGCCTCCTGGGAAAAACTCAAAGGAATCCAACACTGTAAATCTCATAAATGAAATTACATGGCGGTGGGCAAGGATGTGAAACAAAATTGCTTCGAGCTGAAAAGGCACAGGGAGTCGAGGCAGAGAGGTCAATCCATAGAGAGCAGAAGATTGAAATCGAGCCCCCAAACTCTGAGGAAACACCGGACAATGACCAAAATCACCTAGTGGAGACCCTACCCACCACAATCCGATGAACGGCCAAGCAACATTCAGACAACAAGGGGAGATCGGAAGGGAAAACGTAAGGAATGACTACACCAAAAAGATGAAACCACCAGCCTGGGAGCATCAACCACCAAAACAGAGCGCGACGAGGCTCCCAAGCTGCCAACTCTGGATCCATACATGAGCAAGCCGCGAACAAGAACCCCAATCAATGACCGAAGAGCATAAAGCTCAACCGGAGTGAAAGATGAAAATCCAGATCAGCTGGAAACTGAAAGGCCATAAAGGCTGTAAACTGGAAATCCATATTGGCTAGAAAGGGGGGGGGGGGGGAGGGGGGGAAACGACTGCAATCCGAGGGAAAAACACCTAGAACGAAGCTAAGAGAAGCAGGATCATGCAAGGAAAGGAAAGCAAGGAAGGAGGGGACTTGAGCTGCCGCCGGTCACCAAAAAAGGAGCCGGCGACAGCCCCGGGAAAGAAGAAAATGGAACCGGCTAGAGAGAAGGCAGAGAGAATCAATTCAAATTAAAGTAAGTTCTTACATACCGTTTGGTATAAATGAATTCAATAAGTTTTGAGGAATTCATTTTGAAATGAAATATTTTTGTGTTTGGTATTCAAAAGAATTCATTTTCAATTCTAAATTTTGAATCCTATGGAATTGTAACTAGTTATAGCAATTCCGAGGAATTGAGATGGAACATTCCACAAGAAATTACTAATTATAACAGACTGTTTGGTACCAAATGAATCAAGAATTCATTTCATTGTAAAATGAATTACCGTGTAGAATTCATTCTCAAATGAAATCTTTGTGTTTGGTATGTCATATTCAAATCTTTAGAAATACAATAAATTGCGGTGTAGAATTCATTGTCAAATGAATTCTTGTGTTTGGTATGTCATATGTATAAGTAATTTAGTTAATAAAATAGGATAATTATATCATTCTATTAAAAATAGTAAATACTTGTGGAATTCATTTGGAAATTCCATCTTAATTCCTCGGAATTGATATAACTAGTTCCAATTCCGTGGAATTCAAAATTTTGTGTTACCCTAAATATTTCTTAAACTTAAAATGATATGTAGTTTTTACACACACTGGTTATCTTGAAAGCTTCTTGTTGTACTGGTAGTGAGTAAACTCAAACTCTAATGAACCGAAAGGGAGGGAATTTCAATTTAACAGGTTAGCATGTTAGGGAAAGATACTACTCCACAGCATAAGCAACCTTATTAAGTGTGGCAGCCTGAGATGAACCATTCAAGCAAATCACTATATTATTGGTCACAGCAACTAATCAAAATCTGAAACTTAGGGAGCAGGTTACAACTCTTTCTAACTCGACTCCTACAGAAAATAATAAGGGATATCCGAGCAATCACCCTCTTCGTTTCAAGCAACTGCCACTAAAGTTTTAGACTGAATCGACTGCTACAAGCTTGTTCTCATTTTCTGAAAATGATTTTCAGTTGAGCACCAGCAAATAAATGAACCTTTGTGAGCTTTTGTGGAGTCGCTACAGGTTTAATGAATTCTACAAGACATGAGGCAGACAGCTTCTTAAGGATTGAGCTTTTGTGCAATTCATCCAAAACAACAAAGCTTGCAAACAATCCATCAACGCTTGACCCATTGGAAGCTCTTCCTTGCTTTTGCTTTGCCAGGTTTCTTTCTTTCAACCACACGTGAGTCCCTCGTCAAGAAACCGGCTGCCAAACAACGCCAGAAACAAGGAATCAAGATGGGGACTGGTAGAAGTAGTAGATAAGAGCGGATATTATATACATTTCATAACCAAGTTGAACACTCGTGCTAATCCCCTTCCACTAACAGTAGATAGAATGGTATCTCATAATTTGCATTAAACAGGAGATGGGATAAATTCATTTGTCTAGAGAACATAGTGGAACTTGCATAAAACCCATACCATTTCTGAGTGGAGGCCGATAGTCAGGTTCCCAGCTTTGCAATGCTCGGCTTATACCCAATTGAATAGCTCCAACTTGACCTGTGTTTTAATTTATATAACGAGGTGAGCATAAATCGATGAGCTTAAACACTTGGAGAAAACATCAACGATACAACTTCTACTACTACCTGTATGCTGCTCTCGATCCTCGACTACTTATACACTTCCTGAGAAAAAATGAAATCTCTACCCTAGCACTCATCACAACTCACAAGCTTATATTGATTGAAAAAAGATATGAGGCCTGTCCTTCTAAACTCAACATATGTGACCGAGTGGTTATTGAAAGACACTATGAAACAATCTCCTTCCCTTTTCTATACTCCAAAACTGTGCAAACCGAGCATAAAGGTTCTTAAACATAGGAAGAACCAAGGAACTAGATATAGCGATTATGGAATCGGATAGAAAAGGCATCATGCTTAGCAATCAAGACTATACAACATCTAGTAACCATAAAACTCAAAGAAACCTTCTCAAGACTCACCTGAAACACCACCTCCTTTGACAGTACAATCAATATCCCAAAGACCCAGAGTCTTTGTCTCTGAGAAAGGGCGCAGAAGAGCAGCACGATGATCAAGCATCGGGAAATACACATCAAATTGTTTCTCATTCACAGTGAAGTTCCCCTTTCCAGGTTGAATCCAAACACGGGCAATGCTGCATTTCCTTCTCCCCGTCCCATAAGCCCTACCTTTGTCATCCACTTGTCTCACCCTCGCCTTGGCAATTTCCTCCTGCTTCTGCCTTTCCATTTCAGCTCTCGTGGATTTCCTCCTACTCTTTTCGTATCGAATGTCCTCTATCTCGCCCAATGTGGGCAACCCCTCAATCCCTTCAAAGTCCTTCAAAGCAATCAAACTGTCCAACATTTCATCCGTGATTCCAGATGCCGCAATGAGATCACCAAATGCACGAGTCGGACCTGCAGCAAGTACATCATTCGCTATTACCAAACCCTACTGAAATGGCGACTAAAGCACAAAGAAGCAAGCAAAATTGATTCTAAAGCTTGCCTTTTTTCAAAATGGAGGTGAGCTTCTCCTCTTCCAATTTCAGCTTCTTCATCTCTTCCTCTCTCTTCTCAATCTCCTCTTTCAAACTAATACCCGTCCTGCTCTCAGCCCCAAACACCGAGCCCGGATCAAAGATCTCGCTCTTCTCCTCTCCCGCAGCATTCTTCAAGTCCCACGGCATGACAACCTTTGACGGCCCCCAATTGTTCGCCCCAGCTACAGAGCCCGCATCGCTCTCAATTTTCCCGAAAACGTCCCCACCGGCACTCACGCCTTCCCCATCCTCGATTGCCCGCTTCTCGACCGCCGCCTTCCGCTCCGGAGCGTCGGATATACCCTGCAAGTCACCGCCGTAGCCGCCGGCATCCTCGCTAGAGAACGGATCGGAGAACCCGCCGCTGGTGTCCGACGATAGCTTCCAGAGGTCGGAGAAGGAGCCGCCGCCCTTCCCGATGCCGTCGTTGTCATTATTGCCGCCGGTGGAAAGAGGTCGGAAGAGCGAAGAGAAGCCGGAAGTAGGAAGGCGAGGTGGGAGAGGAGAAGTGGATTGGGGTTTTGGGTAGAGATTGGTGAGATGTCGGAGCTGTGAAGGTTTAGGAAGGAGTCGGGACAGCATCGTGGAAGACGATCGGAGAGCGGGGGAGAGAGTGGAAGGCAGGAAGCTCAGATTTTTCGGCAGGGTTTTAGTTGGGGGGGCGGGGGGGATTTCGTGCTCTGAGTGGGCCTAATTTGTATTGGCAGGCTCGGCCCACTGTTTTTATTGCGCTGAGAATGGGCTTCATTTTATTTATACAGAGTGACAACAAAATCTGAATTCATAGGTATCATACTCGACTCAACTTGGTCAACACGGGTAAAACTAGTGTTGACGGATATTTGGCCGGATTCGAGTTTAAACACGTTACACTGTTCACCAAATTGAGTTGGATTTGGGTTTAGATACATTCGTTCCATAAAAATCGGGCCACACCCATATAAATAATTTTCCCAGGTCACAAGCTCACTGCCCAGCCCACACACAAATGCCAAAGCCCACTAAATCAGGTCTTGGCCCCTTAAGCAATTAGGAAACCCCTAATTTCCCCATCCTAATCTCACCAAAGCGGCGACCTCCCTCTATCCCTCACTCGAAGTCGATCAAGCTTCCAGTGAATAGCGCTCCATCTCTCGCTGCCTAAGCGTCTGGCGTCTATGCGACCTATTTATGAATGTTTATCTTTAATGTTGAACAATTTGTAATGATAATTTGTGGTTTGCTTGTATGCTCTAGATTGATGTTTTTTGTATGACACGATTGATGTTAGACTTTTATTTGATAGGAACTTGTTATTGTGCATTTTTTATTACAGAATCCATGGGTATCCATGAATTTGCGGACACCCATTGGGTTGGGTTGTGTTTGAGCTTTCCAAACCCAAGAATTTTATCTTGGGTTTTTTGGTAGATGTACCCATGTGTTTGGGTTTGGCACAACCCAACCCTACCCAACCCATTGCCATCCTGAGCTCGTAGTTCTAACTTACGGTCATTAAATTTGAATATAAGACATTTCTTCAAATGAGTTTAACACATTGAAGTAAGTGGTTTTAACTTTTCTTTGCATCTATCCACCACTTATAGAATATATTGCGATGCCATGAATGATGGATTTTAGAAATGAGGTAATTCCACTAATTCTTTTGAAATTATCTCATCTTACAATTGGTGCATCATTTTGAAATACTATACCCTATAGTACGTCTGTCGAGTTTAGTGATCCTTGTCTTGAGGGATGATTGTTATGGGACAATCCAAGTACCACATCGAAAATACAAGAGAAGAAACACTTGTATATTAGTGTCCACAGTGGCGCAGCCAGGATTTCACTTAAGGTGGGTCCGACATAAAAATAAAATTATATAAAATGAATGAAATGACTTATAACGCGCTTCATAGTATGTCGACATATTTTCGTTGGAAGGTGGATAATTCGATACTAAATTAGAAATTAGTAAATTTATAATACATAATTAGGGACATAGTTTTATATAAAGTCAAGAGTTATTTATATAATATGCAAGATTCATGTGTACCACAAAGTTTTCTACAATTTATTTGCAGATAAGTAAAACCAGTAAAAATAAGGTAATAGGTTCCAGAGTTATTAATTGTGTACAAATATTGTTATCTGTGTAAATCCGTAGTAGTGGTTGTACTAAAAAAGTCAATCGTATGATATTTATGTTGAAACCATGGTTTAATCGTGATTCAACCATTTTATACTACTAAAAAACCGTCTACGATTTAAAATCCAATAGAAGGTTTTCTCGATCGAACCACCTATACAATACGATTTTACAAACACTATAATCTTGAGCCAAGGTGGGTCCCGGGAACCACCTTGTTATGAGCTGGCTCCGCCACTGAGTGTCCACCAAGCTCATTAGTACGAGGCCTTTTGGGGAAGATATCCAAAAGTAAAACCGTGCGTGCTTGGCCCAAAGAGGAGAATATCGTACTAATGGAGTTGCCCGATTGCGACAAGTGGCATAAGAGCTTGGTTCGGGGTGGTGGACGTAAGTTTGGTGGGACCCTCATTCGGTGGCCTAAGGATTTGAGATCTGCGTGTATTTTGGTGGATCCATGAGAGATCCACGTCTGTTTGGCAGATCAAGGGAGGTCGCGTCTGTCTGGTAGATCAAATGTGATCTACATCAGGTTTGGCGGATCAAGATAATCGCTGAGGTGAGGACACAAAGTTCGTGGTCCTTGTTTTGAGGGGAGGATTGTTATGGGACAATCCAAGTACTAGATCGAAATATAAGGTAAGAAACCCTTGTATATTAGTGTCCACCAAGCTCATTAATACAAGGCCTTTTGGGGAGAATACCCAAAAGTAAAACCATGCGAGCTTGCCCTAAAGTGGACAATATCGTACTAATGGAGCTGCCCGACTACGACAAGTGGTATCAGAACCTGGTTCGGGGTGTTGGACGTCATTTTTGTGGGACCCTCATTCGGTGACCTCAAGATTTGAGATTTGCGTCTGTTTGGTGGATCCAGGAGAGATCCACGTCTGTTTGGCAGATCAAGAGAGGTCTGCGTCTGTTTGGTAAATCAAATGTGATCTACATCTGGTTTGGCGGTTCAAGATAATCGCTGAGGTGAGCACACAAAGTTTATGGTCCTTGTCTTGAGGGGAGGATTTTTATTGGACAATCCAAGTACCACATCGGAAATACAAGGGAAGGAACCCTTGTATATTACTGTCCATCAAGCACATTAGTACGAGGCCTTTTGGGGAGGATACCCAAAAAAATAAAACCGTGTGGGCTTGGCCCAAAGCTGACAATATCGTACTAATGAAGCTGTCCTATTTCGATAGTTAGTTTAGAGTTGCGTATGTTTGACGAGGATGAAAGAAAATTCAATGGAGGATTATTTACTTTGACAATTTGGTTGAAACATATTCACATTAGTCTAGACCTTAGGTAAATAAATATTAACAAAGATATATTTTTTCTTTTTTTGGGAAACTTTGAACTAACAATCTCAGGCAAACACTGAGTGTGTAAGGCCTATGATAATACATGGTTAGGGTGCTATTTTAGTGGCGAGAGTCCTTAGCCACAACAAAATATTATAGTAACTCCATGTTAATGATAGAGCATTTTTAGTACAATTGTAAATTTCTGTTAAGAACTGAATGATAATTTTAACAAACCTTTTTATGAATCACGATAACTAATAGCTAAGAATATTTGGTTGATAAAAGTGGAGGACGGTCTGCTCATGAAGTTGACATGAGCAATTTCAGAGATTATCTTACTGAAGTGGGGCTCCAGGACTTGGGTTTTTATGAATATTTGTACACGTGAGAGAATAGAAGAAGTCGAGGTGGGTTGATTGAGGAGGGGTTGGATAGGTTTGTGGCTAATGAGAGTTGGCAACATCTATTTGTAAGTAGCCGACTTCTACGTAATGATTTAGCTAGTTCTGACCATCACCCGATTATTTGTGACACTCGTGGTGCGGAGGATGTAGAAATCAAGTGGGGATGGTCTTTCCGTTTTGAGCCACACTAGACAAAACACTAGGACTTCCCTCGCGTGATCGAAGAAGTTTTGAAAGAAAATGGGTCCTCGGATATATTTGTGAAGATGGATCGTTGTTGCACGAAGTTGGAGACCTGGAATGAGCAGGCATTCCCCACCTTTTCGAATCATAAGAATAAAATTGAAAGAGCACTGTGTGCGCTGATAGAGAAGTAAAGACGGGGAAAGTACTAAGCCAAATCTGACATCTTGAGAGTGAGATGGCATATGTACTAGATAGTGAAGAACGATACTGGAAGCAGAGATATCGGGCTGATTGGTTGAAAGAGGGTGATAAATATATAGCTTGCCTAATAGGCTTGGAAGGTTTGGAAGGATTCAGACTTGCAGGTTATTTGCCAAATAGGCTGAGCAAAGAAGAAAAATTTGGGAGGTAAGTTCTGCTTACGTTGTTGAATGAGTATTAGAATTTTGGATTAATTTAGTATTGTTTGAACTGTATGTAATGGGCTGCTTCTATAAACTGCATAAATGGGTAGAAAATTTTGAAAATTCGACCTATTGATTCGGCGGAATGGTCGAATTACACATTTTCATAATAGTATTGACTACGAAGATGGTGAATCAAGTACTGTTCGGATTGAGAGCATATTCACTTGGCAAGAACTCAGCCACATTTGTGCGGAACGATGTTGCATAGGAGGGCAAAGAGTATGCAAGATGACTTACCGTATGCCGGTTTACAAGGATTATGCACTTGTATATGAAGGATCAGTTCTGTCTGACGATGATGACATTAATATGATGGTGATATTTATTGCAGGAAACAGATTTCCAATTGCTGAGGTGTATGTCGATACATAAGTTGTTGGCCAATATGGTGGTGGCGGTTATACTGAACAAGGTGAAGGATCGGGAGGGATTTCCGGTTCAGGAGATTTCAGAGTTCTGCATGATGTACCATGGCCAAGATATGAGGATCTAATTGCACCTGGTCCATTGGTGAAACATGATGGACAGGAGTGGCCAGTATGGGGTGAAGAATGGGATTACATAAGGGCACCCAGACAGGCACCCAGACATTACACCAGCATCTGGCATCAACAATGATCCATATGTGGATAAAACAAGTCCTCTGTACACTAGCGAGGCAAGCGACATGGAAGATGAAGATTTAGAATCAATGAGTAGTTCAGATGGTGAAAATGTGGAAGTTGATGAGGGGGAATTGGAGCCCCCCCACAGCTCACTACACGATGGTGCCACAACATCCTCTCTATGCTCACAAAGACGATCCTAAACTCCCTCCTATACCTATATGGACTCCTGATTCTGGGTTCGTGGTTGGCCAAACATTTGGAGGAAAGCCTCAGGTGGTCGATGCATTGAAAGAAACTGCTATGCGAAGAAGCTTTCAATATCGTGTCATCACTTCCGACACTAAAAAAATTCATGTTCGTTGCGAGAACCATGGAGACGGATGCATGTGGCATGTTCATGAGACATATGTTAAAAGAAATGGAGCTTGGCTCATTCGTAAGACAGACAACAACCACACTTGTAGGTCGTCGCTAATTTCTCTAGATCACCGAAAATTGAGTGCAAGGAAGGTTGCACAAACAATAAAACATCTGATTGAGGAACAACCTGGGATCACCGTGAAGAGTGTCATCGCTGAAGTGAAGAATGGACATGGCTAGACCATCAGTTACAATAAAGCATGGCATGGAAAGCAAAAAGCTACGGCGGAGGTGTATGGCGATTGGGAAAAGTCATTTGCTAACCTGCCTCGTTTAATTCTTGCAATGGTGGACAAGAATCATGGGTATGTTTTTGTGCCTAGTAACGAAAATTTTGGAGGGGGTGCTAAACACGTGTTTAATCAACTATTTTGGCATTCAAACCATGCATTGATGGTTTCACCCATTGTCTGCCAATAATCCAAGTTGATGGCACCTTTCTGACCGGGAAATACAAGGGTACTCTACTCGTTGCCACTAGTGTTGATGGCAGTATGCAACTTTTCTCGCTTGCTTTTGCTATAGTTGAATTGAAGAACAACTTAAGTTGGGCATGGTTTTTTCCCAACTATACACTCGTGTCACTCAACGGAATGACATTGCCATAGTTTCTTATCGACACCATGGAATTGCACATGCAATGTACGACTTGCCCGGGGAGCTAGGGTGAAAGTGGCGCTGTTGCATACGACATTTCAAAAGCAATTACGGGAAGCACTTTGGTAGAACTTTTGGACAATGTGCAGTTTGGTACGCTGGTAAGAACAAATAAGATGTTTCATTAAGTCAATTGGTTGAATCTTTCTGCTCCTTTACTAACCCTATTTTTCTTAGAAAAAATGAAGAAAATAAGGGAGGTCCACCGTGAAGGTGTAGATTGGCTAGAAACTCATCCTTTTGAGAAGATGACGTTACATCAAGACGAAGGGTATAGGTATGGTATAACAACAACGAACATGGGTGAGTGCCTCAATGGTTTGTACATTGGTCTTTGTGCAATGCCTATATCATCTATAGTCTTGCATACCTTCTTTCGTACGGTGACATGGTTCGTTGAACGCTACCAAGCAGCATATCAGATGCTGAAGAGATTCTCGCTTCGCAGTAGAAACGGAAGGTCACCAGATAGTTCAAAGGGTGGTAATGCTCAGACAGTTATATTGGATGCAATGAATGGAACAGGAGAGTGTACTTGAGGTAAGTTTCAAGGGAGAAACCTTCCTTGCTCTCATGCATATGCAGCTGCGAGAAGCGTTAATATTGACCCAACTATATTTGTTAGTCCATTCTACAGGACTCCATACGTGGCTGAGTTTGGGAAGGGTCGTTGATGACTTGATATATACACATGTTTTTGTCCACCATTCCTCTACCGTTTGAGTCCCATCTCTCGTGTTTTAGGCTGATTTCACGCTTGGTTGTTCGTGTTTGTGATATTTCAGGTCCTAGTACGCGAAGGAAGGTTCGGGCATGAGTTCGGGGTCGATTGGAAGAAGTTGGAGCGATTGACGAGAATCTTGGGAAACCACACGGGCAGACCTAAATACCACACGGTCGTGTGACGTGGCCGTGTGGAACCCCTTTGGGGGGCCAAACCGCACCGACAGTGTAAAGGATCCTTTGTGACCATGTGGAATTCCTAGGGAGCTCACACGGGCAGGCCAAGATTTCACTCGGCCGTGTAGCGTGAGTGAAGGCACTTAAGTGAAACGCGACATTCTATACTTCCACACATGCAGCTAAAAATTCTACACGGCCGTGTGGCCTGGCCGTGTAGTCGCGGAATTCTGGGTTTTAAACCAATTTCGGGTCTTTTGAAGGGGGGAATCGATTTTCTGATCTAGAAACAGAGTCCTAGAGAGAGAAAGTGCGAAGAACACACCCTATAGGTGATTTTGGAGCTGGGTTTCATCAATCAAGCTTGGATTTCATCCTTGGAGTGAAGATTATCATCTCAGAGCAGATTCTTCCCATCTTGATGAGTATGACTATGTTAGAATACGCTTTGAAGTTGACTTTGGGTAGTTGTGTTTTGGACTCGCTTTTTTGGTGAGAAGTTTGGTTGGAGTTTGTTTGATAGTAAGAATGGCTGCTATCAGTATGAAGATTGAGAAGTTTTCAAGAAGAAACAGTTTTAGTTTGTGGCAGATCAAGATGCAAGCACTGTTGAAACAACAGGGTTTGTGGGCTCCGTTGTCTGGAAAATCGAAGAAGGAAAGTATAGATGAAGAAGAGTGGATTATTTTGGAGGAGAAAGCTCACTCTAAAATCTTGCTTTGTTTGTCTGATGACATCATCACTGAGGTTGCTACTAAGAAGACTGCCGTGAGCTTGTGGTTGAAGCTTGAAAGTCTATACATGACAAAGTCTTTAACTAACAAGTTGCATATGAAGCAACGTTTGTTCAGTTTGCGTATGGGGTAAGGTACATCTCTCAAGAATCATCTAGATCAACTCAATAATATCTTGTTAGATCAACGGAATATTGATGTTAAAATAGATGATGAGGATGCTGTCTTAATTCTCTTAGTATCTTTGCCACAGTCATATGAGAATTTTGTGGATTCTTTTATTGCTGGGAAAGATAGTTTGTCTTTGGAAGATGTCGGATTTTCTCTACACACTAGGGAGGTTCGACATAAGGCGTATGGTTCAGGTTCGGAAAATCAGGCATCTGGGTTGGCTGCTACGAGTAGTAGGAGACAACAATCTGGTAATAGGAAGGCGAATACAAATTCGAATTCTGCTGGTTTGAAGGATGATATCTGTCATTACTGCAAGGAGAAAGGACATTGGAAATTTGATTGTCCTAAACTGAAGAAATATCAGTTAGGGTTATTTGAACGGTCTACGCGGATTTTGGATCGCGCTGCTGGTTGATGGATTGAGTCAAAATAATTGGCGGAGATCGACACAACTTCTGTTGTATCAGGAGATAGTTTTCTATTTGGGTTGGCGGAGGAATCACTTCAAGTGTTCTCCAATTTTGGTTCGCGGTGGTCTTTTTTGGTTTCTCCTAGCTTTGAGTTTCCAATAGAAGCTGTTGACGGTGTCGCAAATTGACTGACCAACTCGTTCAATGGTTTGCCTCAGAGATAAATTGTGATTAATATCACAATATTAGTTGTCCCAAAGTTGAAGAAAGTAGCGGCCTTGGGAATGTGTGGTTATTACGACAATTTGGATGGAATTGTGAATTTGTGATTATTATCACAATTCATTAGCTTTTGTGCGCTAAAGTTGCAGCTAGCTTTTGTTTTGTTTACTGTTTTGCAGAATTTGGTTGTTGTCCTTGGGTGGTGGTTAGGGTTTTTTTTATCATCAAGAATGTTTGTTCTGGATTTGAAGATCGAGAAGTCAATTTGGAGCTGCAAGTTTGAACTTAGAGTTCAATATGATGTAGGGGTTATGGACGAAAATAACACCAAACTGGTTCTGCATGGCAAGTCCCAACATGGGTTGGACTTGCTGCATGTTTTGATTGGTTAACCGCCCTTAGGGGCATTTGGAGGCAGGGGAGATTCTGGTACAGCTAATTTGAAGGAGTTTGGTACGTCTGACAATTTTGATTACATCTGAGTTTGGCGATTTGCATCGCGTTTGGGTCTGGCGATATGAATCGCATTTGGATATGTCTGGCAATCTTGATTGCATTTGAGTTTGGCGATCTGCATCGTGTTTGAGTCTGGCGATATGTATCGCGTCTGGGTACATCTGGCAACTTTGGTTGCGTGTGGTACATCTGGTGTTTGACAGAGAATTCAAGTCAAGGTGGAGATTGTTAGAATATGACTTGAATTTGATTTGGGTTTGTTCTGTGTTTTGGGCCTATTCTGTTTGGGTTTGGGTTTGGCTTTTTTCCTTGTATGTTTGGGAAAAGGTATTTTGTTTTTTGTTTGGGATTAGGAGAAGAGTTCTATAAATACTCTTTATCACCCTAGTATGTAGTAAGGTCAGTCAGGTTAGTTTGTTTGGTTTGTCCGGTTCGAAATTTGGTTTGTAACCTGTACTATCCTCAAATCAGTGAAATTTGTTCTCCTCTGCCCGTGGATTAGCTAGCACACATTGTGTTAGTGAACCACGCTAAATTTGTGTTCGTTCGTGTTGGTTTGGATTATCGATTTCACGCTTCTGTTCTGACAGACTGCTTTGTTTTCTGTTTTCCTCTCTCTCTCTATAGAGTAGAATCCTCTCTCACTTGGGTATGAAGAACCCTAGTTCCATGTGTTAGGGATATCGATTGTAATGACGTTTGGATTGTGATACTGCTTAATTATAATCGATTGAAGTGTTTTGATTGAGTCAATTGAAGCCTGATCATCTTTTATTGATTTCTGCTGCAACTTGAGATAGATAGAATCTGATTAGGTTGTTAGAGCTTCTTTAATCAGTAGTAGTGAATCGATTACACGAGAGTTAGTCGATTCACTGCTTTGTACTAGAATCCAATTCTAGTAGTGGAGTTCTGTGTTAATTGCCTCAGCGTTCTATCCCGGTGAAGACTAGTCGTTTGCCGGGCAGTCTATCTGAGAGGGTTTGGTCAGCTTAAGAGATTCCAAGCTACTGTCGGATCTTCCACAGTTTAATCAACAGTAAATCAGCCGAAGGTAATTACAAGTTTGACCTAACTAAGGAGCTAGGAGGACTCATTCCCGAGTGACTCTTCCCCTGCTTAAGAACTTCGAACCATTTCCTGCTTTAGCTAAAATCAAATTCACTCAACTTAGTCTCCTAGATAATAGATAATCACAGAGTAGATAGTAGATCTAGACTCCGGGTTGATAAATAGAACTTGCCATTATTCTGCATTTTTGGACTGCGATTACACTTGGTTGCAGTTTGGTGTTGTGGTTTAGCGTGTCAGTCGTTTATTCCCTAAGCTCATGAAGCATATTGGCCCCATCATGATGCACTTGTAGTGTACCCTCTCGAGCACAGGAAGTGTACCAAAGGTCGACCTAGAGTTAACCGGATTGAAAATGAGATGGATAGATCAAGGAGATAGCGACGCCGCCCGAAGAAGTGCTCTGCATGTCGAGTTGAAGGGCATGATAGGCGCCAGTGTCCAGGGCCATCAACTGACAATTGAAAGTTTATGTTGTAATTTGAATTTCATGTTGTGATTTGAAGTTTAAGTTGTACTTTGAGGACTTTATATTGAAATTTGAAGTTTAAGTTGTAGAAAATAGAATAATAGAACAACTCGAACATACGAACAAACTCTAGAGAATTAGAACAAGTTAACAACTCTAGAAAATAGCAACTCGATAAATCACACTGCTCACTCTTGTGCACCACGTCTGCGTCCCTCTCTTCTGCGTCTATTCCTTAAACGAACTCCATATCCAATTCCAGTATTTCGTGGCAATGGAGGCAGGGGCGGACCCAGGGGTCTTTAGGGGTGTCCCGGGACACCCCTAAATTTTTGGGAAATGATTATTCAACCCCCGGTGGTAATTTAAATATGGTCAAAAAATTTATAATTAATAGTGAGGGACACCCCTGAAATTTGAAAAAATGATGATCCTACTGTCAATTTTTAAATTTGTGTGTAAGAATATAAGTGGTAGGTTGGGTAATTCAAACCTGGAACACAATTATTATTAATAAAATTAATTTTTATTAAATTGCAACTCATTTGTTATTCGATTTTGAACATTGTGTAATAGTAAAATGTCATTTCCTATCTCTAATTATTTTCAAAACCCAACAATTAAACTAATTTCAAGCTACCCTTAATTTGTATTGATTTTATGGTTGTAAGGCAAGTATTGAAAGAGTCTTTCAGCTTTGGGTTACATCAAGAGCAAGTTTATAAATCGAATATGCGATAAGTTCGTAAATGATTGTCTAGTAGGATATTTAGAGACAATGGTTTTTAACACTATAGACATCAAGTGCATTCTACAATTTTTCCGAATATGAAAACACATCATGAACTTTTTTAACCTGTATGAGTAATGTATTTTCTTATTTACAATTTTATTTTTATTTCTTATTTTATTTCTATTATTCTATTTTTTAAAGTAGGACACCCCTATGAAAAATTTCTGGGTCCGCCACTGAGTGGAGGTGGGGTTGCAGCGGCTGGAGGAGAATAGTAGACATGGCCCATCAGAGGCTGGAAGCTTTGCTGCGGGGTTTGGAATTGAGGGTCAAAATTGGGATACCCGTAATACGGGGGAGCATAGTTGTCTCCTCCTACCCCTCCTTGAGCCGAAGCTGATGATCCCTCTCCGAATTCCCTTCTGATGGGGGGGGGGGGATCCAAACTCGTATGGGTCAGGAAGTGTCACATCTTCTCATACTTGCACAGGGACTGTAACGGGATCTTGCCGACGTTTACTCCTCCTTGGTGACGGTGGCGATGGCGGGAGGGATTCAAATTCAATGGCATGGGAGGAAGGACGTGGCGGTGCAGGTGTAGGTGGATATGCAATAACATCCCTTCGAATTTCCTGCGAACATGACAGGAGATTCTTGAAGAGCTTTTTCAAGAATGAAAATTTCTCAGGTCCCAAAGTTTGTTCTGGTTCACTCTCCATAGTCATTGATGCAAGTTCCAACCCATCAACCTAAATAATAAACACGTTAGTCAAACACTCTTTGTGTAGCTAAAGTAATTATAGAAATAGATGTGCTTACCAACGAACTGATCACGACACCACGTTGGTTACACATCTTTTTGTGAACTTGCGGTACCAAACCATGTATTCATCTTGGTACCCCATTGGCCTCGTCATTGGGATGCCATCATTTGCAAACGTAAGACGAGACTCCCACATACCAATCCATCTATGGTGCTTGGTTGGTCAATCATTAACTGTACCCCGCAGATCCTTGTTGTACTTGTGGAGTGACTTATGTACGTCCGGTGGTGGGAGAGGAATCGGTTGCGCCCAATTATATTGCCGGACACATCTATCCGGGAGGTGCCACTCGAAAATGTTGTGGCAAATCATAGGCAACTTGCACGACTAGAGTTGACGATACTCAGGGTATCGCAATTCGTACAAATCCTTTGATCCGTTCGGATACGGATCCCACTCCACCTAAGTCCTCTCCGCGTCCCTCTTGAATGATGGTGGGGCAAACCTCAATGAGGGCGTTGAGTCCCGGGGGGGGGGGGGTGTATGTAACACCTTAGGCAAATCCCACATCGACAAAGCACGGGAGAGATCCATGGTTCATAAGTAGGAAACCGGTCTTAACTGACAAGACACGTTTTGGGGTGAAATGGAAGAGTTCTTGAGAGAACTCCGAAGTTAAACGTGCTCGATGCGGAGCACAACAAGGATGGGTGACCTTATGGGAAGTCACCCTGAATTGCACCCCAAGTCGAAAACCGTGCGGGTGTAGAGGCCCAAAGCGAACAGTATCTTGTCGGGAAAAGGTTCGGGATGTTACAAATAATTTCCACAAATAAAATAGCATTCATATTCATAAAAATTAATCATGGGCCATGATAAATAATTTCAACAAATAAAATAGCATTCATGTTCATAAAAATAAATCATGGGCCATGACAAATAATTTCAACAAATAAATTATCATTCATATTCATAAAAATAAATCATGGCCAAGACAAATAATTTCAACAAATAAAATAGCATTCATATTCATAAAAATAAATTCATGTTCATAAGCTAGAATGTTACCTCGTTGAACTCTATACGGTCAAGATGTTGGCGGTACCCGTCTAGAGAGGCGCGTCTCGTGATAGCTCCAATCCATCTAGCACCATAAGCCGCTTGTCATAGTGGCTCTTTGGGACCCCAATTGTTGGAAGGGCAGATCGGAGCGAAAGTAGGAAGGTGCTCCCAAACTCATAGTTGGAGGATGAACATGGCACCACCCGCTTGCTTTGTTTTCGGGTCCGTACACTTGCACAGCTCCGCATATATCATCGCCAAACAAGCATATCCCCAGCATTTTCTCCCAATCTCGTTCCAATCTTCCAAAAGAACTCGGAGCCGCATACAATGCATATTTCCACAAGACTTTTTCGGAAACAAAAATCCTCCAACCAAACAAATCAGGTAAATGTTAAGTGAAGCTCGTCAATGGGGAAAGAATCAACAAGGCAATCAAGACCAAGAAGGAAAGTAGCAAAGAAGGAAACCTGGAGCTAATTTGCAGGAATTCAAATCTCAATTATACAATGGCTACCTTGAATAATGAAGACTATATAACAACGAGCTTAGCAGTTTAGTTGGCAGAGTTTTTCAGTGAATCAAAAGAACATAGTGCTTAGTGAGAAGTGAGTGAGTTTGCCCAAACACTTGGGCAAACATCAAAATATAAAGTCTTAATCTTAAATCTCCAACCACTACTCGTAATCATATAGTAAATAACTACAAGTCTCAAATTTTTGCTTAGTCAAATCAGTGGTCAGACATCCTCAATAGTGCTCATGTGGTCCTCCTCTAGCAGCCTGCTCTCTCGCAGGATGCTCCTCGCCTGGACGCTCCCTAGCTCCTCCTCTACGACCTTATGAGTGGGTTGGGGTCAGTCTACGCTATTAGTTAAACTCGAAGCACCTAAAATTACCTCCATAAGTTTTTATGATTCGGGTCCAATTGTAGACATTTTACCCCTCATTTCTTGTTCATTTTGCTTAGTGGATCACCGTCCCTCGACCTATTTTATGCTAGGTTTTGCTTATTTTGTCATATTTCAGGTCCTAGCACGTGTGGGAAGGTCGAGGACGAGTTTCAAGATGATTGGAGGTCGAAAAGCGCAAAAACTGAAGAAAAGTCCAAAGTCCGTGAAAATTTCCCACGTTTGGTGCGCCTCACCGGACCTCAAGGTTTTCATGGTCTCCAGACCGTGAAAATTAACCACATGCCGTGACGTCGGACAACATGGTAGCAGCACTTGCGTTTTCAGCCGAGATCACAGTCTGGCCTCCGAGTTTACTGTCGTGAACAGTAACCGTGATGTAGGAACTTTCAGGATGTATAAAAGACAACAACGGGGAGAGAGAAAGGGGAGCTAGTTTTTGGAGGAGAAATTGATTCTCTCTCTAGGGTTTCGACCCAAAACACCAAAGGGGAGTTCTAGTGAGAGAGAGAGTTCTTGAGTGATCTTGGAGCTTAATTGAAGGCATTGATCAAGTTTGGAAGCAAGGAATCAAGCCTAAAAGAAGAAGAAGATCTTGTGCTTCAATATGTAATCTCTCTCTTCTCCCTCTAGAAACTCACCCTCTTCTCTTGGATTTCAGAACCCTAGGTCTAGATTTTGTTTCATTGTTGATGTATGTGACAAATTCTATGTTTTTTTGATGATTTTACTTAATTGATGTAACATCCCGTTCCGGCAAACCCCATATTTCGATCACTAGAAAGTTCGCGATTTAAAATCGAGCGTTTTGATAGTATTTCGACAAAAATAGGATTATCAATCGATCAGATAAGTATACGTATTAATTATATATAATATATTATATATATATATATTATGGTGGCTACTTCGGTGCACTCACTTTTTTTGGTGCATTCAGTGCACCCACCTCTAAAAGTGGTCATAATACATCAAATTTTGAAATTTAATGGGTAGCATTAGTCTCATATGATGATATAACACAGAATCACAACTAATCAACCCATTACCCTAACCTATTAACATTCAATTTTGAATCTAAACCCAAAATCCCAAATTGTAAACCCTAACCCTAAATTCCTAAACCCTGAATCATTCAAATTAAAGTGAATCTTGAATGATTTTTGTACAAATTCATGTGGTTCTTGTTCATCATACTACAAGGGATGATTAACATCGTTTTCACATGAATCGTCTGCTCAGAATGACGATTATATATATATATATACAATTATATAAGTCGGTCATAGACCACTTATATATATATATATATTTCCCCCTGTCCATTTCCATTAAATCTTCTTCCTTTTCTCATTTCGGACCGAGAGCTACAGAGAAGCAGAACGCGCACAGGGGAGCCTGGTAAAAATTCCAAAGCTCAAATCTTGAGCTCTAGTGATCCAAAAATCCCGTAAGTAATGCCTAATTCGTCTATTCATCGTGATTTATCGATTTAGAGCTTTAAACGAGTTTTTGGTTCAGGAATTTCTTGAATTCCCGATAAGCCAAATTAGGGTTTCGGAGTATCCGAAAGCCGGATTGAGCCCAAATTTTATATACAAGCTTCCTGTAGCGAGGTAATCAATCCTCTAGTTCAAATCCATGAATTTCGGCTATTATTTAGATCGGAGCCGGGATCGCTGAATTTAGCCCCGCCCAGGGTTTGATGTGTTTTTATCGAGAATTTGATCCGGAGCTTAGTACTAACATTGACGGGGATACTGCAGGGGATATTAAGACAATCTCGGATTTTGGTTCCGAGTTTGTTTGAGAAAAGTGAAGTTGGGGTACGGGAGGCTAGAACCGGTGTTTGAACTACCAGAACTGGTGAGGGACTAGCACGACATACCGGGTTTGTTGTATCACGATAATTATATTGATGCTTAGAATTGACCTATGTGAATTAGAATGGCATGATTAGGGGTGTATGGAATTTTATGCTATATGATGAACCATAGATTGTTGTATGATATTATTGACTTGCCCTAGCCGATATGGACCTTGTTTATGTTGATGATTGCATACATGTTGCCATTTGTGGCTTAACCGTTGATATGACTTCATGTCTGTTCGATCAGGTGTTTTGACATGATGTGATATTGTGGTTATTTTTGGATTCACTAGTGGGAGAAATAAACTTCCCAGTGTGATATTATGATGTTTAAGGAGGATGATTTGCACGAGGGGTTATCCAGAGGAAGTGCAATTATACGACTCCTGATTTACCTATGTTGAGCCAATTATGGCCAGGTCAAGTACATGTGCAAGTAATGAATTATGATTAAGCAAGATGAGATATGAATCATGTATAAGGATACCAAATATGAGTGTTGTGGTCTCACGGTCAACTACATAATAATTAGGGCTCCCTATGCAATTACTCTATTATGATATGTATGATAGTCACACCTCTCATGTGGTGGTGACTGAAGAATTCTTACGAGATATGACCACACCCAGAGTGGTGTCGGGGTATGACTACACCCATAGTGGTGTGGGGTATGTATTACCACATCCGACAGGATGTTGGGGTATGTATGACTACATCCGACGGGATGTGGGGTATGTTTCCCGGGAGAGTTATTAGCATGGGAGTAGCCAGACGCCTATAAGTAAAACATGATAAGATGCATATGCATAAGTGAAGATGGTTGAGTCTTTTGCCTATTGGGATGTCGGATGGCTGAGGTCTGATCCTAGTGCTTTGGCTTGTTTGCTAGATGTATGGTAGGGGTATGCTTTGTTATGAACTCACGATGCTATGATTATCTCACTCAGCTATGAGGTGACCCCCTTTATCCTTTTTCTCTGCTTATGCCATGTGTAAGCAGATCATCATCATCAGCAACAGTAGATAGGTGTATAGGTGGGAGCTGAGCAAGAGTTGAAGGCAAGATGAGGTATGGTCTTCAAGTATTCTGTGCTTGGACGACTCCTTGGGATTTTGGCTAGTGATCCACACCTTTTTTGTAAAAATGTTTTGAGAACATTTTCATGTGCATACTAGCTTCCGATGTAGTGTGAGATATCCACAGGTGTGGAAAGTTGATGATATGTGTATATTTGTGTAATTGTGTAAGTTGTGATAATTATGACATGTATAAGTATGGTATGCAGTTGTGGAGTATGTAAACTGTGACGATGGCTATAAAAGCCAATGTATATGGTTGTGAGTATATATGTATGTCTACGAATGTAGGGATTCAGATGAATTATTTTGTAGGATAAGTTGCAAGAACTGTTAGCCCATTACGCGAGTAATTCATATCGAAATTTTATTTGGGTAAATTTTGGTAATTAATGTAACACTCGAGATTATTTCCACTGCAAATGTATGAACAATATGATTAGGTAATACGTGTAGGGTAGGGTGTTACAGTTTGGTATCAAAGCCCGGTTCCCTCTTTTTGTTGTTATTATGTACTATGCCCAATGGGAAGCTAAATACTTCTAAGGAGGGGAGTACCCCATAATGACTCAAACTTTGAATTGAGTTTTACATTATTATGTGTATTGGTATATTGGATGAAATTACCTGCATCATGGTTTTCAAAATTGAGTTTTGAACTTATTGTTTTCAAGTAATTATTTTGGGAAAATTTTGCTTTAACCAAGTGAGAGATTTGGTGAAGAATGACTTTTGTGTGGATCAATCTAAGGCCAATATTTCCTTGTAGCTCACACGGAAGCTGTGATAATGTTCCTACTGACCAGTCGAGAGGAGTGGGGGCGGTTGATGCAATACCACCAGTATTAGACTATGCAAAGATGCATAGTTTGGGTGGTAGGGACTTCAAGGGAGTTGTGAGCCCAGATGTTGTAGTAGAGTGGTTGAGAGAGATGGAAGATGTGTTTGAGTATCTTTATGCGACCCCAGAGGAAAAAGTACAATATGTTGTTTTTCTCCTAAAGGGGTACGCGAGGAGCTGGCGGTCCTCAGTTTCTAGAATTAATGGTGAACGAGTTCAGTTCACCTGGGAGGAATTCTTGAAGGCCTTTAAGATAGAGTTTCTTCCCGAAGCTTTTATAAGAGCAAAGAATAATGAATTCGCCAACCTTAAGCAGGAGAATATGACAGTTACTGAGTACACCATCAAGTTTGTTCGACTACTTTACTTTGAAGATGGGTTGGCGGATACTGAGCATAAGAAGAAGATGAGATACTTGCATGGTCTGCGCCTAGGATTGAAAGAAAATATCCAAAGGGTTGATGAAGAGAGCATGGCCACTATCAAGGAGGCAACACTTAAGTATGAAGCATATGAAGTTGAGGGTAGAGAGGAAAACAAGGCCAAAGAAGAGGAGAAGAAGAGGAAGTTTGGACTGATTTATGCTGGACCTCGTTAGCCACCCAGGAGAGGTCCTAGCAGTTTTGGGAGAACACCGAGTTAATCTATGTCGGGAACATCATACAGGGCACCAATTTCCTTAGTCACACAATTTCCATTTTGTCAAGTTTGTCAGAAGATGCATCTTGGAGAGTGTAGGAGATTTTCTGGTGTATGCTTTCACTGTGGCCAACCTGGGCACATCATGAGGGACAGTCTGCATTCGAGAGAAGTAAGAGCTACACAGTCCAAGCCTTCAGTGCAATTTAGTAGAGCCCCATTCATGGGTGGTTACCAGGGAGGCCGTAGTGGATTTCAGAGTGGTCGTGGTGGTTCACAGGGTGGTAGAGGTGGTGGTCTAAATCAGCCATCAGGAAGTGGTACACAGGGTACCAGAGCATAGGGAGCACCGAGGGTTTATGCAATGACTCGAGGTGAGGCAGAAGTGGCACCAGAAGTTGTGACTGGTATGCTTTCTATCCTTGGCAGGCAATTATATGCTTTGATCAATACTGGTTCCTCGCACTCATTCATGTCATATACGTATGCACATAGGCTACGCTTAGTCCCAGATAATCTAGGTTATGCCTTAAATGTTAAAACACCTGTGGGAGATACCTTGAAGGTAGATTCGGTTATTAGAAGTTCCTTCATTTATGTGGAAGGAGCTTTCCTAGCAGCAGATTTAATTCTGCTACCTTTTGATGAATTCGATGCCATCCTTAGGATGGACTTTCTAGCAACACATGGAGCTGTTGTGGATTGTCAAAAGAAAGAAGTGTTATTCAACACACCAGATAAAGGTCCTGTTGTATTCCGAGGCATTAAGAAAAAGAAGACTCATGGTTTTCTTTCTTCCTTGGAAGCTTTTCGATTAGTGAAGGAAGGTTGTGAAGCCTTTCCTGCTCAAGTTAGTGTTATAAATGAGAAGAAGGTTGAGGATGTAGAGGTGGTAAGGGAGTTTCCTGATGTATTCCCCGAAGAACTTCTCGGCCTTCCACTAGAAAGGGAAGTAGAGTTTGATATTGAATTGGTACCTGGCACAACACCAATTTCAATGGCACCATATAGAATGGCACCAATTGAGCTTAAGGAGCTTAAAAAACAATTGCAAGATTTGTTGGACAAGGGGTTTATTCGACCTAGCATCTCACCATGGGGTGCACCGGTTTTGTTTGTCAAGAAGAAAGATGGCTCCATGAGAATGTGCATTGACTACCGGAGGTTTAATAAAGCAACAGTGAAGAATCGTTATCCCCTCCCAAGAATAGATGACTTGTTTGATCAATTGCAAGGTGCATCAGTCTTTTCTAAGATTGATTTGAGGTCTGGATACCATCAATTGAAAGTGGCAGATGGAGCAACCTCAAAGACAGCTTTTAGAACAAGATATGGGCATTATGAGTTCCTGGTAATGCCTTTTGGGCTCACTAATGCACCAGCGGTATTTATGGCTCTTATGAATAGATTTTTCCATGAATATCTTGATAAGTTTGTTATTGTGTTCATAGACGATATTCTCATCTATTCTAAAAGCGAAGAGGAGCACAAAAATCACCTTAGAATTGTATTGCAAATTCTAAGGGAGAAACAATTATATGCAAAATTTTCAAAATGTGAGTTTTGGCTGAAGGAGGTAATTTTTCTGGGACTTGTAATTTCTGGAAGAGGTGTCGAGGTGGATCCGAAAAAGGTGGAAGCAGTGGTGAGTTGGGCTCCACCAAAAGATGTGTCGGAGTTGAGAAGTTTTCTTGGCATGGCTGGTTATTATTGGCTGTTTGTCGAAGGATTTTCCAAAATTGCTACACCATTGACTAAACTGTTGAGGAAGAATACCAAGTATGTTTGGGATGAATCATGTCAAAAGAGTTTTGATGAACTGAAAAGAGATTGACCACAGCACCAGTCCTTGCATTACCTTCGAATCAGGGAGAGTTTGTGGTGTATAGTGATGCCTCGTATCAAGGATTGGGTTGTGTGTTAATGCAAGATGGAAGAGTTATCGCATATGCCTCTAGGCAATTGCGTCCTCATGAAGTAAATTATCCCACTCATGATTTGGAGTTGGCAGCAGTGGTATTTGCTCTCAAGATTTGGCGACATTATTTGTATGGTGAGACTTTTAAAATCCTAACTGATCACAAAAGCCTGAAGTATATTATGGATCAGAAGGATTTAAATAGTCGCCAGAGGAGATAGATTGAACTTCTAAAAGATTATTATTGTACAATTGATTCTCATCCAGGTAAAGCTAATGTAGTTGCTGATGCCCTAAGCAGAAAGGGGAAGAAGAATATAAATGATCTGGTTGATTTGAGGGCAATGAATGTTGATTTGGAAGTAGATGGTGTAACAGGGTTACTAGCTCGGTTGAACATTTGACCTTTGTTGCATGAAAAAATTAGTGAGAAGCAGAAGGAGGACCCAGAGTTGGCAAAAATCATTCAAGACATTGAGGAAGGAAAAAAAAGCCCATTTGAAATGGTAGATGGCATGTTGAAGATGAATGGAAGAGCATGTGTCCCTAATGTTGATAACTTAAGGAAAGAGATCCTAGATGAAGCTCATTCTTCTGCTTATGTTATGCACCCAGGAGCAACTAAAATGTATCACATGATCAAACCATATTTTTGGTGGCGGGGGATGAAAAAAGAAGCAGCTGAACATGTTTTCACATGTCTGGTATGTCAGAAAGTTAAGGCAGAACATCAAGCTCCTGTGGGAAAACTGCAACCACTTCCAATTCCATAATGGAAGTGGGAAAGAATCACAATGAATTTTGTATATGGTATCCCATCATCAAGGGGAAAAGATGCAGTATGGGTTATTGTGGACCGAATGACCAAATCGGCTCACTTTTTACCCATTAGATGGAAACCATCACTGGAGACCTTGTCTCAACTATATATTAAGGAGATCGTCAGATTGCATGGTGTGCCAATTTCTATTGTCTCTGATCGAGACCCAAGCTTCACATCTCGGATTTGGCAAAGTTTACATGATGCCTTGGGAACTAAACTGCATTTTACTTCAGCTTATCATCCTCAAACAGATGGGCAAAGTGAACGAACCATCCTTACTTTGGAGGAGTTACTTCGATCATGTGTAATTCAATGGGAGGAATCATGGATTGACCATTTGACCTTAATTGAGTTTGCTTATAACAACCAGTACCATAGTAGCTTGGGTGTTCCACCATATGAAGCACTTTATGGGAGGAAATGCAGGACATATGTTGGGATGTAGAAGGAGCAAGGCAAATCTCAGGGCCAGAGATAGTTCAGATCACAGTTGACAAGGTCAAGGAAATCAGGGAGCGTTTGAGGGTGGCTCAAGATCGACAGAAAGTTTATGTTGACACGAATAGGCGAGAAGTTAATTTCGAAGTGGGTGAGAAAGTATTTCTCAAAGTGTCACCCTGGAAAGGCGTAATGAGATTTGGTAAGAAAGGGAAACTTGCACCTTGGTATATTGGACCCTATGAAATCACAGAGAAGATTGGACCAGTGGCATATAAACTAGCATTGCCTCCAGAGCTATCCCAAATATGTATTTCATGTTAGCATGCTGAAGAGGTACAAAGTGGATCCTTCCCATGTAATACAACCAGAGTAGATCGAGTTAGGCCCAGATTTGAATTTTGAGGAAGTTCCAGTTCAGATTTTTGATCACCAGATTAAGACTCTTCGCAGGAAAGAAATCCCAATGTTGAAAGTGGTGTGGAGAAATCAAGATAGTGAGAGTGCTACATGGGAAATTGAAGCAAGTATGCGGGAGAAGTACCCTAAGTTAGTAGCAACCTACTTTACAGGTTAACAATCTTGCTTAGTAAGTTATGTTTTGAACTTGTTGATGTGCTTTTGTTGTATAGCCCAGTATAGGTTTTTGAAACCTATACATGGGAACTTAAGCTGTTATGTGTTACTTTCTATGTTTCTGAATCACCTAACCTAAGAGTTAGGTAATGGTTTATCTACGATAGACCATGTCAAGGGTAAGTAAGCGGACTAAGGGTACAACTTAATATTAGATTTCGGGGACGAAATCTTTTAAGGAGGGGAGAATTGTAACATCCCGTTCCGGCAAACCCCATATTTCGATCACTAGAAAGTTCGCGATTTAAAATCGAGCGTTTTGATAGTATTTCGACAGAAATCGGATTATCAATCGATCGGATAAGTATACGTATTAATTATATATATAATATATTATATATATACAATTATATAAGTCGGTCACAGACCACTTATATATATATTTCCCCCTGTCCATTTCCATTAAATCTTCTTCCTTTTCTTATTTCGGAACGAGAGCTACAGAGAAGCAGAACGCGCACAGGGGAGCCCGGTAAAAATTCCAAAGCTCAAATCTTGAGCTCTAGTGATCCAAAAATCCCATAAGTAATGCCTAATTCATCTATTCATCGTGATTTATCGATTTAGAGCTTTAAAACGAGTTTTTGGTTCAGGAATTTCTTGAATTCCCGATAAGCCAAATTAGGGTTTCTGAGTATCTGAAAGCCGGATTGAGCCCAAATTTCATATACGAGCTTCCTCCAGCGAGGTAATCAATCCTCTAGTTCTAATCCATGAATTTCGGCTATTATTTAGATCGGAGCCGGGATCGCTGAATTTGCTCCGGAGCTTAGTACTAACATTGACGGGGATATTGCAGGGGATATTAGGACAATCTCGGATTTTGATTCCGAGTTTGTTTGAGAAAAGTGAAGTTGGGGTACGGGAGCCTAGAACCGGTGTTTGAACTACCAAAACTGGTGAGGGACTAGCACGGCATACCGGGTTTGTCGTATCACGATAATTATATTGATGCTTAGAATTGACCTAGGTGAATTAGAATGGCATGATTAGGGGTGTATGGACTTTTATGCTATATGATGAACCATGGATTTTTGTATGATATTATTGACTTGCCCTAGCCGATATGGACCTTCTTTATGTTGATGATTGCATACATGTTGCCATTTGTGGCTTAACCGTTGATATGACCTCATGGCTGTTCGATCAGGTGTTTTGACATGATGTGATATTGTGGTTGTTTTTGTATTCACAAGTGGGGGAAATAAACTACCCAGGGTGATATTATGATGTTTAAGGAGGATGACTTGCACGAGGGGTTATCCAGAGAAAGTGCAATTATACGACTCCTGATTTACCTATGTTGAGCGAATTATGGCCAGGTCAAGTACATGTGCAAGTAATGAATTATGATTAAGCAAGATGATAGTCATACCTCTCATGTGGTGGTGACTGAAGAATTCTTACGAGATATGACCACACCCAGAGTGGTGTCGGGGTATGACTACACCCATAGTGGTGTGGGGTATGTATGACCACATCCGACGGGATGTTGGGGTATGTATGACTACATCCGACGGGATGTGGGGTATGTTTCCCGGGAGAGTTATTAGCATGGGAGTAGCCAGGCGCCTATAAGTAAAACATGATAAGATGCATATGCATAAGTGAAGATGGTTGAGTCTTTTGCCTATTGGGATGTCGGATGGCTGAGGTCTGATCCTAGTGCTTTGGCTTGTTTGCTAGATGTATGGTAGGGGTATGCTCTGTTATGAACTCACGATGCTATGATTATCTCACTCAGCTATGAGCTGACCCTCTTTATCCTTTTTCTCTGCTTATGCCATGTGTAAGCAGATCATCATCAGCAACAGTAGATAGGTGTATAGGTGGGAGCTGAGCAAGAGTTGAAGGCAAGATGAGGTATGGTCTTCAACTATTCTGTGCTTGGACGACTTCTTGGGAATTTGGCCAGTGATCCACACCTTTTTGTAAAAATGTTTTGAGAACATTTTCATGTGCATACTAGCTTCCGATGTAGTGTGAGATATCCACAGGTGTGGAAAGTTGATAATATGTGTATATTTGTGTAATTGTGTAAGTTGTGATAATTATGACATGTATAAGTATGGTATGCCATTGTGAGTATGTAAACTGTGACGATGGCTATGAAAGCCAATGTATATGGTTGTTAGTATATACGTATGTCTACGAATGTAGGGATTCAGATGAATTATTTTGTAGGATAAGTTGCCAGAACTGTTAGCCCATTACGCGAGTAATTCATGTCGAAATTTTATTTGGGTAAATTTTGGTAATTAATGTAACACTCGAGATTATTTACACTGCAAATGTATGAACAATATGATTAGGTAATACGTGTAGGGTAGGGTGTTACAGTTTGGTATCAGAGCCCGGTTCCCTCTTTTTGTTGTTATGATGTACTATGCCCAATGGGAAGCTAAATACTTCTAAGGAGGGGAGTACCCCATAATGACTTAAACTGGGAATTGAGTTTTACATGATTATGTGTATTGGTATATTGGATGAAATTACCTGCATCATGGTTTTCAAAATTGAGTTTTGAACTTATTGTTTTCAAGTAATTATTTTGGGAAAATTTTGCTTTAACCAAGTGAGAGATTTGGTGAAGAATGACTTTTGTGTGGATCAATCTAAGGCCAATATATCCTTGTAGCTCACCCGGAAGCTGTGATAGTGTTCCTACTGACCAGTCGAGAGGACTGGGGGCAATTGATGCAAGACCGCCAGTATTAGACTATGCAAAGATGAAGAGTTGAATAGAGCACACCTCATTCATCGATTCACCGTTTTGGGTCATTCCCGAGGGATTCCATCTCCTAACGATAGAGTATTTGAGTCGATCGAGCTAGGAGGATACTCAACGTCGATCCGTAGGTCAGAACTAGAGGGATTTAACCCAAGAGAGCTCCAAACCTTGTAAATAGCTAGGTTAGTGGTTAGATAGGTTAGATAGTTTAGTTTTGTGTAATGTCTATTTTTTAACCAAACCTTTTTCAGATTCTTTTATATTATCCAAACCTATTAAAATTCTATTAATTAGCCAAATCTTTCATAATGCATCAAAATATTAGCCATTTTTATGTTATCGTTAATAATTTTGTAACTCTTTTCTTAGTTAAAATACTAAATTTTTTTAATGTTGACCTTCATGTGTCTCTTCCAAGTCAGTATCATATTGCCAAGTCCACATTACTAACAAAATTGCTAACTGGAAGTTAACATTTGGTTAATTCTTAGTATTTCGATAGGTTTGGATAATATAAAAGAATCTGAAAAAGGTTTGGATAAAAAATAGACATTACTAACAAAATTGCAAACTGGAAATTAACATTTAGTTTTCTCAATCACTATCCTAGGTTGTCTAGATAACGAACCCTAAACTTGAAGTAAGGTAAGCCTAGATCCCCGTGGTACGATAAATCCTTATTGCTTGTTTGCCATATGCTTACACCTTGTCGGTGGTTATACTTGGTTGTCGATCGAGATGTTGTAGTTGGAACGAGTCATTTCACCTTAAAACTTGTGGAAGTTGTGTATACTTCCACCCTTTAAAATTTAACTCTTCAAAATGTGGGAGTTGGAGTTACTCGCCATCCTCAAAATCTTCAACATTTGACCGACACTAGGATCCCCTCACTAACTAGTGCAGCCGCCCAACTCATACGTATGAGGGTCTACGTAGGCCTAACCTTTCTTCTTCCTTTTATGGGAGTCTTATTGATCCATCCTAACTTGCTCTAACTACAACTTCCCAATCGAAGGTCAAGTTTAACCAACGACCGGGTGTAGCGTAGGATAAGCAAGTAATAAAATATCAAACCATGTGTCTCTAGATATACCTGACTTCGGCTTAAGTATCGTTATCTAGCCAACCTAGAATAGTAATTGAGAAACTAATGTAGCTAAACCAACCTAACCACTACCCTAGCTAATTACAAGGTTTGGAGCTCTCTTAGCTTGAATCCCCCTAGTTCCATCATTTGGACTGATGTTGCATACCATCCTAACTCGATCGACTCAATGCCTCTACCATAACGAAATTGGCTCCCTCGAGAATTAACTTAGAACAACGTAGCAATGAATTGGTAGTACTCTATTAAACCTAGTTAAATAATATGCCATCAAGAGATGGATCAATCGGCTCCCTCAGGAATTAACCTGTAACGACATAGATTGAGGAGTGACCCTAATTTTGAAGAATGGGCCAAAAAGGGATTTTTCCCCTCCTAGGTCAAAAGCTCAATTGACATGTAAAACTCATGCAATTCATGATAACCCATCCATCAACTAAATAATATAAACAATCAAACATAAAAGATCGGCTCCCTCAGGAATTAACCCAGAACGTCGTAGCAATAATTGGTAGTGCTCTATTCAACCTAGGAAAATCATATGCCATCAAGAGACGGATCAGATCACTCACTTAGGAATTAACTCGGAATGACCCTAATTGTCAAGAATGAGCCAAAGGGGATTTTCTCACTCCTAGGTCAAAACATCAATTGACATGTAAAACTCATGCAATTCATGATAACCATCTGTCAACTAAATAATATGAAAAATCGAACATATGATTTGTCACAAGCATTAACATTCAACACATAATCAAAAATAGGGTTCATAAACCTAAGAGAAGAGAGCTAAATCATGGAGAGGAGAGGGATTAGAACAAGAAGCACAATATCTTCAAGGTTGAACAATACCTCCAATTAAGCGCGCATATCACTCTCTCTCTCTCTCTCTCTCTCTCTCTCTATAGAAATGCCTCTTTGGGGGCTTTGGGTCAAAACCCTCTAGAAAAGCCAAGCTCTCCTCTTCTTTCACGTAGCTGCCTATTTATAGCTGAAGCAGTGCGCGCGTCACTACCTCAGGTCAATGGTTGTGATCTCGGCAGAAAACGCAGCGGATTGCATTGTTGTCACGGCCTAGCTGATATTGTCGTCGTGACGTGAACAGTGCCCGCGAGGTGCACAATCCCTTTTGAAACCGTGCAGGGATCACGACCTCCTTGCAATGATCACGACTTGAGGTCGGGATCTTGGCCTCTTCTTCAATTTTTGGCGCGCTTTGACTTCTGAATGTCTCGAAACTCGTCCTCGACCTTCCCACACGTACTAGGACCTAACATGTGATAAAAATAGCAGAACCTAGTGTAAAATAGGTCAAGAAACGATAATTACCCAGTTAAACACTCAAGATATAAAGGGGTAAAGCATGTATACATACGCCCATACAACCCCCCCCCCCTAAATGTTTGCTTGTCCCCAAGCAAACCAAGTAAGACACCAGGTAAGTTTACAACCTCTTTCTTGAAAACTTTGGGAGCATGTCATAGAGACTCAAAACACTTGAATCACGATGGTTATTTGACATCGACATATGAACAACAGCAACATCAATCCTTTCAACCACCACAAACGTTTTTGGAATGCAGCAAAATAAGGGAAGAGTCCTGATCTTGTTCACAAACCAATACACAACCTGTCTAAATGACTCACTGGTCACAGCCATTCATGCATAAAGAGCAAGTCATCATAACAAACGACCGAGCAATCTAGGTCCTCACCGGGTTGCATGATAATATGAAGAAAGAATTTGTCACTCTCGACCAGTGGGGTCTAGAACATTTTGATGAAAAAAGATGTGCATACTAATACGCTCAACCCTATTGGCTCTTCACCATGACAGAAACCTCTAAATGCTAGTGTTCACTGATGGGCGTCACCACTAATTTGTCTAGGTCTTGACACGGGTTCAGATGACTGGCTAGGGTCTAGTACATGGGTAACATGCGTTTGGGTGGTCGCACATATGCATGAGGTTCCACAGTTTCGACCGAGAACCACTTACAACAACCAATGACCACATGATCCACAATTGCAAACCACAACCACTAACGAACCATCATTCACAACATACTTTTTCTGCTACAACTATCAAACCTTTTAAGCACAAGAGTGAAGGAGGTAAACAATCATGTATATGTTGATGAGTCCCAAGTAGGGCTCGAACTCTCAATTCAATTGATCACACACGAATGAAGGATGGAAGATGGTTTCGGGTGTTAATCGAGTAAGGGAAATTGCGGATAAAAGAACCAATCTAGCAACTTCAACACAAAAGGGGAAGAGGCTGGTTTGGGTAGAAGAACACTACGAGATCAAAGGTGATGGATTTGATCTCGAAGTCTGCAAGCCTAGGATCTCGATCCAAGACCAAACTCAAGCACTCTGCTCAAGAAAACTCCTCGGAGTAACTTTTATTCAACTCAACGATAACCTCTTTTACAAGGGATGAGCAAAGCTATTTATAGCCAAAATAACATAACCTAATCCTACTAAAACAATGAAAACGAATTCAGGATCATCAAGGAAAGTAATTAACACAAAACACCAAAACTTGCACGCTAAGTAATTGTCTTCTTGTCCAAGTAAGCTGTCCAGAAAACAGCTCTTCCTCCCATCTTCATGCCCTTCGATGGAAGCCCTCCAAGCAAGCTTTTCTTTAGCCAATGCCACGTCTTTGTAGAATAACAAACGTACTTTCATGTGGTATGAAGCCTCGAACCTGATTCTCTTCCATGCTCATGAAACTGGGCTTCAAAGTCACCATCTCAAACACCCTTCCTGCCTTAGTCAAAAACTGGCAGATTTCCAGTTTCAGGATAGCATTTTGACGACCTCGAAACACCCTCTTCCTGGCTTCCCTTTGTCTATCCAAGCACTCCAACATATAAACAAACATCCAAGCTTCATAACAAGTGCTTATCCTCCAATTTCTACTGAACCAATTGAGAGATACAACTCTCCAATGTGGGCTTCCCAAAACGGTTTCCATACTTAGAAAAATCCAATCTTTGTTCTTGTTGACTTGACACCATCTTTGATCGATTAATTGAGACGTAAATGACGATGGAATTGATATCATATCAAGCCCCCCTTCTTTAAAAATCTTTGCCCTCAAAGCTTGAATCAGCCTGCGCTCAAAATGATCGACAAAATCATCCCAAACAGGGTCACAAAACGTTAGTGCCAAAACCTTATTTTCCGGTGAGGCCCGATTTTCCGGCGGTCCTTTTGAAATTGGGGCTTTTGTGTTGCGAGTGCATCGTCCCAAATTACTGCCTGAATCGAGTTCGCCTGGCTCCCAGGGATCTTCTTCATCCATTTCCAGCCTGCGACTCATTCCCATTCGACCTCCAGCTCCTCTCCCATTTTTCCCGCCACCTGGAGATTTAAAATTTCTAGATTTCGGCGAAGATTTTCCAGAATCCGGCGAACCCAATTGGAAATTGGGCATCTCTTCTGCAAACTTGATCGCCCCGTTTTCGCGCATCCTACACCTTCCCTGAGGTTGCAGTAGTGGATTCCAAGCGCGGAATTGAGTCGAATCGCGCCCGAACGCTGCGACCAATTCCCTCGTCTTTTGCTCGTCGTCCGTCGCGTTTGAAGGCAAAAATTGAATTTGATCACTCTTCGATTTGGCTCGTCCTAGCTCAATTTCTTCGCTCTTACACGTTACTGGGTGGCTGGGGATCTTGATGTCGTCGTCCGTGGCATCCAAAGCTGCTCGGAGCGTTCCACCCCATTCGGTGCTCTTCAGGGCCGCCGTCGAGCAGGGGCGACGAGCTCTGCTTCTCCGGGCAACTGTCTTCCCTACTAGGATAGTCAGCAAATATCGCCGAGCCAACAAATGAGGCTCACGAGAGCCCTTACCTGTTCCCTCGTCATTCCTAGCTCAATTTCGAGATAGATACTCCTGATCGGCTCGAACTTCGTCCGAGGACATAGGTTTAAGAGTCAGCTTCCTTCCTCCTTGCTCGAGTGTGTAACAGTTTGTCCGACCATGGTGAGAGACCTTTCGATCAAATTGCCAAGGCTGACCTAACACCAAGTGTGTGGCCTGCATTGGAATGACATCGAACAACAGTTCGTCTTGATATTTCCCAATAGAGAATGGAATCCGCACCTGCTTATTCACCTTGATCACAACATGATCACTTAGCCAATGAAGGGAATATGGTTCTTCCCGAGGAATCATAACCAATCCGAGTCTTTTGACTACATCAAGACTCGCCACATTTGCACAACTTCCTCCGTCAATAATCACGGCCAGGTTCTTCCTTTTAACTTGACAACGAGTGTGAAAAAGGTTGATGTGCTGATCTTCTGTAGACGGCTGCAGTTTCTCACTTGTCAAGGCACGTCGAAGCACATACAGCGGACCTTTAGCTGCTTCTACCTCAGAATCCGAGTCGGCCTCATCCTCCTTCTGCTTCTCTTCTTCTTCATCTTCATCTTCAGAACAATATTGGCCATCTCTGAGAATAAGTGTCTTCTGGTTGGCACATTGGTGCGATTTATGCCCAAAACCATGGCATTTGAAACAACAAATGCTCCCACTAGACGCTCCTTGTCTCTCATGGGATGGCGTAGCAACCTGCCTTGTGGTTTTGTTCGTCAGTTCACGCTTCGATTCAAGTTCAGGAGCCTGCTTTGGTGCGCTGTTTGCGGGAGGGAACCTTCTGCCTATGACTTGTAGCTTCAACTACTTCTCGATTTTGGTGGCGAGGTGCACTGCTACCTCAAGGTCAATAAAAGACCTGAGTTCCACTTCTTGGCGAACATCACGATTCAAACCATGTAGAAATCGTGAAATTGTTGCTTCATTGTCCTCGCGTACGTCTGCGCGCATTAAGAGCAGTTCAAGCTCTCGGAAGTATTCTTCCACCGTCCTCGCACCTTGACGAATTCCTTGCAACGTGTCATGGAGTCCGCGCGCATCAAGTGGTATCAGAGCCTGATTTGGGTAGAAGAACACTAAGAGATCAAAGGTGATGGATTTGATCTCGAAGTCAGCAAGCCTAGGATCTCGATCCAAGACCAAAATCAAGCACTCGTGCTCAAGAAAACTCCTCGGAGTAACTTTTATTCAACTCAACGATAACCTCTTTTACAAGGGACGAGCAAAGCTATTTATAGCCAAAATAACATAACCTAATCCTACTAAAACAATGAAAACGAATTCAGGAGCAACAAGGAAAGTAATTAACACAAAACACCAAAACTTGCACGCTAAGTAATTGTCTTCTTCTCCAAGTAAGCTGTCCAGAAAACAGCTCCTCCTCCCATCTTCATGCCCTTCGATGGAAGCCCTCCAAGCAAGCTTTCCTTTAGCCAAACGTCTTTATAGAATAAAAACGTACTTTCATGTGGTATGAGGCCTCGAACCCGATTCTCTTCCATGCTCATGAAACTGGGCTTCAAAGTCACTATCTCAACACCTTTCCTGCCTTAGTAAAAAACTGGCAGATTTCCAGTTTCAGGATAGCATTTTGACGACCTCGAAACACCCTCTTCATGGCTTCCCTTTGTCTATCCAAGCAATCCATCATGTAAACAAACATCCAAGCTTCACAACAAGTGCTTATCCTCCAATTTCTACTGAACCAATTGAGAGATACAACTCTCCAAAGTGGGCTTCCCAAAACGGTTTCCATACTTAGAAAAATCCAAGCTTTGTTCTTGTTGACTTGACACCATCTTTGATCGATTAATTGAGACGTAAATGACGATGGAATTGAAATCATATCATATGTTGACTGGTAAGAAACACTTTCTTATTATTATTTTTAACATAGACAGATTGGACGAACGCCCAAGCACAAAATCAGAGAAGAGAGTCCAACACCGGGCGAAAGTCGACTACTTGTCGAACTTCCGATGACAGAGCTTGTTTAGCCACAAAATGGGAAGCTCTATTACAATGCATAGGAGCAAAAAACAAAGAGCAGAAATCAAAGTTCGCAACTAAGCAATGGATGTCTTCCAAGATGGCTCCTCCCACGTCGTGCAACGAATCCCCCGCCAGCACACGCCGAAAAACCAATTGGGAGTCCACATAAAATTTGACAGAAAGAAAATTGTGGTTCAGATACCAGTTCATAGCATCACGCAAGGCCAATAGTTCCATAAGAAAGGGATCCTGAATTGCGTCATAGTACTTACTGAAGCCGAAGAGGATAGCACCCGAATCATCAAAACCCACGAAGCCAGTTCCACCTCCCTGATATTTTTTGATAGATCCGTCGAACCGTACAGTGATAAGAGCCACCGGTGGAACAAGCCTTCTTTCATGTGAGGAGTGAAGGGCCCCACCCAATGGTGTGCGAGCCATCTCCCTTGTATTAACTGCTGGAAGGTGGTCAGCAGAGGTAGGCTGAGGTTAAGCTTGGGTAGCATCCCACCACTCCTCCATTTGCGAGTGAAATTGCCGACATAAAGCAGGAGGAAGGTATTGGATACCTCCATGGACAGCCCAACACCTTCCTTTCCACACTCGCCAACATAAGAACATGACTCGCTCTTACCGTCACTCTAGAAAATGGCCAAGTGTAACAACCTCCTAAAGCATAGTATAGCGGGTTTGGGTTTTAATGTCAACCCGGGTCCTAGATGTGATGACTACTCCGTGAGTTCTTATTATTTAGCAGTGAACTTTTAGTGAAGGTCCAAACAAGCAAAGCAAGTAAAAGGGTTGTTTTCAAGTCGAGAGAGGTCACCCGGATATGGTTCCCCCTAGACTGCAGTTAAGCCGGATTGTAATTTACCAAGTTCAATTTCAAAGATAGTTATACTGCGGGAGGTTCTTAACCAGTCTGAAGTCTCGACTAAAGGTCTCCAGACCCTCTCAATCTGAGTCTCCAGCGGGCGACTAACCTCCACAGGAGTAAACAGATTGAGGCCCTAACGAACCAAACCTCCACTACCGAAGTGAATTCGGTACAAAATAGTGAATTGACTTCTCGACTAAAGTCGTCAATTCACTACCTTCAATCAAGGGTGCTCTATCAACCTAGGCAGATATTCTCTTTCTAGGTTAAAGCAGAAACAATAGGAATTTGATCAGGATTCATGCCATTCAATAAATCAAACCTCAATTGAATATAATCATATCACAGAATCTGTACTTGGGTTCATACAATCAGACCTAACATACAAATCTAGGGTTCTTCATACCCAGGTGAATAAGGAAGTCACTCCATAGAGAGAGATGGAAAATATAGCTCAGATGCGGAAACCATACTGTGAAGGATGGGAATATGCTTCTGGCACTCAATCAGGTCTTCTCCAAGCTCAAGCCGGGCTCCAATGGTGATGGAGATCGATCTATGACACTTGCAGGATCAGTTTCGTCACTTTCTCTCTCTAGGTATCGCTCTTTCTCTCTAAAACTCCAAACACCCTCCTTTGGATGGAAATTGGGTTAAAACCCATAAATTCACGACTCACACGGCCGTGTGACTTTCCCAGCTGCACGTGTGGCTTTGCAAAATGCGGCGTTTCGTTAAGTGACTTCAGGCTTCCTACACGGCCAGACCCACACGGCCGTGTGGATTCCAGGATGCCCGTGTGAGTTCCCTGGAATTTCCACACGGCCACAAGGGGTCCCCTACACGGCCCGTGTGATTTTGCCCGTGCAATTCGATGTCACACGGCCGTGTAGGTTTTAAGCGTGCCCGTGTGGCTCCATCAGCTTCCCGCCAAATGTCCAATCTTCGTCCAATCGACCCCGAACTCGTTCCCAAGCCTTCATTCACGTACTAGGACCTGAAGTATCACAAATAAGAAGAACCTAATGTGAAATCAGCCTAAAACGCGAGAATCGACATCTCAAACGGCTCAAGAATAGGGGTAAAAACATGTGTAATCAATGGTCTATCAAACTCCCACACACTTAACCGTTTGCTTGTCCCCAAGCAAACCTAACTCAAACCAATTAAACTCTCCAGACCTCTATAGCAACAAACAACCCCGATCGTCGGTAGAGGATTTTCTAGATCATATAGCAGCTTACGAGGTCAACTGGTCTTCTTAAACGTTCCCTATCTCTCTCAATGCGAGTACTAGACTCAAACCAGGATCATGAGAAGAAGTAAAAATAAGACAGTGGGTTCATGGATAAAGGGACTCATACCATTCGCAACCAAGGAATCGTTGTACCGGGGTTCACTTCATTTCACCGTTGGAACCCCTTTTTCACTTTCATTTTACTTCTTTTTTTCCATTCACTTAGCGGGGGTTCCAACTGCAGTCTTTCGCACAGTCGACCCTTATTAGTCGAGCAAGAGCAATTTCTGTACATCTGGCGCTCGCCAGAGTACTTCTTTTAACTCCTTTTCCTCAACTCGTGTGGAGGGTCAATGAAATTAAGGGGGGTCGGAAGCTCTATCCGTGCCCTTAAAAACACATCCTCGAGTAGGCAAACCGTTCAACGGGTGGAAGTTTTACTTGTACTAGAGATAGCTTAGCTTCACCTTGTTGGAGTACCCCACTAAGGATCACTAAAATCTCTTCCAAAACTCGATTTTGTGCAATGAACGGTGTCGCACACGTTGGGCTTACCCCATGTTTAAGATTTAATGATTTTGACATGGAGGACCAACTGCATTTCATTTTTCACATGAGCACCCTGTTCGATACACTAGTCCATAACACAATCCAAATAGAGTCACCATTATCACATGAATTCAACGGTCCTACCTCCACTAATTCACAAAATCAACTGGCACAGCAGAGAGCTAGATAGGAAAAATCTTATACTTCAACATCCTCCATAGTGCTACACTACCTCCCTAGGTTGCACATTACTATAGAGACTGTCAATGCAAAGCATACTGAGCAGGCAATTTGCAAGGAAACACGTACTTGGAGCCCTCAAATTTAAAAATTTGGACAGTGGACTAAACTCCAAGCACACAAACATATCTAATGCAGTCAAAAAGAGAAACACCCCCCCCCCCCCCCACACACACACACTTAAGATCGACATTGCCCTCAATGGAGAAGAGGGAAGGATAAGGGGAACGATGTTACCGGTGTGCACGGACTGCATGAGACTGGAAGCGGACCAGTCTGAGTGAAGAGGACTGGAGAGGGGACCAGTCAGGGACAAAGCACAGCTAAAGGGAACAGAAGAACTTAAACATAATACGTTAGGTCCAATTGTTAGCCCAATAGTACATCATTCAAAATAAAAGAAAACAAACCAAAACCAAACCAGTTTACAATCCGACCCAAAACAAAAGAAATAAATGTAAACTGTGGTGGGGTTGCCTCTCCAAAAGCGCTTCTTTGCCTTCTTTTAGCTGGACGCCCATGGTGGATACTCAGAGGGGTGCAAGAACAGGTGCCTCCAAGAGCGGATCCACATCGCTCTTGAGGTACAGCTTCAGATTGCGGTCGTGCACCCGACGGGTGCGACCACCAGCATTGGTCAGCTCGACCTGGCCATCCGGCAAGATGCAGGCAAGTGAGTACTCGGATGGCTAGGGTGGTCGTGGTGGAGGAGGTGGGACCAGCTCATAGTGGTCTCCACCTTTCTTCCAAGCAGGCTTAGCCACCTGCGGCTTCGGCCGCCACTCCTCTTTGAGCTTTTTATTTGGAGGTGAGGTTGAAGTGGGTGGTGGCGAAGGCGTGAGAGGGGAGTCCTGCAAAACGAGAGGCACAGAGGGGTACCCGATAGGCTCGTAACCTGGTCAGAAATAGCATGCATAGGTGTGACAGCAGGCATATCACAATGATCTGATTCAGCCACAGAGAAAGTAGCATGTTCATTCCCAGCACGCAAGGTCATTTTACCACTATGCACATCAATAAGTGCCTTGGCGATGGCAAGAAATGGTCTACCCAGAATCAAAGGCACATCCACATCCTCATTTATATCCAGAATAACAAAATCAACAGGATAAGTTCACCTAGGTCAAGCTTTTTAAACAAATTGTACGGCATGACATTTATGCTAGCGCCTAGGTCCGCTAAGGACTTCCCTACATGTATGCTGCCAATATCAAGAGGGATAGTGAAACTCCCTGGGTCTTTGCGCTTTTCGGGCAGCTTGTTCTGCAGGATAGCAGAACACTCCTCGCTCAGTGACACATTACGACACAACACCAAACTGCGACCAAGTGTAATCGCAGTCCGGAAATGCAGTAAAGTGGCAAGTTCTAATTATCAACCCGGGGTCTAGATCTACTGCCTACTCCGTGAATATCTATTATCTAGCCAACTAAGTCGATTGATTGTGGTTTTGATTAAAAGCAGTAAGAAAGCAGTAATTGATTCGGTTTTCTAAAGCAAAGGAAGAGTCACTCGAGAGTGAGTCCCCCTAGCTCCTTAGTTAGGTCACAGTTGTAATTACCATGGGTTGATTTACTGTTGATTAAACTGCGGAAGATCAAACAGTAGCTTGGAAGATCCAAATGCCCGGCAGACGACTAGTCTTCACCGGGATAGAAAGCTGAAGCAATAAGCACAGAACTCCACTACTAGAATTGGGTTCCAGTACAAAGCAGTAGATTGATTAACTCTCGTATAACCAATCTACCACTACCGAATGAAGAAGCTCTAACAACCTAATCAGATTCTATCTATCTCAGGTTGCAGCAGAAATCAAGAAAAGATGATCAGACTTCAATTGATTCAATGAATCATGCATCATTCGATTAAAACCAAACAGTATAGCAATCCCAAGTCATTACAATCATGATCCCTAACACATGGAACTAGGGTTCTTCATACCCAAGTGAGAGAAAGTTCTACTCCATAGAGAGAGAGAGAGAGAGAGAGAGAGAGAGGAAAACAGTAAGCAGAGTAGTCATACTCATAAAGATGAGGAAAATCTGCTCTGGGATGATGATCTTCACTCCTATGATGATCTCCAAGCTCGATTGATGAAACCCAGCTCCAAAATCACCTCTAGGATGTGTTCTTCGCACTTTCTCTCTCTAGGGCTTTGTTTTTGCTCTGAAAAGTCGATTCCCTCTCTTTTTGCTCGAATTTGGGTTAAAACCTAGAAAATCCCGACCACACGGGTGGAAATTTTACTTGTACTAAAGACAACTTAGCTTCACCTTGTAGGCCTACCCCACCAAGGATCACTAAAATCTCTTCCAAAACCCGATTTTGTGCAATGAACGGTGCCACACACGTTGGGCTTACCCCATGTCTTAGAATTTCAAATTTTTGACATGGAGGACCAACTGCTTTTTCATTTCACACTTGAGCACCCTTTTTCGATACACGAGTCCACAACACAACATAAGAGGAGTCATCAATACCACATGAATCAATGGTCCTAAATCCACTAGTTCACAAAATCAACCGGCACAGCAGAGAGACAGATAGGAACAATCTTATGCTTCAACATCCTTCATAGTGCTACAACTACCTCCCTAGGTTGCATATCACCATAGAGACTGTCAATTCAATGCATAATGAGCAGGATTTTGCAGGGAACAGTACTTGGAGCCCTCAATTCATCAAATTGGACAGTGGACTAGGCTCCAAGCACACAAACTCATCTAGAAGTCAAAGATAGAGAAACATCCCCCCCCCCCACTCACACTTAAGCACGACATTGCCCTCAATGTAGCAGAGGGAAAGATAAGGGGAACGATGTTACCGGATTTAAATACTGCCAGGAGACTGGAAGTGGACCAGTCAGCGGGGAACATATGAAACGAACGGACAGTTCTGCACGAAGGGAACATAAAGAACACACTAGCACACTGTGCGTTAGGGATCAGAGTTAGTCCAGATGGCCACAAAATAGACAATCCACAAAAGAAAACCAAAAGTACAAAAACAAACGACAGACTCAGTTCAAGCTCCGCACACACATGGAGCAAACATAAAAAGTCTAAAACAAAAACACACACTGAGGGGCGACGAGTACAAACTACTCATCGCCAAGGTTGTCGATGTCGTCCATGAAGGCGTCATCTCCGGCGGCCGGGGGTGGTAGGGGAGAGTCCTCCCAAGGAGTCCTCTAGACTGGTTTCTCGCCCGGTATCAGCTGGAGCAGGTGCTGGTGGACCTCCTGCATACACCGAAAGCAGGCCTTCTCCCGCTCGATGTGAGCCAGAGTCACCCCCTGCTGGGTCTCCATGCGGTCAAGGCGCTCATTATATGCAGCCATCCGGGTCTGATACTCGGCCTGGTGAGCCGAGTACTGCTGCTGGAACTGGAGCTGCTGGTCGAGGATTTGCTGATTCTAGATGCTCAGCTGCTGGAACTGGTGAGCGAAGTAGTCCTGAGATGGAAAGGTGGAATTGCTGCCCCCGTACTCGAAGGTGGTCGGGCGGGGGGCATCAGCATCATCCACATCCTCGGGGTGGATGTCCTCAGCAGCCTCATCCTCAGGAGCATCTGGCTGGTCCTCTGCTGGGATCTGAGGTTCAAGAAACCCCGCGATCCACTTGATGCCTCGATCGACTCGCAGCAGGTGCATACTCTTGATCGTGTCCTCGCCAAAAGCACTAGTGCCCCCTGCTCCGTGCACCCTTGCAGGGAAATCTGGAAGTACGTGGCCAGGCGGGTGATGAGGGGAGCGCAGTGGAGGCTCTTCAGTTCTGAAGCACTCTTGGCAAAGGTTCTGGCTATCACAGAACCCAGGTGGAGAAGATGGTCCGCCAGGCGGATGGATTGGATGAAATACATCGCTCTCCTGGAGATGGTGTTGGCACTCTCCCCGGCTGGAGCGTAGGACTTCACCAGCAAGTGGTGGAGAATGCGGTTATCGAGCGGCAGGGTGCTGACCTTCGTCCGCCCTGCAACGAAGGGACGCTGGCCGGGCTGAGCTAGGCGGGTGTACAGTGTCTTGAAGTTCAACCCCACCGGATCGTTGAGCTTCGTAACGTATTCCCTGTCATCGTCCAGGTCGAGCTCGAGAGCGGTCGCCAAGTCGTGGTAGCTCATGGAGCGGGGCGCACTGTCGAGCCGGAACTTGACGGCTTCACCGTCTGCCCAATCCTCTGTCTCTTCGTGCTTGAAGGTTGCATAGAACTCCAGCACGAGCTCGTGGTAAACTTTCTCGCGAATGGATAGCAGATGGCACCAAGGGCGGTTGGTGACAATGGCGGAGAAGTGGTCGTAGCAGTTCAGCTTCTCAAACTCCCGCCTGGACCAGCAATGATGCTGCCCAAACGAGCAGGCCAGGATGCGCTTAAACCGATCTTAGTGGGGGGGCCTCTTCAAATCCTTGGTAAAAGGGTGCTTGAGGTCGGGTTTCGTAATGGTCCTGCAAAAGAACAACCCAAAGTGGAGCCAAAAGAGCCATAGAAAAGGTTAATCACACCCCCACACTTGAGAACAGAAAACAACCGAACCATGGTTTCATCCATAGTTTGGGGGTCAATAACTTGATCAAACAAGCATAATCTGGGTGGGGGTGCACATCCACAATGTAGTAGGCAACTTAAGGTGCACATCCATAGCAAATACACCATCAAAGCACATTATTAAGGGCCCCAACCGGCTCCCACAAAATGGTATGAAAAACAGGCATTTCATCGAACACCTTGTGTGCACTATTAAGTAATGCATAAAATTGACAAATTCATAGCACACAAGGGCTCAATCAAGCATGGGGGACATTGCCCAACATCATTCACACATAAACCAAGCATTCCCCTCAATCAATTGCACAAAATTCACACATGGCAAAGTGGTTCTCTAAACATACACCCTAACACCCAATTCTCCACAATTCACAAAGGAAAGGGCAAAATCAAACCCGGAGACACAAGTAGAGGTGTAGGGGATGATGAGGGGAAGGCAATGGAAGCGACAAAAATCCCAAAATCAGCCCGGAAATTGCTCGTCGGAGCCTCGTCGTACTCTCGCCGGAAATCGCCTCCGGCGGCTCAAAATTGGTCCAAATCACCTCAAAATCGAGGGATAGGCCGAAAATGGGGAGGAAAGGCTGGGTGTGGTGCTGATTTAGTGAAAAATCGACCAAAGATGGCCGGAAAATCCCCAAAGAGGCGAGAAGTCGCGGTTTTCCGGCGGGGGGAGAGGATTCTGGCGAGGGGAGTTGAGTTTTCTGGCCACGCGGCCATGTCGGCCAAATATATAGGCGCAGGCTCGGCCACACGGGAACTCTCACACGCCCGTGTGAGGTGCAACAACGCCCGTGTAGGTCGACATGGGCTGGCCGAGGAAAACCACACGACCGTGTAATTTGCAACACTGGCCGTGTGGAAATTGCCCTCGGCCAAAACCACACGGCCAAAACCCAATTCCACACGGCCGTGTGAGTTTTAGGACTGGCCTTGTGGGCTGCCAGAACCCCGAATTTGACATGTTTTCACTCAAAATCGACATACGACTCTCAGACAACACCTCAAGACTCAAAAACACAAAAAATCAAAAGGAAAAAGGTAAGAAAATGCAAACCTAGGTGGGGTTGCCTCCCCACAAGCGCTTCTTTACCGTCTTTTAGCTGGATGCCAGTAGGTGGATGCTCAGAGGGGTGTCGGAGCAGGTGCCTTCAAGAGCGGATCCACATCGCTCTTGAGGTACAGCTTCAGATGGTGGCCATGCACACGGAGGGTGTGACCAACAACACTTTTCAACTCGACCTGGCCATCCGGCAGGATGCAAGCGAGTGAATACTGGGATGGCCAAGGCGGTCGAGGCTCAGAAGGCGAGACCACCTCATAGTGGTCTCCGGCTTTCTTGTGAGCAGGCTGAGCTACCAGCAGCGTCGGCCGCCACTCCTTCTTGATCTTTTCCTTTGGTGACGGGGTGGACGGGAGTGGCGGCGAAGATATGAGAAGGGGATCCTGCAAAATGGGAAGCACAGAAGGATACACGACAGGATCGTGCTCCTGGTGAGAAACAGCATGCAAAGGCAACGAAGCAGGTAGAGTATTAGCAATGGAAAATGCTATTTGCTCCTTGCCATCCCTCAAGACTAAGGTCCTATCATGCACATCTATGAGGGCCTTGGCGGTGGCCAGGAAAGGCCTTCCGAGTATAAGGGGCACTTCTGTGTCTTCATTGATGTCTAGGACAACAAAATCCACAGGATAAAAGAATCTGCCAACCTTAACTAGAAGTTCTTCCACTATGCCCCTAGGATGAATTATAGATCGGTCAGCTAATTTAACGCTCATCCTTGTTGCATTGGGTTCACCTAGGCCTAGTTTCTTGAACAATTTATACGATATCACATTAATACTAGCACCTAGATCCCCCAAGGACCTCTCGACATGCAATTTACATATAGAGCACGGGATAGTGAAACTACCTGGGTCCTTCTGCTTCTGCGGAAGCTTTTTCTGCAGAATGGCCGAGCACTCCTCACTGAGCTCCACAATGGCCAGCTCGCTCAGCCTCCGCTTCTTCGAGAGAAGCTCCTTCAGGAACTTCGCATACTTAGGCATCTGAGCTAGTGCCTCCATGAAGGGTATTTGAACATGTAGCTTCCTAAGAATGGACGAGAAGTTGCCGAACTCTGCCTCTAGCCTGTCTTTGTGAATCCTGGTGGGAAAAGGGAGCTTAGGCTTATATTCAGCCACTATAGGTTGTGGCTTTGGAGCTTGATCCTCTGGCTCCTTTTCCATCACCAGGTCTTCAGGGGTGATCTGGGTCAACTTCTTGGCACCCTTCTGGGGGCATCCGCAGTCACAATCCCACTTCGCAGCATAATGGCGTGCGACCCCTCCTTATGATTTCTAGGATTCGGTAGGGGTTGGCCAGGAAGTGTGCCAGCCGGTCTGGAAGCTAGGGCATCTGTCAGGTGCCCGATCTTGGTGTCCATATCCTGCAGGAGTGCCTGCTGGTTTCTCTGGCCAGCTTCAATCTCCATGAATTTACCTGCAGCCACTTCCATGAATTGCTCCAATTTGTTGAAATTTTGGGTACTAGTTCTCACCAAGGTAGTCACTAGATCCCTTAGTTCTGACACGGGATCGCCGGTGCTGGGTTTGATGGAGGTGCACCAGGTTGCTGGTACTCCTGCTGTGGGGGCTATTGAAAAGCCTACCCCTGTCTCGGCTGATAGAGTGGCTGTTGTTGCTGCATCTGGCCCGGCCGAGGCTGGTATGGCTGCCTCTGGTTTGGAAAACTAGCTGCAGGAGCCTGGAAGCCAGGTGGCTTTGGATTGTTGTTGCCACTCCATGAGAAATTTGGATGCAGGCGCCATCCTCATTGTAGGTATTACTGTAAGGATCGTTGCGCCTGGTATTGTTAATGAAGTTCACATGCTCCTGGGGTGTACTGGACTCACGCATGGCCTGGAAGTCCTCCACAGTATGATGGATGCTCTCGCACCACTGACAATGCATCGCCTAATGATGTCCCGCCCCTGGGATCATTCCAGAACGATCGATGGCTGAAACCAGTTTAGATACCACCTGCACCAAATCAGATGACTGGGTGGCTACAGCATGCACACCCCGCCCTGGTGTTCGTCTCGATCGCCTCGCAGTTCCCCAGTCATAGCCCTGCTCTGCCATCTCTTCAAAGAGTTGATTCAGCTGTGGCGGTGTTTTGGTGAGCATATTCCCGCCACAGACCGAGTCAATCAGTTGCTTGTCTTCTGGGAAGAGGGCATGGTAGAAGGTGCCCACCTTAAAAGCGTCGGTAAAATCATGGTTGGGACACTTGAGGAAGAGACTGGTGTATCTCTCCCAAGCATCCCTGATGGTCTCATCTTCATCCTGAGCAAAGTGGGTAATTTGCTTCTGTAGGTCCGTCGTCTTGGACGGCGGATGGTAGCGAGTGAGGAACTTGTCCGCCAGGTTGGCGAACGTGGTGATCGAGCCTGGAGGTCGAGTGTCTAGCCACTCATTGGCCTGCCACTCCAGAGTAAATGGGAAATACCTCAGCTGGATGGCATCGGCTGGGACCCCATTTATCTTGATTCCATCGATGAGCTCGTGGAATCGCCTCAGATGTGATCGGGGGCACTCCCTCTCTTTGCCATGGAACACCACCAAACGGCGCAGCATGGTGATGACAGAGGTGCTCACCTCAAAATTATTGGCTGAGACATAAGGGTGTTGAATGGGCGACCTCATGTGCGCGGCTCTGGCGGTCCAGTAGTATCCCATGGTCTACTCCTCAGGAAGGACCACATCATGGTCCTGTGGATCACCCATCTCTTCTTCGTCGGCGATTTGCAGCTGTGCTAGTGCCTCCTCCGCAGCCAGTCGCGCCCTTAGAGTCCGCTTGAAGTTCCTGCAGGTCCGTTCAAGCTCCTGGTCTAATGGTAGTAGATCTCTCGACTGGCTACGGGTCATGCACTACCTGCACACAATCAGCGAAAGCAACCCGTGAAGGCACACAGGTGGAAGAGAGAAAATGCAGTAAAGAAAAAGCTAGAGTAAAAACTTTCACGTTTCTCCAATAACCTAGAAGTTTCCCCGGCAACGGCGCCAAAAACTTGACACGCTACGACACAACACCTAACAATGGCCAAGTGTAACAAATGAAAGGGACTGCAGTAAAGTGGCAAGTTGTAATTATCAACCCGGGGTCTAGATCTACTGCCTACTCCGTGAATATCTATTATCTAGCCAACTAAGTTGATTGATTGTGGTTTTAACTTACAGCAGTAACAAAGCAGGAATCGATTCGGTTTTCTAAAGCAAAGGAAGAGTCACTCGAGAATGAGTTCCCCTAGCTCCTTAGTTAGGTTTCAGTTGTAATTACCCTGGGTTGATTTACTATTGATTAAACTGCGGAAGATCCGACAGTAGCTTGGAATCTCTTAAGCTGACCAAGCCCTCTCAGTCTAACTACCCGGCAAACGACTAGTCTTCACCGGGATAGAAAGCTGAAGCAATAAGCACAAAACTCCGCTACTAGAATTGGATTCCAGTACAAAGCACTAGACTGACTAACTCTGGTATAACCAATCCACTACTACCGAATGATGAAGCTCTAACAACCTAATTAGATTCTATCTATCTCAGGTTGTAGCAGAAATCAAGAAAGCTGATCAGACTTCAATTAATTCAATGAATCATGCATCATTCGATTAAAACCAAACGGTATAGCAATACCAAGTCATTACAATCAAGATCCCTAACACATGGAACTAGGGTTCTTCATACCCAAGTGAAAGAGGGTTCTACTCCATATATAGAGAGAGAGGAAAACAGAACACAAAGCAGTCATACTCATAATAATGGTAAGAATCTTCTCTGGGATGATGATCTTCACTCCTATGATGATCTCCAAGCTCGATTGATGAAACCCAGCTCCAAAATCACTTCTAGGATGTGTTCTTTGCACTTTCTCTCTCTAGGGCTCTGTTTTTGCTCTGAAAAGTCGATCCCCTCTCCTTTGGCTCGAATTTGGGTTAAAACCCAGAATTCCTGACTCACACGGCCAGGACACACGGCCGTGTGGCTATCCCAGATGCCCGTGTGAGTTGTGCAAAACGCAGAGTTTCGATAAGTGGCTTCAGGCTTCCTACACGGCCACGACCCACACGGCCGTGTGGATTTCCAAGGTGCCCGTGTGAGTTCCCTGGAATTTCCACACGGCCACAAAGGGTCCCCTAACGGCCGTGTGGCTTATAGGCATGCCCGTGTGACTACTCAGCTTCTTGCCAAACGTCCAAACTTCGTCCAATCGACCCCGAACTCGTTCCCAAACCTTCATTCACGTACTAGGACCTGAAATATCACAAACAAGAATAACCTAGCATGAAATAGGTCTAAAATACGAGAATCAACATCTCAAACAGCTCCTTAGTTAGGTCACAGTTGTAATTACCCTGGGTTGATTTATTGTTGATTAAACTGCAGAAGATCCGACAGTAGCTTGGAATCTCTTAAGCTGACCAAGCCCTCTCAGTCCAACTGCCCGGCAGACGACTAGTCTTCAGCGGGATAGAAAGCTGAAGCAATAAGCACAAAACTCCACTACTGAAATTGGGTTCCAGTACAAAGCGGTAGATTGATTAACTCTCGTATAACCAATCTACCACTACCGAATGAAGAAGCTCTAACAACCTAATCAGATTCTATCTATCTCAGGTTGCAGCAGAAATCAAGAAAAGATGATCATACTTCAATTGATTCAATGAATCATGCATCATTCGATTAAAAACCAAACAGTATAGCAATCCTAAGTCATTACAATCATGATCCCTAACACATGGACCTAGGGTTTTTCATACCCAAGTGAGAGAAAGTTCTACTCCATAGAGAGAGAGAGAGAGAGAGGAAAACAGTAAGCAGAGTAGTCATACTCATAAAGATGAGGAAAATCTGCTCTAGGATGATGATCTTCACTCCTATGATTATCTCCAAGCTCGATTGATGAAACCCAGCTCCAAAATCACCTCTAGGATGTGTTCTTCGCACTTTCTCTCTCTAGAGCTCTGTTTTTGCTCTGAAAAGTCGATTCCCTCTCTTTTTGCTCAAATTTGGGTTAAAACCCATAAAATCCCGACCACACGGGCAGGCCACACGAACGTGTGGCTTTCCCAGCTGCCCGTGTGAGTGTTAAAACGTCGAGTTTCAATTAAGTGACCTGCCTCCAGCGAGGCGATGCTTTGGTCTATCTTGGTAAAATTCGCCTGGCTGGTAGTCATGAATGCCCTAAAATGTTTTTCAGCTCCGTCATCTGATTATCTGGAGCTGGAGCTGCTGTTGGCTCGGCATACTAACGTTGGGGCTGCTGGAATGGTTGCCCCTATCTAGGCTGGTAAGGCTGCTGCTGTGGGACTGGCCCCTGTCTAGCCTGGAAAGGTTGTCTCTGCTGAAAACCACCTGCTGGTGCTGGGAAACCAGGTGGTTTAGTGGTGTTGCTACTCCAAGAGAAATTGGGATGCTGGCGTCACCCCTCATTGTATGTATTGTTGTACGGGTCAAGGCGCCGAGCATTGGCGATGAAGTCCAACTGCTCTTGGGGAGTAGAAGACTCCTGCATAGCCTGGCAGTCTTCCACCAGATGATTTAAGCTCTCACACCACTGACATTGAGCTACTGGAGGTGTAGCCAAACCTATGCCCGAAATAAGACTGTTGGGCTGCTTCAACGTCTGTACTAACTCGGCCACCTGCTGCTCTAGCCTGGACCCGGCCTCCATGGCGTGCACACCACGATCCCGGGAATTTCTGCCTCTGGTGCTCTGCCCCCAGGATTGATCTCTGGCAGCCAAGGTACTAATCATCTGGTTCAGTTCAGGTGGAGTCTTAGTAAGAATATCCCCTCCTGGGCATAGAGACTCAATCACCCTCTGGTTGTCCGGAGAGAGAGAGCACTGTAGAAGTTCCCCACGGTGAATGCATCACTGAGGCCATGATGGGGACACTGCCAGAAAAATTCCATGTACTGATCCCATGCATCACGAAGTGACTCGTCTGGCTCCTAGCGAAAGTGAGTGATCTCTCGCTGAATCTCTGTAGTCTTCGATGTCGAATAGTACCTGTGCACGAACTTGTTGGCCATATCGTCCCAAGAAGTGATGGACAATGGGGGCTGGGTCTCCAACCACCTCTTAGCATGCCCCGCCAAAGAATGGGGGAAGAGGTGAAGGCGGATCGCATCATCAGGGACAACGTTCATCTTAAACCCGTTCGTCAGCTGCAGGAAACGGGAAAGATGCACCCTTGCCTTCTCATCCTTCAAGCCATGAAACTGGATAGAGGATGTAATGAGTTGAATCCAGCATGGCTTGATCTCAAAATTGTTCGCTGGAATCGGCGGATAGAGGATGATAGGGTGGATATCAGCAACCCGTGGAGTGTAGTAGGACTCCAAGGTGGGACCCGGCGGTGGTGGTTGATGATGAACCCCATCTGCCTGGGGTATTGGGTTGTTCCCCATGATCTGGTTCACTGGGGGAACCTGGAGAGGTATCCCCTGGGGTGGGTTATGGTCGCCTTCCATCTCGTACTCGTTCTCGGAATCGCTGCTCAAATGGTCGTCTATGCGCTCCTCTGTAGCCAGTCTAGCTCGCTGTTGTCTCCTAAGTTGGCGACAGGTGCGTTCAAGCTCCGGATACAACAGCAGTAAACCTCCTGACTGGCTATGGGTCATGCACTACCTGCACACAGTCAAGCAGCAAACCCGTGAAGGCACAAGGGTGACAAAGCAAACAATGCGAAAAAGAAAAGCTAAATTAACATAATTCACGTTTCTTCAACAACCTAGCCGTCCCCGGCAACGGCGCCAAAAACTTGACTCGCTCTTACCGTCACTCTAGAAAATGGCTAAGTGTAACCACCTCCTAAAGCGTAGTATAGCGGGTTTGGGTTTTAATGTCAACCCGGGTCCTAGATGTGATGACTACCCCGTGAGTTCTTATTATCTAGCAGTGAACTTTTAGTGAAGGTCCAAACAAGCAAACAAGCAAAGCAAGTAAAAGGGTTGTTTTCAAGTCGAGAGAGGTCACCCGGATATGGTTCCCCCTAGACTGCAGTTAAGCCGGATTGTAATTTACCAAGTTCAATTTCAGTGATAGTTATACTGCGGGAGGTTCTTAACCAGTCTGAAGTCTCGACTAAAGGTCTCCAAACCCTCTCAATCTGAGTCTCCAGCGGGCGACTAACCTCCACCGGAGTAAACAGATTGAGGCCCTAACGAACCAAACCTCCACTACCGAAGTGAATTCGGTACAAAATAGTGAATTGACTTCTCGACTAAAGTCGTCGATTCACTACCTTCAATCAAGGGTGCTCTATCAACCTAGGCATATATTCTCTTTCTAGGTTAAAGCAGAAACAACAGGAATTTGATCAGGATTCATGCCATTCAATAAATCAAACCTCAATTGAATATAATCATATCACAGAATCTGTACTTGGGTTCATACAATCATACCTAACATACAAATCTAGGGTTCTTCATACCTAGGTGAATTAGGAAGTTACTCCATAGAGAGAGATGAAAAATCTATCTCAGATGCGGGAACCATACTGTGAAGGATGGGAATCTGCTTCTGGCACTCAATCAGGTCTTCTCCAAGCTCAAGCCGGGCTCCAATGGTGATGGAGATCGATCTATGACACTTGTAGGATCAGTTTCGTCACTTTCTCTCTCTAGGTATCGCTCTTTCTCTCTAAAACTCCAAACCCCCCTCCTTTGGCTGGAAATTGGGTTAAAACCCAGAAATTCCCGAGTCACACGGCCAGACCACACGACCGTGTGACTTTCCCAGCTGCCCGTGTGGCTTTGCAAAACGCGGCGTTTCGTTAAGTGACTTCAGGCTTCCTACACGGCCAGACCCACACCGCCGTGTGGATTTTCGGGATGCCCGTGTGAGTTCCCTGGAATTTCCACACGGCCCGTGTGATTTTGCCCGTGCAATTCGATGTCACACGGCCGTGTAGGTTTTAGGCGTGCCCGTGTGGCTCCATCAGCTTCCCGCCAAATGTCCAATCTTCGTCCAATCGACCCCGAACTTGTTCCCAATCCTTCATTCACGTACTAGGACCTGAAATATCACAAATAAGAACAACCTAGCATGAAATCGGCCTAAAACGCGAGAATCGACATCTCAAACGGCTCAAGAATAGGGGTAAAAACATGTGTAATCAATGGTCTATCAGAACACGATCTCGGCAATCTGCACTTTGGATAGATGAAGGGAGAAGAACAGAGTTTTCCAAGCATCAATTGGATCAAGAGTCTCCAATCGGCCTCATATGCCCTCCCGACCAGCTAGCTGCCACTGTTCCTTGGCTACTCTACATTGGAAAAAACAGTGTGAGAATGATTCCAAACCATCTGAACAAACCGGGAAGATCATAGTTGGTACAAGCTTCTTGTCAAACAACACTGTTTGTAATGGGAGGAAGCCACGGACAAGCCGCCAAAAGAAAATCTTCAGCTTAGGTGGTACCGGGAGATTCCATAAAACTTTCCAGAACCTGCGATCAAAAGGCAAAGGAGCTGGGGGGTGTCGTAAGTTAAGCTCGTTAGTCAAAACATGATATCCAGTTTTTACCGTATATTCCCCAGATTTCGAATAATGCCATATCATGAAACCTTGACCGACCTTACTCCCTGAGGTAAGAAACACTTTCTTATAGCATAATCAACTTTCGTGGCAGCTTTCTTTTCTACTTTGCCCACTTTATTTCTTTATTTCTTTTTCTTTTTTTACTTGATGAGGGCTAGTTGAGCATCTGTTAAGAGTGAGTAATCAATCCAAAACATCCATTGGTTCACAAACACATGAAAACTGAATATTTACAGAATCCTACTACATATCTCGATCATCATCATAGGATGTTTTCAATCTCAAACAAGGCATTCATACATCCATGGTAATAGCCAAGAGATTCAAAACAAAACACCAAAAGTGACACTACGATCATGCAAATGTAGAAGTTGCTTTGCTTGGAGCCCTCAATTTTTTTAAAAAAATTGGGATTCAACTAGACTCCAAACACTTAAAATCACACCAATCATTCACACACACAAACATAATATAATACCCCTCTCCACACACACACACACACTTAACCTCGACATTACCCTCAATGGTGTAAAATAAAGAGGTAGAACAATGTTATCGGAGGTCGGGTGAGATCCGAAAGAGAAAGGCATTGTCCAAAGCACCACCAGCTCCCCAAAGGTTGTCTTATTGAAGAGAAAAGAAAACTAACTGTTGGTGGTTGGGTTTCCTCCCAACAAACGCTTCTTTTACGTCAGGAGCCAAATGGTGATGCTCAAGTCTCGGTCCATCCTAAAACCTCCTTGAAGTTGAGGTTCTCGTCGGTGATGTGGAGTTGCAAGTCACGAGCATTAGATGCTTCAAATGATGTAGATGGCTCGTGAACTTGGTATGAATGGAGGCTCCACCCACAAGACCTTTCCTTCTTCATTCTTCTTTTTGACCCATACCAAGTAGGACATCATCGATTGACCACCCTCACATCCACCAAGAGGTATCGATGATGGTTTGGCTTTGGCTTGGCAATAAGCCGCAAACGGGTCCTTCTCGAGTAGTGAATCAAGGTCGGGTGGAAAGCATTGGTAGCACTTGTAACTTGTAGATGCTTTATCCAACACGACATCGTCCTCATCTCGGACTGCCCTTGCATATTCAACCTCAACCTACCTCCTTCAAAATTTGGTTCTTCTCATTGGAACAACCAAGATCTTCCTCTTCTTCAATGCTCACTTCCTCTTCTTCAACCTCTTATTTTTCCTTCATATTCATGTCTTCAAGCACGGTTTGGAGGGCAAGATGCCATGCAAGATCATTGAAAGGGTTCTCTTGCTCCTCTACCCTCGTGACTTGGTCGTCAAAGTTGTTCCGGGAGGGGGAAAGTTATGAGAGTCATCAAGGGAATCTTGATCATCCTCACCACGGGAGCTCTCCGAGGTGAGTTCGTCTTGATCTACATAGTCTTCATCGATCGCCCTTTCGACCTACACTTCTTCTTCCAATGGTGAGAGGCAATGGCGTGCACAAGCTCGCACAACCTTCTCTTCTAGTGTTAAACCGAGTGGAGGGAGGGGTTGGAAATCCGTGTTAGAGCATGTTCTTTCAAAATTCTTCATGGCAAGCTCCAATTTGGACTTCTCTTTGGGTTGTGGGAGATCCAAATTCAAGCATCATTCGTTGGTGCATCGGGCAAACCGCTCCACCATGAGCTCCAATTGGCTTTTTGGCTCCGATTGTGGAGTGTCACATGGTCTTGAGGAATGCCCAATGAAGGCCTCCATTGTCAACTCCAACTTGGATTTCTCCTCAGTTTGTGGAGAGAATTTTCTTGGTATGGGGAAGCTTCTTGAAATCTAAATGGTATGGTTGTTCTTCTTGGAAGGGAGCTGGATCATGAAACCCGGTTACTTGGCTTTCACCCTTTTGATTGTTCCATGAAGCTCCGGGGTACCCCCATTCAGGTGGTTCTGGAAACCCCCGCATGTTGTAGAAGTTATTGGAATCCATGATTCAACCTATACAAACAAAAATACAAAAAGAAAATCAAACAAACACAAACCCAATTTTTCAATATAATGAAGAAGATCGAGCTGAGCGTGGTGTACAAACTTGTCTTTTTTATGTCCTTGAGTTGAGACTGAAGGCTTATGTGAGAATGATCATCAAGCAGTGTAGGAGATTAGACTTTATAGAGAGAGGCTTGAGAGATTTGGGAAGAAAACAACTATCTCATGTGCCACCACTTTACCTCCATGTATTCAATTATGATGACTTTTTACTAGGGCTGGTAATCGGTCGGTATCCGGTATTCGGTATACCAATTTACCGTCGATATTCGGTATACCAATTTACCGTCGGTAAATTACTGGTCGATATCTGGTATACCGGTTGGCCAAATATTGCAGTCGAATACCGATACCGTCGGTATGCGGTATACCGAATACCGATGGTAACTGGTTCGGTACCCGGTAATACCGAATACCGGTTTACCGAATACCAGCCCTACTTTTTACTCATGATGTTGTAATGTTTTCAAATTCTGTGTAGTTATTTGCAATCATTTGCTTAAATAAATAGTTGAATGGTGGACACTATTTTGAGAGGAAGCTACAAATTTTAGGCAAGTTGTGTGAATTTTGTCTCAACCTTCTTCTTCTAGATGTGAGCGAAACTAGAGTGTGTTTGACCATATCCATAGCAAGCGGAGGAATCCATTGAAGCATCAAAGATTAATGATCTTGTTTATGTGACTTACAATATAAGGTTGAAGAATAGCTAATGTTTAAATTGTAGGGTAAATACAATTTAATATCCAAACCTTTCATTTTAAACAATATAATAGCCAAACCTTTTCGAAAACAATCTAATATCCAAATCGTCAACTTTTCGTTCGTTTGATCGTTAGTTGACACTTTAAAACAGCTTTGTTTAGGGGAAATTGTCACAATACAACTTTGTTTTCTTGTGTTGGCATTGCAGATGACTGAATATTTAGATATTCTATACCATCATGGTAGAGTCATGGACTTCTCGGGTTTGGAACTCCGATATGTTGGTGGTTTTTCAGAGAAGATATCGATGGATATTGATGAAGTGTCGTACTTCGATCTTTTTTGAAGTGTCAACTAACGGTCAAACAGACAAAAAGTTGCGATTTGAATATTAGATTGTTTTCGAAAAGGTTTGGCTATTATATTGTTTAAAATAAAGGTTTGGATATTAAATTGTATTTACCCTAAATATACAACATTGTAAAGTTTTTGACACTTCATATACTTAATTGTTTATTTTCTTTGACTTGTAAGTGCTTGAAGAAGAAGTGGGAGAAAGATACAAGTGATAATGACCAATTAGTTAACATTGATTTTTGGATTGGAGAAGAAGACCCAAGTACAAAATAGACTATGAGAAGATTGAAAATAGTCTTTATGAGGAGGATGAATCATCCTCCTCATCATCATGTAGAAAGCGTCCTCGTGTTTGAAGGTTTGTTTCTTATACCATCTATAGAAAAGTCAACACATTCTTATGATAATGATCTTGTCATTAGTAAATAGTAATAATTATCAATATTTGATTTCATGTGTTGATGTAGAGGACTTTGAGTATGATGTGATCGATGAAATTGGTTTCGACATTTCTCATATCGTTGATGCAATGGAGATGTACGAATTTATCTTTGAAGATTGAGTATTTTTTTTTAATCTGGAACTCTAAGTTGAACATTTGAATATTGATATTATATGGTGGACTTAAGTGTGTTAGAACTCTCTGTTATATTTGATAAGATTTTATATAATTTGTCTATATATGATGTTTTTCATATATTTAGACTAGACATGACTAAAATGATCTGTCATAGTGTCATTAATCTTCAGCTCACTTTCTTTACCAAGCCAACGAGTTATATCTATTGAGAACGTTGGTATTCATAATTGGAGCAAAATCTATTTTGGTGAGGCGAAAATGCCAAATCTAAAAGGAATTGCTAATTATCTCGCCCTAGATCTTTTTAATCACCCTAACTTAAAAATTAAAAATTCCGATCTTTTTAATCTAAGGGTCTAAATTCTCGTCGGCGACACAATCAACAAAGGAAGAAAAAACAAATCCCGATCGCGAGGCCATCTCCAATCTCTCCGTAGGCTGTTGGGAGAGAGAAATCTCTGCAAACTTGCTGGAAACCTGAATAAGCCCTACTTCGGCGCCTACTCTAGGGTTTCTCCACTTCCCCCCTTCTTCCCCAATTCGCATATCTCAGGTACGCTTCCCCTCCATACTTCTTCATCTCCACTTCGTCACTTCCCTTCGGTCTCTCGACGTATCTCTCGCTGTGTAGCCGTCTTGTTCGATCAATAGCTTCCTCCATGGAAACCGAGTAATTGAGCCGGAAGTAAGTAGGGGTTAGGGTTATGGAGCTTTCTTTCATTCAATCTGCATCATCGCTTAGTTTGGATTCACTCGCAGTGCTCATTCCTGTTTCGCGAGAATGGAATCTTGCAGTTTTTTGCTCTTGTCAGTCTAGTTCATTGAACATTTTTCATAATGGTGTAGATGCAGGCTAAGAACTAGAAGTTCGTAATCCTAGTGGTTTGCTTTAGGTTGTCGGCTAGCAATATCTGCAAAGTTAGTGACTTTCGAGATGCCACTATGCCAGTTAACAATTAAAGGTTGTTGATTTCAATTAAGATCTCGTTTGCACTCTTGAATAGGGATATATTAATGGAAAGTTGAAAAGGTGGTGTCATTCTAACTGAAAGTGGGGGTGCAGTTATTTGCAGGATATATGGATTCCCCTGAATGTGGCAGAAGCCATTCGAAGCAAGATGTAGATGATAGTTCGGACATAAAGAGTGATAGGGCTGGAGATGATGAAGATTTCGAGGGAAGTGATAAAAGGAAGCACAGGTCAAGCAAGTCTAGAAAGTTGAACAATGGGGATGAAGGTGATGGATTGGATGGTAGTGGGAGACGGAGAAGTAGTGGTGGGGATAGAAGCGAGAGCCGTAAGAGGTCAGGTGTTGGAAGCTCTAGCAGGGTTGAGAGCGACGAGGATGATTACGAAGCTCGGAAAGATTCGAGGTCAAAACAAGCGAAGAAGAAACAAGAAGAGAGTAGCTTGGAGAAGTTGAGTAGTTGGTACCAAGATGGAGAGTTAGAAACTAGGGGCGATAAGTCCGGAGGTAAAGCACATGGGCTTCGTCCTGATGAAAGTGACAGAAGGAAGGCGACTTCAAAAGTTTCTGAACATGAAAGTTCTAGAAGTAAAAAAGATGAAATGTCGGTGGATGGAGAACATGAGAAGGTACTAGATAAAGAGGCAAAGCATTCTGAGAGGAGAGAGAGCAGTCGAGAGAAGGGTCATGGCTCTTCTGAACAGGGGAAATCCTCAAGGAAGAAATTGGATGAATTAGATCCTGATAGGAAAGCTGAAGAAAATGAGAAGGCTGAAACGCGAGTGGGCAAGTCTTCTGATTCTAAGCATGAGAATTCCAAAGAGAAAAGTGCTTCTGCAAAAGCTGAACAAAGTGAAACCAAAGGTAGAAATGTGGATGTGAGCAGTGAGAAAAGTTTGAAAAGCACCAGCAAAGATGATAAGAAAGTCGACGCAGAAAGAAGTAAGAGCAAAAACAGATCAGAAGCTGTAGAGGAAGACAATAAAGGTAGTCCTGCCAGTCGTGAGGACAGGTTGGGTCGTGAGAAAACTGAGAAGCACAGGCAGCAGAGGTCTTCTTCTGGTAAAGATGTTACTGAAAATCGTGAAAGATCCTCCCATTTAGAGGAAGATGGGAATGTATGGACAAGAGAGAAGGGTTCAAGAGAAGTACCCCGTTCTAACAGGTCTAGGACGCCTGAGAGGAATGAAAGAAATGTTGATGCCAGACGACGAGACAACGAGAAAGATAATCACAGGGATGATAGAACAAAAGCAAGGGATGACAACCGGAATGATCGGAATAGAGATAGGGAATCTTCTAAAGACAACTGGAAAAGAAGGCAACCAATAAATAATGACAGAGATTCAAAAGATGGAGATGTTATGTATGATCGTGGGAGAGACTGGGAGCAGCCAAGACATGGTCGGGAAAGGATTGACAATGAAAGGCCCCATGGTCGAAACAGAGGTGAAGCTGTAAAAACCTCATCAAATTTTGGTATCTCAAACGAGAATTATGATGTTATAGAGATCCAAACCAAGCCTCTTGAGTATGGACGGCCAGATTCTGCTTCCAACTTTGCTAGGAGAAGTGAGACTAGTCATGACACAAAATCAGCAACCAATCTTGAGGGTAGAAGGCATGATTCATATGGGTCTGGATCAGCAGCTGAGGATTCTAGAGAGAGATATGGGGATGATCCTACATCAATGCAGGATGCAACTTCATGGAGAGACGACAGTGAAAGCCAAGGAGGAAAAGGAAGAGGCCAGAAGGGCACTTTCTCTGGTCGTGGTGGTTCTTCAAGTTCTTCTGGTGGTTCACAACCTCCATTTGGAAACCAGGATCACGGTTCCTTTGGCAGAGCTCTTCCACAGGGTGTAAAAGGAAATAGGCTGGGCAGAGGAGGAAGAGGGAGACCTGGTGGGAGAGACAATCAACAGGTTGGACTTCCGTTGCCCATAATGGCATCTCCCTTTGGACTTGGACCTCCTCCTGGTGCATTGCAGCCGCTTGGGCCTGGTATGTCACCAGCTCCGGGAGCTCAGATCCCCCCTGGAGTTTTTATCCCATCCTTTTCACCACCTCTTGTTTGGCCCGGTTCTCGTGGAGTTGACATGAATTTGCTTGTTGCTCCACCCTCTCTATCTCCTATCCCTCCTGGACCTTCAGGCTCAAGATTCCACCCTAATTTAGGGACTCCAGCATCAAACCCTGCTATGTTTTTCAATCAGGCAGGAGCTGGAAGAGGGGTAGTGCCTGGTAGTATGCTAGGTCCTGCCTTTAATGCTTCAGGACCAGCAGGACGGGGGGCTCCACCAGATAAAACCCCTGGGAGCTGGGCACCTTCCAGAAGTGGTGGACCTCCTGGTAAGGCTCCTTCGAGGGGTGAGCAAAATGACTACTCCCAGAATTTTGTTGATACTGGTATGCGACCTCAGAATTTTATTAGGGAGCTGGAGCTGACTAATGTTGTGGAGGATTATCCAAAACTCAGGGAGCTGATACAGAAGAAGGATGAGATTGTGGCTAAAGCTGCATCTGCTCCCATGTATTTACAAGGCGATCTTCGTGAACTTGAGCTCTCCCCGGAGTTGTTTGGGACCAAGTTTGATGTTATCCTGGTAGACCCGCCATGGGAGGAGTATGTTCATCGTGCTCCAGGTGTTGCTGATCATATGGATTATTGGACATTTGAAGAAATTTTGAATCTTAAGATTGAGGTAGTGGCGTTACATGCTCATGCCTCTATAGTCTTAGCACTTGCATTGCATATGTCATGGTGATTATAGTTGAGAAATGCTGTTTTCTCTTCTAAAATATTTGCCTTCCATTGTATAGGCGATTGCAGATACACCGTCTTTCATCTTCCTTTGGGTGGGGGATGGTGTGGGTCTTGAACAAGGTCGTCAATGTTTGAAAAAGGTACTAGCTCTGAGATTTGAATCAATGAAATATGTTGTTAACTCTTACATATCTATAGCTGAGCCTGATAGCGGGTCTCTCCAATTGTGCTTTAGTGGGGCTTCCGAAGATGCGAGGATATTTGTTGGGTAAAAACCAACAAAAGTAATGCAGCACCAGGATTGCGACATGATTCTCATACTCTTTTTCAGCACTCAAAGGTTAGTAACAATGTCATGTTTTGCCTTTGCACATAACTGTCCCTTTACCTTCGCTAAAACTTGGGTCATTTTGCCCTGAAACATCCAGGAACATTGCCTGATGGGGATTAAAGGAACAGTTCGCCGCAGCACTGATGGCCATATCATACACGCCAACATTGATACCGATGTAATCATTGCTGAGGAACCTCCATATGGTTAGTTGCCCTTTAACTTCATGCCCTCCAGGATTTGGAGAATCTGAATATAGAAGTGGAAACTGCTTCCTTTTTGTGATTGAGTGCCCTTCTTCTGCATAGTTGCTGAAGAGTAAAATTGAAAAGCACTATAATCTTAGAGTTGTATCGTGAAATTGTATAATTTTGATTAATTTCAAATTATGATTCTCACTTAATTGTAGATCGTGGGAAAAAAAAATAGTAAGATTCTTCAAGTGGAGTCTTAAATCGTCTATTCCAACAAGGCTTGCCTATCTAGAATCTTAAATCTTTAAGATTTATGGACTCATGTTGCCTTGTCGAGTTGTTTTTAATCATGATTTTTTGACAACATGGTGCCTTAACGAGTATTTTACAATCAAATTGTAGGTTCTACTCAGAAGCCTGAAGATATGTATAGAATCATAGAGCACTTCTCCCTTGGCCGAAGAAGGCTTGAACTCTTCGGTGAGGATCATAACATCAGAGCTGGCTGGTTGACAGTTGGTAAAGAACTATCATCATCAAATTTCAATGCTGAGGTACAGACATCTTTCATCACAACACTTGATGTTCCAACCTCCTGCTATCGTTCACCCTTAAACAAGAAATCTATTTTTATCTTTTCTCAGACGTATGTGAAGAACTTTGCCGACAAGGACGGGAAAGTCTGGCAAGGAGGCGGTGGCCGGAACCCTCCCCCAGAGGCACCGCATTTGGTAGTAACCACGCCAGAGATAGAGTCGCTTCGGCCAAAGTCGCCAATGAAGAACCAGCAGCAGCAATCAGCCTCGATTTCTCTGACAGCTGCTAATTCCTCCAGCAGACGACCACCAGCTGCCAACTCCCCACAGAATCCAGCTGGATTTGCGCTGAACCCTGAGGCATCTAGTTCGAATCCTTCGACTCCAGCTCCATGGTCAGGACCACCTCCCTTGGAAGGAGGGTTTCGAGGGAGAGAAGGTATGACTATGGCGCCACCGGAGGAGAAGATTTTTGAAATGTATGGATTTAGTGGCCCTCCTAATGGAGAGCACCTAGATTTTGACGCTCACAGACCGATGAATTTGATGTAGCGAAAACGCTAGGCTTGTGGTTATTGTAACTTTTCTGTGTAATTCTTTTTCCCGGTTATAAATTATAAATGAAAGAGAGAAAATGCAGAATGTGCATCAGTGTAGCATGGTGGGCAATGATTAGGGTGCTGTAAAAATTAAGTCGAATTGAAAGCTAGATCGAATCAGATTGTATCATAGGTATTTTAATTTCGCTTTTATTCCAAGAATTAACGTTTAGAGAGATTCAGATTGACCCAAAGGTATATGGACTCCAAAAACTCACGTGGATTGAATCGGATCAATTGATCAAATACGATTACAATCAAATAACGATTATTCTTTGGGTTGATTTGGAATGACTGTAAATCCAGTCCTTGGTCAATTTGGAACGATTCTGTGCCGGCAGATGAATAGAAGAGGGACAAACAACATTGGCCCTCAACAATAAGGTATGTTTTGCAACAAGTCCATTTTTCTACAACAAAATTGTAATTTACATCTTCAACATATTTCACTGGCTTTGATAGCTTTCAAGCTGGCTGCATATATCTCATCTCTATCCTAACAACTACAAAACCAGACATCTAGCAGGGCCTCATTTCCTCTAGGACTTTGCGGTGCCAGGGCTTTCGAGCATTGTCATCAATTCCAAGAGGATTCTCATGTCTCACTTTCTGGCTTTGCTGAGCCGGGCGATAAGGCAGCTGCAGCATCTTTGACTGTTGCAAGTAATAAAACAAGATTGTGAGCGAATGGGAAAGGAGCCAGATAGAGTGATTTTGTCATGCATTACTAATAACCTGTGGGTTGAGCTTGAGCTTCCTCTACTTGGCTATCGGCCATGTCAGGAGTCGGCATTTGTTGTTGAGCAACAGATGCTTCCGGCTGCTCTTCTGCGACTTTAGCTTCTGGCTGGTTATCGAGGACAGGCATCTCAGATTGCTGCTGGCTAGCGGATGCCTTGAGCTGTTCTTCTGTGACTTTTAATAACTCATCGCTGGTATATGCATTGTTCGGGGCTGGAGTACCATCTGTAATTTTTCAGGGACATACAACCAGTCAACCACTACTGAGATTATATAGATCGGAGCTACTGACAAAGACAAGAACTACTACTCTGTCTCTGTGCTCTGTGGCTTAAGACATCAATGTCAATGATACCATTGGCGTTCTATCCAACCATCGAAGTATTCAGCAGAAAAGCTCCGGAAATTCCAGGCAGATTCTGACCCGTCTACTCACTCAAGCAAGGTAGTGCTAAATTTCAAACTCATTGGTTTGACAATGGCGAAGCAGAAAACATGTCCAAGCTTCTGCTCTTGTAACAATAACGGAAACACGAAATATGGTTGCTGAAGAGTTGCACGGGCGAACTTACTGGGTTCAGCTTGAGCTGGAGAATCTGCAGTGCTGGTAACTGATGAAGAAGGCGATGAAGCAGCAGGAGGAGCACTAGGTGTTTTGTTGGAGAAATTTGTGGTTTGTGTAACATTTGTTATCTCGTCAAGACCAATCTCCTTCTCAAGGGTGCTTTTGAACTCTCTAGAAACTTCCTAAATTAGTAGATGTAAGTGAATCGACCATAGTATATATAAAACAACAGCAGTGAAAGAAGACACTACCACTGGAAAACCACAGAGGTTAATCACTATCTACCTGGAGTTCTCTAATGGTAGGTTGAAATGCCCGCAAAGTCTTGCCCAAGTTGCGGGCAACCTGCATATAAGAAGCTCAAAATTAAGGATACCAGAACCATTTTCCGTTCTCTATTGCTATACAACTATAGCTGCCATATCTCAAATTCTTTCCTCCTACTTTGAACCACGGTGACAAGTAACGTATGATGATTCCCTAAACTTACAAATAAGCTTCATTAACCCATTCCTTTCCGGTTTAAACTTTCAGCTACAGAGTAACGAAAGGGAATTCAACGGTAACTAACCTCGGCGAGACCTTTTGGACCAAACACCAGTAAAGCCACCACTCCAATGACCAAAGCTTCCGGAGCTCCAACTCCGAACAAAGAAGCACGAACTACCCTGCTGCCATTACACCTCCCTTTCCTTTCTGAAAACGCCAAATTCCCAGATCCCCCAATCGATAAAACACATCATTTCCCATCACTATGAAGCTAAAATGGAAAGTATAAGCACACCCAACTTAGAAACACTCTACTTACTACCTTTATGAAGAGACTTTGGAGTAATTGAGATGCTGAGCTGTTTTAATCCACTCCATTGAGACAAATTCCCTGAACCCAGTTGGGGTACCCAAGTAGAAAGGCCAAAGTTGGGAGCTTTACAGCAGGAAATCGAAGAACAAGGGCGAAGAAGAGATCTTGCTCTGGTGGAAGTTGAAAATGAAGTGGTTGGAGTTGAAACCAGAGTCGCCATCGCCATTCACGAACTATTCCAGTGGGATTATGATGTAGAGGAAGGAGTGGGAGATGGGATGTTTAGAACGCTGGGATTCATCAACTGCTGCTTGGTAATGAGACGAACAGAGGCCGGTAATGCCCGGAGAAGATGGGAATGAAATGAAGCCACTCTCTGCTTCAGAATCGGATCAGCTTTGTTCGTGTCCCGACATTCTTGTTGGGCTCTAGGCCCAGTTAAAAGCTGTTACTATCGATCTCTGTACGGCCAAGGTGTTGGACTCGGCCAGTCCTTTGGGCCGGCCCGTAAAGAAAGTGAGATTGGAAGGTCGTTAAGACTTAAGCGGTACCTGAATTCCTGAAATGAACTTTTGTGCACGTGGTCTTCATTTCAGAATGTGCTTTCATATACTGATATACTCCACATAATAGAAGTATGATGCAAAATACTGATATAGGTTTACTTTTTGTAGTTAGATATTAGTTAAGAAATTTGAATCCGAGAACATTAGACTAATTTTTTACACATATTAGACACAACAATTGTTGTTGGAACCATAAATTCAAAATGTGGCGGATCATACAAACACGATTTCAGGAGTTTGAAATCTCTTTATCTCCATCCACCTTACCCTCTCAGCTCTAGGCATGTGAACCTGCTACAAGGTAGGTTTACAAGTGCCCCAAATGAGCGTCAAATTCATCAACTCCTCGTAAAAGTTTATGACACAACACCTCAACTTGTCCAAGAATCAACGGAAGCAGCAAGATTCATCCAACACTATAAAATGCTTGAAACTAGGGAAATGAACTTCACTTTACTCGTGTAAATTTACAAACAAGCCTGCCTTCCACCCCACTTCGAATAAGGTTTTGAACAAACTCCTTTAAAACACAAGCAAATTACAAACTTATTTATGCGTAAATTTATACATTTTTCGCTTTCATTATCATGTGATTAAGATTTGAGCTCGTTCTAGCACGAACCAAATTATTAATACAGCGTACGTGTAGCATATAGTATATTCTCATAATCCAGGGGTGTACCATAAACACCCCGATACAAAACAATAAAAACATTAATAAGAAGGGAATTAGGAGGGGACGATCAATCCCTCCCACCTACTTGATAAGTTGGAACATGTGATGTGGTGCGTCCGGTTTGGCTTTTTGGTTTGTAGGACCATATTTCCATTTTTTTCTATAATTAATTCCCCCACGCAACACTAATAAAGCCATAATAAGATTCAACCCCAATTTTCATTTCATTTTTATTTTTTTGGTTGCCCCCCCCCCCCCCCCCCCCCCCCCCCCCCCCATCTTATTAGAAATATCCAGTGCATCATTTGTCATCTTACTTGGACCCATTCCAACCTCCAGTTCTAACGCTAACTTGATTAGCTTAAAATAATATTCCCCAATCATTCATCTTTGCACTTACTTAAACTACATTAATGATTAATCATAAATTAATCCTCATTCTGGAACCCTAAAAAAGAAGGATAGAGACTAGAGAGAGTTGGAGAGAGCAAGTTGCAGGAATCTGATTTGGTAGACCAATTACTAGGCAATTATGCTTAACATCCCCCTTTCTCTAGCACATGGTGTTTCCCTTTTCTAAGGTGTTTAACATATGTAAGCGACGTAGACATTGTCAAATTTGTCGATGAAGGTTGTAGATCTAATTTGGGAAGGATCCAGGAATTCCACCACTTAATATATGTAGATTTGGTTGAATTTGTCTATTAATTCTTTTAAATTGGTTTTTGAACAAACACGTCCCACATAACATTAGTTTCGAGTAGATACCTATTCTATTAACGAATGAAATGAAGCAGTCCAATATGTTCATTCTCGGTATATGTAACTATAAGAAGGAACTCAAAGTAGAATTGCCTATGATAAGATCCCTAATAAGCAAGGAGAACCCAACAATTTGATCTTTAAAGTTATTGAAAAAAACTACATTCTATCCATATTGTTGACAATATGAAAAAGCATGCCTTGAAGGATCCACTTCTGATTTGACCATTATCCCTATATTTTCTTTGTTTTATGATTTGTCCATCAAAGATGATGTGTTCATACTCGTGTATAGTTGCTTCCCCAAAAATATTTTTTTGCAAGAAAAAAGAGAGGAAAAACTGCATTCAATTTGAGATTTATAAAAATTTGAAAATTGAACTTGACTAGCATAACACATAAAGATTTAAAGTAATAAATCTATTATCCTCATTATAGAGAAACATTCTATTATTCTCATTATAGAGAAACACACAAAATATATATATATATATATTTTGCATGACGAAAATTCGTTCAATTTTTTCTAAAATAGCTACGAGATCCCAACAACATCAGCAGATAATGAATTGACAAACAATTTTTATGTTACCGGAAGTCAACAGTATTGTGATGGTCATTTGTGAGTGAAGTATGAACTAATGGCAATGATGCATGGTGCAAAGTGCAACCCAAAATCGCACTTTTATTATACTTTAAACTTTAAAGTATAGTTGATTTAAGGTAGAAATAGGTATAAATTGAATTTGTATCATAAGAAAATTTGAACCTTTTTGTTATTGTACAACTTCAAATTGTACCATAATATATAGGTACAATTTTAGTTTGTACAATAAAAAGAATTATACAAAAGAGTATAGTTACAATCTAAAAGTTGTACCATAATGTTAAAAGTACAACTTCGAATTATACTATAAAAACTAAAACTAAAACACCACAATTTAAACCATGTTAAAATTCCTCGACCCAAAACCCACTTTTGATTACAATGTTTGTACATTGCCATACCAATTGAGAATAGGGCTGCAAATGAGCCGAGCTGAGCCGAGTTTTACCCCAACTTGAGCTTGACTCGTTAACAAATGAGCCGAACTCGAGCCCGATCCATTTATTAACGAGCCGAGTCGAGTTCGAGCTAGACTTGTTTACTAAATTCTTAGATCGTATTTGATACATTCATTTTGTATGTCGTGTATGGTACACGTGATTGATGTAATGATAAAAAAATAATCAAATGTTCAACATGAATTAATCTTATCTTACAATTTGTAGGTGTCATATTGTTCGGTTAATAAATTTTAACTAGTTCAAATAATGTTATTTCATAATGTCGAAACAATTTTGTAATTAATTTCTTTATAGAATTAAAAATAAGGCATATTTTCTTACATGTTCAACATGTTAAACTTATTGTCAAAAAAAAAAAAATTCAACATGTTAAATTTCACATAATGTGAGATATATAATTTAACAATCCTATGAATTATGAAAGTCCAAATTAGATCGATTAGTCCATAAGTCGGTGATAAAGATGGCCTTCAAACCATAATGTTGAGACATCGCATGAGCTCTAAATAAGCCAACTCACGAGTTGAGCTCAACAAGCCACCGAATCGAGCTAGCTCGCGAGCTTTTCCCGATTCGAATCTCGAGTTGCTCGCAAGTAGGTTGGCTCATTTGCCGCCCTAATTGAGAAGCACACAAGGATGAAGAAGAAAAAGTTTTTGAGGAGGTTAAAGGTGGAGTGTTCGTTCCAATCAAAGAAAAGGCTCCCTTTTGAAGTTCTTTTCCCCGTATCGTCACAAAACCAGAGCAAATGGATTACCTGGTGACGATGAACAATGAGAAAAGGAATCCACTCGTGCAAGTTTCTCCTTTTTCGTAAAAGAAAGAGAAAGAAGAAAAAAAAAAAAGGCTTTCTTTCTTTTCTCCAGTAGGGGGGAAAGGCTTATTATTATTCATTCAGGAAAACGAGAGGAATTCCTTTTCTGTTATTTTGTTTTGCTTTCTTCTTTGTTTGGTGCTGGGCTTCCACACGAGGGTTGTGTTGTGGTTGTGCACGAAACCCCATCTCATTCTCAGCAGCAAGCCAGTGGGTGGGAAAGGGAACCCACACGTGCGCACGCTTTTACACGACGCTCAATAAGATACCACAAAAAAGAAAGGATGGAGGGAGGGAGGGAATTAACACCACAATTGTTGTTTTGTTTTTCCTAACTGCATGAAAAGGAAACATTTTATGTTAACCCGAAAGTTAAAGTATCTAAAAAAATAAAGATGTACTGTAAGCCATTTTGCTTCATAATCCGAGGCTGAATTAGTGCAATCCCCCGCGACCAATCCCCTCGCTTCTTGTCGTCTGAAAAGCGCGTACACCCTAATGGTTTAAGCCGCTGTTCTCATTTGCTCGCTAACCCACCATACAAAAAGAGGAAGTCGAATCCCTTCTCCAAATAAGTAACATCAAGACTTATTTGTTCATGCACGAATTCATTCATTCAGTAACATCTAATTAGAAAAATCAAATTATATTACTCTTATAAAAAAATGTGATATAAAAAACAAGAGTTATAAACAAAAGAAGGGTTAATACCTTATTTTGGCCCAACTATGACCATATAATCAACTTTGGCTCGTGGTTTCAGAAATTAACATCATGACCTCAACTATGTAGCATAAAGACTCAATTGGCCCGACATATGGTTTGACCGGCAATTTGACCGGTCAACACTATTGACCGTTAGTCAACACGCCGTGTCATTGCCTAGTCAACCTAAAAATCATTAAAAAATTTAAATTCAAATTATTTTCCTAATTATTATTATTTATCATTTTCAAATTAACCAAAAATAAAATTTTAAAAATATTTTTTTTGTTAATTTGGTAATTTTTTGTTAATTTATAAAATTTATCATTTATCAAATGTCCCAAAAGATATAACATACATTTATTTTATATTTTTAAAAATTTATTTTTTGGTTAATTTGAAAATGATAAATAATAGAAATTAGAAAAATAATTTAATTTTGAATTTTTGAATGATTTTTAGGCTGACGAGGAAATGACGTGGCGTGTTGACTAACGGACAACGATGTTGACCATTCAAATTGACGGTCAAACTATGGGTCGGGCCAATTGAGTCTATATGTTACATAGTTGAGGCTAAAATGTTAATTTATGAAACCACAACCCAAAGTTGATTATATAATTATAGTAGATGTCAAAATAAAATATTTATAAAAAAACTGATAAACAATATGGCAGCAGTACTTGGACAGTAGTAGCTAGTAGCTAGCATTTACATTTGAAGCCGACCCGCATATGTCCAGTTGGCTAAAGCTGCCATCTCCGCCGCCCGATCCAGCGCATCCCATACTATTTATTCACCTTCACCCCCGCCGGAAAGTCAACCACTTTAACGGTCGCGATTCCCCCTCTTAGATTGATTTCTTAACGCCCAGATCTCCTCCCTTCCCTTCCCCTAATAATGCATTTTTTTTCTTCTATTTATTTAAAATTAGTGGTGGTGAGTAGCAAGTCTGCAAGCAGGGCACATGGGCTTGGTGGTGGTGTGGGAGGAATGAGAAGGGTCACGAGTCCCACGCGCTCTCCCATTCCCTTCTGTCTTCTTCACTTTCCTTTCTCTTGAGGCCGGGATAATAATTATTTTTGGGGCGTACCGAAAGCAACTCGCTACCCGCAAATTTAAATTACACTCTCAAGAGATCAAACCACACGAGTTTCTCACCCCCTCCATTGCTCTTCTCGTGATCCCCCTAACAAAAACAAAAACCAAAAAAAAATTTGTATTCAGAACCAACGATTAAATGTGGTGCATACGTTCAATTCCTACAAAAATCCTTGACTCGATAGAATGTGCTTAGTTAATGGCCGCTATCTGAGTTTTTTTCACAAAGTGATATTCTAAATCCCCAATTTCGAACTATGAAGCCCGCAATGGACATGATGATCCACCTTCAGATGTTATTACAATGGAATATTAAAGATGTGGTTTTATAGTGGTTATGTAAAACCATACTGTACTAGTAGTTCGACAAAAAAAATATTGTATAAAAAAACTGAATAACTAACAATTTTTAACAATATGAAATTATTGAACCATAGTTAAATCACAATTTCAAATAATATATTATACCATTAATGTTTCCAACACAATCTCTAATATGATTTTACAATTATTAATTTTCCAATATAGAATTTGATTTACCTTCTCCTAATTTAATTTACTTCATGTTGCCACAAAAGCGCGCATACGGCATACACAATAATAAGCGGGAAGAAGTGGTGGTGGGGTCCATGTCATCTCCTCCTAATATCGCCTGACGTGGCAATTATTAATCTCACGAAATGGACGGCCGCTGCAAGATAAGGACCGGAGACGACGGACGGGCAGAGAGAGAAAGGAAAGAAGAAGGCAGAGAGCTGTAACGTAAACTCAACCAACAAACCAACTTCGTTAGACAGCCAAACAGAGAGAAGAGAGAGAGAGAGAAAGCATTTCCGATTTGATCTCTGCGTGTTCAAAGCTCACACAGTTCCCCCCCTTCTTCTTCAATCTTTCCCTCTGTTTCTATTTCGTCTGTCCGCGGCTTTACATTCTCTCTAGATCGAATCGCGGGAGAGCATGATACGCCATCTGCGCTGCTCGTCTTTCTGAATCCCGAGATGAGAGGCGCTACGACGGCCACTGTCGCCAACACCACCACCGTCGACACCGTCAACGCTGCCGCCACCGCCATCGTCTCCGCCGAGACTCGCCTCCAGCAGCCCTCCGTTCCGGTAATTATTTCCTCTCTGGTTGCATGTTTTCTTCTATCTGCTTTGATTGATTACGGCGGCTCTCTTTTTTTACGACGACTGTAGTGATTTCTTGCAATGATTATTGGAAAATTTTTGACGAGGAAATTTGGTCTTTGCTTTTACCTTTTTCTGTATTGGTAACTCCGATTAGTCCCTCTGCTTCGAAAGTCAAAAGCTAAAGCCGGAAAGGAGATAGGGAGAGCAAATACCTGCTTTGCTGAATCGAGTGATTTTCTTTTCCTTTTTCTTTCACTTCAGCTGGAGTGGTTCCTGATACTGTTTGGCTCTGCTGGATGTAGTTCTTCGCAGCTGTTTGGCTGCTTATTTCCTCTTTGACCCCGATCATTTTCTGTTTGCTAGCTGAGAGTGAAAATTCTGGATCTGGATTGGAATTAGGAAGCTTCCGGATCTTATTCATTTCAATTTTGGTACGATCTTGATAGTTTAGATTTACAGCTTTGCCGACGATTATCCTTCTTGTGGAATTTTGGCCTCAAGCTAATGATGTTCAATGCGTAGCTGATTTGCTTTCGTTTAGTCTAAGCTCGCACGGTATTGCCTGGAAATTGATTGAAATTAAGAGAACAGTGATGCTGACTTTCCTTTGCTAGTGAAATTCAGAATGCCGAGGTTTTCTTCTTACGGTAGTTGTTTTCAAGGTGTTAGAAGGCTATCGTAATCAAAATCCTTCAGATGACAGACCGTTGCCTGTGTCGTTATAAGTTATAACTGCTTTATTCAATTTCTCTGGGTTAGTTTTGCTCGATTGAAATTGGACCTAATTCCCTTTCCCTTTCCATTGATTTCTTGTTTGTGTTTGAAACATAGGAATAGCAGATTCTCGTGCTTTCTGTTTCAAGAATGGATAGATACTTACATTGCCCTTTTTTTTCCTCTCAATATGCCATCTTTGGTACAGAAAAGAAGATGGAAAGGCTGTTGGAGTATGTACTGGTGCTTTGGTTCCCAGAAAAGCAACAAGCGCATTGGTCATGCTGTCCTTGTACCCGAACCAGAAGCATCACGAGTAGCACAACCTTCTCCCACCCAGACTCAAATCCAAACTCACTCAACCACAGTTGTCCTTCCCTTTATAGCTCCTCCTTCCTCCCCTGCTTCATTCCTTCAATCCGATCCTCCTTCAGTCACTCAGTCACCTGGAGGGCTATTGTCTCTTAATTCTCTTTCTGCCAATGCCTATTCCCCTCGTGGACCTCCGTCCATGTTTGCTATAGGCCCTTATGCGCATGAGACTCAGCTAGTGACACCCCCTGTGTTCTCTGCCTTCACCACTCAACCATCCACTGCTCCTTTCACCCCACCACCTGAATCAGTTCAACTAACAACACCTTCTTCACCTGAGGTGCCCTTTGCCCAGCTTCTGACATCTTCTCTTGAACGCGCTCGAAGGAACAGCGGGGGAACCACTTCAAAGTTTGGATTCTACAACTATGAATTCCCTCAAATATACTCAGGAAGCCCCGGTGGTCAACTCATCTCCCCAGGGTCAGTTATCTCAAACTCAGGGACTTCTTCTCCTTTCCCTGATAGACACCCGATTCTTGAGTTCCGTACTGGGGAGGCTACTAAGCTCATTGGGTTTGAGCATTTCAATACTCGCAAATGGGGTTCAAGATTGGGTTCTGGAACTGTGACCCCTGATGGGGTGGGTCGGGGTTCAAAGTTTGGTTCTGGAACTGCAACTCCAGATGGGGTGGGTTTGGGTTCAAGGCTGGGGTCAGGAACTGTGACTCCAGATGGCGTGGGTTTGGGTTCAAGACTTGGTTCAGGAACTGTGACTCCGGATGGCGTGGGTTTGGGTTCCAGGCTAGGGTCAGGAACCACAACTCCAGATGGAATGTGGGTAGTGGGTCCAAGGCTTGGTTCAGGAACTGCTACTCCAGATGGCGTGGGTTTGGGTTCGAGGCTTGGGTCTGGAACTGCGACTCCGGATGGGATGTGGGTAGTAGGTGGTTCAAGGCTTGGTTCAGGAACTGCAACTCCAGAAGGTGGTGGTCTGTATTCAAGACTGGGCTCAGGAGCCCTGACACCAATATCTGTGGTTCCTGAGAACCTGGTCACTGATATTGCACATCTTCCCCTCTTGGGAAATGTTGCTAAAACCAACGAGACTATAGTTGATCACAGAGTCTCTTTTGAGTTGAGTGGTGAAGACGTAGCACGTTGCCTACAAAGCAAATCTATGGCCTCAAACAGAACCTTCCTAGAACATGACCGCGCCGAAGAAAATCACTTCTCAAGATGTGAAGGCTCTTTCAGAGTTGGGGAGACCTTCAATGAGACACCTGGCAAATCGTTGGCGGAAGCAGAAGAGGAGCCTAGCTACAGAAGGCAGCGGTCAGTCACACTTGGATCAATCAAAGAGTTCAACTTCGATAGCTCGAAGGGAGAATCCCTCGACAATAAGCCTGCTGTCAGCTCGGAGTGGTGGGCTAACGAGACCATTGCTGGGAAGGAATCCAAACCTGCCGCCGATGGCTGGACTTTCTTCCCAATTCTACAGCCAGAGGTCAGTTAACAATTTTCGTGACGCATATTAACCGATGAACCTGCCACCCCTATACATGAACAACTATATATCAGCTGTACTTTTGACTATGACCTGTCAGATGCAAGTCTGTAAGGCAAACCGTGTCAAATCGGATACATGTTTTGCACAGATAAAAATACTCGCAATGCCTCAAGGGACCTGTTTTGTAGGTATGATTGTTGAAAGTGTGGACAAATTTATTTGATTTTTTTTTGCTTCTGTCTCTCTCCCCCATCTCACTTTAGAGCTATGTATGTATACAGAATTAGAACTTGGGTACATGCCTACAGCCTACAGGGTATTATTGATCATTCTGGATTAGTTTTCCTGTTTATGATGTGTAATAATCGAAAGGAATGGTTTTTCGGTTTCGAGTTCTACCTTGTCATATTGATACTGTGCTCTCGGTAACGATTCATCCTGTTTTTGAACTCCTTTTCCTCGAGAAACTCTCCCCTGCAGACTGCCTGCAGTCTTTAGGATCATTCTGCATCACCCAACCGGTATCCAATACGCTGCGTGAATGATACCGATTCGGCCTGTTCACCTGCCATTTTAAGTTATCTCTCAAGTTTCCAGGCAAGTTGTATCCTATAAGCAAAGAGTATTGTACTATTGTATTGTTAGTTAGTCCCTTGAGTGGGTAGGAAGTAGGAATTGCATATAATGTAAGCTAGATTCACTTATGGAAGAAACGACATTAATTGCTCTGCTCTGAATCTATATATGGTCACATAACTGAGTACAGTACGTGTACATTAAGAGGTACACAGAAAACCAAGGTGGGCAATGAAGAGGTAAGGGACTGAGCCACTGAGGAGGGTATGTATAACAAACAGTAGTATAAATAGGAATACTAGAATGGAATTCTTTTTTGTGATTAAAAGGTGGATGAGATTGAGATGTGGGCTATTGCCATTTATGGCTGGATCCCATGCCAGCAGATCTGCCAATGGTGGCCAGCCTGTAGTCAATTAAGCAATTAAATCGGAAATTGGTAATGGTTGTTCGGTAACAACACTAGCAGCCAAGACATTATTAATGGTCTCTGTCTCTACCTACCTTTCATTATCGTTTCCCAAAGATGAACCGACAGACATGAAATCGCACAGCCTGTAGCCATGCCCCGCTTCTTCTCTTCTACCAAAGGTGCTAACTGTCCAGTCCAAATCAGATCAAACTCATGACTCATGAGAGTAGGGGTTCAGTCTGGTACACATATATATTCGGTCCCTTATTTCTGCAGTCGTTATAAAATTCATGAAAACTAAAGATCAGACCACATTATACTCAGTTTCATCTGGTCCAATCTTAACATCGATTTGATCCGATGTGGCCCGATAAAGACTAGACCATTGCACCCCCTACTTCTCCCCCTCTCAACCTTCAAAGCGGGCTACTACTTCTGACGGGTCTCTTACTTTTGGGCATGAACCCATTTTCATGGGCCTCGGTCCTATGGGCTCGCACTAGTCCAGGCCCGTCATGATAATAAGTGTGAATAGTGACACAAGTAGACAACGTGAGTCTGTATCGGGAATGGGTTGGAGGGGACGGTGGAAGATTCCTGAATTTTTTCCAGAAATATCACAATTGTTTTTATTAAAATACCATTCATTTTTGAAATTTTTTCAAAAATACCGTCCTTTTTCACAAACCGCCACCTACGCCGTGGTTAAGGTGAAAACCACCATCTCACCCCGCAGTTTTCCTTCCCGTCGTCAAAAGACCGCATGATGACGGCCTGACGGGGCGTTATGATCAACCGCGGAGGTTAGGGGCTGACGGGGCGTTAAGATAAACCGTGGGGGTAGGGGCGGTTACCATGTAGACCGTCCCCCACACAACGGTTTGCATATTATTTTTTTTTCGCTCAACGCCTAACCTAGGTCGAAACTTCCAACGAACTTAACTTTGCGCTCAGGTATCCGATCATAACGATTTTTTTTTAATTCTGCATACATTTCTAGATCTTGCAAGCTGCAAGCTGCAAACTGCCATAGGTCCAACCTTCGTCGCGAAAATAAGTCGTTTGCTACCCCGAACGAGCAATTTTTCGATTTCGGCAAACTTTGGACGACCATAAATTTGTGCTCCAAAATCCGAACGTCATGAACTTTTTTTGATTCCACATAACTTTTTAAGGACTACAAGTTTTACTAGGAAGGAATTGATAGTCTTTAAAAAGTTATGCAAAATAAAAATAATTCATGACGTTCGGAGTGTAGAGCACAAAGTTATGGTCATTCAAAGTTTGGCAAAATAAAAAAATTGCTCGTTCGGAGTAGCAAACGACGTTTTTTCAGGATGAAGGAGGGACGAGGCGGATTGCGGCTTGCAAGATCTCGAAAAGATATGCAAAATCAACAAAAATTCGCTATGATAGGATACCCGAGCGCAAAGTTGGAAAAAAAATGCAAACCGCTAGGCAGCCAAGACATTATTAATGGTCTCTGTCTCTACCTACCTTTCATTATCGTTTCCCAAAGATGAACCGACAGACATGAAATCGCACAGCCTGTAGCCATGCCCCGCTTCTTCTCTTCTACCAAAGGTGCTAACTGTCGAGTCCAAATCAGATCAAACTCATGACTCATGAGAATAGGGGTTCAGTCTGGTACACATATATATTCGGTCCCTTATTTCTGCAGTAGTTATAAAATTCATGAAAACTAAAGATCAGACCACATTATACTCAGTTTCATCTGGTCCAATCTTAACATCGATTTGATCCGATGTGGCCCGATAAAGACTAGACCATTGCACCCCCTACTTCTCCCCCTCTCAACCTTCAAAGCGGGCTACTACATCTGACGGGTCTCTTACTTTTGGGCATATACCCATTTTCATGGGCCTCGGTCTTATGGGCTCGCACTAGTCCAGGCCCGTCATGATGATAAGTGTGAATAGTGACACAAGTAGACAACGTGAGTCTGTATCGGGAATGGGTTGGAGGGGACGGTGGAAGATTCCTGAATTTTTTTCAGAAATATCACAATTGTTTTTATTAAAATACCATTCATTTTTGAAATTTTTTCAAAAATACCGTCCTTTTTTACAAACCGCCACCTACGCCGTGGTTAAGGTGAAAACCACCATCTCACCCCGCAGTTTTCCTTCCCGTCGTCAAAAGACCGCATGATGACGGCCTGACGGGGCGTTATGATCAACCGCGGACGTTAGGGGCTGACGGGGCGTTAAGATAAACCGTGGGGGTAGGGCCGGTTACCATGTAGACCGTCCCCCACACAACGGTTTGCATATTATTTTTTTTCGCTCAACGCCTAACCTAGGTCGAAACTTCCAACGAACTTAACTTTGCGCTCAGGTATCCGATCATAACGAATTTTTTTATTCTGCATACATTTCTAGATCTTGCAAGCTGCAAGCTGCAAACTGCCATAGGTCCAACCTTCGTCGCGAAAATAAGTCGTTTGCTACCCCGAACGAGCAATTTTTCGATTTCGGCAAACATTGGACGACCATAACTTTGTGCTCCAAAATCCGAACGTCATGAACTTTTTTTGATTCCACATAACTTTTTAAGGACTACAAGTTTTACTAGGAAGGAATTGCTAGTCTTTAAAAAGTTATGCAAAATAAAAATAATTCATGACGTTCGGAGTGTAGAGAACAAAGTTATGGTCATTCAAAGTTTGGCAAAATAAAAAAATTGCTCGTTCGGGGTAGCAAACGACATTTTTTCAGGATGAAGGAGGGACGAGGCGGTTTGCTGCTTGCAAGATCTCGAAAAGATATGCAAAATCAACAAAAATTCGCTATGATAGGATACCCGAGCGCAAAGTTAAGTTTGTTTGAAGTTTCGCCCTAGGTTAGGCATTGAGGAAAAAAAATGCAAACCGCTAGGTGGGGGGCGGTTTGCATGGTATACCCCCCCCCTCCCCCCGGTAGGGGTGGGCATTCAGTCGGTTCGGTTTCGACCGAACCAAAATTATGAATACCGGGTCCCCGAATTCTCTCAAACCGAATTCGAACCGAATTATAATTCGGTTCGGTCGGTTTAAAATAAATTATAATTCGGTTCGGTTTGGTTTTTCACCCAAAACCGAATTTGTGAAGCTACTTGTATTTTATCACTTTTAAATTATTCACCCTTAATATAAACAATAAATATCAATTATATGCATCATCAATGATAAAATCAAACTTTTCAACATATAAGTCATAAAACATTTCAAATATTTAAGTCTAAAAACAACTACAAATATAAAAATCCACCATTTGGAGCTTGCAATGATAATATTTCGGTTTTTCGGTCGGAAATTCGGTTCGGTTGAAAGAACCCTGGTTTCCGAAGTATCCATATTTTCCTTCCGAATTCCGAACCAAATAGCATTAATTCGGTTTCGGTTCGGTTTAATTCAGTTTCGGTTCGGGTTTACCGAACCGTTTGCCCACCCCTACCCCCCGGGTTTATCATAATGCTTCGTCACCATGAGGTCTTTTGGCGGCAGGAAGGAAAACCGCGGGGTGTGGGTGGCGATTTTCACCTTAACCGCGAGGTGAGGTGGCGGTTTGTGGGAAAGGGTGGTATTTTTGGAATTTTTTGAAAATGGGTGTTATTTTTGGATTTTTTTTTTGTTTTAGGTGGTATAGTTGGAAAATTTCTTTTTTGATGAATAAGCAAGTTATATTCCGTCTAAGTAATGTCTTTACAACACAAGCCAAAAGAGGGTTCATCAATAAGACCATTTATGGAAACTATTTTGTTTTGCCAACTACTGCTCCTATTGAATCTATCTACATGAACCAGAGTATTTTTCTTATCAAACTCTACACTTAGTTGCATATTGCCTAATATCAGACCCTCCAACATACTCTTCATTTTAGCAATCAAAGTTGTTGCAGTAAAAGACTTCTTACCATATACTCTACAACACCTCTCTCTTCAGATTTCACTTACCATTAAATTCCAAAGTTACCTCCCTACACAACACCCCTGGAACTTACCCACTGCTTCCTGCAAACCTTTATGCTATTCTGATTCTGCCAGAGGCTGATAGTCCCAGCTTGCAGGGAAGACAACTCAAGGCACCTCCTGCACAAATGGGCACTTGAGGAATTTTACAATGCTATATAGTATTGGTGCTATAGATTTTTGCCTTTATGGTACAACTTAAAATTGTATCTTTAACGTTATGGTGCAATTTCAGATTGTATCTATACTTTTTGTACAAATTCTGTAGGTAATGTCTATTTTTTTTTATGGTTAAATCAAATCGCATTAAGAACTGACACCAATAGAAAATCGCTATGGAGCCCTCAAAAACTAGCAATCCTGTACATCATTCCCCAAAGGGTAAACACTAAACCAAAGATAACTAACTATCTACCCCAAGCCCCCTAGCTTCAAAGCAATCAAGCAAACATTGGTTCAAAAGACATCGCCCCCGAATGATTCTTCTGGCAACAAGTAGCAGCTGAAGAGGATCCCTAGCCGCAACAGAGCCATACAACCTCGCACACCTTTCCCGCCACACAAGACTGATAAGGACACTCCAACTCATTCTATTCAGAAAATTCTCAGGGGGTGTCTTTGCTCCACTTCTGAACACACCAATCCAACATAGTTTCCCAGCTACCAAGCACAGGTGGTGATGCCACCCCCAACACCTTACAATATAAGTGTTGTATATAAGAACAATCAACAAACAAATGTTTTCGAGTCTCCACTCCCCCAGGGCACAGCAAACAGCCCCCAGAAAGCGGTTTACCCCAGGCAATCAGCTTATCCTGTAGCTTGAGTCTGTAATTAATCACCAGCTACAATATAAAGCCATGCCGAGGTATGATACGCTTGTCCCAAACCAATTTAAACCAACTGATCTCAACATCTTTTTGTCTTAATGAATTCCATACCCTCGAAACGGAATAAGGATTCATAACCATACCATCCCACTGCAACTTAGAATTAACCATGGAAATATGAGGTCTCACCTGCTGCCTGCACTTAAGTAACCGTTTCCATACCCAATTCCCTGCTGCAGTCTCTTTTAAGTCCAATACAGATGCCTGTTTTACTCTATATCTTGTAACCCATGCAACCCAAATAGACCCCTCTGCTGCCAGAAGTGCCCAAAGATGCTTGCAAACACAAGCTTTATTCCAGACAGAGAAATTCTTTATACCCAACCCCCCTTCCTTTTTAGGCCTTGCAATAAACTACCAGGCACCCGCTGCTCTCTTCCTCAGTGAGTTGTCATCAATGTCCCACAAAAAGTGGCTACAAATAGCCTCCACTTCTTTGATAACATATTTTGGTAGCAAGAAGATCCCCATCCAGTATTGTAACACACTAGTAAGGACTGAATTAATCAGTTGCAAACGACCTGCAACACTTAGGAATTTAGATCGCCAGCTAGTAATTTTCCCTGTAATATTTTCAATCAGCACCCTGCACTCAGCTTTAGTAAGCTTCCCAGTAAGCAATGGGACTCCCAGATACCTAACAGACAATTTACTATTGGGAAATTTGGAGTATTCAGAGATTTTCAACTTCTCCTCTTCTGGAATACCTCCACAAAATAGTTGGAATTTATCAGGATTACATGTCAGACTTGATATAGTGTAAAATGCATCCAATACACGACATATGCCAGCAACCCCCCTGATTGATCCATTAGTAAATACCAATAAGTCATCTGCAAAGCTGAGATGAGTGATAGCCAGTGGCTTACACCTAGGGTGAAAGGGAATCTGGTTTTGAGCTGCTGCTTGCTTCAACAGACCATCAAGAACTTCCATGGCAACTGTGAATAGGTAAGGGGATAGTGGATCCCCTTTCCTTAAGCCTTTTGCCATATCAAATGAACCACAGATACCACCATTAAGCCCAACACTAATTCTAGGAGACTGGACACAAGCTTTTAACCAATCAATAAACTGCTTAGGTAACCCCATGACTTCAAGCACAGAGAACAGAAATAGCCAACTAACCGAGTCGAATGCCTTCATAATATCAATTTTTATTGCACAACGAGGGGTAATATTCTTCCTATGATAATCCTTAACCAGTTCAGCCGCTAGGAGTATATTATCACTAATAGACCTCCCTCTAACAAAAGCAGATTGGGACTGAGAAATAAGCACAGGGAGAACAACAGCTAACCTGTTTGCTAATAACTTTGATATACCTTTATATAGAGTATTGCAGCAGGAAATCGGACGAAAGTCCTTCATTCTTTCAGCATTTGTAACCTTGGCCACCAGAGTAAAGATGGTAGAGTTTATAGCCCTAGGCATTACCCCTGTTTGGAAGAAATGGAGAGCCACATCCTCAACCAGAGTACCAATCAGATCCCAATGGAGCCTGAAGAATTCAGAAGGGAATCCATCAGGTCCAGGTGCCTTATCCCTCCCTAAACTGAAGAATACATCTTTAATTTCCTGCCTTGTTATAGGGAGAACCATAGCTTCTGCCATTTCTGGTGCAAGACATTTAAACTTCAACTGCTGGTAAAAACTAGATGGCTGAAGCAGTACATCTGAGTTGACTGTGCCAATCAAGTTAGTATAGAAGTCAACATCCACACTACCTATCCCTTTAATATATGTTACTTCCTTGCCCTGTTCATCCAAAATCCTCGAAATTTGCTGCCTATGACAGTGTACTTTCACAGTTTTATGGAAATAAGCTGTGTTGAGATCCCCTTCTTGCACACTTTGAATTTTGGCTTTTTGCTTATAGAAGCTCTCTTCTGACCTCCTAAGCTCCAGACACTGCTTGGACAATCTCCCCTCTTCATAAACCAGTAGATCAGTATGGTTTTGCAACAACTCAGCCTGCAACACTTCCAATTTCCCTTCAGTATCCCTAGCCTGAGCAGATATATCAGAATAAACCTCTCTGTTCAATTGCCTCAAACACTTCCTGACATTTCTTAGCTTACCATAGAACACATAGTGAGGCCAACCTTCCACCTCTATTCTCCACGCATCAGTTACCAATTGCATGTAAGAGGGATGACTCACCCAAAATTTAAAGTACTTAAATGGCTTAGGTAAGCTACTGACCTTGGGGATGGGAGCAAGCAAAATTCCACAATGATCAGACACCCCTGGGAGGGGGGGGGGGGGGGGGTAGTTTGTGCAACACTAACTGGAAAAGAATTAAGCCAGGTATCATTCACTAGTACTCTATCAAGGCGCCTTGCAATAGGATTCCCTTTCTGCTTATTCCACCATGTAAACCAACCAACTCCCCGCCACCTTATGATCTACCAGCTTCATCTCCTCAATCCAATTCTGGAAATCCTCCATGCTAGAAGAGAATGACTCAAGATTAGAGGTTTCAGTAGGACCTCTAACCGCATTAAAATCACCCATCACAGCCATAGGAATCAAGCTTTCATTACAAACCAACAATTCTATATATAATTCCACCCTCTCAGACTCCTTGTTTGGGCTATAGATCACCATTAGAACCAATGGCACATCCCCTTCAACTAGAACTTTCAAAAAGTGCTTGCCAAACTCCAACTTTGTAATGGAGATGCCATCCTTCCAAAATAACCAAATTCTACCATTGGGGGACTTGGGATAGTTATTCATATGCTGTAAATGACTAAACCTTCTATTAACTATATCCACACTATTCTCAATTCTGACTCTAATTTCTATAACTGCTAAAATATCAAGCTGATGTATACGTATCTTCTGAAGCACAGCAGAGTGCTTCTTAGGAGCATTAAAGCCCCTGACATTCCAGCACAATATCTTCATTTCTTCTTCTTGCCCCGCCCCTACCTTTAGCAGGCTGCGGCGGCTCAGCACCCATTCTCCAAACTGGCTTACTCAGTGAAGGGAAAGCTTTATCATCCAGTTGCATCGCATCTTCTTCTGACCAGAAAATAGATTCCACGGGCTCTTGGCAACAGAAGCAGGATCAGGAGCCCTAACCCTATGCTTTCGACTAGTGACCACATGAAACCCATCATCAGGCTCAGGAGTAGAGCTATTATCCCCCACCACTGACTCCACAGGCACTACCATAGTCTCAGATACCTGCTCAACAACCATTACCTGCACACTAGCTTCAGCCTGTATACCAGCCACCTCACTAGCTGTCTCTTGGGAATAAGCCTGAGCAACAACCATCTCAACCATTTGCTCCTTACCCTTTGCACTAGCTGAAATCACCTCTTTAACCTTTGGCTGCTTAACAACCCATACACGTTTCACCTCCCCTCCTGGATATGCACAGTCATGCCCAAACAAACCACATTTCTCACACTTCTGAGGCACATGACAAAATTCCACATCAACCAACATTTCAGGGCGCCCCTCAGGGGTAATGCTCAGCTTATTAATCAGATTTGTTTTGGTAGTGATCTCAACACAAACCTTTGCAACACCATACTTGGTCCCCTGCTTTGTTGGATAATCCATATAAAGAGGCCGCCCTAAAGAGCTAGCAAGACGCCCTAATCCTTCCTTAGATGTTAACTCAGAAGGCAGATTTGATAATCGAACCCAGACTGGAACAGCAGAGTTGTCAATGGCTAGGGGTTGAATACCTGGCTCCCATCTCCGAAGCAGGACCATATTCTCACGGTGAATTGAAACAGCACCAGACGCTCCCCTAACCACGATACTCGAACCATCCCATCGCGCCCCCAAATCCAGTTCGCCCTGAAGTGAATTGAAGAAAGAGAAGCCGGACGATCCATAAACTGCCCTACCAAACTGTTCACCCATCGCTTTTCACCCTCTTCAATCACCGAATTCAGGATCCGAAGAGACCCATTCACAAATTCTGGCTCATAGTAATCAAGCTTGAAGTCAGGACTGACAGAGAAGAGAGAGGCCCAGGTGCGCCCGTCACCGACGGCACCTGAGTTGGCTCCGCCGGTGACGGCCGCCATCGAGAAACCTAGCGATGCGTTCAGAGAGAAGAGGAAGATACACTAATGTCTATTTTTTATCCAAACCTTTTTCGGATTTTTTTTTTATATCATCCAAACCTATTAAAATGCTTTTAATTAGCCAAAATTTTCGTAATGCATCAAAATATTAACCATTTTTACGTTATTATTAATAATTTTGTAACTATTTTTTTGGTTAAAATACTAAAATTTTGGAATGTTGACCTTCATGTGTCTCTTTCAAGTCAGTATCATGTTGCCAAGTCAATATTACTAACAAATTTGCTAATTGAAAGCTAACATTTGGTTAATTCTTAGTATTTTGATAGATTTGACTAATAAAAAAGAATCCGAAAAAGATTTGGCTAATAAATAGTCATTATTCTTTTATGGTACAACTTGAACTTGTACCTTTATGTGATGGTACAACTTCAAGTTGTGAAGTGGTACGATAACATAATGGTACAATTTCTTTATGGTACAATCTGAACTTATACATTTAATGCTATGGTACAACTTTAAGTTGTATATTAAAGCACCAATGTTTTATAACATAGTAGAAGTGTTCATGCGCACTCAAAGTGAATGTGGTCCCTGGATTCTTCCTACCCCAAACACAAAGGACATTTATTGACTATATCTAGCTGCCATTTCTTGATTTTATCAAAGGCGGAGATTCTATCAAGTGTGACTAGCCAAGTGATCAAAGAGTTCTTTGGTATTTGTACTTTCTTTCAGATAAGTTGAGCCCATGCTTTACCATCCTACTTAGGCCTAAACCATTCTCATACCAGTTGGATAGTATATTTAGCCATAAGCTTTCCTTCCCATGTCACTCCAACCCTTGTTTTATCTAGGCAACCCTGTATTTGACTCCTCAACTTCAACACCTTATTCCACAAGCAAGCATCTGGAGTACATGATTCCCATATAATGACATTCCTTAACCTATATTCTTTAAGCCAGGCTATCCACATGGTCTCCTGGTCTGATAGAACATTCTAGAGATGCCTCACTAGACATGCTTTGTTCCATCTGTGTAGATCCTTAAACTCTAACACTCCCTCCTTCTTTGTCAAGGCCACAATCTTCCATGTAACTTTTGCTTTCCCTTCTTTTGACCCCTAGAGAAATGCAAAAATCTATTTCTCTATCTCCCTGATTACTTTTTTGGGCAATTGGAAAACCATCATCCAAAATTGAGCAATGCTAGCTATAACAGATGTCACTTACTGAAATTTGTCTGTATAAGATAGGTAAGAGCCTGCCAACCTGTAGTTCGCTTCATTATTCGATCAACCAAAGCTTTACAGCCCACAGCTTAAAGCTTGCTTGCTATCAGGGGGACCCCAAGATATCTGACTAGTAATTTGCCTTCCTGGAGCCCCGAGTGTCTAACTAATTCAACCTTCAGATCCTCCTCTATTTTAGCACGAAAGATTTCACTCTTCTGTGGATTGCATTTAAGGCTAGAGATCTAGTAGAGCTGCTTCAGTACTTCAGCCGCCCCCTGTACCCCTTCCATTGTCCCTTTCATGAAGATAAGTAAGTCATCTACAAAACACAAATGTGACAGCCCTATCTTCTGGCACGACGAATGAAATGGCAGAACTTAGGTAACTAGTTCATGGAGCAAGAGCGGGAGCAGGAGCGTGGGAGCGTCTCTGATGGAAGAATTTAATATTGAAAGCGTGAAGAGAGCATTATTATATTATTTATAATATTATTATTTTAATATAATGAAAAATTAGTATACAAAAAATCTATCTAAATATATTACTTAGTTTATTATATTACTAATAAGAAACCATAAAAAATAAGGGATAAATGTTAAATAATATGAAAGTTTAATGGGCGTTTATGGGTTTTTGCTTGATTTGTATCCCAATACTGTTCCAAAAGCCCATTGTTTTGTTAATATAAGACAGAGAAAGATAATAATACCTATCCAGCAACCATAAGCTTCTAGGCAAGGATGCTTTTCCTTATTCCAATTCCAAAGGTGCTGTCGTGCTGGTATTTCCAGATCTCCCATCAACTGTTGGCCGCCGAATCTCCCCGACGCAGAAACTCCTAGCTTCTTCAAGAACAAAGCAGTCATGCATCACATACCCTTATCTCATTGCTTGATGGTAGTTTCTTCCTTTTTTAGTTCGACAATCTCTCAATTAATCGGCGATCTCCATCACCGGGTCGAAGCTTATGGTCGGAGTGTTGTAGGTGAATCTATTCCACTTCACCCACTTAGGCAATTAATAACTTGAAGCTCATTGTGTCAAAACTAGTTTGAAAGGGTTATGTCAATAGGATTCAGGTTCTCCACCAACAAATTCGTGCTCTGACTAAAAGTAATTCGCGAATTTTTTAATATCTTCCTTCAATTTGCGGTTTAACACTCCAAAGCAAGAGCGTCCGACCAAATATCAAGAATTAGGTTACCTAAAGCAGAACCTTCATTTCAGTTGCTCTAGTCAACATACAACTTAGTATTTCCATCGAGATAATAAACAGATAAGGGGACAAGGGGTCCCCTTGTCTCAATCCATTTTGAGCTTGGAAGTGCCATGTTAACCCTACATTGATGCAAATAAGGATGGCAACAAAACCCGAACCCACGGGTACCCACCCGACCCAACCCGGTCAACGCGGGTAAAACCCGTGTTGACGGATTTTGGGCCGGATTCGGGTTTAAACCCGCTACACTATTCACCGGGTCGGGTTGGGTTTGGGTTTAGGTAAACCGGCCCCATGGGTACCCGCCCACACATATATAATTACTTTCCCGGTATATTTAATATTCTAAATAATATATCTTCCTTAAACAACTAATATTCTTTATGTTTGTGGAGACATGTATAATTTGTTCTTTCTAATTGTTTAGAATGAAGTTGATATTATGAAGTGAAGAATGAAGAAACTTAGTTGACGAGGAAGAAACTTTCAATTAATCTTATTGTTTATAGATGTTTATCTTTAATTTTGAACAATTTGTATTCATCATTTGCTGTTTGCTTTATGCTCTAGATTGGTGTTTTTTGTATGATTAATTTGTATGAGAAAATTGATGGTAAACTTATATTTTGAAAGAAACTTGTTATTGTAAACATTTTACTAGAAAAACCCAGGGGTACCCATGAACCCGCGGATACCCAGCGGGTTGGGTTGGGTTTGAGTTTTTCAAACCCAACGGGTTTTACCCCGGGTTTTTTTGGCGGATAAACCCATCGGTTTGGGTTTGACAAAACCCACCCCAACCCGACCCATTACCATCACTAGATGCAAACAATAAAAGTAGTTGATTCCAGACATGTTTTGATCCACTTAATAAAATGAATAGGAAACCTCATAGCCTCTAACACAGACAACAAAAACTCCCAGTCAACACTATCAAATGCCTTCATTATGTCCACCTTAACAGCACATCTAGGTGTCACATTCTTCCTCTGATACCCTTTAACTAGTTCATGAGCCAGTATGATGTTATCACTAATCATCCTCCCTTTTATAAATGTAGATTGGTTCTTGCTAATCACTAGACGTAATACCAACAGGAGATTGGTCTATATTGCTTAAGAGAGCCTGCATTGGGGATTTTTGGGATTAAAGTGAGTATCATACCATTCACCTCTTTTAATAATCGTCCAGAGAGGCAAAAGTCATTTACTACTTCAATGGTAAGATCACCAACCAGCTCCCAATTATGTTGAAAGAACTCGACCGTGAAACCGTCTGGGCCAGATGCTTTGTCCCTAGGCATACCAAAAACCCTGCCTTGATTTCTTCTGATGAAACAGGATCACATAGATTTGTGATCTCAGGGGGAAGGTGATGTATAAGCATCTTTTTTTATCATGTTGATATGGTATTTCCTCATGTCTGCATCTTTCACTCCCAACAATGTTTTGTAGAACTTAATAGCTTCTTCCCCTGTCTCCTCAACATTCGTAATAGTCTTCCCTTCTTCAGAAATCAACTGTGTTATGGTGTTTCTATTATTTCTGAACTTCACAAAGCTATGGAAAACTCTTGAGTTCGTGTCACATTCTGATAACCATGTTTGCCTTGACTTCTGCCAAAGAACACTCTCTTCATCTTTCTGCAACTTCAGAAGGTGGACCTTACGGTCCTGCTCTCTTGCAAAAGAGGTTGGAGTAGGACGCTCCAAGGCTTCAATTTGTGTTGCAGCAAGGGATGCTTTTGAACACCCTCTCGTGTATATCAGAATAGTGGACCCTATTCAGTTTCTTCAGGCGAGCTTTTACTTGCTTTAACTTTTGATACAGACGAAACATATCACATCCTCTTACTGGAGATTCCCATACTTCCCTTACTAACCTCTCATAATCCGGGTGCTGTCTCTAGAAACTAAAGTACTTAAAAGGTCTTGGGAGGGTTTTGGCTTGGATATTCGTAGGAAACCATAATGATTTGAAAGAACTGGAGGAAGGATTTTACTGCACTTCGCGAGAACTTACTTAGCCAATCAGGACTCATCATTGATGTCTAGTCGCTTAGCTAATGGGTTTGCATATTACCTGTTAGACTAGGTGAACCAGGTTCATCCACCCTATGGTCTTCCAGCTGCATATCCGCTATTCATTTACAGAAGTCTAATGTGCTTTCCCCCCAGATCAACTTCTCTAGAGGCTTCCTGACTACTAATAATAGCGTTGAAATCTCCAACTACCATCCATAACTTACTCAGGTCAACCACTCTTCTTCACTTGTGATATAAGTCTAGTCTTTCCTTTTCTTCATTGGAGCTATAGACCAAGGGAATTTGCATCTCTTCTACCCCCTGTACCTCCCCCATGAACAAACTGATCACCACTATCAAGTATGAAAAATGAAATTTCTGGTCTCCACATGACCCACATTCTCCCTACTTAAGAAGTTGAATAAATGTCTTTCACCTGCCAATCTGGAAACCACTTATCTTTTATAGCTTGCTTTTTCTCCCTTCTAATTCTTGTTTCAAGTATTGCTACTAAATCTACCTTATACTTCTTAACCATCTCCACTAGTTCTTCATGTTTATCAGGGCTATTGAATCCCCTCATATTCCAGGACAACACTATCATTTACCATTCTTGCTGTTCTTTGAAGGTCTCCCAACCTTATTCTTACCACCCTTCTGTTGGGCCATACTTACTGCAATTCAGGAAATTCCTTAGGATTCTTTAGGGGAGAAACAACTAGAGACTCTACCTCAAATTGATCCAGAGAGGACAGTGTCTGGAAAGAATTTGAAGATGAAGTATCCAAACCATGAGTAGCTACTGCTGTCTGGAAATCATAATCAGATGGAAGAACCACACTTGAAGCTTGCCAATTCTCTCAAACAGTAGCCAAGCACGTAACAAGATTATCCACTCCCATATGAAGAGCTGCTCCTTCAGCTGCGGCCTCTGCCACCTAACCCCCACCCCCAATGACTTGCTTGCAAGGTACCTTCTTCATACAATTCCCCCTGACCACCAGCCTCCCTAGAGTTATCCCCAGGCGTCACCACAACATCATTCCTCTCACAGCTTACTGCCTCCCCTTTCTCCTACCAAATTGGATTTGCCTCCATCTGTTGGACAAGGATCACCTTAACACAGTCATGCCCAAAATTACAACACTTCTCACAAGCCACCGATTTAGTACAGTATTCCAGTTGGACATGGAAAGCAAGCCTTATATATGGGACAAGATTCAGAGTCTCCGAAAACACACTATTCAATCCAACCTCCACACACACCTTAGGATACCCAACCTTTGCCCAATAAGAGATGACTTATCAAACCACAAGGGCCTCCCAGTCATACTAGCTCGACGAGTTAGGATTCTTTTAGTGACATTTTCCAGCGACAAATCAATGAATTTAACCCACATTGGAATAGTTAGTTTGGGACTCTCTGCTCTGATCCGCGGTTCCCATTTTTGCAGACATCACATGTCATTATGGAGATGCCAATGGCCGCTTGTAAACACCCATTGCGCTACCTTCTCCGTTGGAAACTGAAAAAGCAGCAAACGGTAGGGGTGTTCAAACGATGTGGTTACCATGGTAACCGTTTTAACTAGTTGTATTTGGCTAATTTGGTTTGGATAATTGGCTTGGTTTGGTTAAAAAATTTAGCCTGTTTGGTTTAGTTGGTATGGTTTCAGACACTCCTAACTAATCAAACCAACTTAACTACTTAAGTAATTATCCATATATCTAATATATATTATATAGACATATTTAATACTTTGCATAATCACTCAAGAGCCAAACATTCCTTCCTTTTAGGCTCATTAACAATAAAGTTCAATATTGTTCATATACTGTATATTTGTATTTGTAGAGTGTAGACCATGGTATATGAACGCCCAATTTAGATAAAACTCATACAAGATATTAGATGAAAACTTGAAAGAAAGGTCTTTTTCGACTTATGATAATTGCTAAGAGACTAATTCAATTCACACAATCACAACAATTAACTAGCTCCAGACTATTGACATATACTTTTGTTAAGTGAATATTTCTATTGACTGTAAGACAATTGTATTAGCTGCATGTATTTCTGTAAGGGTTAACTATACCTATGAGTTCATTGTAATGTGTTATCCATCATATAAATTTTGAATTGATGCTCTAACCGAAAATTTTCTCACTTAAAGATAATGTGATGTTATATTGATTAATTTGGTTAACCAATTAACCAAACCGAATAAACTTTAGTTAGGTTAATTCGGTTGTTGTATTAGTTTGGACGGTTTGGTTATGATATTATATTCCATGGTGAATAGAATTTAGGCTTGTTTGGTTTATTAATTACCATGGTAACCATTTGAACACCCCTAGTGAACAGGCGTCGATCTGGGTATAAAAGGAGAAGTGAGCTGAAGGAAAAGGAGGAGAGCTTTTGGTAGTGTTTTAGTTTTCAGAATAAAGGAGGGTTTTTAGCGTGAGATTAGGGTTTACTCTTCCTATTCTATAGAGAGAGAGAGAGAGAGAGAGAGAGAGAGAGAGAGAGAGAGAGAGAGAGAGAGAGAGAGAGAGCCATTTAAAGGAGGAATAAGGAGATTTGGGCTTGCCCTAAGCTAGAGGAAAGGTTTCTTCTTCTCAATGAAGATTCAAGCAACAAGGAAGGAAGATTGTCATATCTTCATGGTTCTTTCTCTCCTTTCTGTTTATTTCCTTTGCCTAGCTATGGAATAACCTACCTCTTCACTTGGGTGTTGTGAACCCTAGCTTGAAATAAGTGATAGATTGTAAGGAGTGAATGCTATGTGTGTGAGTTTGTGTTTAATGCAAAGTTTGAGATATTTTCATGATGTTTGGGCTGTGTTCTTCATTTCTCATTATTATGCCAATTTGGCCTAGGTAGAGGGATTTCCGCTTTTTGTTAGGAGGCTTTGATGAGCTTCCTTGGCCAATTGAGTCACCTACCTAGGGAAAATTAGGACAAATCTCAAACATTGATTTAGCACTTTGATTTGGGTGTTACTTTGCCTTGCGGATAAAGTTCCGAGGGATTGGTTTTGCAACCCTTAGGTTTATCGGTTAAGAGAGCTAGGACTCCTGGCTTATTGTTGCAATTCTTAGCCGAAAGGTTAGGAGAGCTAGACTCCCTAGTTTATTGTAGTAATTCTTAATCCATTGATTGAGAGAGCTAAAGTTCCTAACTTAATTATTTTTCTTAACCGATTGATTAAGAGAGTGAGGTTTCCTTCACTTGTTGTGCCTTCCTACGGTGTATTAACACACTGCACACATTTGCATTCGATTTGGGCGATCTTGATATGTAGCTAGGAGGAGCAATGCCCGAGTGAACTCTTCTCTCATTAGGACAACCTCGATTTACTTTACTTGCTTGTATTCATTTGTAGTTGTCTTAGTTTTAAACCAAAAAATGTTTGCTAGATAACAAACTAAGCGATTAAAGTAGGGGTACATGGACCGTCCCGGGTTTGACAATTAAAACATACTTTCCCTATACTGCACCCGGCTAGAGTTTATACGTGGGCTCTAGTCGGGATTTAATTCGCGGTGTAGTCAGTGGTGAGCCAAAATCCTAATAGATCCTTTCTTTCCCCACGATCGATTCGACCAGGATTGAACTTGCTTGATATGCATAGAAGAGGAGAGAAACTGACATACCAGGCAATGTTGCCAGTGAGCAATGCCCTTGTCTTCGAGCTCTACCGTGATACGGAGCTCTCTATCCATGATTTTAGGCTCGATGTAGACCAATTGATTCTCCTCTGAAATACCAAAGTTATCTGACCAGGAGCGTTTCCTCGCCATTGCAAGGGGTAGAAGTAGGAGAAGAGAAGGGAGAAGAAAAGAAGATTCTGGCGGCGAGGAGAGCCCACCGGAGAGAATGCTGCCAGTAAGGAGCGCAGAAAGCGGGAAACCGTTGGCCGAGCTAACGGATTAGAGAGAGAAAGCGAAGAGAGAAAACTCAGGATCCTCTTGGCTAAAAGGGTTGCAGTTTGCTGATATTAATGATCCTATGGTTGTTGAGCTACTCGTTCTCTGGGAGGCGATTCTCTGGTGTATGGAGAATGGGTTTACGAAAATGAGGTTCTGTTGGGCTTTGGATCGCCAAAACTACTTAGAACCAACATTGTCTTCTAGCAATGTTGATCCGATAAGAGTCACAACTTATTATCAGTATCATGCGCAGAATACATGATTAAAAAATAAAGTAGCAAAATAATTTTCAACATCAAACCTGCGATGACATTTCCAATTTCCATTATGTAAGAAACTAAGAACGCAATCTTCTTTTTGCTACCACTAACCTAGAAACCCTTCTAAATCATTGCAAAATAATTAATGATCTTACATCAATTATAATAATTAATATTATTTAAGTTGAACTTATGTATATTGACCTTATGTATATTGACTTTTATACCCAAACCACCCAGTACTTTGTGAACAAAGACATCAGTCAATTAGGGATATGGCCATCTCGTAAGAGGTCATGCCATGCAACAAGAATAATAATCCATGATCCTCCAAGTGGCGTAAAACTAAGTCTAGGAGGTCCATGGTCACCTCAAGGAGGTTCATGGTCATCTCGTGAGAGGAACCATTGACGCAAGTAAGAAGTCCCTATCGTGAGTCACAAGGTCTATGGTTGCAAGATAAGTACATGCCACGACGAGAAGCATCTAAGAAAATGAAAAAAATTACTAATCTTGAGAGGTCCATGACCGTTTACAAGGCAGGATCTGAAAGTATCTATATCCTCTTTCCATAATATAAATATAAAGGGTAGATAATATTTATTCGCGAAACCTTTAATCTTAAACAAAATAATATCCAAACCTTTCTAAAATATTAGTCAAACCGTTAACTTTCCATCCGGTGAACCGTCAGTTGACTCTGACATGGCAAATTTCATTACACGTTAGCTTATATTATTTTTCATTACCACCTTATTGGCTAACAGAATATTTTTCATAGGTAGATCGTAAATAGATAGTGCATTACTAATTCTTGAAAAGCAAAAGCAGTATTCAACCTAATGTTGAGCTACAGATGCAAGGGACGCTTTTGCCACACAATGGGCAGTCTGGTTAGTATGCTTAGAACCATATATAAATGAACTAGTGTTATATCCGGCCCGTTGGCCGGTTTGTAGTCATTTGGGTATTTGTTTAGTTAAACGTAGGTGGTTCGATTTTTAATATTGTGCACTGGTGGTACAAAAGAGTACTTTGATAGTTTATGTTTTTTAGTGCTCGATAACTTTATAATTTTATTGAATTTGTATTTCAATTTATACTTAACTATAAGAAGTTTAAGTTAGACAACGAATGAAATAAAAAACTATCTGGAATCTATATTCATGCCTTGAGATATTAAACATCATTGAATAAAAAAAATCAACAAAATTTTTTATCTTCGTTATATGTGAATAATTACCTTGGAAATGAAGCTTTGAAAATTTTATTACTAATTTAATTTAAATATAGTTGATTGTCATCTATTGAATTAAAAAGTAAATAATGTACATAATATTACTATAGATGTATTACATTTAAATAGTTTAAAGATACAAAAATGTACATAATATTAGTATAGATGTATTACATTTAAATAGTTTAAAGATACAAAAATTCGAGGAGAAAAAAATGTGATATGGAAATAGATTATTTGGATAATTATGCAAAGAAAATCCAAAAATATTAGTATAAATGTATTAAATTTATATTTTTGAAAGAGACAAAATGAAAAATATTAGCAAAAGAATATTTTGACTTGAAATGGCCCTTTTAAGTTATTCAATCATTTGAACTTTAGTTATCATAATTCAAACTTAACCTTTAAAAATATGCTCATATTTTTAAATATTTTATTGACTATGTCCTATATTTTCAAAAGCGGAGCGGTTGTCGGATGAAAAATTTCAATGACTCATGATTAATGGTTTATCATTATACAACTATTTTTTAATCGTTAATGGAACTATTCAGATGTAAATAACAACGTAGTTAGGTTGAAGAAGCATTTAATTTATTCCATTGGACCATATTTTATGTTTAATAATTTTCTAATAAAAACTATCTCCACTTTAAGAAATTACATAGAGTAAAAAAATTGATTTTTTTTTGTTTGATCTAATTCGACACAAATATCGAGTCGGTACGATATGGATCGAATTATTGTTAACCTACGACTAAACATGCGATCTTACCTTTCAAAGTTTAATGTAAAAATTAGACATGCTAATTTGAAAATTAAAAGAATTTAAAACAATATAAATTGGTTGTATTTTGCGAAGATTTCCCGTCTTTCTTCCTCTTCATGTTTGACGAAATCATTGTGAAATTAAGATTCTAAAATTTTTGAAGGTTGATGGTTGGTTTATCTGTTTAACCTAAAACCCTAATGCGAAAAAAAACCTATCCCGAAGGAACCTCTTCCCAAACATTCACGCCACAACGATATATCATATTTATCATCTCAAAATCCAATTCGCAAGCATTATCTCATTTAGGAGTTAAACAACTTTAGATAGCCTCTGTTTTTTTCTTAACCACACAAAATAAATCTGCACAGAGCAAAATTCAAATAATTATTATGTAGCATTTACCTTAAAACAAATCTTCTTTTTCCTTAATCCTAATCGCATTTACTAAAATGAAAACCAAAAGTCCAATAATAATGAGTGACCCTTGAGTGTTTGAAAAATTGTCAAAGTTGCCCTTCCACCAAATAAGGAGAACCAATCAAAGTGCAAGGTGGCAACAATGACATAGAGTGAAGTGCATAATATATTGTGTAGATAAACGCAAAGGAAGTCTTCCATTCGCAAACTTCTTGACTCACTCATCTGCCTACTATAAATTTCATTACACGTTAGCTTATAATTATTTTTCCTTACCACCTTATTGACTAATGAAATTATTCTTTTTTTTTTTTGCCATGGATAGATTGTAAATAGATAGGGCATTACAAATTCTTGAAAAGTAAAAGCAGTAGTCAACCTAATGTTGACCTACCGATGCAAGGATTGTTTTGCCACACAATAGGAAGCCCTGTTAGTATGCCTAGAACCACATATAAACGAATAAACGCAAAGGAAATATTCCATTCGCAAACTTCTTGATGCACCATCCGCGTAATATAAACTTCACATATCCTGTAAGTCAAGTTCCAATAGGCCAACAATAGAGTTGATGTGCAAACTACCTGCAAGAAGAACCCACAAACGATCCCTAAAGAAATAAATCAAAATTCAAGTACTAACGAACCTCTATCAGGTATGCTCCACAAGCTATATGGATTATTCGCCTGTAAAACAAAACATGCCAAAACCAATGCAATTTCACCCTATTGGATGAAATACTCTCCATGTCTGATGACAAGCAAATCCACACTATCAATAAGAGGAGTCAAGTACAAAAATCAATGCAACACTTCAACAAGAAAACAAAACACAATACTCAACAATAGGCAGTCTGAGAGAAAGCATCTCAACCTAGGCCAAATCGCCAACGAGGCAAGCATCTTCCGAAAGTCTATATGGGCAATTAACACCCAAAATGCACGCAGTAACCCTTGTCTTCACTCCACAAAGAACACTAAGAAGAACAAATATTGCTCCTACACTACTAGCTCACATAAGGAGAGAAAAGACAATACATACATAAGGTGCAACCACTAGAAATAGCAAGTTAGCAACTCACCAAACAGGCAAACACCATTTCTGAATGGCCCAAAGTTATTGAATTTAGAATTATATAAATGAGAAAAAAACAAAAATCAAGATACTCTTCGTCTTCCGTCTCCTCTGCTTCCCCTTCATCTTCTTCCTCTGCCATTTTTTCCGGACATCTGACCATCGCAGTCGTCGAACCCCAGCGAGGTTAGTGGCCTCCCCATAAGCTTTCCTCCTCCATCGACCGACTTCCTCTTGATTTCCATATCACTACCACCCAAATCAATGTAGATCTAGATTCACAACTTCTAGGGGCCGTTTGGATTAAGGATTTTAAAATGAGACCCAAATCTCTCATTAAAAACCTTGGAAATTTAGGACATGGGATTTAGCCCAATTCTGCGTTTGACAATTAATTAGAGATTTAACCCAATTAAACTCAATTACTCCTTTACCCCCCTTTCTTCGTTCCTTCTTCTTCGTCTCATCTTCTCTACCTGAGGAGCTCGACATCTCCCAAGGGGTAGATCCAGATCCCCAAGCCCCCTCCCTAGCTTCTTCTACTCGCGATGATCTGAAAACCCGAATGTCGTTGTTCGACACCAAAATCCCCGGCCATGTTTGTTGCATCTAGGACCAGAGTCGTTTTTATCGAGCGGCGGCGTTAGCAAGGAACCCAGAAATCGACGATGAAAATTGACCCAAAACCCACCGACCCCTTATCTACCCTTCGATGGGAATGAACAGGAATGCCCGAGAGTGTGAGCTCCAGGTTCGATTCAAAAAGGAATCGGCAGAAAACCTCCACCGTCGAACAGATTCATGTCCCCAAAAACCTCTGCTGTTCTTCTCGTCGTCTTCTTCCTTACAAACCCAGCTACGCAGAACTACAATCTCCCCGTCGCCAAAAACCCATCTTTGAATCGCCGCCGACGGCGGTTGCTTGAGCAGCGACCTTCTTCAGTTGCGGGGAAGTAAGGCGCAGGGAGGGGTCGGGAGGGAAGGGAGAATCATAGCTTCCACTCAACGACATCCCGCCACAATCCTTATCCTTGGTCGACATCGGAGGAGGTCAGTGATTATTTCATTGTTGTTGTCAGCTGAGGAGGGTCAGAGAAAAGAAAGAAGTCGAAAGCTGATATGAGAAGAGGTATAACCCAAAGGAGGGTAGACTTTGAAAAAATGCAATAAAAATTGAGGGATTGTGAAATAGTTGATACCAGTAAGCTATTTTAAAAACCTACATGTTAGAGATTTTGAAACCTCTAATCCTTACAATCTCTCGTTTTCCCAAATGCATAATTATATTAAAATCCTGCATAATGAGGGTTTGTTTAAAAATCCCTCACAAATCACTCACTACAAACCTTAATCCAAACGACCTGAGCGACCCATAAATTTGCACAAATCACTCGCCTACGTGTTCCCGGTGATGATAACCTCTCGATATGGATGTTGGTCTAGATTTTCAACCACCCTACAAGTTCAAGCTCCGCAAATTCACTTTCGACCAACATCGAATCTACGTCCCTCTCTCACCGCCAAAAAGCAGAATGTCGCGCCATAATCTTTAGCACAGACCTTCATCGATATCTTTCCCCTCCCTAACTCCATTGCACAAGATTCCACCGTGCAAACCAACCAACCAAGAAAACAAATTTTCAATTTTGATTTTGCCACACCTTCTCCACACAGCTAGGACTGGAAGTTTAGTACCGATATTTGGGATATACCGAATACCGTACCGTCTATATTTGGTATTCCTGAATACACATATTATTTTGTGGGATTGGGATTGAATTTCAATTGTTATTCGGCATTAGGGATTACGGGATTGGGATCGGGATATACCGAAATACCGATCAATACCGAAATATAAGCTAGTGCGTAATTTATCCTTTGAACTAAACTATCTCATTCACTACTAGGTGACCCTCAACTATCAAGAGTGTCATTTAATTATACATAGATCATTCCATCACTATTTCACACAAGTATTAGTCGTCTCTCAACCTCAAATTCGTCAAATTAAAGATTACTAATTACAAGAACTAGAGATATTAGCTCTAGGCAACTCAAGACTCTTTGCTTAGTCTCTTTGCCCTAAATTAAACAATAAAATCTAATTTATATATTTAATTATTAATTATAAAGGTAATTAATTTTGTATTTGATAATACCGATTGGGATACCGAGGTACCGATTGGGATACCAAAATATTCAGGGATTGGGATTGGGATACCGAAATTATTTAGGGATTGGGATTGGGATTGATTTTAGGGTGTAATTCGGTATTCAGGATTTCGGTATTTGGTATTAGGATACCGATACCGTACCGATTTTCACCCCTACACACAGCTGCCAGCGTTTCTTTGGTCCATGGTTAACGAGTTTAGTCCTTGATAATGGTTGCTTCCAATTCGTCGAAAAGAAAGGAAATGGAAGATTTCACATATTTCTTTTTTTTCCCCGTTGAATAGAGTTCACATATTTCCTTTGATGCAAGAGAGGTAAATGGATAAGAAGGGTAATTTGTGTGGTCGCTAGCCGACTCAAGTTAGGGTATATAATCTTTGGTTATTAATAACTAATTCTGGATCTTCCTTTTTTAGTTGACTAATAAAATTCAGATTTAAGTGCTAGAAATCAAAGATATTTAATTTTTTCTAGTTTTCTTAACCAGCTCTTATATTCTTCGTTCTAACTCGGAATTTTTTTTTTGTGCATAATTGAAACAAATTTGTTGTGCTCTACAAACTGATATCCATTTTCAATATTTTTTGAGAAAAAATTTTCATACCTCTCGTTACCAACTCCATACCATATGGTATCTTCTACGTTTTTAAGTCGTTTTTGAAATTTTTTGCACAAAGGAACAAGTTTTCATCATGATTTATTGTATCTAAACATTTCTGGTGAAAAATATAGAGGACCAAAGAATACCACACAATATACCACCCTGATATGGGGGCTGGTATCTTGTGCTACACAATGTTGAAAGTCGTGAATGACAATTAGTATACTCTTACTATCATGTATTCAACCATCCTACAGTCTTGGTATGTTCATAGGGTAAATGCCACATTTGGTCACTTGGAATACACAATTGTGTCATGTCTAGTCACTAGAAAAAATTAATATCAATTTTTGTCACCCAAATTACTGAAACCGGTCACATTTAGTCACTCTCTGTTAGTCTTTGTCAGTCTCCGTTAACACCGTCAGTCAATTGCTTAAGTGGCTAACAGAAGTGCTGACTCGCCCTTTTTTAACCCGCCACTTCACCAAACCCGACCGGACACGTCACTCAACCCGCCATGTCATCTTTCCCAACCCAATCCTTAAACCCAACCTATTAAACCAAATCAAATGCAAAAAAAAAAAAAGGGTTGGATTTAACAACAAAACAATCTAAAATTGCAGATTCGACAACATTGAATTGCAAATAACAAAGTAACAAAGCTTTCCCCCAAACAATTTGATGGTGGCATATGCTGCTCTGGCCGTAGAGGAGATGAACGGCAGGGCAGAGGCTAGTCTGTAGAGGAGATCAGCAAGGCGAAACTCTTGGTCAACGACGGGGATTCACAAGCGGGGAGAAGATGCAGGGACCGAGACTCTCGGTTAGCAGCAGAGATTCCGACTGACGTAATGACTAAGGAGAAGAAGTAGTGGAGTGGGTGGGTTCCAATCGTCCTCGATCTGGATTCTGGAAAGAAGGAAGTGAAGGCGGCTATGGGATAGAGGGGATGCCGACTAGGGTTTTTGGAGGGGAAAGAGAGCTCAAATTCGGAATGAAAAGAAGCATCGCGAGAGGTGGTTGTCCCAGATCTTGACCTTATTCGTCGGATAGAGAGTCTCATAGCCGCCGCCAACGAAGCAGAGCACGTTGCATTGGAAGAGCATGGTGACGAGTTCAGTTCCGCAGCGCGAGGACGAGGAAAAGGGAGAAGATGAATCCATGTCGCAGAACTTGTTGTCGGTGTTGTAGATCTGAATTTCGTTGTCGAGACATGCGGTTAAGCATCCGCAGTCCTGGTTGAAGGAGAGTTGGTTGACGGAAGGGACCTCTGCGGTGGGGGGGGGGGGGCGTCTTCGACGGGTGCTTGGAAAGGGGAGGCGGCGGAGGAGAAAGAACCGTCGGGGTCAGGAACCCATTCTTCGATTTGCGAGGAAGATAAAGGGTTTGGTTAAATGGGTCGAGTTTGGTTATGGGTCTGGTTGGGTTAATTGGTTAGGTTGGTTGTATGACATGGCGGATTTAGTAACGTTGCGGGTCGGGTTGGTCATTTTTGGCCTAAAATGGCGCTGACTAGGCGCTCCCGTTAGTCACGTCAGCATTTAACGACCTATGTTAACGGATTTGGACGGAGACAACAGAAAGTGACTAAATGCGACCTGTTTTAGTAATTTGAGTGATAAAATTTTATATTAATTTTTTTTAGTGACTAAACAAGACACGATTAGTAATCCCATTGATCAAATATGGTATTAACCCTATGTTCATACCACCATGGTACGCTATTCATACCATTTGGTATGCTCTTATTTTAATACCAATCAATACTACCATGGTATAGGCTGGTAAAAAATGCTTTAATTTTTTTTTTGTTTAAAAAATATATCAAAATGGATATCATTTTGAAGAGCACAATTAATCTGATTTATTCGTGCAAAAAAATTAAATTTTGGCTTAAAAAGCGAGAGAAATCGTCTGTTAAAGATTGAAGGGGACAAGATTAAAGGCTTTTCGGGAGAGAGAGATAGAGAGAACTGTTGATGTGGCGGATTCTTGTTGGGTTACTCACCATTGTACATGGGCGCTGGGTCGTGCTTGGGCCGGCACGACACGGGCAGGCTTCGGGCCCATTTATTTTGTGTCGTGCTTGGCACGACCCGTCATTTTTTGTGCCGTGCCATGCAAGCCCATTTGTTAACTTTGCTAGGCCCGGGCATGGTTCGAATCGTGCCGTGCCTATTCGTGCTTGTGTCATGCTCGTATTCGTGTTTAATGAAAAATACGAAAACAAAAGAGATAATGAAAAAGAAGGTGAAAATAGGACGGAGGAAGATAGTATTAACCGATAATGTTTGAGAAAAGTAACAAATAAGGGGGGAAAGAAAACTGGAAGTATAGTGAGTGTGATTTGGCTTTGTTTAATTCTTTGTCCATTTTTACTTATGTTAGTAATTACATATATATATATCTGTATGACATTTCTAACAACAACAAATAATTATTTTTCTCCTTATGTCTGTAATATTTGAAACTATAATTCTTTTTATATTTATTTTCTATAAAATAAATATTATTTTTGTGCCATGTCCGTTCTTATACTCAAGAAAGTCTCGAAAATATTAGACCTGACACGACCCACTTATATACTGTATCGTGCCGGTGCCCATGAAGTTTAGGCCCGACACGGCCCATAAATTATTCGTGCTCGTGCCGGGCTGGCCCATTTATTTCGTGCCCGTGCTCGTGTCGTGTTCTAACCGTGTCGTGCCGTGCTAGCCCATGGGCGGCACGGCCCGGTGCCCATGGACACTCACCATAGAGTTACAGACGGGATCCGCTCTCCTGCTAGCTTACTAATATTTTTAAATTCAATTCTCTTATAAAAATAATAAAAGTTTGGTTAAGGATGTCGCATAGTCAAACGCTTTATACATTGCCCTGTCATCAAATCGTTCCACCTAAACAATAAGGTTTGCCACGTATGAGTCAACTTGACCGGATGAAAAGTTAACGGTTTAACTAATTTTTTAATTTTTGAAAGATTTGACTTTTATTTTGTTTAAGATCAAAAGATTTGGCTAATATATTGTATTTACCCAAATATAAATGAATAAATAATTATTTAATAAATATAATTAAAACTTATAATATCCAAATAATTCATTCATAGATAACAAAGAAATAGCTGACTAATATAATCATTGTGTCATAAACAATCATAATGCATTTTGGTATTCCGAAAGAAATGCAAAATACATTGGTTGTCTACACTCTTAAGTAAGTCTTTCTCAATGTATCCAATGACTCGCTCCTAATATCACAATTAATTATCTCCTAAGATCCAAGTATAAACCTTAGTAGGGTGCAATACATGGCAAGTATATTCAAAAATCGACTCGGGCCGGTACATGTACCCCAACTTCAATTGTTTGAAACATTATCTAGCAAATCAGTTTTGGTTGAAAAGTTTGCTAATTAAATTAAAACAAGGCAAAAGTAAATGGTTTTGAAAGCTCTTTGTGAGAAGGATCACTCGGGTGTCGCTTCCCCCTAATTACTACCATGGCATGTGAATCGAAGTGATTGCTATGGGCAAGGTGACCGCGAACCGCTAGGAAATGCAACAATGGTCATAGACCACACTCTCGATTGCCAAACCAAGGGATACATTATAGGCTACTCAAGTAGCCCTCTTAGTTAGGGCAATCGATGGTTGACTTACTGTGTCACTCAACCCAAGGGTTGGTCGGCTTAATCGCACTTAACCAAATTGCTTAATTAAACATAGAGGTTTGCCCTACATTAACCTAGATTGTTGACTTAAAAAGCCCAAGGAATCCCAACTCAATTGAGCCTCCCTTGAAAGGGGGTTTTCCCTCTAATCTAGGTTAGAATGGCCAATTGGATTGCTAAGCACAAACATGCACAATCAACATGAAAAATACCTCAATCATTGAATTAAACAACACCCATAAACATCATTCAAACCACACAACAACTACATGGTAAATAGTTAGGGTTTCACAACACCCAAGTGAAAAAGGAAACTACTCCATGCTAGAAAGGGAAAGAACACAAGAGGAAGAGGTAGAAACCATCATGGTGATGCCTTCTTTCTTCTTTTGTTCGTTCTTTCTCTCTCTAAAATCTGAAGAAGAAGACACTTTCTGACTCTTGGGCTCTCCCCCTCTCTCTTCTTTTCAGCTCTCCTTTTAAACAGGGATTGGGCTCAGTTCACGGCCGTGAACTCTTGAACGCGTCTGTGAACTCAAGGTTGGCGTCGAAACGCACCGCTTCGCTTGCTCATGTTCACGGGCAACAACTCCAGTTCACGGTCTTAGTGACCGTGAACTCGCCTGGCGTCAGTAACTTCTAGAATTTCCTTGGACGGCTTGATGTTCACGACCCATGCCTCCTCTTCACGGTCTTAGCAGACCGTGAACACACAAGGGAAACCGTGAACTGCCGGGTTTTCACCTCTTCTCCCGGTTTTCGCTCCTTTCCGTCCAACTTTTGACTCCGGGGCTGTATTCACCTGTAAGATCCTGAAATGTGCTAAAACACAAGAAACCTGGCATAAAACCACCCTTTTAGGAGCACAATTGCCACAAAAACCAATGGAAAACGGGGATAAAATGCGTACAATTAGGCCCGAATCACTCCCCCACACTTAGACGTTTGCTTGTCCCCAAGCAAACCATTTCACACAAGGTAATATTTCAACCTACAAAAATACTTTGGGGACAACTCAAAGGGCACAAAGTGGGAATTCTCAATGGCTATTGGCAATAAATATATGGACCGTTGCAAGCAATACCGACATCCAACACAAACGACATTCGAGGCCACCAAAAGTGGGCAAACGAAAAGTTCTCACCTTGTTCATGGATCAATGCAAGTCTCAACAAGAACACTTATCAAACTATCACCCATCGTGAACTACATTTAAGCGCTCTTCCTCGGTCTACTCTTGCTATCACATTATGGTTTAGTACTGAAGGAGTTCTAAAACAATGTGGGGGTTTCAATGGCTTGAGTGCCAAGAAACCCCTCCTAGAGCATACACTTTGGTTTTCCGTGGCACTCAACTTTATTTACCCCATTTTATTACCTCTTTTTTTATTCTTTTTATTCTTTTTGAGGGGGGTACTAGAGAGTAAAAACACTTGCCACCTATACATTTAAGGAACAATGCTCTCTTTTCAAGAACTCACTCCAACACTACACTTCCTTTTCCATTCCTAGCAAGAATCGCACACAAACCTCCTATGTAGAACCTCTATGGAAAGGATTGGGGGTCGTTCTATCATGTTTAGACACAAGGACGACTCATGTTTAGACACGAAGAAAGGATTGTGGGTCGTTCTATCAACACCATTAAGCTCGCAAGCATGAAGCTCCTAACTTAAGAACGACCCTCGAAGTCACAAGGCTCAAAGGGGTTGACTAGTGGATAACACATTTTGGGACAATCAGCATTTGGGCGTGGACTAATCCTATGCCTCCACCATACTCACTAGTGACAACTGTGATGTTACTCGCCATGGTAAGAGGGATCTAAGCACACAAGAAGAAAACGATCGGCTGAAAGCTCACATAGCTACCTAGTCACCCAACCATCTATTCCAATTCACAAAACACAAAGCATGGCAAATTGTAGTCAACAAGTAATCAAGTCAAGACATCCATTCATTTATGCACACATGAGAACTAAAGTTTTGCACTATCCTAATGGACCTCTCAGTCATCATCATATGATATACTCGATCACATGCAACAAATCAAGATCAATGCCAATAAACACGAAATTTTCCCACAAACCGGCCACTTTGAACATGCAAATAATGCTTGGACCCCTCAAAATTTTCAAAATTGGACATAAATAAAGGCTCCAAGCACAAATCACACTCACACAAGCATAATAGTAAACTATCCCCCCCCCCCACACTTAAGCTCGACATTGCCCTTAATGGCGTAAGATAGGGTAGAATGATGTTACCGCTTGCGCTTATTGAGTGAAAGTTGGAATCGATTCCGGGGTAGGATATTTGGAGCTTCAAGGAGAGACAAAAAGCACACACAGAAACACAATATGACTCGCTCGAGGCGAGATTATTACGAAACACAATACGATATTAGTAATAGCAGGACAAACTTGCTAACCTCCGTTGGGTTTCCTCCCAACAAGCGCTAAGTTATCGTCATTAGCTTGACGGTTGGGGATCAATCAAGTCTTGGAATGTGATGCCACCGAGAGTGGATCCACAACACTCTAGGGGCGAGGCTTGTAGCCTCCCATCTTAAGCTCTATGAGTTGGCCCTCTTGGTTCGCCAGCTTAGGTTTGGCCTTCTCCTTCCTTCGGGCCAAAGCTTGCTTCATCTTTTGCCTCCAAGCATTCTTCCTCTTTTCCTTGGGCATAGTACCCTCCTTGACTTCCTGCTCAACATCACCACAAGCAACACAAGTAATAGTGGGGTTCGCCTTGAGAGGCACTCCTTCACTCGCATTCACATCATTCGAAACCAATTCCTTCACTTCCTCACTTCTAGCCTTAGGGTCTATTTCAAGCTTGATTCTCTCCTCACCATCCCTCAGAATTAAGGTTCCCTCATTAACGTCTATCAATGCCTTGGCGGTGGCGAGGAATGGACGACCGAGTATGAGCGGCATATCCGAGTCCTCGCTTATGTCGAGAATCATGAAATTGGTCGGATATCAAAACTTGCCTACTCGCAACAACATGTCCTCTATAATGCCTCTCGGGCTAATGACCGAACGGTCGGCTAAAGTGATGCTAAGCTTAGTGGTCTTAAGTTCACCTACTTCTAACTTTTTGAAAAGCTTGTAGGGCATCACATTAACACTAGCTCCTAGGTCCGCCAAGGCATTGTCTATATTATGGTTACCAATACCAAGAGGGATAGTAAAGCTACCTGGGTCGGATCGCTTTTTGGGCAAGCGGTTGAGGAGGAAAGCCGAACATTCCTCGCCAAGAGTCACGTTGGCGAGGCCTTTAAGCTTTGGTTTCTTGGTGATGAATCCTTTGCGGTACTTTGCATATCTTGGCATTTGATCCATGGCTTCAAGGAAAGGGATATTGATGTGGAGGTTGCGGAGCATTTCCATAAAACCTCCACACTCGTTCTCCAACCTCTCCTTGTACATCCGCGTGGGGAAAATGAATAGGTGGCTTGTACTCAACCACCAGAGGTGGTGTCGGCGATGCCTTCCTTGTCGCTCTCCTCTCTCTCCCCGAGGGCCCTTTCTCTCTATCCTTCGGGTTGGGATATTCCTTCTCGATCACTTCTTAAGCGGCGACGCCCGAAGTCATCTTTCCGCTAGGAAATGCAAAAATGGTTGTAGACCACACTCTCGATTGCGAAACCAAGGGATACGTTATAGGCTACTCAAGTAGCCATCTTGGTTAAGGCAATCGATGGTTGACTTACTCTCTCACTCAACCCAAGAGTTGGTCGGCTTAATCGCGATTAACCAAATTGCTTAATTCAACATAGAGGTTTGCCCTACGTTAACCTAGATTGATGACTTAAAAAGCCCAAGGAATCCTAACTCAATCGAGCCTCCCTTGAAAGGGGGTTTTCCCTCTAATCTAGGTTAGAATGGCCAATTGGATTGCTAAGCACAAACATCCCAATCACATGAAAAATACCTCAATTATTGAATTAAACAACACCCATAAACAATCATTTAAACCACACAACAACTACATGGTAAATAGTTAGGGTTTCACAACACCCAAGTGAAAAAGGAAACTACTCCATGCTAGAAAGGGGAAGAACACAAGAGGAAGAGGTAGAAACCATCATGGTGATGCCTCCAATCTCCTTTGAGCTTGTGTTGATCTTCTCTTGGGGAGAATCTTCCCAATTCACCACTTGCAGTAACCCTAACCTTCTTTCTTCTTTTGTTCGTTCTTTCTCTCTCTAAAATTTGAAGAAGAAAACACTTTCTCACTCTAGGGCTCTCCCTCTCTCTCTTCCTTTCAGCTCTACTTTTAAATAGGGATTGGGCTCAGTTCACGGCCTCAGTTAACGATCGTGAACTCCTTAAACGCGTCCGTGAACTCAAGGTTGGCGTCGAAATGCACCGCTTCGCTTGCTCAGGTTCACGGGCAACAACTCCAGTTCACGGTCTTAGTGACCGAGAACTCGCCTGACGTCAGTAACTTCGGGAAGTGCCCTGGGCGCCTTGATGTTCATGACCCATGCCTCCTCTTCACGGTCTTTGCAGATCATGAACTCACAAGGGAAACCGTGAACTATCGGTTTTTCACCTCTTCTCCTTGTTTTCGCTCCTTTTCATCCAACTTTCAACTCCGGGGCTGGTTTCACCTGTTAGATCCTGAAACTTGCTAAAACACAAGAAACCTGGCGTAAAACCACCCTTTTAGAAGAACAATTGCCATAAACGCTTAAGGAAAATAGGGGTAAAATGCGTACAATTAGGCCCGAATCATCCAACTTAACAAACATTAGTACACTAGTCGCCAATTCGACTTCAAAGCTGTTTCTTAATATAACTCAAAGTTGAAAAATGATCTTTCTACACTTGCAGTTGCAATGGGTAGAGTCAAAACTAGTTTTAGAAGCAAATACACTGACGTATATGACTGATGTACTTTTGTTTTCACCATTACTTGAGATAATTCATCAACTGGACTTGGCAATGAGTGTACACCTTTAACACATTGATTGTTGCCAAATACTATGTGGAGCAGTGATGTCCACTCTTTACCATAATAATTAAATAACATATTTATATAATATAAGGAATCTCGACCGATGCGTGCATGTCATGCCAGCTTGTCGAGTTGACCACTAGCTTCATGTGGTAGCCATGGTGTGAAGGCATGTTGGTCTGGACTTGGGTGGTCGCATATAAGCAATGTGGATAAGTGGGTTTGACATCCTCTACCAGTAATCTAGAAGGCGTCTAGACTGATTTGTTGAAGCTGAGACCAACAAGGAAAAACAAGGGGTTAAGTGGCCATGAATGATGAGTTGTCGTGGGAGATACGGGGTCGTTTGCTTAGCGGATTTGAAAAATAAAGGTTTTGGTATAATTTGGGTTTTGAAAAACCATTGATATATGAGGAATTTGGGTGCATTATGGATTTGATAAACACCATTGTTTTTTTTTTATGGATTCCATGATGAATTTTGTTAATTAAATTTGTATGTATGAAGTGTAACTTACCTTTATTGCCCTCAATGATATATGAAGAGAAAGAAAATATGAGGGGTAGGTTTGGTAAAAGAAAATGATGGATTTCAAAGTCTATGATCAATTCACACCTAAAGAGGTGGGATTTTCAAGTCCGTGGGCCCCACGGATTTGGACGCTCAAAGTCCATGGGTCCCACGGATGTTACCTCTAAATACTTGAAGCAAACAAACAATGGATTTTGGACAAGTCCATCGTGGATTCAAATACATTACAAAATCCTTCACCAAATCCATCAAGCAAACAAGCCGTAGCCTAGGCATATAAGAAGAAAAAATTCGTGCCCTGGTGCGATTGAGTAGGCAAGCAAGGCAGCTCGGCTATTGATTACAGAGAAGGTGGCCCATGGGTTCTTTGACGAAATAGCACAACAAGAACTTGACAGTACAACTATTGAACTTTTTGTGGCTAAAATATAAACTTGTGTGGTTAAATTATATAGCTACGAAAAAATTATTTTATAGCTCACGTAGTTAGAAGTGGCGCAGCTAAAAGTTAGCCACAAATTTTTTCAGTTGTGTGGCTAACAAACAATAAATTTAGCTATAAAAGTATCATAATATAGATGCCTTGGTACAAAGAGTATTTGATGTAGCTGCATCCTTCGTATATTTTGCCATAAGGAATATAATTTGTGGCTTTATCAAACAATTTGTTACTCAGTAACAATTTGAGAGTAAATTATGATAATTTTTCCTCACAATTAGCTATAAATGTTATCACATATTATTTTAAAACTAGAGGAAATTAGTTTATTACGACCAAAAGAGTTGTGGCTACAAATTTATTAATAGCTACAAAATACCTCATATGGTTAGAATTCATGTTTTTGTTACTGTGTAGTCATCATCAAAAAGAAATTGAGATTTAGCTTTATGTACACAAGTTGTGGTAATATAATATATTTTATGCTCGTAGTGATTCCAAGCTATGGTTGCATATGCTTCAAAATTGGACTATTAGAGGAACATATGATTCAAAATTAATTGTTCTTAAATAAGCTTGTTTGGTGTCGGAAGAAGAATGGATTTTTTTTTTTGGTTAGACTCAAAGAATTAGCTAAGCATTTTATTCAAACAAATATGGAACTAGAATGGATGGTTTTATGCCTATTACCAGTTTTCCTCTGGAGTTGAGACCCATCATTCAGATAGATGGGGGCAACGACTAATATTGCGTTTGCGGGAAAAAGAGTAATTGAACAAACATTGAATAAGACTGTTCCTAAAGGTTCACAATCGATCGAATTTTTATTTCATATGACCTTATTCAATCCAATTGTACCATGTAATATGTTAAAACTTAAAACGTGTTCTGATTGAGTTATTTCAGCCCTACACTAGAAATTTCTATTTGACTGAATTGATCATAGATCAATACTGCTTTTTATTGTGGAGTATTGAATACACCTATAATTATAAGCTTCATGTTACTCTTCCCAAAGACATGCAGGGTCTAGGCATCCCAATTCAATTAAACGAGATGACAGTTTTTCATTCTGTGAAATCAAAATTACCCTATACTTTATGATTCATAATAATAAGCATCATGCTCGGAATTAGCTTTATTATTATCTAAATATTTTTATATGGATGAGCAATGGCCTACCACATTAGATGCTCACTTGAGAGTTACATGTAACTCCTATTCCTATATAATTATCTCTAATTCATATGCATTGATGTAAGGATGTAGTGGTTACCAAAGGGTGTCTATAAATAGAGCACACTATTGTATCACAAATGAAGTATGAATAAAAAGAACTATTCCCCCACTTCTCTTGTGTCTTTCCTCTCTCTAATCTTCTCTGTAGATTTTATATTTTTCATTAGTTTCATAATACGTTATCAGCACGAGACTCTTCCTTTTGAAAAGGTTAAATCCATAATTGTTCTGCTCAAGGTATGTCGATTCTCCCAAATTGTTTCTTTTATTGTCCTATTTTAATTTACATATCATTTCCTTTATTAATCAACACATGAAATCTTTGTTTGAGAGTGCAAAGGTATAATTTCCTTCTTAATAATTTTTTTAGCAAGTCATGATTATATATACTTCGTAGTAGTAGTATAAAAATCTCAATATATTTTGCCTTTATAATTTGTTTATTTTGAAATTCGAATTTATTTATATATTTGTAAAAATATCAAATTGTTATATCATGGGTCACATAAGTCGTTTGTCTTGATAGTAATATATATTTATTTATTTATTGAATTTTGACTTTAATTTGTGTATATTTTTATGATAGTATGTCGAATCTTTCAAAGCTTGAGTTTGTGGCTCTTGATGTCACTGGAAAGAATTGCCTATCACGGGTGCTAGATGCTGAAATTCATTTAGCTGCCAACGGTCTTGGAGACACGATTAAAGAGGGCAATGAAGCATCAGATCAAGACAAAGCTAAAGCAATGATCTTTCTTCGACATCACCTCCACGAGGGATTGAAGAATGAGTATCTTACGGTAAAAGATCCACTTATTTTGTGGACTAATTTGAAGGAGCAGTATGCCCACAAAAAAACTGTGATTCTTCCTAAGGCTCGTTATGATTGGATGCATTTGAGGTTACAAGATTTTAAATCTGTGAGTGATTATAATTCGGAGCTATTCAAAATAACCTCACAACTATTGTTATGTCGAGAAAATATTACTGATGAAGATATGTTGGAAAAAAATTCTTCATTTTCATGCATCCAATGTGCTCCTGCAGTAGCAATACAGTGAGAAATGTTTCAAGAAATATTCTGAGCTGATTTCTTGTCTCCTTGTTGCTGAACAAAATAATGAGTTCCTAATGAAAAATCACCAATCTCGTCCTACTGGTGCCGCCTCATTCCCATAAGCGAATACAACGACGTTCAACCAATATCCTTATGGGAAAATACATGGACGTGAGGATGGATGAGGACGTGGGCGTGGTCATGCTCAAGGCCGTGGCCGAGATCTTGGTCGTGGTAGTGGTAGTGGTGAAAGTTCCAAAAGCTCATTTTTTCCCAGAAGTGGAAAAAAATGATGGTAGAAGAAGCAAGAAAAAAAGTGTTCATGGTAACAAACACGTCGAAAATGGTCTCGTACTTGTCGTACACCAAAACACTTGGTTAACCTCTACCAAGAATCATTGAAAGGGAAGAAGATAGAAACCAATTATATTTTTGAGGAAGATGATTCAGGAAAAGACTATAATGATGCTACTCATCTAGATGTGTCCCACTTCTTTGCCCACCTCGAAGGAAAAATAGATCACCTAATTGGTGAAGTGAATGTTCGCAAGTGAAAAACTTAGCATTTTCATTTGAAATTTCTATTTCGTTGTCGCTTTGTTCACAAGTGAAAAGTTTAGGTTTACCATTTGAAATTTCACTTTCTTTGTCATTTTCCTTGAGTGTGTTTTTCCTATTAATGTGTCAGTTTAATATAATTTCCTCTTTATAATCCTTATGTGGTTTAATTTCATTTATTATAATCATGTCATTATTTTTTATATTTATTTGGAGATATTTTCTTATATTGATGAACTTTCTATCTTTTGTGAAGAATGAATATTCCCATGCTTAGCACCAAGATAAAAAAACCATGATGTGTGTCTTATCGATAGTGCATCGACACATACAATCTTGAAGGTAAGAAATATTTTTCTCATCTTGAAATGCGAAGCAAATGTTAGTACTATATATGGAAGTACAAAATTAATTGAAGGCTCCGGAAGAGCTAGTGTATTGTTACCAGAAGGAACCAAATTATATATCAATGAAGCCTTATACTCTTCAAAGTCTCAAAGAAATTTATTGAGTTACAAAGATATTCGCCGAAATGGACATCATATTGAGACAAAGGAAGAAGAGAATAAGAGTATATTATGATAACAAATATGGTCTCCGATAAGAAATACATATTGGAGAAATTGCCTGCTATTTCTTCTGGGTTGTACTACACGTTTATTAGTACAATTGAAACACATGCAGTGCTAAATCAGAAGTTTGCAAATCTTGATAATTTTATAGTTTGGCATGACCGGTTAGGTCATCCCAGATTGATTATGATGCGAAAAATCATTGCTAATACATGTGGACATCCATTGAAAGGTCACAAAATTTATCAGTTTAAAGATGTACCATGTGTTGCATGTTCTCGTGGTAAGTTGATTATATGGCCATCACTTGTGAAAGTAAGGAGTGAATCTCTTACACTTTTAGAACGTATACATGGTGATATATGCGTGCCAATTCGACCACCATGTGGACCATTTAGATATTTTGGTTTTAGTTGATGCATCAACTAGATGGTCACATGTGTGCTTACTATCAACTCGCAACCTGGTGTTTGCTAGATTACTTGCCCAATTGATACGGCTACGAGCACATTTTCCTGATTTTCCAATCAAGAAAATACGTCTAGATAATGCTGGTGAATTTACTTCACAAACTTTCAATGCTTATTGTATGTCCAATCGGATTGATGTTGAACATCCTGTAGCACATCTTCATACACAAAATGGCATTGCAGAATCATTTATTAAGTGTTTGCGACTTATTGCAAGACCATTGCTTATGAAAACAAACTTGCCAATTTCTTGTTGGGAAACATGCTATATTGCATGCGGCAACATTAATTCGCACAAGGCCAACAAGTTATCATGAAATTTCTCCCTTGCAAATGGTTTTTGGTCAGGTACCTAATATTTCCCATCTAAAAATATTTGGGTGTGCCGTCTACATCCCTATTGCTCCACCACAACGTGTTAAGATGGGTCCTCAAAGGAGGTTGGGAATTTTATGTTGGATATGAGTACCCGTCAATCATAAAATACTTAGAACCCTTGAACGGAAGATTTATTCACTACTCGTTTTGTTGATTGTCATTTTGACGAATCAGTTTTTCCAACATTGGGGGGGGGGGGGGGGGGGGGGGGGGGGGGGGGGGGGGGGGGGTGAGAACAAACAGTTGGGAAAAGATATTTGTTGGAATGAATTATCATTATCTCACCTTGATCCTCGTACTAGACAATGTGAATGGAAGTTCAAAAGATAATTCATTTACAAGGTTTAGCAAACCAACTACCAGATTCTTTTACTAACCAGAAGCGAGTGACAAAGTCACACATACCAGCTGTAAATGCTCCAGTGAAATTTGAAAGAGGCCATTGAGGCGGAATTAAACTCACTTTCAAAGCGAAAGGTTTTTGGACCGGTAGTCCTTACACCATAAAATGTAAAGCCAGTGGGATACAAATGGGTTTTTGTGCGGAAAAGAAATGAAAAGGGTGAAGTCGTGAGATATAAAGCACATCTTGTCGCACAAGGATTCTCACAGAGACCTGGCATTGATTATGAGGAGACATACTCCCCTGTGGTGGATGAAACTACGTTTCGATACTTGATTAGTCTGGCAGTTCGAGAAGGACTAGATCTGCGTCTAATGGATGTTATGACAACCTATTTGTATGGATCACTTGAGAATGATATATATATGAAACTCCCTGAAGGATTCACTTTGCCAGAAGCAAACAAAACACATTCTCGAGAAAATTTTTCTATCAAATTGAACAAATCCTTGTATGGATTGAAACAATCTGGATGAATGTGGTACAATCGTCTCAGTGTACATTTGATGAAAGAAGGATACAAGAATGACCTTATTTGTCAATGTGTTTTTCTAAAGAGATTGGGTAGTGAGTTTGTTATAATATCAGTTTATGTTAATGACATAAACATCATTGGAACTCCCGAAGAGCTTCCAAAAGCAGTTGATTGCTTGAAGAAAGAGTTTGAAATGAAAGATTTAGGAAGAACAAAGTTTTGTCCTAGATTACAGATTGAACATTTGAAGGATGATATTTTTGTGCATCAAGAACGATATGTTGAAAAGTAGCTTAAGCGATTTTATGTGGACAATTCACACCCATTGAGTAATGCAATGGTTGTAAGATCACTTGATGTGCAAAGAGATCCATTTAGACCTCGAGAAAGTGATGAAGATCTGCTTGGCCCTGAAGTGCCATATCTTAGTGCGATAGGAGCATTAATGTATCTAGCCAATCACACACGACCCGATATATCGTTTGCTGTGAATATATATGCAAGATATAGCTCTTCTCCCACTAAAAGACATTGGAATGAAGTTAAACATTTACTCGTTACCTTCAAGGAACGACAGATATGGGCTTGTTCTATTCGAGTGCATCGAAGTTGGATTAGTGGGATATGCAGATGCAGGATATCTCTCAGATCCCCACAATGGTAGATCTTAGACAGGATATTTGTTCACTTATGGTGGTACAACCATTTCGTGGCGATCCACAAAACAAACTATAACAGCCACATCATCCAATCATGCTGAAATCTTAGCAATTCACGAGGCAAGTCGTGAATGTTTGGTTAAGATCTATAATTCGACACATCAAAGAATCGTGTGGACTATCTCTAGGAAAAATGATCCCGACGATCATGTATGAAGATAATGTAGCATGCATTACTCAATTAACGGAAGGATACATTAAAGGAGATAGAACAAAACATATTCCACCCAAGTTCTTTTTCACTCATGATCTTCAAAAGAGTGGTGAAATAATTTTTCAACAAATTCGTTCAAGTGAGAATCGAGCAGATTTATTCACCAAGTCACTCCCAACGACAATCTTTGTAAAGCTTGTTCGTGATATTGGAGTTCGACGACTCAAAGGCCTGAGCTGATGTGGTCATGAGGGGGAGACTATACGCGCTGCACTCTTTTCCCCTTAACCATGGTGTTTCCCACTGGGTTTTCCTGGTAAGGTTTTTAATGAGGCAGCATGAGATAGTGTAATAATGCAATCTAGTGGTCATCTAAGGGGGAGTATTATGTATTTATTTATATATGGATGACCAATGGCCTACCACATTAGATGCTCACTTGGGAGTTACATGTAACTCTTATTCCTATATAATTATCTCTAATTCATATGCATTGATGTAAGGATGTAGTGGTTACCAAAGGATGTCTATAAATGGAGCACACTATTGTATCACAAATGAAGTATGAATAAGAAGAACTATTCCCCTCTCTTCTCTTGTGTCTTTCCCTCTCTAATCTTCTCTTGTAGAATTTATATTTTCCATTAGTTTCATAATAATTGACTTTTAATCTGAATTTGTCTCTTGACAGAAGCAACTCATTTTCAATTGGGCGTTTTAACAACCCAAACTACGAGCCTGCCCTTCAACGTTTTTGCGAGGCTTATTGTTGTCGGTGTGGGCTGCATTCACTTGCGGATAATAAAAAAAGCATTTTTTTTTTTGCTAAATAATATTTTTATATATATCTCCACTTGAACATCCATTCAAATTCAATCATATCCATTAGCCAGGAAAGTGTTGGGACTCGAACGGATGAGGGTCTAAATACGATAGTCCGAGACTAGGTGACTAGGATTCTAATAGAGTCGTAAACTATGTTTACTTTCCGTACAAAATATTTCCACCCTCTACGAAACCTTGGATTACAAGAAATTTCTTCGTAAGATAAAATTATCACCACTTTAGATTCCAGACTTAAGAACCTAAAACATACCTATAAGTTTCATACGAAGAAAAAATGAATTTTTGGTATGTCCTTTCCACCACCCAAGCCACTCTATTTATAGTCGACAAAGGAGAGTCTCAAAGGATTGCAGTCCTTCATTTTTGGCTGGTACATCCTCCCAAACGTTGCAAATATTTGAAATTTGTTTTTGGCTGGACCGATTTGGTTATTCCAACCGTCACATCGATTCGGTTCGACTCGGTTTGGTCTGGTTGGTTACACAAACCAATATTATTGATTACCAACATATTACATCAAATCGGTCGAATTCGCGGCCATGCCTTCCCACAGATTACCAACATGGTACTTCAAAAGATTTTCTTGAATCTTTCCCCTTATATTTCCATTCACACCATTAAAAATTCCAACAGTTAACCATAAGTTCCATACTTGGATCCATTAGGATTTTTACTCACGACAATTTCCACTATGAAATTTAGCAAACACATTCTCGATGCAAAAAAATTTGAGAGAAGGAAATCTTCTTTGTCGTTCCGCTTGATTCAATACATAGAATCACATTTTCCTCCCCCATGTCCTACATGGAGAATTTAGATAAGAATAACTTTTTTTTAGTAAAGTCCTCTTATCTTTGAATAGTCCCAAAGATAAGCATGTTATCCACATACACATATATGATGACTCTATTACCAGAATCATCAAACATTGTATATACACTTTTGTCTCCTTGGTTTAAAATAACATAAACCACTAGACAAAATCACACCGTCAAACCACTTAGACAAATCAAAATTTGTCTATGACTTCGTAAATGTGAAAATAAAGAATCAGACAAATTACACCATTGAGTATGAGACCTATACAAAGGTAATTATCATTCTCTTATTTCTTTATTTTATTAAGCATTCTCCTTCTTCCTCATCTTCGAATCATCCCTCTTCCAAGTTACCTTCCAGATATGGAACATACCATGAGACTAGTACGAAGAAAATACATCTTCTACTACCATCGATGAAATACTCGCCATAAAAAATTCTCAAATCTTCCATAGACCAGAACCGTTTCTTGTAAAGAGCGGTTCAAGCCATCGTACCGAAAAATATTCTTTAGGATTGTTGGGACTCTAATGGACGAGGATCTAAGTACGATAGCCCGAGACAGGGTGCCTAGGATTATGATAAAGTCGTGAACTATGTTCACTTTTCGTTAAGAATATTTCCACCCTCAACAAAACCTTGGGTTACAGGAAATTTTTTCGTAGAATAAAACTATCACCACTTTATTTTAGGCTTAAAAACCTAAAGCATACCTAGAAGTTTCGTAGGAAGAATGAATGAATTTTTTTATATGTACTTTCCACCATCCAAAGCCACTCTATTTAAAGTGGACAAAGGAGGGTCTCGAAGGATTGCAATCCTTCATTTTTGGCCGGTACATCCTCCCAAACGTTATAAATATTTGGAATTCGTTTTTGGCTTAACTGTCATCCAAAATCGGCTCCAGAACATTGCATCTCATGGAGAAAATGAGTTCCTTCTAGTGGGAATAGATAATGACACAAGATTCATTTGAAATGAAACAATGCCCAGGAAACGTTGTCAATTCCATGCAATTATTGGCTCATGTATTTCATATTTGAAACATTGCCAATTTCTTGTCCAATTCAAACGTTGCAGGCTTCATTTCACAAAATAGAACATTGCATTGCTTGGTAAAAGGACACGTTCCTTTTCAAAATGGACACAAGTCTCGGCTCGAGTCACCTTAGTCGGTTTGGTTGGTCTTGTCAACCAATCCAAGTTTCCAACAGAGAAGAATATGTGTGGAAACCGATTATTTTGTACCTATTCAAGTTGGAATAAGGAGATAAAAGGCATGTTCTAATTAACGAGTAAAAACTATACATATTAATAAAATTAAAACTAAATGGATACTCCACAAATTAAGTACATAACCCCTTGTAAAATGTCAACTTGCACGAATAAACCACCTTTGTTTTTCACTTTGATGGTTAAAGCCTAAAGGGGGACTCTATGGGCTCATTAAAAGTCATAGAAAGCTACTAAAAAAGTCAATGAAAATATATTATAACAAAATTTTGGATGATTGATAATCTTGCCAAAACATATTTGGTACAACTGTCTCTGAATTCACATTAGTAAAATAATCACCCAGAAGAATGATTCATTCTCTTCATATAACATCGTATTAACAAAATAAGATAGCGCATACATCAAATACACGATTGACAAAAAATGAGATTGAATTTCGATATTATGTTTTTTATGTGGGTAGAGAAAGAAATATACTCGCGTGTGGAGAGCATAGCTACATGCAGTTCAGGATATGAATATAATCCCCCAACGTTTTTAAATGGCTTGAGATTATAACATGTGTAGATATATGTGAGGATTAGATTGGTGTAATACTATACTTCAGATATTTTAGTGAGATATTTTTATTTAGACCATGAATTAAACTGAATTTGGGATATGATACTATATTCTAATCTCTAATAGATAAACCCCATGCCCCGATTCTCAAAACTCGAACCCTAAATTCAATTTAATAGAAAATACTAATTGATCGTCGAGATTGGCCGGAGCTTAAAAAAGAAAAATCTAACAGGCATATCACATGAAGTATAGTATACTCCTAAAGTATATCAGTCATTACCCTATATGTGAAAAAAGAGGGCAAAATACACTTGTATAGCCAAAACTTTCGCTTTTGTGCCAATAATTTCGTCGTCGAACATGAGACGGCCAGATGCCGACGATGAATTCGACATTCGCCGGCCTATCCCTAAATTCCTAAGGGACGCTTGAATAATAGCCTCTGCCTATTGTCTTATTTTATACCCTTCCCCTCAGCTGACGAGCAGTACTGTCAGCGTATTACGTAAGAATTCCTGGGGAGAGTGGAGCTCGATTTCAATCCTGCAAACTCCGTCCGCTCTTCTTCAACTTCTTGGAGAAGCTCCTCACAGTTGTCGCGGAATCCCGGGCAACTTAGTCAAATTCTCCGTCCGATCGCTTGCACTTCGTCGAAGAAGAATCCTCCATTTCTCTCTCTCTCTCTCTCTCTCTCTCTCTCTCTCTAACTTTTTGAAACCCCCAATCTATGAACCCTAATCTCTGTGCCAATAAACTGGGTTTGTTGATGGCGGTGGAGGATTTCGGTATGGGGGTTTAAGAATTTGGGTGGGGTTTTCATTATTGAGAGCTCGTAGAGAGGGATTTGGGAGGATGAAGAGCTGGCTGTGGGGATTTGTAGGGTGGCGGCGTCAGATTTTTAAGGCGGTAGGGAGGTTTGTGACGGTAGGAAGAAGAAGATGAAGGGGACAGATCACTCTTCTTATTTTAAATTTTTTTTTTGTCTTGGAAGGAGAAGGAGATGGAGAAGAGATTTTTAAAATTAAATGGAATGACATAAAAAAATTACTTTAAATTGTGGCATGACAAGATCTATGTGGACATGATGTGTCGTCTAGGAGGCAGCCACATCAGCCTAACGTTTATTTCACTGACGGAATAGATGACGGTGTTAAAGTATTTGATGAAAATGGCTAAATTAGTTCAATAAGCTTTAAAAATGTAGCTAATAAGTAGTATTTCTCCAAATTTGGCTATTATTGACAGAAACACGAAAGTTTTGACCATACAAGTGTATTTTGCCCAAATAAACACCAAGAGACAAAGTACGAGCTATTCATCGACAATAAAAAGTTCAATTTACCCCAAAAATTAAAATATTTTGACTTTGTCTACTCCCATATCTTGATTGAGTCCAACCAACCTCCCTATTTGCCTCTCTTTTGCTGCGCAATTGGCCACTATGTACTTAAATATAATTATGCCCACGTAGTCTGTTATAAATTCTGTCAAAATAGTCGCAATTTTGTATACAATTTTAAAATATAAAAAGGGACCATATTTGAATTTGTCATAAACCCAGGTGGGAAATCAAAACACAAAACAGTAGTGACGTTTACAATTTCAACCAAAACATTCCAAGAAATTATTTTATTTTTAAAATTTGGATATATGTGGCGAATAGTAATATATATAATATGTTTTATTATTAAAAAGAGTCAAATTTTCCGAATCTTGCGTAATCTTTTAAACTAATTATGGGGAAATCTTTGCAATATACTTTCTTCCGCTGCAGGTCTCTCTTAATTGAATAATTAGGTTACAATCAATTAGCATAAAACAATTTATGTGTTCATATTAGTAGTTGTAAAATGAGTTTTTTTAGACAATCATACCAGTATTAATGTGTCGAATCATATAAGTTATTTTGAAGTTAAATGTGTGAGGATAAGAAAATGTTGAGCTGAGCGAGCTCTTGAAAAACACCCATATTGTATCCTTTTAAAGACCAATAAGAAGATTTTTCCTAATATTAATTGCATTAAAAACCAAAACAATAAAACTTTTTTTCCCGTTGAATCAATTGCTTTATTCCAAATACGAACCGATACAACGAAGTGGAATCACAAAGGATCCCAAATAAGCCTATCACTGCAACCTTCCTCTACATATGAGATGAGACTACTTACAGAAACTTCAAAACAAAAATTATATAAGTAGCTAACTCTTGTAAGTGCATCTCGTAAGCTTCTATTTCCACAAGATAAAAACTGTAGATCCACCCTAATTTGTTCAGCAACTATCCCAGGGTCTCGACTGGGAGTTCCATGGACCACTTTGCACCGTTCTTTCCAAACAAATGTCACTGTAAGACACCACAAAAGAGCATGCCATTTCCCAGCATGTGCATTCCTGACTAATTCTGTGTTGAGAGCCTGCACCATTGCATCTCAGTTTTGGAAATGTAGAAACCTGAATCGCAGTTGTTCAGCAAGGCTGAGAGAGAAAGAGCACCTGAGAAATAAATGATCCCGACTCTCAACTTCCACACCACATAGAGGACAGGATGCATCTGGAATCTTGCCCCATTGCAATAGTTTGTCTCCGGTAACAATTGTGTTTCTCATTAACAACCAAGTGATTAGGCTATATCGTGGGGGACAGCAACTACTCCATATAAGCTTGTACCAAGAGACAGGTGGTGCCTTTCTTCTTAGAGTGTCCCATACTCTGCGAATTGAGTAAACCATCATCTCTTGGGAATCGAAAAAAAATAACACCTCCCTGCTGAGATATCCATGGTGAAATGATATCCCGCAGCTTGAGCAGCCTCTATGTCCATGAACTACTATACTGCACCTTCAAAGACCAAAGATCACCCTGTCCACACTTATATTCATACATCCATGCAAACCACAATGCTCCAGCCTTCATCAGAAATAACCAGAGCATACAAATTGTGCAGGCCTGGTTCCATGCCATCAAATCTTTGACTCCAAGTCCACCCTCCTTCTTTGGCAATGCCACAAAATCCCACACCACCTTAGCTCTCCCAGCATCAGTCCCATGCCAAAGGAATTGAGAACAGACCTGTTGAATCCGCTTCAGCGCCTTCTTAGAAAGCACAAAGAGTTGCATCCAATACTGGACAACTCCTAATAAGACTTAATTAATTAATTAATTGCAATCTCCCAGCATAGGTCAGCTTCTTTGCTCTTCAAGATTTAATCCGTTTTGTGATCTTTTCCACTAAAATGTCCACCTCTTTGGATGATAGCTTGCCTGTCATCAATGGCAGCCCCAAATATCTTACTGGTAACTCGCCCTCTTTAAAGCCAGATAGAAGCAGAGCATTATCCATGTACTTGACAGACTCTCCCCCAAAATAAACTTCACATTTAGCTGGGTTGCTTTTAAGTCCTGATAGCTTATAAAACTGTTGCAACACCTCTTTTACCTGAAGAACCACTTGAGCTGAACCAGTGGTGAAAACCTGAATATCATCAGCAAAGCACATGTGATTGAGGCCAACTCTTTGACACTGGAGGTGGAAAGGGATCTGTCTTGATTGACCTACAACTACCAACATTGTTGAGAGTCCCTCCATGACAATAGTAAATAATTATGGTGATAAAGGATCACCTTGACGAACCCCTTTCCTAGATCTAAAGAAGCCACAAAGGCCTCCATTGATGCTTATAGTGTAATGAGCAGTTTGCAAACAAGCCTTCATCCATTTCATGAACCTCTCAGGGAATCCTATGGCATACATCATAAGAAACAGGTAATTCCAACTAACCGAGCCAAAAGCTTTCATGATATGTATTTTTATTGTGCATCTAGAAGATAAAGTACTCATGTTATACCCACTAACCAACTCCTGAGCCAGCAATATATCATCCATTATGCTTCTCCCCTTAACAAATGCTGATTGAGTGTTACTGATAATCAGAGGCATAACCTCACTAATCCTCCTAGCAAGAATCTTAGCCACTATTTTATATAAAAGGTTCACACACGAGATGGGTCTAAAATTCTTCAAAGTGTCAGCATTCGAAACTTTGGGAATCAATGAAACAGCAGTAGCATTTACTCCACTAGGAAGATTACCTGTTTGAAAGAAGTAGACAACCCTCTGATCACATCATCTCCAATAATTGGTCATGCCTTTTTGTAGAAACCAACAGAAAACCCATCCGGCCCTGGAGCTTTCTGGGGATTCATGCTAAAAACCACACTCCTAATCTCCTTTGCTGTGATGTCTTTGACAAGATTCTCACAGTCAGAAGCTAGAATGTGATGACGGACCAATTGAGCTACCTCCTTCTTCCCAGGGTTAATCTCCAGATTTGCCTCCCCCGATAATTTTTTATAAAACCCAATGGCTTCCTCAACAATCTGGTCAGATTGAAAAATTTCCTCTCCTAACTCCTTCACCAGCTTTCTGATAGCCCTTTTGGAGTTGCGGATCTTTACAGCCCGATGAAAGAAATGTGAGCTCTGGTCTCACACTGTTAACCAAGACACCCTAGATTTCTGCCAACAAAAACTTTCATAAGCTAAAGAGACATGATCATAGTGATCTTTTGCAAGTGTAACAGCCTCAAAGTGCTCTGAGGTAGGATCCGAGTAAGCTCTGGTTTGAACTTTCAGTAGTTCAACCTCAGCCTCCTTTATTTTATCCTGCAGGTCACCATAGACTTCTTTATTAAACTTCTTGAGAGCCTGTTTAACTCTGGACAGTTTACCCTGTAGAATTTGCAAGGGTGACCCTAAAACCTCAGTGCCCCATGCTTCTGCTACTATATCCAGGAACCGCGGATGGTCCTCCAAAACTCAAAATAACGGAAAGGTTTAGGTAATGACTTCACTGGTGCAACTGTACAGACTTGTATTCCACAATGATCAGAAAATTGTGAAGGGAGAGCCTCCACAGCACAATCCTTAAAATGTTCTATCCAGTCCAGATTAACCAACCCTCTGTCTAACCGCCTGGCAATAGGATGATGAGCCTGCCTGTTAGTCCAAGTGAATTGCGGACTCGTAGTTCTATAATCCACCAATTCCATCTCCCCAATCCAGTGATTAAAATCATTTATGCTTTGAGTAGAAGATCACTGATTAGAGGTCTCCTGAAGAACTCTAACAGTATTAAAGTCACCCCCAACTATCCAAGGATGACCAACGACTTTTAATTGCGCAATTTCCTTGTAAGTGCTCTACCTCTCCACCTCATCATTAGAAGCGTAAACAGCAGTCAGAAAGAAGCTATCCCTGTTTAAATCCTCTACCAAGCAGTGTATGAAGTTCTTCCTTGGTTTGAGGATCCGAATCTTAATTGCAGGATCCCAAAAAAGCCAGACACGACCCAAATTTGAGTCAAAACAATTGAGACATTTCTCCCATCCAGCAAAAACCTCCTCCTCAACCTCCTCAGCTTTACTAGCCTGTACTCTAGTCTCAAGAATTGCAACTACATCCACCTTATTCCTACGTAGGACTTGCAACAAGTCCCTCTGTTTGGAGGTTTTATTAAACCCCTTTACATTCCAGAATAAAACTATCATTTCGAAGTTGGGGGTTTCCCCCCACCCTTCTTCATATCCTTTTTTAACTTCCTTTTTCTTTCGAGCATCTTGAACCTTGCTTGCTTCTCTATCACCAAGCTTTCCTAATACACTGAAAGATGAGTTAGAAACCTGAATGCCCTTTGAACTATCCTGAGAGAGAGAGCCAGACCCTAGGTCTAGCCCCATTTACAACTCTTTGAAATTCATTCTCAGAGGGTAATTTAGGCGAAGAAGAAATAGCCACCTACTGAAATGACTTTTCTAAGTTCTGTGGAGCAATCTGGCCTCCCCCCTTCGATACTGGACTAGTAAAGATGGTCGTCAGTTGGGGGTCATCATCATATACTACCACCTCCTAACCCTTCTCACTTGAAGCTTGAATATCAACAATTGCTTCCTGACACACTTCCTGAACCATAGCAGCCTGCCCCTGATCAATGCTAACTACCTGCTCTGTCTTGAACTGGTTTTGTCACCCATTTCTTACCCTGATGTGCAGCACATGAGCCAGTGATCCCAAATAGATGCCAAACTTGACATACTGGGGGCAAATTGCAGTAAGCGACCCCAATACGGATAAACGAATCATCATCTGGACACAGAAGTACATGATCAGGACAATCACTATCCACTGTAAGCTCCACCAGGACTTTGGCAAATCCATGTCTGTCTCCCATTCGAGTAGTATGATCCATCCCCAGTGGAACACCAATCCAGCTTGCTATTCTGCTCAGTCCCTGGAAATCATTATACTCCAAGGGAACATTCGCTAAATTCACCCAAATCGGCAGAGCTTTCCTTCCCAGATCCTCGATACTAATACCAGGCACCCAAGGTCGAAGATAAAGCAAATTATTGAACTAAAACCATAGACCATTCTCAAGAATCCACTCGCAAACCTTTTGATTAGGCAATTGAATCAGCAACATCTTATCGTATAACAGAGAAACCCTAACTAGACCATCCCGCCCCCAAAGCTTGTTGACCCATCGACGCAGAACGTACAACAGGGGCGGATCTTGAAGAAATTGGCCCACAAGGCTGTTTTTTCAACAAGCCGCTCCCGCAACCCGGATCGCTTTAGGCATCTGCAATCCTCCATTGACAATCTCAGGCGGAATGTATGTAAGGCGGTTGGCCTCAGAGATTCCGAATAGCGACGCCCAGGGTTTCAAAGGAATCCCCCGAGGATCACCACTCAGTCCCTCTGATGCATGAGTAGAAACCGCAGCACTCTTGTCACACATAAGAACAGAATAAGAGGGGAGAAGGAGCTGCTCCGGCGCAGATGCCGGAGCAGGCAACGGGGAATGCACAAAAACCCTCAGTCACCTGAATCGCACTCACTCACTCTCTCACTATTATGATATTTTGGTAAAAATTATTCATAATTTTTTAATAGGTTATGATCATGTGTGAATGGGAAAATATATCTTCGGTTCGTGATATTAGTGCATTTGTAAAAAAAAAAAGGTTAAATACAATTATATATCCAAAACTTTCACGGTTGTGCCAATAATATCCAAATTTCCCGAAATACCACTTATATCTAATTCCTTCACATTCTTTAACGGTGTTTTTGGATATACAAGTGTATATAACCAAAAATATATTGGGAAATGGATAGATTTGGCAAAGAACAACTTTAAAACGTGGATATAAGTGGTATTCCGAGAAATTTGGATATTATTGGCACAACTGTGAAAGTTTTGGATATACAAGTGTATTAAACAAAAAAAAAATGATGTTTGATTAGTGCATTTGTAAGTTTGTAACCCTTACTTAAATCTCTTATACTTATATTAATAGATATAATTTTAGTTGATTGATGTCAATCCTCATCAAGTTCGTCGTTCCTCATGTAACGTCAACTGAACAGGTCGATCCCCATAAGGATGCAATGAATATACACCTTAATTTTGATGTTTCGTGTCAAATTCAAGTGGCCATCAAACCGAACTCGAGCATTAATCGAATGTTTCATAGCACCAACCTCGTTAATTTTTTTAAATACAAAATTCACGTCCCCGTTTTCATGGTTTAGGCTGCTCCCATTTCGCTCGCCACTACTACGATGTTTCAGTTCGCCAGGTTGTCTCTTGCCTGCCCATAGATTTAACGACAGTTTGAAAGGTTGACCTATTTGGGAATCTCCGAATCTACGCTTATTTTCAACTCCCCGAAGCATTTCGTCGCTTACTACGCCCTTCAATGAAATAAACTTACATAGTGTCTACTTTTTGTTGCTAAAAAGGTATTTCTATGGGTTTGCCTTGATATCATGTTCATACCGTCTTATTGAATGATCCCGATCGTTTGATGTATGTTCGTATAATGCATACAGCTTTTTCACGAACACTATACATGAGAATCACAATCAACTCATTTATCAATTACTTGTATCAACTTGTGAAGTATTCTAGAATCACAATCAATCTGAGTGTTTAAACATGTACACTAAACCAATAATACATTTAGGATGCTTTTGCATTAATAAAAATTGATCAAATTTGGAAAACAATTGTAAAGAGAATAAAAGGGAAACGGAAAGCGATTATTCGAGCAAAAGTTTACAGAAAAAACCAAGAAACAGAACACTGAAAATGAAAGAAATATAAATAATATATATATATATATATATATATAAATAAACTATTAATTTTTTCATTAAAAAAAGAGATGTCAGTAGTCGAACATTACTCTCTTCCTAATTTTCTCTACTTTCTCTCTCTTTCTCATTTCTTTCATCAAATCCCACCTCTCCTACTCTTCTGCTTCTTACCTTCCGCAATCTTTTTTCACAAATTCCCATCAATTCACAGCAATCCCGGCACTTCCTTCTTCCCCGAATCGTTCTTGCCGATCCCATTCTTCTCAAATACCTAGGGCTTCCCTGCACTGTCCCAGCGAAGGATTTGCATTACCTTCCCTCTCCCCGCCTCCAGTTTCGCGCTCTGATCAATTACTCAGTGGAGGAGTTGAGCTTCACAGCTTCAGGCATGTGAAATGAGTTCAAATTTCCTTTCTTTTCTGCCTTCCCGTGTTCTTTTTTGGTGGGTTCTTTTTACAGTCCCCTGGTTCAGTTCATTTCGGGGTGTTTGGCGATCGTCTGTGAATTTTTTTACCTTGTTGTGCTTCTCAATTTCTGGGGTTTAGATCTGCTTCTGATGAGGTGGTTGTGCTTTCTCGTTTAGGGTGGTTGCGATTGTGATGGGTTGTTTGGCTTCAGAGAGAAGGGGAAATGAAAGGATGACTGAGTGAAGCCCATTACTTCGGATGAGTGGTGAATTTTAAGGGCAGGAACTGGTTTTGATTACTTGTTGAGGTGGAGGCTAAGTTATTGTTGTGAAATGCTAGCAATGGGCTTTTCCTTCGCTATAGTGTAGTGGGTACTGGGTTATGAAGGCTATCTAGGACTTCCCCTTTTCTCTTTCCGGATTGATAGCTGTTTGGCAGTTGGGCAGTTGGGTGTATTTGGAGTTTCAGTTCGGTATTTGAGAGTATTAAAGAGGTAGTTGTTCTGGCTGCACACTTCTGTTTCTGCCTTGGGTGGAGGTCATTGGAAAAGCCTCTAGGATGAGATGCTTATGCTGAACATGCCCTGCTACCTCTTCTCTATGCAGGTTAATCGTTTCTGGTAAATGTTGGGTTCTTGCTTAATATTTGCAGTGAACTTGAATCATTTTCTTTTTGCCCTTGAGTTTTGTAATCCGTGCTTGTGGATTTCCTTAAACTAGGTGCGAATGTGATTAGACTAGGACTATTAGTCTGAGTGATAGCTTAGGTTCCTGGAAGTGGGGAAACATGCGTCCGTGGTGGGGGAAGTCGTCGTCTAAAGAAGTGAAGAAGAAAGGAAGCATGGAAAGTTTCATTGATACATTGCACCGGAGATTCAAGAGTCCATCTGATGGTAAATTAAGCAGTAGATCAGGAGTTTCCAGGAGACATTTAAATGACACCGTGTCAGAGATGGGAGCACAATCTCGGCCTGATTCCAGATCACCATCTCCTCCTTCCAAACATGTCTCTAGATGTCAAAGTTTTGCTGAAAGGCTTAGTGCGCAACCACTTCCTCGTCCTGGAGTTCATCCTGCAGCTGTGGGGCGTGCAGATTCTGAGCTTGGTGTAACCACAAAACCCAGGTTGGAGAAAGCCCCTAAGTCTTTTTTGCCTCTACCTAGACCTGCATGCATCCGGAATAAATCGAATCAGGCAGATTTAGATGGAGATTTGATCACTGCATCAGTCTCAAGTGCAAGTTCAACTGATATTGATGATCCTGTTGATCCTAATCAACCTAGTCCTCGGGCAACTGACTGTGACCTTGGAACAAGAACAACGGTCAGCAGCCCTTCAAGGTGAGGCCAAGTGATATTTCTATGTGATACTATTGTTAATTTGTTATCATTATTGTAGTTATTTATTCTTTTTTCTCATCCGTGACCAAAATTTCCCCTTGTCATCCTGAAGTGGGGTGCTCAAGGATCATGCCTCTACTGCATCAATTATGAAGCCAAGAGAGGCGAAGAAACCAGCAAAGCTCTCTTTGTGTACTTTCACCACTCCCACATCACCCAACAGGAGACCTCTAAGAGGTCATGTGCCAAATCTGCAGGTTCCCCATCACGGTGCTTTCTGTAGTGCTCCTGACAGTTCAATGTCAAGTCCTTCAAGAAGTCCATTGAGAGGTTTTGGAACTGATCATGCTGCTAATTCTGCTCTGTGGGCTGGGAGGCCTTATACCGACGTCACATTGCTTGGATCTGGCCATTGTTCTAGCCCTGGATCCGGTTACAACTCTGGACAAAATTCAATGGGAGGGGACATGACAGGCCAGCTATTCTGGTACCAAACCAGAGGTAGCCCTGAATGTTCTCCGATACCGAGTCCTCGAATGGCTAGCCCGGGCCCCAGTTCCAGAGTCCAAAGTGGTGCTGTCACACCTATACACCCCAGAGCAGGAGGTAGTGGCACTATTGAGTCGCAAACAAGCTGGCCTGAGGATGGAAAACAACAAACTCATCGGTTACCACTTCCTCCTGTTACCATTTCCAATTCGTCTCCTTTCTCTCATCCCAACTCAACTGCCACATCTCCATCTGTGCCAAGAAGTCCAGGAAGGGCGGAAAATCCAACAAGTCCTGGATCACGCTGGAAGAAGGGGAAATTGCTAGGTAGAGGGACATTTGGCCATGTTTATGTTGGCTTTAACAGGTATGAAGCTTACATACTAGCTACAATTTACTTCAAAGAATCACATTTTGGGCTATCTCCTAGTAGTAATTTGCTATGTTGCATGAAAAGTGTGAACTTTTGAATTTATTCAGCATAAAGAACACTAGAATTTTCAGCTGAGGTTGTAACTTGATTATTTTACTTTCTTGTAAGTCGAAACTTTATCTTCCCTATTTTGATCATGTAGCAAAACCGTTAAATTAATATCTGATTCTGTGCCTTTGAATTGCTTAGTGAAAGTGGGGAAATGTGTGCAATGAAGGAGGTGACCTTATTTTCAGATGATGCCAAGTCACGCGAGAGTGCCAAACAATTAATGCAGGTACATTGAACTCTGTGGTCTTTCTTTGTAGATTTCACCTCCACCCTCTATAATCTTAGAGGGAATTTCTTACTATTGAGCTTTGTAACAGGAAATTGCTTTGTTGAGCCGGTTACGGCATCCAAACATTGTGCAATATTATGGGTCAGAGCAAGTCGATGACAAACTATACATATATCTGGAGTATGTATCTGGTGGGTCTATCTATAAAATTCTCCAGGACTATGGTCAGTTGGGCGAGCTGGCAATTCGTAGCTACACCCAGCAAATCTTGTCTGGCCTGGCATTTTTACATTCCAAAAGCACTGTACATAGGTGAACCAAGTTATATCTGTTAACCAGATGCAGTTAGTTTCCCTGAGCTTTGACATTGCTCACTCCCCCCTTGGTATTTGGTTTGCAGAGACATTAAAGGAGCAAACATTCTTGTGGATCCAAATGGCCGTGTTAAACTGGCAGATTTTGGGATGGCAAAGCATGTAAGAAAAGAGCAAACTTTGATCTAGGAGGAGTGTTTGTGTATTGAATTCGTGCTATCTAGACTTACCATCTTTGTTTTGCAGATCACTGGGCAGTCATGTCCTTTATCTTTTAAGGGAAGCCCTTATTGGATGGCACCTGAGGTCAGCATTTTTCTTGTGTTTTTTGAAGTGCTATGCCCTTAACAGATCGTGCTCATTATTCATATCCCTCGTCTCTCATAGGTTATAAAAAACTCAAGTGGCTGCAACCTTGCTGTGGACATATGGAGTCTTGGATGTACTGTTCTGGAAATGGCTACAACTAAACCACCATGGAGCCAGTTCGAAGGGGTAAATAGTCTATCGATTATGATTTTGAAAATCCTAATAGGACGCGGTCAAGCCTCTTATTCTACTTGGTGTGCCTTAAAACACAGAAGTAGTGGAATATGATTTACTCTGTTGTGTTCATCTTCTTGATAATGGAATCATTACTGTTTTTTAAGGTTGCTGCAATGTTTAAGATTGGAAATAGTAAAGATCTCCCTGCAATCCCGGATCAACTCTCGGATGAAGGAAAGGATTTTGTCAGGCAATGCTTGCAAAGGAACCCATCACATCGTCCTACCGCTGCCCAGCTTTTGGACCACCCATTTGTCAAATCTGCTGCACCTGTGGAAAGATCTCTACCCAGCCCTGAATTTACAGATACACCCCCTGGTTTGACCAACGGGGTGAAAGCTCTGGTATTTGTTCATAACCTTTCCCTTGTTTAAATTGTCAATACTTTGCTTCAGTGAGATTCTACTTGCAAACCAATTATCAAGTCCTTTTTCTTGAATTGCGGGATCTGATAATGTTTCAGGGAATTAGTCAAGCTAGAAATTTCCCTACCTTGGATACAGAGAGACTTGCTGTTCATTCATCTAGAGTCTCCAGAAGCGGCCTTCATGCCAGGTCTCTCTCTCTCTCTTACTATCTCTTACTCCCTCACACTCACACGAACAAGGCACCGACACACATTTTTTCTCGGAACTAAGCTTTTGACATGATTTAAGCTTTTGAATTTTGTAGCGATATCCATATCCCAAGGAACATATCTTGCCCAGTCTCGCCCATTGGTAGTCCTCTTCTGCATTCAAGGTCTCCACAACATCTTAATGGAAGAATGTCTCCGTCGCCAATATCTAGCCCCAGAACAACCTCAGGCTCTTCAACACCTCTTACAGGTGGCATCGGTGCTATTCCTTTCAATCACATGAAACACTTGGTTTATTTCCAAGATGGAACTTATGCAAACATATCAAAGCCAACATCAAATGGTATGTACCCAAACGGCTCATCATATCATGAGACCGATATTTTCAGAGGAATGCAGCAGCCTGGGAATGGGCCTAACATGTCCGAGCTGGGGCCACGACTAGCTCTTGGGGAAACTTATGATGGGCAGTTGGTGTTGGCTGATCGGGTATCTCGCCAGCTTTTGAAGGATCATTCGAAGTTGAATACACCCTTGGACCTTAGCCCTAAGTCGCCTTTGCCCAGCCGGACCACCGACGGTATCTAACTTCCATTCATAGTTTTTTGGCGATCCTACTACCCTATCGGAGTAACTTCTAAGCTAGCCTCTCCAGGACGGTATTTTTTTTGGTTCTAACAGGATCAGTTTATCCAACTTTTGAGATTCTTTTCTGTCAGGATGCTAATGTAAACAATAAGGTCGCGTGAGGATGGAAATGAGGAATAAGGTTTGGTTGGTTCAGACTTGAGAGAGAGAGAGAGAACAATGCTAAGCTGGCTGATGCTAGGTTCTTCGGGTAATGTTATTTTGGGTCGATTTACTAGGGCCAGCTTGTGGCTGCATTGTTCCAATGTGTGGCAGTTGGTTAGCTTGGAATGCAAGGCAGGTATATTCTTTTAGAAGATCGCGATGAGATAACAGAAGACGGAGAAGGGAATTTGGCGCCTTTGTTATGTTTTGTTCAGATTGATGTACAGAAGTTGGATAATGAAGTGAATGTGCCAATTGGAACTGAAGAATCTGTTTGGGAAATGGAGCCTTGTGCATATCTATCTTGCTGGCTTCTTATAACTGTCCTGTTGTATAACTGAACTCTGTTTTCTGTTGGAAACTGAATTTGTTGTTGTATGTACACACCACTAAGAGTATATGGACGATGCGAAGCTGTTGATTCCCATGATTTTTCTGCTCTTACCCGTCATTCTGCAGGTAATTGAGATAGACCATTGCCAACTAGAACATAGGTGTTTCTTGGGACTCAAGTTATCCCTGCAGAACGCCACTGCATACTAAACTATTATAGTGAATCACACTACACAAATCCATACATTTACACGACCTTGAGATGTCCAGTAAATTCATGAACCCTTTAATACGCTACAAACACCTGTCCATTGAAAATCTCGACTTTTACTCGTAAGCCAGCAACTTCCATTACCATATACATGAGGAACTGTAGAGGTCAGCTGAAAGTCTCTGGTGCTTCGAGACAATTACTTCTACTAGTCTTTTCTATCTTTCATGCTTTTCTATAATATAAAGATAACAAGGAGAGATTGGATATAAATAATTGTCGTGAAAAAAAAACATTTATTTTTTGAAGGGTCCTGTAATAATCTGTGGCTTTTTCATGGATGATTACTTGACCAACTCCATGCTGAAGTCCCATAGCTTCTTTCCCAAGGCAGCATCCTGCCCAAAAGAGGTTGGTTTCGACAAATTACTGTCAGAGAAATACTCGCCACTTATCCCTTTCACCTGTGGATGCAATGCGACGTAGCAGGTAGTAGCTGCACCCTGCATATCATGAATCAACCATTTTGAACACCAAGACAGTTCGGGTTAATGGGGGATTCAAACTAACCAAGGAGGGTCAATGATGACTCACCTGCTCAACATTCTTGAATGCAAGCTTACCCACTGCTTCGATTACGCCTGAAACCACAGGAACTGTATGTACTTTATGATTTTTAAGAGACCATGTAAGAAAGAAATCTGTAAGAGATTACTCGTATTAAGGCAAATACCAGAGATGAGAGTCATGTGACGGAAAAGATTGGTGGCAATTACTCCTGGATGAAGAGAATTTGCAGTTACATTTGCCCCTTCTTCCTGTTTATTAAGACAATTGGTGATCATTCTTTAGCAAAAGCGCATGCTACTCTAGGTGACATTTTTATTTCAATTGAACAGGCATTCGATTGCAGAGCAATTCACATCACCTAATTGAAATATGGTACTAACAAGCTTGTACCTTTAAACGTCTGGAAAGCTCCTTTGCATGCAAGATATTAGCAAGCTTTGATTGCCCGTATGCAAGGTAAGAAGAATATCTGTACACAGGTAAAACCAATGACTTATTTTTCACTCTTAAGTCAATATATTGAACCATGCATGAAAATGACGCACTAGATTCTGAATGTTACGCAAAATGACCAAAGTCTTCACCGTCCCTATGGCTGTTTGGAAAGTTATTTGCATAAAAACTAAGAAACTGCAGCCCATGAAGCTTAATATAGAATAGAATTCCGTCTAATGGCAGCCAAACAGTCGAAACTCGTGAGTTGATGGACGAAGATCCACTATATTAACTTAAGTGCATTCCAGAAACCAAAGCTCACTCAGAAAATTATTACAAGATGGCCATTAGACATCTTGCGCACAAACTGGAACTAAGTTTGAGCAAAACAATTAGACAATCAAATTGCATAAGACCTGGTGAGGGATGAACTATGGAAACTTCATGCAGTGGTTGATGTATGACAGCATAATTACCCTGACTTGTCATTAATTTTATCGAAACGGATGCCGTTAGGATATGTAGCCCGGTGAGCCTCTGACGCAACCACTACAATCCTTCCTTCCTTCTTACTTTCGACAGCAGTTTTTTTCATATTCTCCAACAGTAGATTGGTCAGGAGAAAATGACCTGCAGCGTTTTAAGCATCTTTACTACTGAAAAAGCCCCCAGAAACTAATCACTAGACTAGATTATGAACCAAAAGCATACCCAAATGATTAGTTGCGAACTGCAGCTCAATCTTGTCTTTGGAAAGTGTGAAGGGGGTTGCCATAACGCCTGCATTGTTACTTTCAAGTAAACCAAAGTGGAGAGTTCAGTAATCCATCTACAAAAAAAGTAAGGGGAATGAGGTAACATATGTTTAACAATAAATACTAGTGGTGTTGTACATACATAAGAAGGTTGAGACGACGACCAGAGGAGTTAAAAGCTGAGGCAAATTTCCGGACGGAGGCCAAAGAACTGAGGTCCAATTCCATGGCATCAACTTTGGCAGAGGGGGCTTGTTTAACAATTTCTTCTCTCACTTTTTTACCTGAATCCATATTCCTTACCCCCATGACTACATTAACTCCCCTCACTGCCAAAACACGAGCTGTTTCAGCACCAATCCCACTGGATGCTCCTATATTAACCAACAAGAGAACAGTGAAATTGATAGTCAGCACAAACAAAGTCATAATTTCCTTATCAGCACATGAGAGAAATACAACTTAAACGGCTCCAAGTCAACTGTGCTCATTTTCCGCAGTTGTTTTCCATCAAAATCGTCCTACCGGCAAGCAGAGATAGTCAGTTAAGGAAAGAAGCAAAACCCCGAAATCCAGATTCCAGAATGACAAAAACCCACCATCAACCTGAAAGGTGAACTTTTTATAGACAGTGTACAACCCAGAGTTGGAGATCCCTTCGCTAAAAACATTCATATATACTTCTACGCCTAACTTCAGATGGGGAGGTGTCAGCCCATAAATGAAGTTGGATTTCCAGAAATGGGCAGGCCACAATTCCAAAAGAAGGGAACAACGTTCCACCATGAACATATCAACAGAACCATGTCGGCAGAAACCGAACCCACAAGAGGCCCCATTACCCACTCCCGTACAACCTGATGAATCTACCACAAGAAACATCGAACACCACAGACCCCTTTCCCAATTCGTCTTTCTTTCGTTCCATTACTTATACACATGAGTTCGAATATGCAACACAGTTAGGAAATGAAAAGAAACGAGGGATAACAAAAGAACCTGTAACAATGGCGGTGAGAGAAGAGGCATCAATCCCAGAAGTGACTTGCTCGGCAGTGGAAGACGAAGAGAACCCAGATGGCCCATTCTTCTTGAACAGCCACATCCCGCTTCGCTCCCTCGCCTGACGACGTCTCCTCCGTTTATGGGTCAAGAAACGTAAAGATAGTGGCAAGGAGAGTAGAGCGTTAAATATTATGAGTCAGAGGCCAGCCAAAGCCAGGCAGGCTAGCTCACTTCTTCTAGCACAACTCCCAGCAGTTAGAGTAGTGGAGGCCCTCTGTCGTTTCCCAACTGGTAACCCCCAAACCTAATTCTATTAAACATCGACCCTAGATTTGGGACCATCCCCCATTTTCGTAGGACCTTCTTTCCCTGTTCCTGCACACAGACACATCATCCCCACTCCCTTCTCACTAGTCAATAATCTTCCTCCCCTTTCTTAATCACGCCATTAAAGTTTTTGCCTTTACCCACTAATTCTATGTCAGCTGTCTTCTTACCTGTTTTAATCTGTTGGGTAGGGTTATTCAGACCATGCGTTGATCTCAGGAGCTCGATCATGCTGCCATAGCCATCCCCATCAATCGTTCATCGCCTACCTTTTTGGCAGGAGCAGGCTCTGATTTCAACTTGATCCGCGATTCTGTTCTGTTGGGGTTTGGCTCACCCAACCCGCTTACTCGTCCATCACTCGATAATTATTACCTTCGCAAGAAGCGGGGACTTATCCTGATGCGACATGGATTCTGAAGAGTTCTAGACCACATATTGCGCCGGGATAATATCTTTCCTTTTTCCTTTGCATTTCTCTTTTGAGCTTTGCCATTTAGAAAGCCCATAACAGACGGTCAGCCCGTTTGTGTTTACAAGTTACAGTGAATCATAATGGGCCGGGGAGGAGCGAGAAGCATTTGAATAGTAAGACCAACTTGAATGCTAGGCTCAAAATTTGGTGATTGTCCTCATTTTTATTATTTTTGTTCCAATATTATCATCTCTTGGGGATTTTTTTCCTAGTAAAAATGTACTTTTGATAATTTTAATATTATTTGTTCATATTAATTTTTGTATAGTTCATCATAATTTTTAAATACAAATTTTCCGATAATTGTTTTTGCAAATTTCGAGAACGAATTTACATTTCAAGGATTTTTCTATTGTTTTATAATTCAAGAACGCATTTACATTTCAATAATATATTTTCCATTATTATATCGTTCTAGTTTTTGTTTACACACAATTTCAAGATGATAAACATAAATTGTAAATAGAATGAATTTAATTTAATTAATTCTATCGAATAAACATACTTTTAAATATTTTGATGACATCAAATTAATCTCGAATTTCAACAATTAACCATTATTTTCAAAATTAACCATTATTTTCACAATTAACCCCAACATTAAAACAACCATTACTTTTATTATCTTAAAACAACCATTAATTCCATCCTTAACCCCAAATCTAACCAATAATTAAACCCATAATTAATAATAAAGAAAAGAAGAAAAAAAAGGGTTGACGTGCTACTGGGCAGGGGCTTGGATTCATGTGCTTAAACCCAAAAAGTTTAAGCATATTGTTCAAACCAATTTTACTGGCTAGAAGTATTGAAAGTTGTCTTCGGCAGGTTATCTATCTATCTATCTACCTCTATATATCTATCTACCCACTTATATAAGGAGATTCTCGGTAAAGAGTGGGTTAAAACAAAATCAGGAGGTCTAGCCGCATCACACGGAAGGCCATAAAAAGCCTTTCTACATTATTTATTACCTCGCTGAGGGTTTGGTTGGGCTTTCTTTCTCCTGTTTATTGGCGAGAATTGGGTTTTGGTTATAGTTTTAGGATTGGGCTATAGTCTATTGCTAATTATCCGCCCACAAGCCCAAATCATTTTCTCTGCAACACATGTCACATGTGAATGTGATGGTAGAACAACGAGATTGAGTAATTTGAGTCAATATCAATATGAATTTAAAATAAGTAGCATTCCAGATTATATCTCAACATTAATATACACACTAATATAAAATAGTTCTCCATAATAACGTGCATAATTTTAAATTCCCCCGAACGATTTTAGAAAGGATGACTTTGTCTTTTTAATTAAAAAAGACACATAAATTATCATCGATAGGAAGTTGATCCAATGAGTATCTCAGTTTTGCATAACCATTGATAACCGTCATCGAGAATTCATGAAAGAAATATAATTTTTCCTCCAATTAATTTAACCAAACTAGATCTCTTTGGTTTTAAGTGGTAATTTAATTTGTCACATAAAAATCATATTAATTATGCTATTCAAAATAGCAACTACTTTAATATATGTTGGGGAAAAAGTTGAGACATAAATTACAAGTTATACCATAATGGTAATGTTTGATAGTACAAAAGATTATATCACAGTAGTATGGAAGTGTATCATAATAGTGTGAATAACCCCTTTTAATCTAGCATGGTCGCATGGATATCAGGGGCCGGTTGGAGAAAGATGAACATGGATGGAGCTTCCCAAGGATTGTCGGGGTTGGCGACCGCCAGCGGAGTTCTCTGAGACAGCGATGGTGATTGGTTGAGCGGTTTCTGCTGCAAGATCGGGACTGGCTCAGCTATTTTAGCGGAACTGTGGGGAATCCATCAGGGGCTCATTATGGCTTGGAAGCAAGGTACCCAATTTCTAATTCTGGAAACAGGCTCAAAGCTGGCTATTGACCTCATCAGGAATCATGAGGATCCTGCTCATCCTCATTCGACTATCTTGGCACCTATCAGACGGTTGATGTCTCAGAACTGGGTGGTACGGTTAGTTCACACGTACAGAGAGGGGAATAGAGTCGCGGACTGGCTCTCGAAGCACAATCTCGTCTATACCTTCGGTACGTATGAACTAACAAGTCCACCTAGGGAGTTGGAAAGAATCTTGAGAGAAGACATAATTGGCGTTAGCTTCCCGAGAACGGTGCTACAGAGCGGGGATTAGTATGCTTGTTTGATCCAGGGGTATTCTGCTTCTGTTTGTCAGTTTGTCGAGGTATGATTTCCTGCCTTTTGTGGATTACCGCCTTCCTGGTCCTGCAGTTTTATTGTAGTGACAGCTTGGGAGGAGCTTGTACTGTTGTTTGACATGTGGCTTTAGCCTCCCTTCAATAAATAAAAAAAATTATGAGTTTTTCAATATCCATCCAATTTAACATACATGTCTCATTCGTTTCACCTTCAATTTTTAAAACATTGGGTTAAAAAAGAATATTTAATTGGAATCTTTCAAAGAAAAGTTGAAAAAGAGTATGACGAGTAATTTTACAAGAATTATACACCAACATCAAACAAAACACTAGCTAGGTAACAATTTACCTCTAATATTCCATTCTTTTTTCTCTGCAACACATGTGATGTTAGATCAATGAGACTGAGTAATTTGAGTCAAAATCAAATTTATACGAACTAAAATAAAGTAGAATTGAATAAAGCTGTAAGATTATATCTCAACAATAATGTAAAGTAGTGATGCTCTCTGAAAATCTCTCCCATGCTTCTCCTCCGGTGATGGCTTTAGCACAAGCTGGACGCCCACTGGAGAACCAAATCTCGCCAGTCACTCCCCCGCCTCCACTGTTGTCGAATCAAGCACCCTTTCCTGTGCTGAATTTCAAGGCAGCACTCGCTGGCCCGATGGCAGCCAACACACCAAAACTCAACTATTGGACCGTCGTTGGTGAACACGATCTCGAAGTTGGGACCTTCGACGGTGAACCGGAACTTCGACTTTCAACTCAGTTCAAAGAACGACTCTGCCTCTCTTGGAAGAAGACTCTGGTGATCCGTTTGCTTGGGCGATCCGTGTCATATGCTTACTTATGCTCCCAAATCCGGTGGATGTGGCGACCGAAGGGTTCACTGGATACTATGGATCTTAATAATGAGTCGTTTCTCGTTACTTTCAGAAATGACCAAAACTACCTCAACGCACTCACCGGAGGCCCGTGGGTAATTCTGGATCAATATCTCGTTGTTCATCAATGGTCCCCCTCCTTCTGCACCTCCGACAAGCCTCATAGATCAGTGGTGGCCTGGATCCAAATACCGAAGCTGCTGGTTCATTTCTATCACCGTGAAGTTCTGTTTGCTTTGGGGAACCTGCTGGGACGTACGGTGAAACTGGATTACCATACAGGGCATCTCGAACGCGGAAAATTTGCTTGAATTGCTGTGGAGTTAGACATGACGAAACCTTTGGCGACACGAATCCGTCTCGACGGGTTCTGGCAGGCGGTACTCTATGAAAACCTGCCGGACATTTGTTTCCATTGCGGCATCGGTCATCTCGGAGAGCATTGCCCTCAACTTCCTGGTAGGCTTCCCCCCACTACTGACACCACGGCGACCACTGGCCTGCCTCCCCAACAGACGCAGACCTTGCCGGAGCCCCCCGCCGGTTACGGACCTTGGATGCAGGTGACGCGGAAAAGGAGGAAACCTAATAGGAAGGTAGCGCAAAACCTGAATCCAAACGTTGCGCCCAATCTTACCAAAGGTGGAGTTAATGGGAAATCAAACACGCTCGTCACGGCGAACCCAACTGGCGAATCAAGCAAAGGGATCATTCCCATATCCGGGAAAGGAAAGAATCCGCAAAAAAATCGAAGCCAAAAAGGTATCGCAGTCACCTCACAAGGGAAAGTGAGCGGTGAAAAAAGCAAGGTTGACCTTGGAGTGAAGAAGGATTCTACGAGCCAAGAATGGAGGGCCATTGGGCTTGAAGGTGACCCGAAGCTACCGAAGGCCCACCAACTTATGTCTCTTCCATCTTCTTCGACCCACTTGAACCAGCCCGACTTGGGGTCCTTCTCCCGTAAACTCTCGGGTTGGGTTTCGATATTTCGCACTATTTGTTGATCATGCTACCAGATTTACATGAGTTTACTTCCTGCGCCACAAATCAGATCTCTCAAGGTGGCCAAGGAGTTTATTCAGATGGTTAAAACACAGTTTGATAAAATTGTGAAGACTGTACGATCATATCTGGGCGGTGAGTTTATTTCTGGACCTCTACAGGAGTTTTTTAAAGAACTTGGAATCTTACCGCAAGAATCTTGTCCGGGTGTCTCTCAACAGAACGGCCTGGTTGAACGCAAACATCGTCATGTTCTCGAGTTGACTCGTGCTCTCCTGTTTCAATCGTGTGTCCCCACCTCTTTCCGGGTTGAGGCCATCCAAACGGTGGTTTATCTGATTAATCGGCAGCTCACTCCTATTCTTGATCAAAGGAGTCCTTATGAGGTTCTTTATGGAAAATGACCTGCCTATAAGGAACTAAGAGTGTTTGGGTGTGTTTGTTACGTGCTTCTTCCCGGTAGAGAACGTCATAAACTCTTTCCCAAAGCAGTGAAGTGTGTATTTTTCGGATATAGTGACAAACAAAAAGGATATGTCTGCTATGATTTGGCTCAACGTAGAGCCCATATTTCATGTAATGTTGCTTTTCTTGAGCATCTCTCGTATTATGGACACGATGGTTCCGTCGCTCGCCCTGATCTGGACTTTCTTCAGACACTGTGTTCATTTCCCAACGTTGCTCCACTACAGGATGAGCCTCCTGATCCTCCCACGCCTCCTCTTGATACAGCTTCCCTCTCGCTGGATGTACCTCTATCCTCGGCCAGCTCACCAACGTCCATGTCTTCTTCCAGCTCATCTGCACACCCAAAGCCCTTAACTGAAGGCGCTACTGCTCACTCATCAGGGGAAGGGTATTCTAACCATATCGATCACCAGTTTGAGGAAGAATCCGAGGCTACCCCTCTTGATCAGCACTTAGCAGCTCAAGTCCAGGGCCCCCAGCTGAGACGTTTGCTGCGTTCAACCAAGGGGCAAAAGTCAGCTCACTTGTCCAATTTTTTTGACTATGAGGAAACTTTTGCTCCGGTGGCCAAAATGCAGACAATTCAGACTTTATTTGCAGTGGCTTCTATGAAGGGGTGGTGTCTTAAGCAGCTGGATGTAAAGAATGCCTTTTTGCATGGGGATCTCAAAGAAACCATCTACATGGAGTGTCCTCCTGGTTATTTATTTGGTAACAAGTCGAAAGTATGCTTACTTCGTAGGTCACTTTATGATTTGAAGCAGGCTCCCCGGACGTGGTTTGAGAAGTTCCATGATACTATCCTGCTTGCTGGCTTTCGACAAAGTGATAATGATCCATCCTTGTTCCTCCGGCGTATAGATCGCGGTCTTACAGTTTTACTCATTTATGTCGATGATATTTTGGTGAGTGGGGATGACATAGTTGGTATTCAGGAGCTTACTGACAACCTTCATGTGACATTCACCTTAAAAGAGCTGGGGGATGCTTCTTACTTTCTGGGCTTGGAGATTCATCGGTCCGCGACTGGATTATTGGTTAGTCAACAGAAATATATTGCAGATCTATTGGAGACAACTCATATGGATGAATGTGAGCCATGTGCAACTCCGATGGAGCAGAACTTAAAGGCCCTATTCACTTTCATTTTCGTTTTTTGTTTTCTGTTTTCATGTCATAGATTTGGCAACCGTAACGAAAAAACTTGTTTACTTTTCATTCTGTTTTCTATTCGTTTCCAACAATGAAAACAGAAAGTGGCAACTTCCTGCTGTTTTCGGAAACGACAAAAGGTTGTTTTCACCTGTTTTCAACATATGCTTTCTCAAAAATAGGAAACAGAAATGAAAGTAAACAGACCCTAAAGTTGCGCCAGTCGGATGGTGATTTGCTACCTGATGGTTCCTCGTATCGGAGTCTAGTTGGAAGTTTAATTTACCTCACTCATACTAGACCCGATATTTCTTATGCAGTTCAGGTAGTGAGTCAGTTCATGGCAGCACGTCGGACTACTCACATGGTGACAGTTACTCGCTTTCTGCGTTATTTACGTGGCACGACTAATGTGGATTCGTTCTTTCCGTCAGCTGGTGATCCTGTGATTGAGGCATATGCATATGCTGATTATGCAGGGTGTCTTGACACTCGTAGGTCTACATCAGGATGGTGTGTGAAGGTTGGATCCTCGTTTGTTTCTTGGCGCTGTAAAAAGCAAGAGAGAGTTTCGAAATCTTCGACTGAAGCTGAGTACCGTTCGATGTCTGAAGTTACTTCAGAACTAGTATGGCTCCGCAGGCTGGTTACAGAACTTGGGGTGTCCTGTGTGCTTCCTATGCAGTTGTATGCATATAATACTAGTGCGATTCGAATAGCCATGAATCCCGCCCTTCACAATCGGACCAAGCATATTGAGGTGCATGTGCATTATATACGTCAGTTAGTTTCTGCTGGACAAATTGCGTTGTCTTATATTACATCTGAAGATCATACTGCTGACTTGTTAACTAAGGCTGTGGCAACCTCTCATCATTGGTTTCTGGCGTACAAATTGATGTTGCTTAAGCATCATCAATTTGAGGGAGGGTGTTAATTGTATTGGGTGTCAATTGTAATTAGTCTTTAATCCTTGTGTTAGAATTATTGGTTAATTACTTAGTGGTCCTTGAGATAGGGTTTTCGGCTATCATAAATAGGTGACGTTAGCCGCTCTTGTAACCTAAGGATTCTCGGATAATACAATTAACTCGGAGAGGTTGCTCTTCTCCGTGAATTAGTCTCAACGTTATACATTGAGGATACCACGTCAATAGGCGTGCCTGTGTGATTATCCTTCTATCGATCTTATGTTTAACAACACAAAGATCAAGATGCACCACTTTAGCTTGTGGCCAAACATTTATCAGTTCATGTGTCGAAGAACAGGGCCTGAGAAGTGTGAAGTGATGACCTACAATCAGAGAAATCAGGGCGGGTCAACGGATCACTTTTACTATGGCGAGAAAGAAGAAGAAGCTGCTTACAAACGGTCTCACCTAATACAAAGCCTGAAACAGAAACACAGACATGTCTCCCCTGCATCCACTTACAACGTTTTTTCGCCCTCTCTCTTTCAATACGTCTCCTTTCATTCCTACTCTAGCTAGTTTTGTTCAGTCTTTGGAGACTTTCCTAAGAGAAGCGGCGTAGTACTTCTTGAGACAAATCGGTACGGCAACAGGCAACAGAAGCCCAAACAAGTTGAACCCCCAAAATGCCATGTTCGCCACCGCCAGAGCCCTCCCGAAATACAACCTCCTTGCGCCGGACCACCCCTGCCCGCCCCCGCCGCCACCAACGCCCTCTGATTTTGCGAGCTCACTGCGGAGCCAGTCGGCGAGGCTGAAGATGCGGCGGGAGTTGTAGAACACGGGGACGAAGATCCCGACGGGGAGCGAGAATCGGTCGAAGAAGGCGACGCCTTCCATGAACAGCTGGCTCGCGAGCAAGAAAACGTGAGGGGCGGCGGCCTTGATCCCGTCCTTGTCCCCCTCGAGGATCCCCTCGCAGATGTAGGCGACGGGGAGGAAGATCCCCAGGACGGCGCCGAAGAAGACGTAGAGGCGGAGGGTTCTGGATCTAGTGTCGAGATTCATGGCGTCCTTTTGAGGAAGCGGGGGGAAGGGGAATCGGGAGAGGAGGAAGATGTAGAAGAGGGAGAAGACGACGAATGCGAAGTCGGAGATCCCCACGAGGCCGCTGGCGGCGAGGACGATGATCGCTGCGAGGGAATTGAGCTGGTAGAAGCTGAGGAGGGATGCTCTGTTTCTTGGGGCGGCGGTGGAATTCGGTGGCAATTGGGTCTTTTTGTTGTCTTGGACAAATTTGTGGCCTTGTTCTTGCTCTTGTTGGTCCTTCGGTAGGGTTATGTCTGCGCTCGGCCCGACTCCTCCTGACATTTCTTCTTCTTCTTCTTCTTCTTCTTCTTAGATTTTCACTCTTTACTCTGGTTGTGGTTTGCTTCTCTGTTTCTGGGGACTCTGATCTTTTTTTTTTTAGGTATGGAGGGGAGGACACGTGGAGGGAGATGAGGAAAGGTAGTTGTTTAAGGATTGATTAGTGGAGTGGACGGTCTTATCGGCGTTGCTGAGGGAGAAGACAGTGGAGTAGAGGGGGCCTGGTCAATTTGGACAAATGTTTTTGTTTCCCGACAAGTCGGAGTTCGTATTTTCTGGTGGAAGAATGAATGAACCGGGTTGGATCTGGTCCTTAAGCTTCAAAGCTTAAGGAATTTCTTAAGTAATTGGTGGCCAATAGAAAAAGGAGAGAGAAGAAACGGTATAACTACCAGATAATGATTTAAGAAAATAATTAATTTCATTAATAATTAACCTCATTTGCAAAAAATGGAAACTCCCGTTTTTTTATCCCACGTACATGCACCTATATTCCATAAACCTAACCTAAAACATAATTTTAATACCCCTTCTCCGCATTCTGCACCCGACGTCTACATCTCCGACGCTCCATTCTTCAAGAAAAGGAAGACCACGATTGTATCACCGTGTCCACACTTCGGCCCTCCATTCTTCGTCTCTTGCACTCCATTCATGAAGAAGAAAAAAACGAGATATCATTAATAATGGGTATTTCAAATATACTAAACTATTGTATAAAACATTAATAATTATGACCGTAGATTGTTAATAACACCCCTCATAAATATTGATAATGTTACATTGCATTGTTAATAATTGGCTAACAAATGTTAATAGTGTAACCTTTGATAACGTAATGTTTCAATCTTAACAATTTCTTGAAAATCATTAATAATTTAAAAAATGGTGATCATCAATAGCCAAAAAATTATTTAGGAAATGTTTAAAATATGACAATATATTCTTGATGATGCTTCACATAAACGTTAATAATATAAAAAATTTAGAAAAACAACTTGATCGAATTTGTTAACAATACATCATATAAATGATAATAATGTTTCATTATATCGTTGATAATTCATCAATAATACTATGATAGCTAACAATTTGGCTCCCTAGTAAATTTGTTAATAATACCAATAATTAACATTAGAAATGCACCTTTCTATATATATATTTACTAATGCAAACTAAATGATTAATAATGACCATACCTATTCTGATAAAGCATATAAAAAGTTATTAATAACTACATTAAAATTTAAAACAATGATAGTGGTGAAATCTGTTAGTTCGTCGAGCGCGAGATGATTTTTGCTTCTTCTTGCTTCAGATCAGTCAAGTCAGTCCCTGTAAATAACCTTTCTGCGTTCTAGCCAAGAACAAGCATGAGAGGGGAAAGAGAAAAGGGTTTGATCGAAAACGATTCTGTAAATTTGGTACTTTGTGTTCTGAATGCCCGAACAAAACACTCATGCTGGGCTTTTGGTTTTGGGCCCAACTAACTCACCTTTCGTTTAATTGAAAACCCAAATAACTAACCTGATGACAACTTTCTTCCAAAGCCAACTTCACCTTTCTTTTCTATACTCACCGTTTCAGTAATAACAAGGTTTGTGTACAGCTTGCTTCTCCTTTAGAATCAAAGAGTCCCCTGCAATTGGAATTTCAAGAACACACGACAAACAGAGTATGAACTGAAAACCAGAAAATAAATCGCAAGGAAAATAACACAGCACACCAAATTTTTACATGGTTTCCAGTGTTGAGAGAATTAAGGATCTCAACACTGACTATTCCACGGTCCGAGTATCACGTTGTGTGATCTCAGACGAAGCACTAAGAATATGTTGGTTGAAGCTCTGGATGATTACACAATCTCTCAAATACCTAGTCGATTAGCTCCCCGCTGAATCGACAAAAACTAACCTATCAACTATCCAGCTGATAGAACCTTGGTATTGCCCAATACCTATACCCAGAAATCTCCCCGATTACTGTGCTGACTTTTCACTCAAAATCTTGCTCACACTCCTTAGCACTCTGATCTTGATCCACCCGAAAAGTCTGCCAGCTTTCTTCTCTTTATATACTACTCTGGTGACCAAAAGCATCTGTAAGAGAAATACTCTCCTTGTTTAGTTGGCCTTGATTTTGCATGCTTCTATTTGAGACAAGTTGACCGTTGCCTTGATCTATCTTCCCATGTTTAGCAGATTTCGTATTCTCTCAGGAATGGTAAGCTTCTGGTTTTATTTGAATGCTTCTGATCTGTAAATCTTCCATCTAAGGAAATTTCCTCCTTCCAACCTGTTGATGTTGAGATGTTCGGTTGCTGACGTGGCTGATGAATGGCTTTCCTTGAGCGCCCGCCAAGCCATTTGGGGAAAATGCACCTACTGTGATCTGCCACACTCTTTCCTCCTTTATTGATCAACCCGTCCATTTGGCATTTGCGCAGCTTTTGCATAATCTGTATACAAGTTAAGTTTCTCTTCCTGCACTCTCAATTATTTCATTAGTTTCGAAAGCACATACAACACAATTGTTTTGCTAATGACAAGTTTGCTCCCAACAAAATCTACATTCTAAAAACGTTAATGGTGGTGCCAATTATTCAGAACAGAACCTACGTACCTTCTTCACGTCCAAGGAAGCTGAACGGTCCAACTCGCCAAGCAAGCACCAAAAGCCAACAGATTCGGCAACACGATCCCGACGCTCACCGGAAAATGCTTCATATCGACGGGAAGCTGCTGCTACGGATGACCGCGAGCTGCTGTTTGAAGACGATGGGAAGCTCAAGCTCAACAGCGGGAAGTTGCTGAAATAATGGATGGCGACAAGCTAGTGGTGACTGGTGAGGACGATGGGAAGATCGATCTCAACGAAAAAGTAACGGCGTGAAGCTGGCGGTGAGCTGCTTGTGAGGACGACGGGAAGCTTGAGAAATAAAGAACGATAACCTACCCTTCAAATGAAAAGACCGGCCAAAAATTCTTTCTTTTCTTAGTTTTAAATTAATTATAATATCCCAAATACCATAAATAACTAATAACTACTTAATAACCAATAATTATTTCCTAAAATCTAGATTAATCTAATGGCTAGATTCACTTAAGGAACTTCTTAAACTTTGAGGCTTAAGGACCTGAACCTAGGCCTGAACGGTACGAGTGAAAAGTTTACATAGGCTATGGTGCATGACGGACACTATAGAGTGGCACTAATAGATGGTTGAATTTAGGGATTTGACATTAGAGTGCAGTCAAACTTGAATCGCGTTTGTGATCAAGTCAACTCGCACGCCTAACATTCTATTAGTTTTTAGCTTTGTACGCGCGTTTTGCAATGGGGTTGAAGTGAAATCGCGTGGTTGCGGTTCAAAGGCCAAAAAGAATTCACTCATAGAATGACAAGTTGAACTTTCCATATGCAAATACACTAGGTACTCTGGAAATAGATGGTGGGCGTTGGTGATTAGAGAACTATATGCCAATTCGACCACATTGTCAATTCAAATATTAATTATGGTGAAATATGCGTTTTTCGATCTAAACCGCACCAAAACCTCATACCTGTGTGGTTCGGTTTGACCGCACCAAACTAAATCATTGTCAAGTATGCGGTGCAACCGAATTGATAAGTGATGCGATGAAGTTAGTGCTAATGCGGTACGGTTTTGACAACAACAATTGCCCACCCCTTGTTGAATTTATGCACAATTTGAATGAATAGGTCACACACGACAAATCACCAATCTAGTAATCACTCGAATTCACATCATGAAATTGAAAATGTAACCTAAATCCCGATGATGTTTCGTCGTCAATAACTACTTTATCTCATTCAAAAATCTCATCCAAATAACGCATAATATCAACACTGTGAGTCTGTGACAGGTAGGAGAATGGAAAGGCAGGAAAGGAAGAACTCTGCCAGAATATATGTATCGTGTATGTCAACAAGACCTACAAGTAAGAGACTAAAACTTATTAGTACAGGTAAAACAATCGAGACTGAATCAATGAGAGACCCCAACCCCAAAAAATTTAACCAAAAATGGAGAATACCGTACCATAAAAAAAAAAAAAAAAAAACAACAACAAAAACAAAAGGGAAAATAACCCTATAAACTGCTCTGCCTCTGCTAAGTAAATTATACCAACCAAAACCTCCTGCTGTTGCTAAAGCCACTGTTAAAAAAAGGACGAAACTCAAAAATGACTCCTGCATAAAACCCTTTTTTTCCAGATCACTCTCTTTTTCTCGTTCTTGTCTATCAATTTTTTTGTCCTGACAGAAGACCAAGGCTGTAAAACTGGAACCCTATGCTAAGAATGTAGTAAAATGACAAAATCAAAATCTGTGCACGTTTGTATGAGAAAACCCCCCTAAAAGATGAAAAGAGAAATGAATTTTGCTCCTCCTTCCTTCCCTCTTCTTTGGTTTATTAGCTCAACGTTCTTTGTTTCGGTATGTACTTTAGCTTCACCCCTTTCTCAGGTTTTGCTCTGAACTTGCCCTTCAAACCAGCACCTCCATCGACCATCATATCCTCCTCCGATCCTCTGGTACCAAGCTCTATACCTCTACGAACATCTGACGACTCAGCTTTAACAGCACAGCCATTTTGTTGAAAACCCTTACCGGCTTTGAATGGTTCAGGTGCGAGAACCAATTTCACATGCTCCGCTGCCATTGCCTCCTTCCACCCTGCATTGGCACTAATGGTTATTCTCTGACATGAAATGGTATAAAAAAACAGAAGAATAGAAATATGCAATAGTTGCGCTTACTCTCTGCAAGAAAAGCTTTAGCCGCCTGGCATGAGAATTGAGACCTCCCAGGATGTAGACTTCCATCTGGGGATTCTCTAGAGCCACTTTCATCTTGTGGTTGGCCTTTGGTACCATTTCGGCTAACAGGCCTCCACTGCTGCTTCACTGTTGAACGATTCGAGTGTTTGTCCTGAACATTATTATTGCTCTTCCTCGGAACTTGCTGCTGCTGGTCTGCTTGACCATCCTGTTGGCTAGAATTCCCAAGTGCAACAGAGATAGAGCCAATCAGAACTTCGCGTTTCTTGGCATGATGATCTGGCTGCTGGCTTGTCATTGCTGCTCCCCTTTCAACTCTGAGTTTCAAGGTCTCCCCGGAGGCATATTCTACTCTAGCTTTCCTGCTCCACTTTCTGTTTCCGTTAACCATTGCCGCTTGTTTCGGTTCCCTGTAAGTTCCGTGATAACCATTAGGAATATGATTCCACTGGGATTTTGGAGGCACGTGCCACCGACCTATGTGCCTACTACGGTTGCTTCCCGGTACTGTCGTGTGCCGTTCGACAAAATAATCTCTGCATGGATCACCAGCAGCTCCAGTATCATATAGAATCTGATTCTCCAAATCCAACAACTCTTCATCTTGAAATGTGAGTTGGACAGGTTCAGAAGATGATGAAAAGGGATCTGGCTGAATTTCGACGTCGTGTGAATTAGAACTACATGCAGTTGAACAGGGTAGTTCAGCTGGGAGCTCCTCCATGGTCTCATCACTGTGCTCCTCGATGTCAGGTTTCTCCTCCAGTCTCTGCTCCTTAGCTCTCTGTTCTTTCTGTCTGAGCTTCTTCTGCCTTTTCCGTTCCACAAGTTCAGCTTGCCTACAAGCATTCGGGAAACATGTCGCTGTAAAACACAAATGGTACTTAAAAAACATAGTATGACAAGGTTATTTCGAAATTCAGGTTAGCAGGGACCTTCTCTGGGCAGCTTCTTCCTCCTCCACAAGCAATTTCTGGCACCTCAGAGCTTCCGCATCCTTGTCTGCAACCCATGCCTTAATCTGAATGGAGGGAAACCAAGATGCATCGCAAGAATGGGAAATGAGAATACAAACCTCTGCTAAATCAAACAACAATTTATTTTTCTACCAAAAAAAAAACACCAACTTATTTGATGGATACAATTAGCTAAACTAACCAGTTTCTGTTCCACCAAGAAGCTGGTGCATGCAACTATGTTCTTTGTCTCGAGACCAGTTTTAGCGGCTTCCCCATCAAAAATATACTTCTGCATTGGGATTGCTGCTCCACACAGAAATGTCTTTTCACTGGCATCATCGAGAATACTAAACAGTTCCTCTGAAGATAAAGGATACCTAAATCTCCCTTGGATAATATCCTGCAGAGAAGTCACGGATCACATTAGCTTAATCATAGAGCAGGAACAGAATCAAGCAGTAATCTTAAGAAAATAAGACAACTTTGCCTCACCAGAAGAGCAGTACCAGCCCTCAAACAGTACTGTGGAAGGGGAGAAAACCCCTGTTTCCGGTTAAGAGCCATCAATGACTTTATAATTGAAGATCCCGACACTTCCTGGTGATTTACAGGGAAAGAGATGCATTTAAACAAAATCAGAGATATGCAATAAAATCAAATCATTCTTACTACGCAACAGAAAAACAGAGAAAATGTGGAGGGTGAAGGGAAAGTGAATGACTCCCAACAACATGGATTTTAGAGGCAGATCAACTAAACAACCGACCCAAGTCTGCAAGCTGTGACATCCTCGCAGCAAATACAAAACAACATACCTCCAGCGCCACATCCTTGAATGACAAAATCTCCTTTGCTTCATCTTCAGAGAGCTGCAAAATAGACTGATTGATCAGCAAAGAGACAAAGCCGCAGCACATCAGAACCTCTTAAGACAGAAATTTTACCTTTTCCCAAAAGGCTCCTAACAGATTCCTGTTTTTTGTGGTATCCTGACCAAGGGAAAAAAGTTTTTTTCAGAATGATTCCAGTCAACATATGTTACATATAAAGTCTCAAAAGGGAAGTTTAAAACATTTACACTTATAACCGTTGAGCGAACAACGACAAAAAAATCAGGTACTAAGCGCAAGGATACCTTGTCAAGCTTTTTCAGTCGATGGTGAACACGTATGTGCCTCCTATAGTTTATGGAGGAACAAAACTCCCGTGAACACTTGTCACATTTTTGCATCTGAACCTTCAAAGGAGTCAGTAAAGGCCACCCTGGTCCATCTGCAACAATCCATTGACATATAATCTCAGAACAAAATGCAATTATAACAACAACCGCAGACAACACAGACACATATTTACATGTTGTTCTGAGCATGGATGAAAGAGCAGCTAGTAGTACCTTGCTGGTCTAGAGCTTGAAGCAGTTGGATCCACTGTACGGGGCTGTCGTTAGTCCTTGGGAAGGAAAGTAGAGGCTCCTTCCCCATTGCTTGCCTGATAAACGTGTCGAGGGAATCATTCCCCTCTTCTGATTTCATCACATCTGTAGCGTTGGCCCCTTTGAGTTTCGCAACTGGCATTTATGCACACAGGATAAGTACAGGATACGACTACCTCGCTGAAACGCCACTGCACAAAGAACAGCAATGTCAGTTGAAGCAATGTGGCTTTGACTCTGAATTGCCTCCACTCCACATTTTCGTTATTAACAAGCAAAATAACAAGCCAATGCCAAAGTTTCGAAAGGTTGGGTCAGATAATTGGTATATTCATTCGCTAGATACCACCTACAACATATACAGTTTCGAATTTCCCACTTCCCCCATTGACCATTCCCGTCGCCAACCAAAACACCTTCCGCACCCTGCAGAATTTCAACCGACCTAATTCAATTAGTTCGAGATTTCACCCCCTCCCGGATTCAACCAACGAGACAAAATCTCACGGCATCTTGACCCTCGTTCTTGCTCAGCTCCACCAATTGAAAGAGAAAATCGAAACAACGCCGCGAAATCAATGGTGAAAAAGCTCAATCAGGAATGCCAATACAAAAAGAACAGGAAAAATCGTTCGGTATCGTGCCGGTGACGTGATCTATGAAAAGGGAAGATTATATTGAAGGAACGTATACGCCTGAGAGCCTTTTTTACATGTAGAGGGGAAAAGGAAAAACACGAGTAGTAAGTGAAGTGATCGGCGATACGTACCAGTTGGAACAAGTGAGAGGCGGAGGGAGGAGAGATCGGTAGAGAGGAGGAAGCAATCTCCGGCGATCGGAGGGATTGAGAGGGGAAGAAGCGGAGTGATTTTGAAAGGAGAGAAAATCGGGAGAGAAAGTGCGAGAAAGGTGATCGGCCGAGGACTAGTAGAGGAAGAAAAAGAAAGGAAAAAATTGAAAAGAGAGTTTCAGGGAGAGAGGGTAAAATTTCAGAAGGAGGGAGCCAAAAAAAAAAAAAAAAAAGAACAGTGTTTATTTAATATTTTATTGGACTTCTTCTCTGCGAGTTTCGCTGACATGCGTGAGGTTTTATCGCACGCGCGGGTTTAGGGCAACCTGAACTCCCGCACGTGGAGTGGAAGGGCAGTATTGGGCCTTGGATACACCTTCCAACCGAGGAATTGTTATTGGGCCGAGGTTTATGGAGCCACCGCAATGGTCTAGTGACTAGATGTGGCAATTCTCAATCAAATTCACAAATTCATTAAAAATATTCACATAATCCAATTCATTTAAATTCAATCGATTTGATCCAAATTCAATTGGATTCGTGAATTCATGGATTGATCCATGGATTCAAATGGAAAATTACTATTTGGTATGTATACTTTTTATATTTTACATTTTGGTATCTAAAATTTAATTTTTTATACAAAAATATCATTGGAAAATTATGTTTTGGTACCTAAACTTTTTCATTACAACATTTTAGTACCTAAACTTTTCCCCAATCCAATCCACCAATCCATTTGCCACCTCTACTAGTGACTAGTGAGTGTTGAGGTGAATAAGGGGATGTTTAGTCACTTGTCTAATCCTCTCCGAGTTTATAGATTTAGATACATCAATACAACGATTAGAAAATGGGAAGAGCTTTTTAATTAATGATAGGAATAATTTGGGTATTATGAAAAATTATGAAATATACAAACCGCACTTATAAATAATATAAACCATATAAACCATACAAACTATAACGGAAAAACATACAAACAGATTTACAAACAATACAAAACATAAGAACTTTACAAACAATATGAAGTATGGTTGACACACACTGGCCTAGTGAGTGTTGAGGTCAGGTGACACTACAAGAATTTGCCCATACAGCTATGGAACTGTTTGTGGCTAAAATGTCAAATTTGCGTGGCTAAATTATATAGCCACATAATTTTTATTTTGTAGCTTGCGTAGCTAGAAGTAGCGCAGCTAAAAGTTAGCCACACATTTTTCCAATTACGTAGCTAACAACCAATGCATTTAGCTATAAAAGAAACATAATATAGCTGAAAGTCTTGCCACAAAATGGATATTATGTAGCTAGATCATGAAGATTTTTTGCTACTAAGAATATAATTTGTTGCTTTATCAAGCATTTTGCTACGCATTCATAATTTGAAACTAAAGAACGATAGTTTTTGCCACGCATTTAGCTATAGATTTTGACACAAATTATCTTCAAACTATAACAAAGTATGTTTTACTACCAAAAGAGTCGTGGCTATAAAATTTACTAATAGCTTACAAAATACTTAACATGGCTATAATGTTTATGTTTTTGCTACCAAGTATTTTGTAACTGTAGATGAAGTATTCTTGCTACGGTGTAATCATCGTGGCCAAAAGAAATCAAGATTTAGCTTTATGTATGCAAGTTGTGGCAACAAAATCTATTTTATGCTACTAGTAATTCCATAGCTAAATCTTTTTGTTTTTGCTTCACAAAATACTACATGTGGCAAAAGTTATAAAACATTTGCCATAAACTACTTTGTAGCTATATATTTTGCTGCAGTTGGGTACACGGCTATATTATTAGTCGCTATATATATTGAAAAATTTAGCCATGAAATGAATTTTGTGGCTGTAAATTTTTTTTAACCACAATGAAGCTTAGAATTTGTTTTTTTAAATTATTTTTTCAAAATTAAATGTGTTTAAATTGTTTGTTGTGGTGGGAAACATAATGATTGCATTACATGACTATGTATAGACGTGGCTGCATATCATGTTATTGTTAGTTGTAGGCTTAGACTATTGATCACACATCCACGAAATAATATAAATAAATTCAGCACATGAGGCATGATCCGGAAACATAATAAAAAAAACATAATGACTAATCTGAAAAGTTATTATCAAATAGAAGCAAAAACATAAAATCGATAGTCCAAAGTCTAAACTGATAATCATCCTAAAAAGTGCTACACCCCTCGAAGAATTGCAATGATGAAATCTCTATAATTCGTTCAGATTATTCACTCTCTGTCACCTGCAAAAATTGAGTAATGCACAAGTGAAAAGACAAGAAGATGAAGATCAAACATAAACAATTTAAAAATTCTCACTTACTTCCTCATTAGACTCTTCTCTTGGCGCTGAAGATCTTGTATTAGAAAGTAGGATTTTAAACTTTTCTTCCCATTTCTTGTTCATATCAGCCATTTGTTTCTCAACGTCTCTGGTTATCTTATCTACTCGTTCATTGGCTTCCTTTTTGGCTTGTTCCACTTGTTCACTCGCTTCTTTTCTAGCAGCTTCTACTTGTTTTATAAGTGCAGCTTTGGTTGGTTTAACACCAAAGAATTCGGTCACGCCTTTTCCAGGTCCATAAGCTCGCACATAGCCATTCTTCTCAGGTCCTAGAACCTTTTCAAACATTTCTTCATCATTCATAGAAACAACTCCTTCAGCTCTTTGTTTCTTCAATTGATCAAGTTGAGACTGCGTTAGAAAGATGAAAACAACAATTAATCGTTGAGTAGAAACTGAACTGAAAGAAACAAATTACGTAATTGATATGTAATGAAATAACCAATGTTTTGATCTTTTAAATAAAAGTTCTCTTACAATCACATCTTGGGAGTCAGGGTCTATAGTCTTTCCTTTCTTTCTCTTACGTGATTCAATCCAAACCTCAACACGAGAAGGAACAGTTCCATTTTGTTTTTTCTGAAAAGGAAATAGGGATTATTAGCTTAGAATAAAATAAAGTATGATATAAATAATTGAATATTCTTATAACATAAATGTACCATTTGGTGTCTAAGTCGAGCAAGACTTTTTGTGCCTGTGTAGGGTGGCATTGAACGTTTTGATCTGTTCTCTTTATTTTTCAAACTCCTTTCCTGACAAAACGAAACCAATGTTTAATATGCATATGAAAAAAACTATTCGAGAACTTATATAATTTATCTTGCATAAAATTTATAAACATAATACCTGGAAAGTTGGATCGCTCCATAAGTTAACGAGATACTTCCAATCATCTTTTGAGACTCTTTTTGGCCTATTCTTCAAGCGACTTTTGTAACTATGTTTCTTGTTGAAATATTTCTGCTTCAACTTTTGCCTATGATCCCGATATAATGCATTCATGTGACCGATGATTGCTTCCATCCTTCCCATTGGTAATTCAAATGTAAACTTCTCCTAAAAAAAATGTGAGAATCATATTAAATAAGAATTGAGATATGATTTATCTGCAAGTTAGTAAATAATTCAAAAAAAAAAAAAAAAATCAAGTAAGAATTTGATTACCTGTACAATTGCCCACATATGCTCGATAGCATCATTACTAATATCCTTCCATCTTTTCACTTGTAAAGGACAACATGATCGATTTCGAACCGTTACTCCCAAGAACCAAACAAAACTTGTTGCGTTTTCTCCAATTGCTTGATGATCTTCATCAAAATCTACTGGCAGCTTTCTTCCTTCCTCTAACTCAATAATTTTCATACATCGTGTGGGTCCTCGCGTTTTCTTTTTCTTCAAATGCGAACCTTCTGTTCAGAAGGTAAAATAAATAATTAAATAGGATTCTGAAAATACCTTATCAATCGGACTGCTATATGAAAAAGCAAATATATAATTATGTCTTTGAGATGGAAAGGTGTATATATAATATACCTGAGGGATTAAGCTCCGGTTCTTGTACAGTTGATGGCTGAATTGGATCATGGGGATCACTGTCCAGAGGAATCTCTTCTCCCATGCTTTCATTTGGCAAAATATCATGTTTTCTTGACAATGTGTATATCTCAAATGTAGATAGCATGTGTTTCTTATAAGAGGACAGCATGGATGAAACATCATCATCATCATTCACACGTACAAGCCCATTCAAGTCACTAATAGGAGTTCTTGGTTTAAGATAATAGAACTTATCTCCATCAAGAATATTAAAGCCACATGCCTTAAGGTCATCCAGGATAGTGAAATAACAGAGGAAATCCACCTCATGGCCATCTTTTACCATCTCACTCCCCCCTGTGTACTGCCTACGAGGTGAAAATGTGAAATGACCTCCATAATGATACTTGATTGTTAATTCTTGGGCATTAAAATTTCCTACAGTGAGCATACCAGAGAAACAATAGCTACTTAGTAAGACATCCTGACAATTAAGTATTTAAAAGTGCAATTTAATTAAGTCTAAGTGAAAACAAAAACATACTTGGTGAAGGTATGTCACTTGCTGAGTTTTCAGGAGAAGTAGGATTTGAAGAGTCCCTTAAAGTTGAAGGAATCTCATTGGACGAATGAGATTGGCTCACAATATTATGTTCTGAATCTTCTTCAACTTGGTTTTCATTACTGTTTTGGTTCACCTTCCTTTTCCTTTTCCGGAGACCTCCACACCTCGGCATTGTTGAAGATAGACCTGTAAAAGTAATTTCTAAATTATCAACAAGGCCAATTGTACTCAAAGACCATGCGTATAAATAGAATGCAGGGGCCGGTCGGCGATTTCAATTTTGTTTCTCCTCGTTTGTATATATAATATAAACTAATAAGATAAACAATATATTGACCTTGCTTTAACCTGATTTTAGAAGACAAGGATTTATGTTAGCTTCCAAAGAGTAATCAATAAAAGTACCAATCCAGAAAAATTGAGCCGATAACAAGAACAAAAGAAAAAGGGATGAGAGTCATTAAGATCTGACATCCAGGTACATATGCATATATGCACGATCAACCCTTTTTGGCTACGAAATACATTGAGAATTGAGAAAACCGTTTTGTGATCGATAGGAACTGAAGCAACAATTAAGATTATACTAAATGCGCAGTATCAATTACCTTGGTAATAGTTTCAGCTTCTAGGAATACAAGTGCTCTATCGGTAGTCTTTCGGAAGGCTTGAGTGGAAGAAACCATGATGATTTATATAGTGAGTAAGTTCTCAAAATTTGCTTTCCCGCTGTAAACTTCCGCCCTAAACTTTTACTTTTCAAGAGTGCGCACAATTTTTTTGCCCACGAATCTGTTTAAGGAGAAATATCAAAAGAGGGTTGTGGCGGCTCTTGAAAGATAATGTTTACAAGGAAAAAGAAAACCAATTACCTATTTGGAATAGGATACCCAAAATGGGTAACGTCATTGATTTTAGCTTTATTTATGCTAACCAAATTTCCTTTTTCTAAATTAATATTTTGCAGTAATTACCCTGTTAGGCAATATCAGTAAAAACTATTGGTAAAAAGGATTTAGTTAACAAATATAGTGGCCGCATCTCCTAGAATTTTGATTCAATATAAATAATTCCAAACTATAAAGGACTTTCATAGATAAACGAGCTAATGTTTTTAGTCTAAAGATAACTGAGCTACTAAATCTCGGTATAAATGAATTAAATAAATTTTAAGAAATTCATCTTTAAATAATATCATTTTGTACTTGTTATTTAAAAGAATTCATTTTTTTCCAAAAAAAAAAATTCATTATCAATTCTAAATTTTGAATTATACGGAATTGGAACTAGTTATAAGAATGCCGAGAAATTGAGATGAAATTTCCAAATGAATTCCACAATTAATTGATAATTCTGTTTCAATTGTATCAGTGAGTTAAGAAACAGAACTAACGAATATAATAGAAACACACAAGAACAAGTTTGATATTCTACGTATGGGAGCAAAATTATTTTTTAGAAGATAGATTTTCATTGAATATTGTGTCTAAAAATTTAAATATGACATACCATAAACATGGATTCATTTAACAATAAATTTTAATGATAGTTCATTTCAAAATGAAATGAATTCTCAATACATTTTATTTATGTTTGGCCCGACTTTTAGAAGTGTTTTTCGGCTTTAAAAGATGAAACATGGCCAAACACCTCTAAAAGCTCGACTTTTGAAAAGCCGAAATGCGCTTTTGTATAACATAAAAGCAGAAGCTCCGATTTGGAACTTCTGCGAAAAGCTGTTTTGAAAATACAAGATTATACTTACCATATTTTAATTTTATTTCAGGTGTGGGCAATGGGTTGGTTCATACTGGACCAAAATGATGTTTCGACCAGACCACACCAAATCGTATATAGTTTGATCCGGTGTTTGGTTCTATGAATTTTATTGATACTGAAGAAAATGGACCGAATTGACATTTGAACCGGAATAAAGCTGATTGAAGGCACTATTGGTCCAATCATTGATTCAGGTCCGGAGCGGGTATCTCCATACCCATACCCGCCCCTTGGCAAGTCAGGTACATGTCGGGTAATTTATCACGGGGAGCGGGTCGGGACAGGTCGACCCAATGGGTAGGTTATTTATGCGAAAAACAATAGAAATATTCGTTATTTTCACTAAAAACACCAAGAAAGAAATGATAATATGATAAAATGTAGTTAAATTATTGAAGAAATTGAGGTTTTCACTTATTTACAACTTTATTATAGCTAAAATATAATGTAATAAGATGAAAAACCTAACTAATTTGACTAAGATTACATGTAATTTAGGCAAGAACAGGTCGGGTCGAGAATGGGGCGGGCTAGGACAGGTCGGGTCGATGAGAGGTACCCATGCCCGCCCCAAAACAGGTCAAACAGGTCGGATAAATTGGGTCAGGTCGAAATTGGCATTCCTACTTGAGCTCTTAGAAACACACTTTTCAAACAAAGTAGTTGAGTGTTTGCCTAAAAAACTACTAAAAGTACTTTTTTAATATAAGAGGTCTTGTAAAAGTTCAAATATAATTTCAATATAAAATATAGCAAAAATTCAAAAACTTTAAAGTAGTAAATTTTTAATATAAGAGGTCTTAGAAACACACTTTTCAAACAAAGTAGTTGAGTATTTGCCTAAATACTATTAAAAGTACTTTTTTAATATAAGAGGTGTTGTAAAATGTTCAAATATAATTTTAATATAAAATATAGCAAAAATTCAAAAATTTAAAAGTAGTAAAATGGATCTTATTAGATTTCTTTTATTACAAGAATTATTTTCTATTAATTTTATTTTTAATGGTTGGATATAAACTAGATGAATCACCTTGGTTTAATGTAAACCAAGGTTGTCAAACCGGTTTATACCGTTGTACCGGTTTAGTAAGTCGAATGGTGCGACCGGTGATATAACTAGTTTGTGTCGGTTCATGCCGGTTTAAAAAAATGTGAAAACAATTAATATCCAATGTATTTAATCATAATTACTAACTTAAATTTAATAAAAAATTTATGATTTATTTTATGATATAATTTTATTGATTGTTAAGAACTTTTCATTGAACTGTGGATCCAGGTCCTTGATCCAGGTCCTTCTTCTCACTATTGACTACCCATAAGCCCGGCCCAATCCTGTGGATCCAGGTAGCTCCCGACCTGCATTGTCCCCACGATTCCTTCTGCCCCCTTCACCGCGCTCTCGAGTTCCGCCACAGCAAGTCGATCCACTTCCCCATCGACCCCAGCGGGATCGACGTTGCCGCCGCCACGACGGACCATATCAGCACCGCCCAAAGCTGGCGACGAAGATGATGCTCGAGAGCTTCCTCCACGAGTGAATCGACTTCAGTTTCTTGTCCAGCTTCCTCTTCTTGCCCTGCAGCTTCTCCACTGACCGTTAATTTCCACCGTCGCCAAGCTCTGAATCGGATTCCACACACCCAATTTCTTTGCTCCCCAAACCCAGGTTTGACTGGTTCATCTCACTTTTCCTGTCTTGTTAATTGCTGGCTTTGGTCAATTCTTTTTCTTAATGGCTTAGCAGTGTTGTGTTGTACATAAGTCATGATCAGAATTGGGGTTCGTGGCAATGACTCGATGTGATGTGGTGGAACTGGAGAATTGATTGTGTGGTGAATTGCTATATTGGTTGCATTTCCTGTTAAGATGTTCCCTTCATTCTTCAACAAACCATTTTTGGAGTTCTTTAGTAGGGTAGAGTACTTGTGAACAGATAGGCATAGGTACATGACTACATAGCTTAGGTTGGAGGATATGGAATCAAAGTTACAGAATTATGGTGGCATTGTTGGTGGGATGTCAAGACTGTATACTTACTACTAGTTAGAAGATTCAATACATCAAGACAACTAGGAAGCTCATCCGAATTGGGAATAGTTATCTGATGTACACCTAGGTTCTGCTAACATGATTTCAGATGTAGAAGACTCGATGCCTATTAATCATGAGCTAGCAGTAGAAGATGTTCACGACGAGACAGTGGCTTAGTTGCTGAAGGTTATGTGAATGTTCAGAAATTTAGGGTATCCCAAGATCGTTAGTTCTGGTAGATTGCTAGCTGCAACATCATAGATCACATTTCCTCTATATACTTGTTGCCTTAAATTTTTTGGAATTAGTTGGAATTTTTGTAATCAAACTTTTATGAATTAATAGGCATACAGGGCTGGGTTTTTTTGGGGTAGTGGTAGGGTCAGGGCTGGGTTTGGCCCAGTTTCACCCCTACTGGAAAATCGTCAATCTGAGAAGAAACCCGAATTATGAATTGAATGCCTATGCCCGACATATATATATTTGTAGAGTTGTGAGCATTCTTATTATTCTTTGTTTCCTGACCCAACTTATATGTTTCACTGTAGATTAACAAGATGGACAGAAGCTGGATGCAAGTTTCAAATAGATTGAGTAGAGAGTACATTAAAGGAGTAGATGATTTCCTGGATTTTGCATCAACCAACGACAACAAGAAAGGTGTGATTTTGTGTCCTTGCAAGAAGTGTAATAATGTCTTGCACTTTACCAAAGAAGAAGTGAAGGCTCATTTGATCATGAATGGGATTGTTAAATCTTATACAAGATGGTATTACCACGGAGAGAGCTTTGTCCAAGATGACCATTTTGTCGATGAATTGGTACCGGGGGAAGGTTGTGGTAGAATGATAGATTTGATTAAAGATGTCAGAGGGCCTGAAGTTGTGGATTCTATAATGCATGATGCCTCAGAAGAAGATATAGTTCAGCCAGATCTAGAAGAACCTCCCAAGCATAATGGGACAACAGGTAAGTTTTTCAGGCTATTAGAGGATGCTGAACAAAAACTATATCCCAATTGTGAGAACTTTACAAAGTTATCATTTATTGTGAAGTTATTCCAAATCAAGTGCCTTTATGGAATAAGTGATACTGCAATTGAAGACATATTGAAGTTGTTTAAAGAGGCACTTCCTGCTGGAGAGACTTTGCCCAAATCTTTTTATAAAGCTAGAAGGATGATCAAAGATTTGGGTCTTGATTATAGGGAAATAGAGGCGTGTAGGAATGATTGTATGTTATTTTGGAAAGAGTATGAAGATTTGCAAAATTGCTTACACTGTGGAGAGCCGAGGTACAAAGTGGAGGAAAATTGTAAAAAATTACCAAAGGGGAAAGGAGTGCCATACAAAGTTTTGCGTTACTTTCCTTTAACCCCAAGGTTGCAGAGATTATTTATGTCATCAGAAGTAGCATCAAGTATGAGATGGCATCATGACCAGCGTTTGAAAGATGGGGTTCTTAGACATCCAGCAGATTCTGAAGTGTGGAGATCTTTTGATAAGGCAAATCCAGGTTTTTCTCGAGAACCTCGTAATGTTAGAATTGGGTTATCTGCTGATGGTGTCAATCCTTTTGGCAACATGGACAGTTCTCATAGTACTTGGCCAGTTATTGTCACTGCATATAACCTACCTCCTTGGATGTGTATGAAACAATCCTATTGCATGATGTCGTTGTTGATACCTGGTCCTAAAGCTCCAGGAAATGATATTGACGTATACTTGCAGCCTTTGGTAGAGGAGCTTAAAGAATTATGGTATTATGGTGTTGATACATTTGATGCTTCAAAGAAAGAAACATTCCGCATGCGTGCAGCATTATTATGGACAATTAATGACTTTCCCGCTTATGCAAACTTATCAGGATGGAGTACAAAGGGAGCATTAGCATGTCCTTCATGCAATAAGGAGACTCATTCCATTAGATTGAAAAAAGGGTGTAAGTTTTCTTACATGGGTGCTAGACGGTTTTTACCTTCTGATCATAAATGGCGCGATAATAAGTGCTCATTTGATGGAAAGGTAGAAAAAAGATCTCCTCCAACACAAGTATTTGGTGATCAGGTGCTGAAACAACATGAAGGGCTTGTATTCGATGAGTTCGGAAAAGGTGAGAATAAGAAGATTACAAAATATGATCGTCAAAAGTATTTGAATTGGAAGAAGAAAAGTATATTTTTCCAATTGCCTTATTGGAAGAAGATTTTGTTGCGCCATAATCTTGATGTAATGCACATCGAGAAGAATGTATGTGATAATATCATTGGCACTCTACTTGACATTGAAGGGAAAACAAAGGACGGTCTGAATGCTCGGCGCGATTTGGAGCATATGAAAATACGAAGAAAGTTGCATCCGGTGGAGGAAGATGGGAAATGGAAATTGCCACCTGCATGTTACAGTTTGCTTAAAGAAGAAAAGAAGAGGTTGTGTACATTTTTGAAGAAAGTAAAAGTTCCAGATGGGTTTTCCTCGAATATTTCAAATTGTGTGAGGCTGAAAGATCGAAAGATATTTGGTCTAAAGAGCCATGATTCCCATATTATCTTGGAGCGTCTCCTTCCTCTTGCTTTACGTGGAATTGTTCGTCCAAGTGTTTATGATGCCATCACAGAATTGTGCATATATTTTAGAGAGTTGTGTTCAAGGGAACTAAGTGTAGATGTGCTTAAACACCTTGAGTCTTCGATTCCAATAACATTGTGCAAGCTCGAGAGATTGTTCCCACCATCTTTTTTTGATATCATGGTCCACTTGACTATACATCTTGCTACGGAAGCAAAACTTGCTGGGCCTGTACAATTCAGATGGATGTACCCTATTGAGAGGTAATGTAATGTTTACCTTATATTTTTCTTATTTTTGAAGTGTGATATTTGAATTCGATGGAGATTTTATCATTGATGATCATATATTTCTGTAAATAGGTATCTTCGGAAATTGAAACGTTACGTCCGAAATAAAACTCATCCTGAAGGTTCAATGGCAGAAGGATATATTGTTGAAGAAAGTATCATATTTTGTTCAAGGTACTTACAAGGGATAAACAATCCATTCAATAAACTTGAAAGAAATGCTGATGGAGATGACAGTGTTTCAAGTAAGAAATTGTCAGTTTTTGCACGTGCTGGTTATCCGTTAACCATGGATGAAAATAGATTATTGGAGGAATTAGAAAGAAATCAAGCACATCTCTACATTTTAAACAATTGTGAAGAAGTAGAACCATTCTTAAGGTATGTCTCCTAATTATTATGTTACTTCAATTGATTACTCTCTAGAATCATATTTTTATCTATCCATGACCTGAGAACTTGTGATTTTGAATTATACAATCATATAATACTTTAGCATATATATATATATATATATATATATATATATATATATATATATATATATATTTATGAAGTACGGGTATTATGTTAGTATGGGCTGTGAAGGAATATTTTAATTGTACTTGTTCAAATTTTGTAGTCTGATTCTGCTGCAACGGTTCAACCTGCAACGTGCTTAAAGTATATCCTTTTATTAGTATGATGATTGCCTGATATAATATGGTGTGACGAATGAGAAAAGAAACTGTAGGCTATCATACGGACTTGGATCAGTATCATATTAATGCTAGATGTCTAATGGTTTGGTGTCCGTATGCATGAACTTTGGATTTGTAATGCAGCATATACAATCCTTTAGTCGGCCGGCCACAGAAAGAGGACATGGAACATGCCTTTATATTAGTTGATAAATATAATCTTGTTCTAACTAGTGTTATTATGTTTTGCAGAGAATATGAAAGTTCTCATCATACTGTAGGTTTTGATGTCTGGTTTTATCATCATGTAAGTTCTTTTTTCTTTATCTATATAAAAAAGCTTTTATCTATATTTACTTAAATATATGATTTTTTAATTTTCATAGGTATCAGAACTATGCAAAGGCAAAGATGCACAATTGACTAAAGAGCTAATTTCATTAGCTCGAGGTCCTCTATGTGGCGTTGAGAGATTTCATGGTTATGTGATAAATGGTTTTAGATTTCATACAAGAGATCATGAAAGTCAAAAGGTGAAGCAAAATAGTGGCATTTTGCTACGAGGATTATTGGGTTCAAAAGCTATGGATTACTATGGAGTTATTACCGAAATAATGGAGCTTCAATACCTAGGAGGCAATAGGGTGGTCATGTTCAAGTGTGATTGGTGGGATGTTGACAACATCGGCAAGGGAGTGAAAATGGATAGATATGGCTTTGTTAGTGTCAATACAACTCGTAAGCTATTGACTGATGAGCCATTTGCACTTGCATCTCAGGTGGAACAAGTATTTTATGTTGAAGATGGATCTAATCCTAATTGGCTAGTTGTTTTGAAAGGTCAATCTCAAAGCTCGTTTGATTCCCTCACTAAAGACCCAACTGATGTACAATCAGGTGATCAAGAAGAGGCTTTTCAACAAGACACACCTGATCCTATTTATCCAAACCCCTACCCAGTGCAAGATGATGAACTAATTGGTTGGGAGGAAGACTCTAATGAAGATGGAAATGAGATGCATGTTGATTCTGATGATGACAGTCATGATAGTGAAATTAGTGCATATGGAGATGATAGTGATCAGGATGAATAAGTTGACATTGACTTCTTGTCATAAGCTACTAAAATTGTGATCACTGTACATTTTTGTTTGGCAGGTACCACTTGGCGTACTAGCACTTGAGACACATTTTGGTTGCTTTTTTTCACTTAACATTGCTATAAATGGAGTAGACAACTCATAATTTGTTATTTTTTCATTTGAAATTTCAGATATAAAGTTAGACTAAGACAGTTTTTAAAGTCAAGAATGCATTAGATGCTTCACAACTCTGCAATTTTTAAACTAACGTTTTCTTGAAAGTTTAGAATTACAGTTATTGATGTTTATTTTACCATTTCACAAAGAAAAACCAGTTGCTTCGTCTTCCCCTGCTCTCCAGCTTAGCTGTGACTCGCTTCATGTTCAGGGACAACTGAGAATGCAGACTTTTAGCTTACCAAGAACACCAATCAATTAATAGAAAAAGATGCCCCAATTGTCTTTCCCTTATGATCCCAACAAGCCAATTACATCTTATGGTACAGGTTTAGGTTTTGTCTCTTCTTTTTTCTTCAATTTTGTTTGTACTTTTTCTGATTTTGGTTAATTATATCGATAGATTCGTATTGGTAATTAAACATTCATAAAGAATGAGCATCCATTAAAGGATTTTTTTATATAGTTTTAACAATTAAACATTCTAGAGTGAGTACCGTATCCAAATGGCCAAATGTATGGTAAAGAATGATAATCCTTTGATGGATATACAATTTTGAATTTTAGTTAATTAGATGATCAGATTTTGGTTAATTAGTGTGTTTCAAAAGTGCGTAGTACTTGTAATATTTGTATTTATGAGATAGCGATTAACGATCTAATTTCGATTAAATCAAAGACTACAACAACTTCAGAGCAAGGTTCGCTACAACTTCAAGTGGATAACTTATATATATATAACTTCGTCAAATTGAAATAAAATCCATTACACACCATGCGGTCGATCTTATGATTATAACATTTTATTCAAGGGGCAGACGGAGATATGTTGCACACTGAAAGCCGATCTTCTTCATGAAAATAATTTTTAGCAAACAAAAGTAATTTTTTCCTTTTTCGTGTAGGGGGAGGTTATAAAATTTGCTATAGGTTGTTAATTGTTATGCTTGTCTTGTTATGACACCATCGTACGTATGTGTCATTATTAGCTACACTTATGATATTTGCGGCAAAAGCTAGTTGTAGCCACAAATCTTTGGATGTGGCTAAAAGTCATTGGCCACGGACCATTTGATTTGAAACTAAAATGGCATTACCATAAGCTACAAATAATAATATACATGACAAAAAATCAATTTCGGCCACAATTTTTATTAAGTGGCTGCAAGTAATATGATTGTAAAATTATTGCCATGAATAAAAACTTGGAGGCAATAAACTTATAAGTAGCTTTGATTTTTACTGGTAGCAGAAAATTTTGTAGTTAAAGTACTCAAAATTGCCACGATACTGATGGCTCAAAACTAAAAAAATCTAGTAGCTTTGAAATTTTACTTTTGTGGCCGTATAATCTAATCAAATTATGATTAGCTACGTCATAACATTCATTGTGGCTATTTTGGTACACTTGCCACACTTCAAATCATCGTGGCAATGAATTCGTGGCAATATGTGATGTTTCTTGTAGCGTGACTAAGGGGTGTTTAGTCACTTGACTAATCCTCTCCCGGTCATTATATCTAGACACAACAATCCAACGGTTAGAAAATGAGAAGCGCTTTTTAATTAATGACAGGGGTAATTTCGGTATTATGAAAAATTATGAAATATGCAAATCGGACTAATAAATAATATAAACTATAACGACAAAACATACAACATATTTACAAACAATACAAAACATACGAACTATACAAACAATACAAAGTAAACCTACAAACAATAAAAACTACAAAAAAAATGGAAAAAACAACCAGGTTGACTTTGGAGGCTTTATTCCTATATAGAGGGAATCGTCCCAAAGTCAACCCGTTTATTTTGTACACATACAAACATTACAAACATGATGGACAAAAATGACAAACTAAACCGACAAACCATACAAAATGGAAAAACTGTGAGAATTCCAGTTTTGAGTTTTCGTGGAAGGGAAAGGGCTCCTCGGAGTCCTTGATGGTACCGTTCCGACGCCGACACTGCCGGCTACCGAAGAGCAGATTGCTCGATGGAATCAACATGATGCTAGGGTAAGGTCCTGTATCCTAAATTAAGTCGAACCTAACATTTGTTTGGGTCTCTGATTGCATCGCACTGCACACGCATTGTGGAAGCAGCTGGCAGCTACATATTCAACGGCCAGTGCGGCAAGGCAATTTGAATTGCAATGTGCCTTGGATAAAATCGAACAGTGGCGCAACTTGATCTCCGTCCCGGGGATGGTGAATCTGCTCTCACCGTTACCATCGGCTCGAAAGCTACTGCATATGTCGTTGGTAAGCCCCAGTTTCATCGTCGTATTCCCATTTTGGAGATGCAATGTCAACATTGTAGAGAAAAGGCAACTTGCAGAAGTATTGTAGACGCTGCAACTTTTGTGTCTATTGCAAAAAAGGAAGACACATTATTTTGGACTACCGTTTGTTTGTTAAACATCATGGGAAGCCACCTGAAGTACCCCCATCTGATTGTCCTGCATCAGAGCGACCAGTTTATGTTACTCAGCCCGCCGAATGGAGTGGTGCAGGTGTATCGGCGACAATGATCGAGAAGTTGGTGAATGCAGCTCTACAGAAGTCGTTGCCCAATGCCATCAGTTCAGCCTTTTCATCTCTTTAGGTAACGGGTAGCATTCCTCCGCGTGGCTCGTTGATTCAGCATGCTATAATCATATGACCAGTAATTCCATGGCATTTAATAATATAGCTCCTATTTCGCATATGGGATTACATTTTGCTAATGGAGATCAGCTAGAGTTTCGGGGTCTAGGTCGAGTTCAATAGTCTAAGCTCAATTTGCATAATACTTTGCATGTCCCGCGTCTTGTCCCGAACTTAGTTTTTGTTGGCCAGCTTACTGATCAAGGGTGCTCGGTTACATTTACACCCTTTGGATGTGTTGTGCAGGACCTGAGGACATGGAGGCAGATCGAAAAGGGGAGTAAATGGGGGGGGGGGGGGGAGGCTGTTTCACCTGGAGGAACTCGGCAGTAAGTCATCGTCATCATCATCATCATCGCATCATCTTCTCCCTCGTAGTAACGCCAGTAGTCATCCTGTTTTATCCTCGATAGCGAGTTCTAGTTCTGGGTCTTCTAGTGAGTCAAATAATGTTTGGGATCTGTAGCACTCTCTGCTTGGTCATCCGAACTCTAGTTGTCTTTTGCAAATGTTTCTTCAGTCTTTGTTGGGAAAACATAGTCCTTCTGTTTCATCAAGATATAATTGCACAAGTTGTGTTGAGACAAAAACATATTAGTATTTATTTCCCCTCTAGCTCTACTGTGATTTTCGATCCTTTTCATATTGTGCATACTGATCTTTAGGGACTTTCTTCTGTTCTTTCCCGTCATGGCTTGATATTTTGCTTTGTTTATTGACCATGCAACTCAATTCACATGGGTGTATTTCTTACGATTAAAATCGGATCTTTGTTCAATTGCTGAAGAATTATTGAAAATGGCTCAAACTCAATTTATTTGTCCTATCAAAATTCTACGGTCTGATTCCGATGGAGAGTTCAGTTCTGGTCCGTTATTAGCTCTCTATCGCTCTTTGGGAACTCTGTGTCAAAAATCATGTCTTGGGGTGTCATAACAAGCCAGTCTTCAAAGCTTGGAAGTGCAAATCGACAATCTTGTCGGGATCCTCACCGAGAGACCAAAGGGAGCCCTACCTTCCCAAACCATGCCGAACCCCAAGGATCATACCGGGGTGAATGCAATTCAAGTGGGAAGTGTAAAGGTGACTCCGGGCATTGCCACTAAAGAAGTGATTGAGAAGGAAGATCCCAACCCGAAGGATGAAGAGAAAGGGCCCTCGAGGAGAGAGAGGAAAGCGGCAAGGAAGGCATTGCCGACACCACCTCCGCTGGTTGAGTACAAGCCACCTCTTCCTTTCCCCACGAGGATGTACAAGGAGAGGTTGGAGAACTAGTGTCAAGGTCTTTTGGAAATGCTCCGCAACCTCCACCTCAATATTCCTTTCCTTGAAGCCATGGCACAAATGCCAAGATATGCCAAGTACCTCAAAGGATTCCTCACCAAGAAGCCAAAGCTTGAAGGCCTCGCCAACGTGACTCTTGGCAAGGAATGTTCGGCTTTCCTCCTCAACTGCTTGCACAAAAAGCGGTCTGACCCAGGAAGCTTTACTATCCCACTTGGTATTCGTAACCATCATATAGACAATGCCTTGCCGGACCTAGGAGCTAGTGTTAATGTGATGCCCTACAAGCTTTTCAAAAAGTTAGAAGTAGGTGAACTTAAGACCACTAAACTTATCATCACTTTAGCTGACCGTTCAGTCATTAGCCCGAGAGGCATTATGGAGGACATGTTGGTGCGAGTAGGCAAGTTTTGCTATCCGACCGATTTCGTGATTCTCGATATAAGCGAGGACTCGGATATGCCGCTCATACTCGGTCACCCATTCCTCGCCACCGCCAAGGCATTGATAGATGTTAATGAGGGGACCTTAATTTTGAGGGATGGTGAGGAGAGAATCAAGCTTGAAATTGACTCCAAGGCTAGAAGTGAGGAAGTGAAGGAGTTGGTTTCGAATGATGTGAATGTGAGTGGATGAGAGCCTCTCAAGGCAAACCCCACTATTACTTGTGTTGCTTGTGGTAATGTTGAGCATGAAGTCAAGGCGGGTACTATTCCCAAGGAAAAGAGGAAGAATGCTTGGAGGCAAAAGATGAAGGAAGCGTTAGCCCGAAGGAAGGAGAAGGACAAAGCAAAGTTGGCCAACCAGGAGGTCCAACTCATGGAGCTTAAAATGGGAGGCTACAAGCCTCGCCCCGAGATTGTGGTGGATCCACTCTCGGTGGCATCACATTCCAAGACGTGATTGATCCCCAACCGTCAAGCTAATGATGATAACTTAGCGCTTGTTGGGAGGCAACCCAACGGAGGTTAGTTTTCTTTTCCTTATTTTCGTTTTTGTGTCAAGTGAAGAGTTCAAGTGGTATCCCCGTGCCAAGTTATGTGGTTTTGCGTTTTAAGGTTGTGTTGTGATCGATTAGGAGGCACAGTGGAATAGGTTGAATCAAAATTTTCCCCAGAAGTACCCTGTTTTCACTGAAGTTCACGGACGGATTGCTAAGTTCACGGTCTTACAAGACCGTGAACAGGCAAACGCGTTCGTGAACTGGACACTTTTGCATGTTCACCACCTGTCGACCAACCCCAGTTCACGGTCTCTAAGACCATGAACAAGGCAACGCGTCCGTGAACTCCGTGTCTCGCCTATAAAAGGGGCATGAACGGATACTCTTCACTTCACGACCCAAAACTCGCTGAAAAATTCGAATTCTCGCTGGAAAATCTCAAAATTCTGACGGTTTTTTTCCATTTTCACCCATTTCCGGCGAGCAAAATTCAAAACCAACTTCATACCCATTATCCTCTCGTCAAAGCCGGTATGTGCTGCGATTTTGGGGAGATTTGGGGCAAGTTTTTTCTGGCCTGTTTTCGGCCATTTTTCGCCTTCCTTACCCGCACCTCACTTCCTCCTACGTCCTACTTGCGTCTCCAGGTTGGTTTTTCAGCTCTACCTTGTTATTTTTGGGAAAATTAGATTAGGTGGGGAAGTGAGGATGATTTTGATGCTTTGAATGTTGAACCTAGAATTAGGGCGAGGAATTAGGTGAATTAGGTTGATTGAACGGTGGAATGTTGTTACATGAGCCTATTTGAGCCTTGGTTGGCGTGTTTGAACCGCATTGCCTTCATTTTTGGAATTTTCCCACCAAGTGCTATTTTGTGGATGCGTGTGGGGCTTTATGATTGATTGGTGGATGGTAGCCACCGTGGTTTGGGTTGTGGTTCGGATTTTTGTGTGAATGAACCGTGAGATAACCACAATCGTGCCACGGTGTGTTTGAGCTTAAATGTTTGATATCCATGGTGGAAATATAAGTGTGGGGGGAATCGCTTTTCCTCCCAATGAGCCATATTTGACGATTGTTTCCACGTATGGTGCTTGTTTGCTAATTTGTGCAGGATGGTTAACGTGGAGCACGAGTACATCAGCTACCTGGTGCATCACCCAAATTTTGGCGACAAGTTCGCCTACCAGAGGGACAACCCGATTGGGCCCCATTGGCGGCTGGACCTGGACATGTTCAATCTGTTCAGGTGCCGAGCCACAATGTCCGAGATACTTTGTCATCCCTAGTGGCTCTAGCTCTTGACGATGGATGAGCAGATCTACCATGAGATCTGCGTGGAGTTCTACTCCACCTTATCCCACATCGTCTAGGCTAGCAAGAAGAGTCGCCCATACGTAGAGTTCATGCTGGGAGGTCAGCCACGGGTGCTGACCTACGACGGCTTTGCTCAGGCCATGGGGCTCGACACCACCCACATGACGATGACGGAGCGGCAGTACACAGTGGATTTCAATTATCAGGGAGCATTCCGAGCCCTCTGCCGCCCCGAGCACGAGCATGACGAGTTTGAGGGGAGCCGCACCAATGCGGTGAAGCTGAGGACCCCTTGAAGGACCCTCCACCCTGTTCTCACCCGCTCAGTCGTCCCCAGCCTGCTGTCAGGCCATCTGATGACGAACAGAGGGCTAATTGCCCTCTACTCCACAGGAGTCCAGCGGAGCCGATCCACCTGGGATCTCTCTAACCGCCACTTCTTTTGCCCGGTGTCTGGGGTGGAATAGAGTGGACACCATGCACATGGGGGGCCCGACACTTCCACGTGGATCTGGCTCAGTGCACCAATGTCGGGAGGATAGAGCCCTTCCTAGTGGCGACCCTTTACAACCAGAAGCTGGTAGTGGAGTACCTCGAGGGACTCCGACCATCAGGATTCATCAAAGCAACAGTCGATTCGGCTCTAGTGGAGCTTGATCTAGAGGGCCCACCAGTAGAGCAGCCACCTGCTCGAGCACCCGGCCACCGCCGGCGTCCCGCGCTCCAGCGCCCAGCCTAGCCACAACAAGCAGCAGCAGAAGGTGATCACCTCGTCCAGAGGATGGATCGCCTAGAGACGAGTTTTGTTGGATTCACTTCCCGCCTCGACCGGCAGACTAATCTCCTCGAGCTGATGGCTCACCTTCAGGGCCTCCTTCCTGAGGAGGGAGAGGGTCTTTTCGTCCGCGAGAGGTAGCCGACGAGTGAGATATGTGGCAGAGCCGATTTCTTTCGGCCCACTTCTCCACTTGTAATTCTGAACTTGTTTTTATTATTTTTCTTTCAATTGTGTGTGTGTGACCATAAACTACAACTACTATCGTATTCTGTTTGTAATAACCTCGCCCCGAGAGAGTCGTATTGTGTTTGTGTGCATATTTTTTTCTCTCCTTGAAACTCCAAATATCCTACCTCGGAATCGATTCCAACTTTCACTCACCAAGCCCAAGAGATAACATCATTCTACCCCTATCTTACGCCATTGAGGGCAATGTCGAGCTTAAGTGTGGGGGAGGGGTAGTTTACTATTATGCTTGTGTGAGTGTGATTCATGCTTGGAACCTTGATGTATGCCCAAATTTGAAAATTTTGAGGGGTCCAAGCAATGTTTGCATGATCAAAGTGGTCGGTTTGTGGGGAAATCTCATGTTTATTGGCATTGATCTTGATTTGTTGCATATGATCGAGTATATCCTATGATGATGACTTAGAGGTCCATTAGGATAGTGCAAAATTTTAGTTCTCATGTGTGCATAAATGAGTGGATGTCTTGACTCGATTACTTGTTCATTACAATTGTCATGCATTGTGTTTGTGAATTGGAATTGATGGTTGGGTAACTAGGTAGCCATGTGAGCTTTGAGCCGATCGTTTTCTTCTTGTGTGCTTAGATCCCTCTTACCATGGCGTGTAATATCACAGTTGTCACTAGTGAGTATGATGGAGGCATAAGATTAGTCCACACCCAAATGTTGATTGTCCCGAAATGTGTTATCCACTAGTCAACCCCTTTGAGCCTTGTGACTTCGAGGGTCGTTCTTAAAGTAGGAGCTTCGTGCTTGTGAGCTTAATGGTGTTGATAGAACGACCCCCAATCCTTTCTTCGTGTCTAAACATGAGTCGTCCTTGTGTCCCGGAGCTCTCACTTTTGAGTTTTCATAGAGGTTCTACATAGGAGGTTTGTGTGCGGTTCTTGCTAGGAATGAAAAATGAAGTGTAGTGTTGGAGTGAGTTCTTGAAAAGAGAGCATTGGTCGTTAAATGTACAGGTGGCAAAGGTTTTACCCTCTAGTACCCCCTCAAAAATAAAAGAAAAAGAAAGAAAAGAAAAGAGAAACGAAAAAGAGGTAATAAAACGGGGTAAATAAAGTAGAGAGTGCCACGAAAAACCAAAGTGTATGCTCTAGGAGGGGTTTCTTGGCACTGAAGCCACTGAAACCCCCACATTGTTTTAGAACTCCTTCACTACCAAATCGAAAGTTGATAGCAAGAGTAAACTGAGGAAGACTGCTTTGATATAGTTCATGATGGGTGATAGTTTGGAAGGGAGAGATAAGGTTTTTGGCCGATGCTAGTGGCCTTTGGTTGAAGAGAAGGGTTTTAGTCGAAACCATAGAACCTTCGTGTTCAGGTTGAAGATGTAGAACCTCGCGTCATGATTGACACCACCCAAAAAGCCTTTTCCCTATGTCCAAGACAATTTCCAGTCATCTAAACCTGTGTCTAAGACCTCCGGGCAAGATATTGATGACAACCATTCCATAAACTCTAGCATTTAGAGGTTACCTCCGCGGTGTTGAGACAATAGGGCTGAGTGTTGATGATTGTACACATCTTTTTCACCAAAAAGGTCCCGACCCCACTGGTCTTGAGAGTGAGCGATTCATTCTTGTTTTGCATGCCATATCCTACGCCGGTGAGGACCTTTGTTGCCTTACCATTTGTTCCTCGGACTTGAATTCTATGCATGGGTAGTTGTGGTTGATAGGTGGTCTTGTTGAGATTTGCATTGATCCATGAACAAGGTGAGAACTTTTCGTTTTCTCACTTTTGGTGGCCTCGAATATCGTTTTTGGTGGATGTCGGTATTGCTTGCAATGGTCCATGTATTAATTGCCAATAGCCATTGAGAATTCCCACTTTATGCCCTTTGAGTTGTCCCCAAAGTATTTTTGTAGGTTGGAATATTACCTTGTTTGAAATGGTTTTCTTGGGGACAAGCAAACGTCTAAGTGTGGGGGAGTGATTCGGGCCTAATTGTACATATTTTACCACCATTTTCCTAAGGCGTTTGTGGCAATTGTGCTCCTAAAAGGGTGGTTTTACGCGAGGTTTCTTGTGTTTTAGCATGTTTCAGGATTTAACAGGTGAAACCAGCCCCGGAGTCGAAAGTTGGACGAAAAGGAGCGAAAACCTGGAGAAGAGGTGAAAAAACCGGCAGTTCACAATTTCTCTTGGAAGTTCACAGTCTGCTTAGACCGTGAAGAGGAGCTTTTTCCTGTGAACATCAAGGATTTCAACGCCAAATCCTAAGTTACTTACGCTAGGTGAGTTCACGGTCACTAAGACCGTGAACTGGGCCTGTTGCCCGTGAACCTGAGCAAGCAAAGCGGTGCGTTTCGACGCCGGCCTTGAGTTCACTGACGCGTTCAAGAGTTCACCACCGTGAATTGAGCCCGGTCCCTGTTTAAAAGGAGAGCTGCAAGGAAGAGAGAGAGGGGAGCCCAAGAGTGAGGAAGTGTTTTCTTCTTCAGCTTTTAGAGAGAGAAAGAACGAACCAAGGGAGAAGGAAGGCTAGGGTTTGATCCAAGTGGTGAATTGGGAAGATTATCCTCAAGAGAAGTTTAGCACAAGTGAAAAGAAGATTGGAAGTATCTCTAGATGGTTTTTACCTCTTCCCCTTGTGTTTCTCCCTTTTCTAGCATGGAGTAGTTTCCTTTTTCACTTGGGTGTTGTGAAACCCTAACTATTTACCATGTAGTTTTTGTTATGTGAATTGAATGATTGTTTATGGGTGTTGTTTAATTCAATGATCGAGGTATTTTTCATGTTGATTGTTCATGTTTGTGCTTAGCAATCTAATTGGCCAATTTAACATAGATTAGAGAGGGAAAACCCCCTTTCAAGGGAGTTTCAATTGAGTTGGGATTCCTAGGACTTTTTAAGTCACCTATCTAGGTTAATTTAAGGCAAGCCTTGATGTTGGATTAAGCAATTTGGTTAAGCGCGATTAAGCCGACCAACCATTGGGTTGAGTGAGGGAGTAAGTTAACCATCGATTGCCTTAACCGAGATGGCCACTTAAAGAGCCTATAATGTATCCCTCGGTTTGGAAATCGAGAGTGTGGTCTACGACCATATTTGCATCCCCTAGCGGTTCGCAGTCACCTTGCCCATAGCAATCACTTCGATTCACATACCATGGTAGTAGTTAGGGGGAAGTGACACCCGAGTGATCCTTCTCACAAAGAGCTTTCGAAACCATTTACTTTTGCCTTGCTTTACTTTAATTAGCAAACTTTTCAACCAAAATCGATTCGCTAGATAATGATTCAAATGACTGAATTAGGGGTACACAGACCGGCCCGAGTCGATATATAAACATACTTGCCTTGTATTGCACCCGACTAAAGTTTATACTTGGACCTTAGGCGAGAATTAATTGTGATATTCGAGAAGAGTCAATCGACCCACCTTCTCCTCCACCAAATATGCCTCCCACATGCGAGTTCATCTACTTTGGCGTCGAGTAATGCCTCATCTTCGACTGCGTCATCACCGGACAGTTCATCATCCACATCTCCAGCGTCTTCTGATTTTGATGAGTCCCCATCTCCCATCGCTCCTTTGGCTCTTCGTCGATCACTACATGCCTCGCATGGGCAACCTCCTCCACGTATGATGATTTTGTGTCATATGGGGTTGATGCTTATGTTGTGCCTACACGTTATCAGCAGGCACGTGGTGATCTAATGTGGGATCAGGCTATGCAGACTAAGATATATGATGTTCACACCAACAAGACTTGGAGGGTAGTGGATCGTCAACCCCCAGAGGTTCCGGTGATTGGTTCACGGTGGTTGTACTTCACTAAGATGACTTCGGTGGGTGAGATTGAGCGTCACAAAGCTAGGATCATAGCCCACTCGGTTTCACAAGACCAGAGGGTTGACTTTGACGAGAAATTTGCTAAAGTCGCTAAAATGGCTACGGTTCGTACTCTTTTGGCAGTTGCAGCTCTTCGTCGGTGGCCTCTATTTCAACTCAATGTCAAGAACGCGTTCTTGCATGGCGACTTGAAGGTGGTAGTGTACCTAGAAAATCCCCCGGGGGTATAATGTCGGTGCTCCTAGTCAGGTCTGTGTTTGTCGCAACCGTCCCACCGGGGGTCGCGTTTGCTTTCTGGGAGTCGCCATCGATCTTACTTGGAGTGGATCAAACACTCTTCGAATCGGCTCTAACCTTAGGGTCGGAATCGAGCCTTGGTCTGCGATTTAGAGATATGGATTTGGGAGTACTATTACGTGTGGGGAAGTTAAGCAACACCCCCACAACGCACTAAATTGGTACTACTTAAGTTGATAAGTTTTATATTAGTTGGGTATATTTAAGTAATAATTTTTTAATTTTAGGCCCCACTGGACCATTACTATATTGCCATTTTCATTAGGTATAATTTAGCTAAACGTCCATTGACGTATTAGTTTATTATTAGGTATTTTTAGGGCCTTACTGGACCACTAATGAATTTATATCGTATTAGTTTTGATTTAATTATACACCCACTGACGTAAAAATTAAAAGATAAAGTTAATTGGTTAGTTGGACTCGAACCTTATTAGTTGCCCACGTACCCGTAATACGGGATCAAAGTCCACGTAGTTCGTTATAACTTTGATACTTTAATTGCATGACTTTTGTCACGTTACACCTATAGTGGTTCTCGTATTAGGGATTTTGTTAACTTTGATAGTTTTAATCCTAACTTTTATCACGTTCCACCGAACGTTATTCTTGCATTATAATTTTGTTAATAGAATTTTAGTTAGATTATTATGATGTTACTAAAATGAAAGGTTCTCGTATTAAGGGTTTTGTTAACTTTTATCTACTGTACTAAAAGGTAACCCCTCAAATCATTTAGTATTAACAAAAACACGATCAAGCCTCCTTTCAATGGCATTGCCCACCTGCTTATTGATCCAAGTAAACCACGGGCCTGAAGCCTTATGTTCTTCCAGTTCACAATCATACTACCGCTGCCTGAAATCAGACATACTACTAGAGAACTGAGGTGCATTCGATGCCTCACTCACATCACCAATGGCATTAAAATCCCCCAAAACTGCCCAAGGAGATGAGCTAACATGAAATTTTAGCAAATCTCTATAAAGAGCCCTTCTATCCAACTCCTCATTTGATGCATATACCACTGAAAGAAAGAAAGGAACACCAGAAGCTACCATTATATGAATAAACTGATCTGTCTTGTGGAGAACAGTGAGTTTGATATCAAACTTCCAAATCAGCCATAGTTTACCCAATCCCATAGAATTATTGGACACTTTGAACTCCCAACCAGGAAAACGTTTGTTGACCATCACATCAGCTTTATTTGCTCTAACTCTAGGTTTTAGTATGGCTAGTATATCTATACTGCATCTACTAACTAGCTGCTGAACAGCTTTATTCTTATCCGAGTCATTAAAACCTCGGATATTCCACACAAGTATTTTCATCTTTTCTTACCTACCCGCCCCCTTTACGAGGAATATCAGGCATAACAACTCGAGGCGTATTAGGCCTTCTCTTAGAGCTTCCAACAATAATCCAAGGGTTTGTTTCCTTCTCCTTTTCTGTTGTAGGAGTCTGAGAAATTACCCTCCCAGATTCTGGTGAGATAATTTTAGCAGGCATTTGTATCGATTGACTTGAACTCCTAGCATGAGCTGATGATCCTAAGACAACATCAACAAACCTAGTAGCAGTACTCCCAACAGATGGAAGAGTAGGAGCTTCTTGCCCTGAACCAACATCCTGCATATCAATTTCCTTCCCCTTAGAATCAGCAGACACTACTCTTTCCACTGCATCCACACCTAAAATGTTGCCCACCCCAGATTGCACACCCTCAACAGAGTCTTCATGTGTAATATCCTTCACAGTACTAGTCTCCGGATCACAATTAGTCCCTTTGATGACCTGCCTTTTATTACTCATAGCATTTACTGAGCAATCATGACCATAAACTTGACACAGCGGACACACTCTAGGCAGATTCAAGTATTCAACATCAACTTCAAAACATGGATCATCATCAGGGTAGAGGCGAACCTTTCAAGGAAAACCACACTCTGTCGTAAGATCCACACAAAACTTAGCAAATCCCAGCAACCCTCCCATCCTGGTAGACTTATCCATCCAGAGGGGCGGACCAAGCGTACTAGCAACCCACTCCAGCCCTTCAAGCGAATGATACTCCAATGGAAGTCCTCTGATAGTCACCCGGATAGGAAGAGACTCAACCAGCAGAGTCACTGGCTCAATCCCTGGATCCCATTTCCTGAGGTAGAGTTGATTGCCCTGAAAATGCCACGGACCCGATCTGAAAACCCACTGACTGGTGGACGCAGAGGGAAATTGAAAAACAAACAATCGAGATCCAAATCGATAAACTCGAACAGTTCCATCCCTCCCTTAAATTGCAGTAACCCAAGTCTGAAGCTGCGCTACCTTGGGTTAAGCTCCAACGAACTGCCCTATGAGGCAATCCTTCCAGCACTCTTCCCCCTTTTTCTTCACCTCACGGGGGAATCCGAAAACCATTGTTCATACGCTCCGGAGGATGAAACTTCATCCTGTTTTCTGGCGCGATGTCAAACAACTGAGCCCAAGTACTTACCCCAGAACCCTTGTCCGTTGCCGGAGCAGATTCAGACAACGAGGCCGCTATCGCGAAAGATGATGCGAAACCTGAGGAGAGAGGAGAGAGCGTTGCTTCAGATTTGATTTTAGAGTTTCGGAGTTCTAATCTTTTATTTTGCTTTTTTTGTTTCCGGAAAACCGGTTTTAACTCGAGGAGGCTTCTCGATCTGTCTTCCCCTCTCGTCGCCGGCCACAGAACACAAGCCAGCTACCCCAAAATCGACTAGAAAGGCTTCGATCTAGGTAGGGATTGGCTTGCATGTGGTTTTTTGGGTTTCTATTTCAAAACCAGTGTAACACCCTACCCTATACGTATTACCTAATCATATTGTTCATACAATTGCAGCAGAAATAATCTCGGGTGTTACATTAATTATCAAAATTTACCCAAATAAAATTTCGACATGAATTACTCGCGTAATGGGCTAACAGTTCTTGCAACTAGACCTGAAAAATAATTCATCCGAATCCTACATTCGTAGATATAAATATATATCCACAACCATATACATTGGCTTTCATAGTCATAGTCACAGTTTTCATACTCCACAACTGCATACCATACTTATACATGCCATAATCGTCACAACTTACACAGTTACACAAAATATACACATATCATCAACTTTCCACACCTGTGGATATCTCACACTACATCAGAAGCTAGTATGCACATGAAAAACGTTCTCAAAACATTTTTTTACAAAACGGTGTGGATCACTGGCCAAAAACCCGAGTAGTAGTCCAAGCAAAAAATAGTTGAAGACAATATCTCATCCGGCCTTCAACTCTTGCTCAGCTCCCACCTATAAACCTATCTACTGCTACTGCTGATGATCTGCTTACACATAGCATAAGCAGAGGAAAAGAATAAAAGAGGGTCAGCTCATAGCTGAGTGAGATAATCATCTCATAGTGAGTTCATAACCAGCATACCTCTACCATACATCTAACAATCAAGCCAAAACACCAGGATGAGACCTTAGCCATCCGACATCCCAATAGGCAAAAGACTCAACCATCTGGACTTATGCATATGCATCTTATCATGTTTTAATCATAGGCGCCTGGCTACTCCCATGCTAATAACTCTCCCGGGAAACATACCCTACATCCCGTCGGATGTAGTCATACATACCCCAACATCCCGTCGGATGTGGTCATACATACCCCACACCACTATGGGTGTAGTCATACCCCGACACCGCTCTGGGTGTGGTCATATCTCGTAAAAATTCTTCAGTCACCACCACATGAGAGGTGTGACTATCATACATATCATAATAGAGTAATAGCATAGGGAGCCCTAATTACTATGTAACCGTGAGACCACAACACTCATATTTGGTATCCTTATACATGATTCATATCTCATCTTGCTTAATCATAATTCATTACTTGCACATATACTTGACCTGGCCATAATTGCCTCAACATAGGTAAAACAGGAGTCGTATAATTGCACTTCCTCGGGATAAACCCTCGTGCAAGTCATCCTCCTTAAACATCATAATATCACCCAGGGAAGTTTATTTCACCCACTTGTGAATCCAAATATAACCACAATATCACATCATGTCAAAACACCTGATCGAACAACCATGAATTCATATCAACGGTTAAGCCACAAATGGCAACATGTATGCAATCATCAACATAAACAAGGTCCATATCCGCTAGGGCAAGTCAATAATATCATACAACAATCCATGCTTTATCATATAGCATAAAGTCCATACACCCCTAATCATGCCATTCTAATTCATCTAGGTCAATTCTAAGCATCAATATAATTATCGTGATACGACAAACCCGGTATGCCGTGATAATCCCTCACTAGTTCTGGTCGTTCAAACACCGGTTTAACCTTCCCGTACTAAAACGTCAATTTCATGAACGAACGCCGAATTAAAATCCGAGACCGTCCTAATATCCCCTGCAGTATCCCCGTCAATATTAGTTCTAGGCTCTGGGTCAAATTCTTGATAAAAACACATCAAACCCTGGCCGGAGCTAAATTCTGCGATTTGGACCCCGACCTAAATAATTGCCGAAATTCATGGATTAGAACTAGAGGATTGATTACATCGCTGCAGGAAGCTCGTATATGAAATTTGGGCTCAATCCGGCTTCCAGATACTCCGAAACCCTAATTTGACTTATCGGGAATTCAAGAAATTCCTGAACCAAAAACTCGTTTTAAAGCTCTAAATCGATAAATCACGATGTATAGATGAATTAGGCATTACTTATGGGATTTTTGGATCACTAGAAGTGGAGAATCAAACACTGAGACTTTTCCTCATCCCTACCCTGAACTCCTCTGTTCACTCTGATACCCTAGACCCAGAAAAAGAAAAGAAGGAACACTTTAAGTTTTTAATGTACTAGGGAAGAAAGAAGAATGAATTAATAGGCGGCCCCCGACCATCTCTTTGATTTTATAGGTAATTATATATATATATATGGCGAGTTCTATGGTACCCTGGGTGAAATCCGGGGTACCGCATACCTTGAGTATGAAAACACTATCTAGACCTTGAATTGACCGATCTTTCGGACATGATACTATACTCTAACACTTAAAGATCAAAATCTAGGTGTTAACTCTCCCAATCTTATACTCCAAGATCAATTTAATTAGAAATAAGACGGTTATGATTCATCCAAATATAGGCACAAAAAGGAATGCACCATCTTAGGGTTTATAGATTATGATTTAGATAATTATGACCTAGGGTTCACTCATTAAGGGTTAGGGTATAATATCAGACACAAAAATCCTGGTAATTCGAGGTCTAGATAGAGTTTCCATACTCGAGGTATGCGTTACCCCGGATTTCACCCGGGGTACCATAGAAGCCACCATATATGTATATATATATTAAATATAATATATATAATTAATCCGTATACTTATCCGATCGATCGATAATCCGATTTTCGTCGAAATACTGCTAAAATGCTCGATTTTAAATCGCGAACTTTCTAGCGATCGAAATATGGGTTTAGCTGAAATGGGATGTTACAATTCTCCCCTCCTTAAAAGATTTCGTCCCCGAATTCTAACCTTGAGTTGTACCCTTAGTCCGCTTACTTACCCTTGACATGGTCTATCGTAGATAAACCATTACCTAACTCTTAGGTTAGGTGATTCATAACATAGAAGGTAACACATAACACCTCAAGTTCCCATGTTTAGGTTTCAAAAACCTATACTAGGCTATCACAACAAAAGCACACCAGCAAGTTCAAAACATAACTTATTAAGCAAGATTGTTAACCTGCAAAGTATGTCGCTACCAACTCAGGGTACTTCTCTCGCATACTTGCTTCAGTCTCCCAGGTAGCACTCTCACTTTCTTGATTCCTCCACACAACCTTTAACATTGGAATTTCCTTCCTACGAAGAGTCTTAATCTGAAAATCAACAATCTCAACTGGAACCTCCTCAAAAGTCAAATCTGGACCCAACTCGATCTCCTCTGGTTGTATAACATGGGAAGGATCCACTTTGTACCTCTTCAGCATACTAACATGAAATACATTGTGGATTTGGGATAGCTCTGAAGGCAATGCTAGTTTATATGCTACTGGTCCAATCTTCTCTGTGATTTCATAGGGTCCAATATACCGAGGTGCAAGTTTCCCTTTCTTACCATATCTCATTACGCCTTTCCATGGTGACACTTTGAGAAATACTTTCTCACCCACTTCGAAATTAACTTCACGCCTATTCGTGTCAACATAAAATTTTTGTCGATCTTGAACCACCCTCATACGCTCCCTGATTTCCTTGACCTTATCAATTGCGATCCGAACTATCTCTGGCCCTGAGATTTTCCTTGCTCCTTCTACATCCCAACATAATGGTGTTCTACACTTCCTCCCATAAAGTGCTTCATATGGTGGAACACCCAAACTCCTGTGGTACTGATTGTTGTAAGCAAACTCAATCAGGGGCAAATGGTCAATCCATGATTCCTCCCATTGCATTACACATGATCGAAGTAATTCCTCCAAAGTTAGGATGGTTCGTTCACTCTGCCCATCTGTTTGAGGATGATAAGCTGAAGTAAAATGTAATTTAGTTCCCAAGGCATCATGTAAACTTTGCCAAAACCAAGATGTGAAGCTCGGGTCTCGATCAGAGACAATAGAAATCGGCACACCATGCAATCTGACGATCTCCTTAATATATAGTTGAGACAAGGTCTCCAGTGATGGTTTCCATCTAATGGGTAAAAAGTGAGCCGATTTGGTCAGTCGGCACAATAACCCATACTGCATCTATTCCCCTTGATGATGGGAGACCATATACAAAATCCATTGTGATTCTTTCCCAATTCCATTCTGGAATTGGAAGTGGTTGCAGTTTTCCCACAGGAGCTTGATGTTCAGCCTTAACTTTCTGACATACCAGACATGTGAAAACATGTTCAGTCGCTTCCTTTTTCATCCCACGCCACCAAAAATATGGTTTGATCGTGTGATACATTTTAGTTGCTCCTGGGTGCATAGCATAAGCAGAAGAATGAGATTCATCTAGGATTTCTTTCCTCAAGTTATCAACATTAGGAACACATGCTCTTCCATTCATCTTCAACATGCCATCTACCATTTCAAATGGGCTTTATTTTCCTTCCTCAATGTCTTGAATGATTTTTACCAAATCTGAGTCCTCCTTCTGCTTCTCACGAATTTTGTCGTGCAACAAAGGTCGAATGTTCAACCGAGCTAGTAACCTTGTTACACCATCCACTTCCAAATCAACATTCATTGCCCTCAAATCAACCAGATCCGTTATATTCTTCTTGCCTTTTCTGCTCAGAGCATCAACAACTACATTAGCTTTACCTGGATGGTAATCAATGGTACAATCATAATATTTCAACAACTCTATCCATCTCCTCTGGCGACTATTTAAATCCTTCTGATCCATAATATACTTCAAACTTTTGTGATCAGTTAGGATTTTAAAAGTCTCACCATACAAATAATGTTGCCAAATCTTGAGAGCAAATACCACCGCTGCCAATTCTAAGTCATGAGTGGGATAATTTACTTCATGAGGACGCAATTTCCTAGAGGCATAGCCGATAACTCTTCCATCTTGCATTAGCACACAACCCAATCCTTGATATGAGGCATATACACCACAAACTCTCCATGGTTTGAAGGTAAAGCCAGTACTGGTGTTGTGGTCAATTACTTCTTCAGATCATCAAAACTCTTTTGACATGATTCATCCCAAACATACTTGGTATTCTTCCTCAACATTTTAGTCAATGGTGCAGCAATTTTAGAAAATCTTTCTACGAACCGCCGACAGTAACCCCCCATGCCAAGAAAACTTCTCAACTCCGACACATCTTTTGGTGGAGCCCAACTCACCACTGCTTCCACCTTTTTTGGATCCACCTCGACACCTCTTTCAGAAATTACATGTCCCAGAAATATTACCTCCTTCAGCCAAAACTCTCACATTTTGAGAATTTTGCATATAATTGTTTCTCCCTTAGAATTTGCAACACAATTCTAAGGTGAGTTTTGTGCTCCTCTTCGCTTTTAGAATAGATGAGAATATCGTATATGAACACAATCACAAACTTATCAAGATATTCATGAAAAACTCTGTTCATAAGAGCCATAAATACTGCTTGTAACATCCCATTTTGGCTAAAATCGTATTTCGTTCGCTAGAAAATTTCACGATTTAAAATCGAGCATTTCGACACTATTTCGGCGAAAATCGGATTATCGATCGATCGGATAAATATACGTATTAATTTTATATATATATATATTTAATTACACGGCCCTTATGGATTTATATAAATCCATCTCGTCCCAATTCCCTGTCCATTTCCCTATCCAACTCTTTCTTCTTCCTTTTTCCATTCCTGGACCGAGAAGCAGAGGCGCACAGGGCATCGCGAGGAGAATTTCCAAAGCTCAAATTCTTGAGCTCTACTGATCCAAAAATCCCGTAAGTAATGCCTAATTCATCCATACATCGTGATTTAACGATTTAGAGCTTTAAAACGAGTTTTTGGATAAGGAATTTCTTGAATTCCCGATAAGCCAAATTAGGGTTTCGGAGTATCCGGAAGCCGGATTGAGCCCAAATTTCATATACGAGCTTCCTGCAGCGAGGTAATCAATCCTCTAGTTCTAATCCCTGAATTTCGGCTATTATTTTGGCCGGGGTCCAAACCGCTGAATTTAGCTCCGGCTAGGGTTTGATGTGTTTTTATCAAGAATTTGACCCGGAGCCCAGAACTAATATTGACGGGGATACTGCAGGGGATATTAGGACGGTCTCGGATTTTAATTCGGGGTTCGTTCCTGAAATTGACGTTTTAGTACGGGAAGGTTAAACCGGTGTTTGAACGACCAGAACTGGTGAGGGATTAGCACGGCATACCGGGTTTGTCGTATCACGATAATTATATTGATTCTTAGAATTGATCTAGGTGAACTAGAATGGCATGATTAGGGGTGTATGAGCTTTTGTGCTATATGTTGAACCCTGGATTGCTGTATGATATTATTGACTTGCCCTAATCGATATGAACCTTGTTTATGCTGATGATTGTGTATATGTTGCAAATTGTGGGCTTGACTGTTAATATGCTTTACGATGGTTCGAGAAGGTGATTAGGTATGATTTTTCATGATTGTTGTATTTGGATGCACAAGTGGCAAAATATATTCCCTGGTGATATTATGATGTTTTAAGGAGGATGACTTGCACGAGGGTTTATCCCGAGGAAGTGCAATTATACGACTCCTGGTTATGTTGAGCCAATTGTGGCCAGGTCAAGAACATGTCCAAGTAACAAATTATGGTTAAGCAAGATGAGATATGAATCATGTACAAGGATACCAAATATGAATGTTGTGGTCTCACGGTCAACTACATAGTAATTAGGGCTCCCTATGCTATTACTCTATTATGATATGTATGATAGTCACACCTCTCATGTGGTGGTGACTGAAGAATTCTTACGAGATATGACCACACCCAAAGCGGTGTCGGGGTATGACTACACCCATAGTGGTGTGGGGTATGTATGACCACATCCGACGGGATGTTGGGGTATGTATGACTACATCCGACGGGATGTGGGGTATGTTTCCCGGGAGAATTATTAGCATGGGAGTAGCCAGGCGCCTATGATTAAAACATGATAAGATGCATATGCATAAGTCAAGGTGGTTGAGTCTTTTGCCTATTGGGATGTCGGAGGGCTGAGATCTGATCCTAGTGCTTTGGCTTGTTTGCTAGATGTATGGTAGTGGTATGCTATGTTATGAACTCACGATGCTATGATTATCTCACTCAGCTATGAGCTGACCCTCTTTATCATCTTTCTCTGCTTATGCCATGTGTAAGCAGATCATCAGCAGCAACAGTAGATAGGTGTATAGGTGGGAGCTGAGCAAGAGTTGAAGGCAAGATGAGGTATGGTCTTCAACTATTCTGTGCTTGGACTACTGCTCGGGATTTTGGCCAGTGATCCACACCTTTTTGTAAAAATGTTTTGAGAACGTTTTTCATGTGCATACTAGCTTCTGATGTAGTGTGAGATATCCACAGGTGTGGAAAGTTGATGATATGTGTATATTTTTGTAATTATGTAAGTTGTGACGATTATGGCTTGTATCAGTATAGTATGCAGTTGTGTAGTATGAAACTGTGACTTTGGCTATGAAAGCCAATGCTTATGGTTGTGAGTATATATGTTTGTGATGAATTATTTTGCAGGATAAGTTGCAAGAACTGTTAGCCCATTACGCGAGTAATTCATGTCGAAATTTTATTTAGGTAAATTTTGATAATTAATGTAACACCCGAGATTATTTCCGCTGCAATTGTATGAACAATATGATTAGGTAATACGTATAGGGTAGGGTGTTACACTGCTGGTGCATTAGTGAGTCCAAAAGGCATTACCAGGAACTCATAATGCCCATATCTTGTTCTAAAAGCTGTCTTTGAGGTTGCTCCATCTGCCACTTTCAATTGATGGTATCCAGACCGCAAATCAATCTTAGAAAAGACTGATGCACCCTGCAATTGATCAAACAAGTCATCTATTCTTGGGAGGGGATAACGATTCTTCACTGTTGCTTTTTTCAGCCTCCGGTAGTCAATGAACATTCTCATGGAGCCATCTTTCTTCTTGACAAACAAAACCGGTGCACCCCAAAGTGAGATGCTAGGTCGAATAAACCCCTTGTCTAGCAATTCTTGCAATTGTTCTTTAAGCTCCTTTAGCTCAATTGGTGCCATTTTATATGGTGCCATTGAAATTGATGTTGTGCCAGGTACCAATTCAATATCAAACTCTACTTCCCTTTCTGGTGGAAGGCCGGGAAGTTCTTTGGGGAATACATCAGGAAACTCCCTTACCACCTCTACATCCTCAACCTTATTCTCATTTACAACAGTAACTTGAGCAAGAAAGGCTTCACAACCTTCCTTCACTAATCGAAAAGCTTCCAAGGCAGAAATAAAACCATGAGTCTCCTTTTTCTTAATGCTTCGGAATACAACAGGACCTTTATCTGGTGTGTTGAATAACACTTCTTTCTTTTGACAATCCACAACAGCTCCATGTGTTGCCAGAAAGTCCATCCCAAGGATGACATCGAATTCATCAAAAGGTAGCAGAATTAAATCTGCTGCTAGGAAAGCTCCTTCCACACAAATGAAGGAACCTCTAATAACTGAGTCTACCTTCAAGGTATCTCCCACAGGTGTTTTAACACATAAGGTATAACCTAACTTATATGGAACTAAGCGTAGCCTATGTGCAAACGTATATGACATGAATGAGTGCGAGGAACCAGTATCGATCAAAACATATAATTGCTTGCCAAGGATAGAAAGCATACCAGTCACAACTTCTGGTGCCACTTCTGCCTCACCTCGAGTCATTGCATAAACCCTCGGTGCTCCTTGTGCTCTGGTACCCTGTGTACCACTTCCTGATGGCTGATTTCGACCACCACCTCTACCACCCTGTGAACAACCACGACCACTCTGAAATCCACTACGGCCACCCTAGTAACCACCCCTGAATGGGGCTCTACTAAATTGCACAGAAGGCTCTGACTGTGTAGCTCTTACTTCTCTCGAATGCGGACAGTCCCTCATGATGTGCCCAGGTTGGCCACAGTGAAAGCATACACCAGAAAATCTCTTACACTCTCCAAGATGCCTCTTCTGACAAACTTGACAAAATGGAAATTGTGTGGCTGAGGAAATTGGTGCCCTGTATGATGTTCCCGACATAGATTGACTCGTTGTTCTCCCAAAACTGCTAGGACCTCTCCTGGGTGGGTAACGAGGTCCATCATAATTTACTCCAAACTTCCTCTTCTTCTCTTCTTCTTTGGCCTTGTTTTCCTCTCTACCCTCAATTTCATAGGCTTCATACTTAAGTGTTTCCTCCTTGATAGTGGCCATGCTCTCTTCATCAACCCTGTGGATCTTTTCTTTCAATCCTAGGCGCAGACCATGCAAGTATCTCATCTTCTTCTTATGCTCAGTATCCGCCAACCCATCTTCAAAGTAAAGTAGTCGAACAAACTTGATGGTGTACTCAGTAACTGTCATATTCTCCTGCTTAAGGTTGGCGAATTCATTGTTCTTTGCCCTGATAAAATCTTCGGGAAGAAACTCTGTCTTAAAGGCCTTCAGGAACTCCTCCCAGGTGAACTGAACTCGTTCACCATTAACTCTAGAGACTGAGGACCACCAGCTCCTTGCGTACCCCTTTAGGAGAAAAACAACATATTGCACTTTTTCCTCCGGGGTTGCATAAAGATACTCAAACACATCTTCCATCTCTCCCAACCACTCTACTACAGCATCTGGGCTCACATCTCCCTTGAAGTCCCTACCACCCAAACTCTTCATCTTTGCATAGTCTAATACTGGCGGTCGTGCATCAACCGCCCCCACTCCTCTCGACTGGTCAGTAGGAACATTTTCACAACTTCCGTGCGAGCTACAAGGAAATATTGGCCTTAGATTGATCCACACAAAATTCATTCTTCACCCACTCTCTCACTTGGTTAAAACAAAAATTTCCCAAAAATAATTACTTGAAAACATAGACGTTCAAAACTCAATTTTGAAAACCATGATGCAGATAATTTCATCCAACATTATCAATACACATAATCATGTCAAACTCAATTCCCAGTTTAAGTCATTATGGGGTTACTCCCCTCCTTAGGAGTGTTTAACCTCCCATAGGGTATAGTACGCCATAACAACAAAAAGAGGGAACCGAGCTCTGATACCAAACTGTAACACCCTACCCTATATGTATTACCTAATCATATTGTTCATACAATTGCAGCGGAAATAATATCGGGTGTTACATTAATTATCAAAATTTACCCAAATAAAATTTCGACATGAATTACACGCGTAATGGGCTAACAGTTCTTGCAACTAGACCTGAAAAATAATTCATCCGAATCCCTACATTCGTAGATATAATATATATCCACAACCATATACATTGGCTTTCATAGTCATAGTTTTCATACTCCACAACTGCATACCATACTTATACATGCAATAATCGTCACAACTTACACAGTTACACAAAATATACACATATCATCAACTTTCCACACCTGTGGATATCTCACACTACATCAGAAGCTAGTATGCACATGAAAAACGTTCTCAAAACATTTTTTTTACAAAACGGTGTGGATCATTGGCCAAAATCCCGATTAGTAGTCCAAGCACAAAATAGTTGAAGACAATACCTCATCCTGCCTTCAACTCTTGCTCAGCTCCCACCTATACACCTATCTACTGCTGCTGCTGCTGATGATCTGGTTACACATAGCATAAGCAGAGGAAAAGAATAAAAGAGGGTCAGCTTATAGTTGAGTGAGATAATCATCGCATAGTGAGTTGATAACCAGCATACCCCTACCATACATCTAACAATCAAGCCAAAACACTAGGATGAGACCTCAGCCATCCTCCCATGCTAATAACTCTCCCGGGAAACATACCCCACATCCCGTCGGATGTAGTCATACATACCCCAACATCCCGTCGGATGTGGTCATACATACCCCACACCACTATGGGTGTAGTCATACCCCGACACCGCTCTGGGTGTGGTCATATCTCGTAAAAATTCTTCAGTCACCACCACATGAGAGGTGTGACTATCATACATATCATAATAGAGTAATAGCATAGGGAGCCCTAATTACTATGTAGTTGACCGTGAGACCACAATACTCATATTTGGTATCCTTATACATGATACATATCTCATCTTGCTTAATCATAATTCATTACTTGCACATATACTTGACCTGGCCATAATTGCCTCAACATAGGTAAAACAGGAGTCGTATAATTGCACTTCCTCGGGATAAACCCTCGTGCAAGTCATCCTTCTTAAACATCATAATATCACCCTGGGAAGTTTATTTCCCCCACTTGTAAATCCAAATATAACCACAATATCACATCATGTCAAAACACCTGATCGAACAACCATGAATTCATATCAACGGTTAAGCCACAAATGGCAACATGTATGCAATCATCAACATAAACAAGGTCCATATCGGCTAGGGCAAGTCAATAATATCATACAACAATCCATGGTTCATCATATAGCATAAAGTCCATACACCCCTAATCATGCCATTCTAATTCATCTAGGTCAATTCTAAGCATCAATATAATTATCGTGATACGACAAATCCGGTATGCCGTGATAATCCCTCACCAGTTCTGGTCGTTCAAACACCGGTTTAACCTTCCCGTACTAAAATGTCAATTTCACGAACGAACCCCGAATTAAAATCCGAGACCGTCCTAATATCCCTTGCAGTATCCCCGTCAATATTAGTTCCAGGCTCCGGGTCAAATTCTTGATAAAAACACATCAAACCCTGGCCGGAGCTAAATTCAGCGATTTGGAACCCGACCTAAATAATTGTCGAAATTCATGGATTAGAACTAGAGGATTGATTACCTCGCTTCAGGAAGCTCGTATATGAAATTTGGGCTCAATCTGGCTTCCAGATACTCCGAAACCCTAATTTGACTTATCGGGAATTCAAGAAATTCCTGAACCAAAAACTCGTTTTAAAGCTCTAAATCGATAAATCACGATGTATAAATGAATTAGGCATTACTTACGGGATTTTTGGATCACTAGAACTGGAGAATCAAACACTGAGAATTTTCCTCGTCCCTTCCCTGAACTCCTCTGTTCGCTCTGATACCCTCGACCCAAAAAAGGAAAGAAGGAACACTTTAAGTTTTTAATGTACTGGGGAAGAAGGAAGAATGAATTAATAAGCGCCCCCGACCGTCTCTTTGATTTTATCGGTAATTATATATATATTATATAAATATAATATATATAATTAATCGATATACTTATCCGATCGATCGATAATCCGATTTTCGTCGAAAAACTGCCAAAATGCTCGATTTTAAATCGCGAACTTTCTAGCGATCGAAATATGGGTTTAGCCGAAATGGGATGTTACAACCAGATTATGATTTTTTGTCTTGTGGGTTGTGCAAGGGGAAACTTGGGCTGAGATCGGGCCTCCGTTGCGTCAACAGCAACCGCCGACAAGAGACTCCACCGAAACCCTTCGATTCCTTCTCTCGGTAAGTTTGACGAATTGAATTTTAATTAGATTTATCTTTATTTATAATTTTGACAGTTTATTTTTCATTCGGGATTTTCGGGTTGTAATCGAAGGAAAAAAGGACAGCTCGCAGCCGCCGTTGCAGGAGCCGACACCACCGTCGCAGGAGCAGCTGCCGGCGGCAGGAGACAAGCCTAGAACCCTTGAAACCCTTTCTGGGTAAGCTAGATCTATTTTTCTGTTTTGTATCTTCTAGATTCGAAATTTTTGACGATTCTAATATTACTCCTCACTTTTGCAGGGTTTTAGATTAAGAGATTGTGGTGATATCCTTCATAACTTTTGATTCATGCCTGTCTTATCAAGCTTGCTGTGTAATTTTTGTGCTATCTTCCCCTCTATTTTTCTGGAACCGGGAACCCTTCCCTCTATATTTTTTCATTTTGTGGTACCACTAGTTTATATAACTGGATTTTTACTGTTCATTTTGGTGTGTTGGTAATGTTTGGTTGGTTGCTCTTGAGAGGTGGCTGCTTTACTCATTTCAAGAAGTGACAGTCATTATGCCTGGTCTTTGGGATGGGATAAGGCCATAAGACGTCGGTTGACCCAAGTTGACGAAAGCTGACTCGTTGACTTTGGTTGACCGGGCCGGTTGACCTGTATGGACTGGGCTGACTGATACGGGCCTGGATTGGGTTTATGGTTTGAGAATTGGGCCTAAGTGTGGACTGGTTTCTAATAGTTTCTTTTTCTTTTTACAGGTCTTTGGTATTAGGGCTGGATTTTCGGTTAGTTCGGTTATAACCGATAACCAAAATGTCGGTTACCGGTTAACCGCGACGCCACCAAAGGTTACTGCCAACCGCCCGAAAAAAGCTGTCGGTTAGCCGGCAACCGACCGGTTGGTTACCGGTTAGTTTCTCGGTTAACCGAAGTAACCGCGAGATGCAATGGCCGCCTGTTTAATTAGTAATCGCCTATTTCGTCGACGACAGGAATCAGCGACAAGCGGTATTCAAGCTTGGGTGGAATACGACGCCGTTCTCAAGCGTGTCGATGTAACCGTCTCCCCCGCCGGCAATCGCAAGCCAACCACTCCCCTGCTTTCCGAATCCCTGGATCTAACCCCCGTCGTCAGGGAACTCATGTACGTCGGCTTCTCGGCGTCGATCGGGGAGAAAGCGAGCGCGCACTACATCCTCGGGTGGAGCTTCTCGGCGAATGGAGACCCAGCCCCGCCGCTCAACATCTCCGTGCTCCCCTCGCCGCCGCCGGCGGAGAAATCCCCGTAGTGTTTTGCACCCTCGGTAATCGCTCTCACATCTGCTCTGTGCGCCGTCACCATTGTTCTTTTGGGGGTGCAGATTTTCGCTACTCTGTACAAAAGAGTAACGATGCGCTTCGAAGCTCTCGAGGATTGGGAATTCGAGTGCCGCACAGATTTCCCTACTGAGATCTCTATTCCGGAACAAGAGGATTCAGCAACATCGTCGTTTTGCTTGAGACAGGGCTAGTCGTGCCGGTTAGTCGGTTAACCGACGCTTATCACCGTCGGTTAGCTGGTTAACCGATACGACCAGCCTCACAACCGCCAACCGCCCGCAACCCCTTTTTTTGGTTATCCGGTTAACCGGTAACTGCCGGTTATCGGTTTAACCGGCCGGTTAACCGGCAACCGATAACCGAATGGCCAGCCCTATTTGGTATGTTTCTGGCCCAAGATGATGATCTATGGAGGCCCAAATAGCCTCTAAAGGCTAGGCCTCCAATCCTGATTGGTCTCCAAAAGAAAAAAAAGGAAGAAGTCTTTTCTTTTTATTTATTCTGAATTTCTTGTTTGTTCATCTTTTAAATGTAATAATTATCAAGTGTACATTTGTACTTTGTAATTACGCATGTAATTATTTTTGCAACTTATCATTACAAAGATCATGTAATTATTGTATGGCCCAAACATTCAATTGATTCTTTTTTTTTCTTTTTTTTTCGGTAATTAGCAGTTTCATTAAGCACCCTCTCTAGCTGAAAACCCAGCTAAGAGTCGAAAATACAGTTTGGTCAAAGCCAATACAAACAGGGAAAAGGAGAAAGGCTAACTAATACAACTAGAGTAATCTGATCCCTTAAATCTAATCTCAAAATCTGACTTCCCACAGCAGTACAAGCTGATCTCTTCCCGTAACTGATCTGCTAACTGAGAAGCTGGTTTAACTTGCCCTCCAAAGCATCTTCTGCATCTCTCTTTCCAGATAGAGGCCACACACCAACACCATAACACCACCTCCACACAGCCATTGTCCCCTCCTGATCTTGCCCTTCTACACATCAGCTGCAACTGCTCTTCCCATCTGCTAGTCAGACTAACCCTCTACTGTAACAGACAACTCACAAATTCCACAGTATAACTACATTGACAGAAGAGATGCTCACGGGTCTCCACTCCAGCGTCACACAGAACACACTGCTCATCCTGTGAGATCCCCCATAGCTTCAACTTGTCTTTAGTAGCTATGCGATCCAAAATAATCAGCCAAGTCACTACTCTATTTTTTGGTAAAACATACCTATTCCAGATAACCTTCCACCAATCAACTACTGGGTTTTTTGGCCTAATGGTCTTCCAAATTGTGGACACTGAGAACTTGCTCATCTGCTTCCCCTGCCATGTCACTCTTCCCAAAGAATCAACATCTAATCTGAATTGCACCCAGGATCTGATTTTCAACAACTGCCTCCAGATCCAAGAACCAGTCAAATTATTTGTAACCTGCCATATAGATCTCCCTCTAATTCTATACCTGTGAACCCAGGCTACCCAAAAACTACCACTTTTAATGAGAATCAACCAGAGTAGTCTGGAGACACAAGCCACATTCCAAGTTAGTAAGTCTTTCATACCTAAACCTCCTTCCTGTTTGGGCAGTGCCAGTCTCTCCCATGCCACCTTTGCTCTACCAGTCCCATCTCCATGCCACAGGAAGTCTGCACAAACTTTCTGAATTGCCTTTCCAACCCAATTTGCTTGTTTTTTCTCCAATCGTAACCCATATCCCAATTTCTAAGTAAATAGTTCCTAAATATGAATTTTGACTAATATTAGTAAGATTACTATAGTCTTCCTATCCCATTTGACCAATTACAAGCCTACGCCACCAATCGTTAACGACGTACTACTGTTGTCCTAAATAAAGCGAATTTGGTAGCTATTAGCCACTGCTAATCTTACCTAGTATAAATTTTAGAACTAAATAAAAAAAGTGAACTTGGAAATCGTTGGTATTTATTGATTTGTCATTGCTAATCTCAACCAACCTCGTTCAAACTTTCACTTCAAAATTCCTTTTTGAATTTTAAATAGGATATTCTTCTGAGTTCTGAGTAGGATGGTCGCTCCGAAAAAATGTGGTGTCTACAGTGTTCTCCACCATTCCTTGTATGGTCTCAAACAGGATCCTCACGCCTGGTTTGAGAAATTTCAGTCTACTATACTGCAGCTCGGGATGCGCCAGAGTTTGAGTGATCCATCATTGTTTACCAAGACCTCATCTTCAGGTATTGTTGTCCTCCTATTGTATGTGGATGATATGGTGGTCACAGGCAATGATGTTCAGGGTATTGCGCATCTTAAGACAGGGCTTCAGTCGACATTCAGTTTGAAGGACTTGGGGGAGTTACCTTATTTCCTGGGACTCGAGATTACCCGAGATAGTGGCGGGATATTCATTGGTTAGCGAAAGTATATTAGTGACTTGTTTAATGATCATCAGTTTGTCGATTGTCAACCACAGGGGCGGAGCTACACATAGGCTTGGGGGGGCCCCGGCCCCGCCGAGAATTTCAGAACTTACGCATAAACTATATCGGTATAACTGATGAGTTTGTATAAGACAATTTAATGTGAATTATTATAACAGGAAAGGAAATTGGCGTAGTGCAGGAATCCTTCTATTGCATCCATCAGATTATGGGTTCGAAACCTAGAGGTGGCGTATTTTAATTTTATGGCCTAGTGGCAAGAATCCTTCTATTGCATCCATCAGATTATGGGTTTGTATTTTAATTTTATCTTTAATCTCATTAACTTTTATCTTGTGGATTCTCAATTCTGTAATTTCAATATGGTTTCTTAACTCTTTTATTTTCAACATTAAGTTTTATATTATTTTTTTGCTTAATTTTATTGTCTTTTCGCAGTAACAAAATAAATTTCCCTTCGCGACGTCAAATTCTGTCTTCGTCTCTAACTCAAAGATGAAATGCATTTTATGCACTTTGAACTCCAACTGGTAAATCAATACTAATTTTAGAAGCACACAAATTAATGGAGTCATAAACAAAACTTATGGATATGACGTATTCACCTTTTTGAGTTTGTCTACACAAAATAAGTTGTAGTATTGATCTTATTTTGAGTAACTCTAATCATCTAGAATGCTAGTTATAATAATATTAAAAATATTGTTTCCTTAATTTTTATCGTCTTTTCGAAGTAGTAGAATAAAAAAAATCCCCCCCCCCCCGGAACTTCGAATCCTAGCTAGCTCCGCCCCTGGTCAACCAGTTAGTACTCCTATGGAGCTCAATTTGAAATTGTGCCATGATCCAGGAGAACTCCTTCCTGATGCTTCACAGTACCGGAGTCTTATAGGTAGTCTAATCTACCTTGCCGCCACCCGTCCACACATTTTGTACGCTGTTCAAGTAGTGAGCCAATTCATGGCTGCCCCGCGTCGAGATCACCTTGTCGCTGCTAATCGGATCCTGAGATATCTTCAGGGCACTCATGACGTCGGTATGTTCTTCCCATCTACGGGTTATAACGTCCTTCATGCATACTCGGATTCTGATTTTGCAGGTTGCATTGATACACGACGCTCTACTACCAGGTGGTGTGTTTAGTTTGTCGGGGCCTTCATTTCATGGCGTTGTAAGAAGCATGATAAAGTGTCAAAGTCTTCTACTAAAGCAGAGTATCGCGCCATATGTGATGTCTATTCTGAACTTGTCTGGATTCGGCGGTTGCTTGGTGATTTGGGTGTAACGTGCTTCGTTCCCCTCGAGTTGTTTGTGGATAATACTAGCGCTATCCAGATCACGAAGCATATAGAGCTTCATATTCATTATGTTTGTAGTTGGGGACGGTTCGGTTAAGCTTCACTATGTTCGGGCGGAAGACCAGATCGCTAACATTTTTACTAAGCCATTTACTAGCAGTCGTCACTGGTACCTCTCAAACAAATTGATGCTTCGTCCCCAGCATCAATTTGTGGGAGGGTGTTAGTGGATTAGATATATTAATAGGCCACGTTGATGTTTGATGATTGGCCCATGTATTAGCCCATGCACCCATGCACCTGCTGACGTGATTGTGTAGGGTTTGTGTGGTCTATTTATGTTGCTTGTAATCCTCCGTCGAAACTCAAGAAAGCTAGTACTATTTTGTGTTTGGAGAGTCATAATCTCCCGTGAATTAGTCTTGGCATTCCACGGATACCACGTTAAATCTGTGTGTTTGATTTCTGTTTAGTTCGTTAACTTATATTGGAAGAATTTGGATGGGAAATTTATCGAGTGGAATCCTTTCCGCCCACTAGATGACACAAACACAACTCTTGTTGATGATCCTGAGGTCGACTATTCCTACTCGTCAGTTTGCACCTCTCAAGGAGCCTTACCCCTGATTTTCCACGGGACAGAATGCATTGAGCGTTTGGAGACGGGAAGAAGAAGACCCTAACAGAGGTTGGAGGAGAAGTCATGAAGTGTTGTGAGAATGCTAACGTTTAGCATTGTCATCATCGACATAGATCGTGAGATTAATGGCTCGGAGTTTACAACACTTTATGAGGTTGGTCAGCAATGCATTAAGAAAAGCCAGAAATTCTGTTTCTGTGGGTGTTCTTCCTGATTTTGGCGGGTCTCTTGATTCTGCTTTCTTCTCTTGCAATTTGAGAAGCAAAGAATTAGAGTTCTTTGCTTACCCAACAGGGCTAAGACTATATCAGATGGTGTTCCAACCTAGGGTTATTTTATGCCCCACTCGGATTTCAGGTTTCGAAAAATTGTGCGGTGGCTATAATGGAAGCTTAACTTGTTGGAAACAACCAATTAACCGCTTGAGTCCAAGTTCGTAGTAGAAACAAGTTTTAACAAGTTCACATCTTGGAAAATGTTAGAACGGTACCAATTCCATATGTAATTTGAGTATTGTTTTTTTTTTTTTTTTTGTCTTCCATTATTCTTTCTTTTACGTTAGCTTGGCGGCGAATTTGACAGTGACCAGAGATATCTGTTGGCTAGCTGCTGACTTAGACTTTTGGTTGTTTGCTCGAAGTTGGAGAGCAACGACGAAACTGGAAAATTCAGAGATTTTAAATCTCTAAAATTCATTAATATGAAATCTAGATAAATTGAGAATGATAGAAACCTGATCAGTTTAGGTTACTAACTTTCTATTTATTATTATGCACGTATGGGTCCAGATCTGGTCAGTAACTGATGGGTCAGTAACCCATCAGTAACCCCTTTTATGGTCCCCACGTGTCAGACTCTTTTTTATTTAAATTAAATGTGAAAAGGGCAGTACAGTAAAATTGCACTTTCTCCTATTTATTGCTGAGACTGACTTTTGACCGTACCACATCAGCGCCTCCTTCTCTCTCCTCGCAAAACATTTAATTTTCCTTCCCTTAATCTTTAACGGACGATTTCTCACTCGTTTTAAGTCGAAATTTAATTTTTTTGCACAGTTAGATCAGATTAATTGTGCTCTTCAAAATGATATCCACTTTGATATTTTTTGGACACAAAAAAAATTTGTCAGTTATTACCAGTTATACCATATGGTATTGACTGGTATTAAATAAGAGCATACCATATGGTATGAAAAATTTTGCCACGTGAATATATATTTCGTTACTATCATATGGTATAGTGTGGTAATATCAATATATATTTAGTTACCACCCAATACCATATGGTATAGTGTGGTAATATCAATATATATTTCGTTACCACCCAATACCATATGGTATAGAGTGGTAATACCATATGGTATAGAGTGGTAATACCAATATATATTTCGTTACCACCCAATACCATATGGTTAGTGTGATAATATCAATATATATTTCGTTACCACCCAATACCATATGGTATAGAGTGGTAATACCAATATATATTTCGTTATCACCCAATATCATATGGTATAGTGTGGTAATATCACACAATACCATACAATACCATATGGTATAGTGTGGTAATATCAATATATAATTTGTTACCACACAATACCATACATTACCATATGGTATAATGTGGTAATATCAACATATATTTCGTTACCACCGAATACCATATGGTATAGAGTTATAATATCAATATATATTATCTAAAAGAAAAAAAACAGAAGGAGGTAGAGAAAAAAAATCGTCTTCTGTCGCCTCTCATTTCCTCTTTCGCAATCAAGAACACCAAAATGCCGAAAAATGAGAAAGATCGAAATTGAGGCCAACGAGATGATGAAGAAAAGAAATGCAATGAAAGAGAGTGGTTGCAATTTTTATTCGTCCTGGAGAAAAAAAAAATAAAGAAGAAGAGAAGGGAGCAGATTTAGATCTCAAAAGGAGATTGAGAGAAAAAAAGGAAGAGAGAGGATCTGGAAAAGAGATTGGGAGAGAAAAAGGAACAGAGAAGGAAGAGAGAAAGATAAATGAGAGTTGCAGAGGAATAATGGTTTCTCTTTCCTTCTTTGAAAATGCAGCCATTTAATACGAAATAAAATAAAGAATTTAATGTATAAACGGACGAAAATACCCTTCTCCACTTAACATCCGGCCCAACCACACGATTGCCTGCCTCCTAGGTCACTATTTATTACTGACCTGTCAGTAACCAAGTAGTTGCTGACCCTATCTCCTGTCTGCACGTATGTGAGAATTGTATATTTGATTATTTTAGGAGTCATTTGCTATTCGTCGCCCTAAATTAACTTATTTTCTCCCTAAATCTTATTGAATTTACACAAATACCCTTATTTTTAATTTTTCGCGGGTATTGGACACAGAAACGGAGCGGCGCCGAGGATTTGCTTACCTTTCTTCTTCGCTTCAATCGACCAGCTACGTCCGAGATCTGCCTCCCCTCCTTCGCAACACCAGACCAACACCGCCCGGGATTTGCCTCCTCTCCTTCCTCTTGCACAAGAGCGACAACTATTGGAGAATTATATGGAACGAAGAATTGGTTAATATATGAACAGATTAGTCTGATCATGAACCAAGTTGTCCTTCCATTTAATTTGAATTAACCATCCACATGATTTATTGGAAAAGAAAGGTCCAGTTAATGGTCCCCGTGATTAATTGTTCAATTTGAATGAACAAAGGATATATCCCCCAATTCCTGTGCCTCCATGAATGGTTGCATGCATAAATGGAGCAGGTGGCGGGGATTGAATTCGGCGGCAGCAGCAGCGACCGTCCTCCTCCGCCTAGCAACAGCAACGTGACATCGCCAGGGATCAGTTCTGGGTTTTGCCAAGAATGGGAGGCGGCAAATTTTGGTTGCCGAGAGAAGGCTCTAGGGTTTAGGTTTGATTTGGGGTAGGGGTATACGTGTCATTTCGGTGTAGTTTAGGGCGATAAAACCCCAAAACCTTTCGAGAGAAGGCTCTTGGGGTAGGATTTACTCACTAGTTTTTGGCATAATCATAATTAAACCCCAAAACCTACTCTCTCTACTCGAAATCTATCTCTTCCCTTGGCTGCCGCCACCCTCCCCTCTTCTTCCTCAACTTCTTCTACCAATTCTAATTCCGAAATCTCTTTTCCAAGCTCTAGGAAGATCAATTCCTAATTGATATCTCATTCCCAACTCTTTATCCCGACCCGGGAGCACTGAGATCAAGGTTATATCACGATCACGAAGCAAGAACTGGAGATGACAAAGGCTACTCTACAGGTATCCAATTGCAAGTTGAAGATGAAAGTGGAGCTTGCTGCTGCAGCAATGGCAGTCCAAGCAAGCATCGAACAGTCTTTACAGCTAGCTGATAACAAGGCGAACCAATTCCGTAACAGGATGGAAGAACTAAGTAGACAACTAGACACAACAGAAGGCAGAGAAAGAGTTTGTCTGAAGGCTAGGCATAGGTTGGCCATGGAGTGGTCTGATCTGAGATATGGCACAAACTATAACGGTACACACTGGAGGCTTCAAGAAATGTTAACCCTTGCTCACTTAGATGGCTAGACTCGGGAAAAGTTAATTTGCTAACTTGAAGATTCGTTAGCAGATACTAATTGATATCCAAAATACATGAACTAGTATCCAAGTACTAAAGTCTTTAGAGAGCACAGACTAGTATTCAAAGTTTGCTAACTGATATCCACCATGAATCAACTATTATCCCAAATTCACAAACTAATATCTAGACAACACAAAATAGTATCCATACAACACATAATTAGTATCCAGATAATACAAGAGTATCCAGATAACACATAATAGTATCCATATTGAATACTAGTTGGTTAATTGTAGATATTAGTTGATATCTGCTATCTGGATACTAGTTTGTGATGTTTAGAATACTAGTCTGTGCTATCTAGATACTCAACAGACTTGGATATTAGTTCATACATTTTGAATATTAGTTAGTATATACTAACGAATTTTCAAGTTAGCAGAATAACTAGTCTGGGCTAGACTTTTTTTTATGTTCTTAAAGAATAAAGCACAATAACTGTTTTTATGATTGGACGTGAAATAAGGATAGAAGTATTTCCATTAGCTACAACATAAATTAGACGATGGCAACTTTATGCATTGCCAATCAAGACAACTCTAGAAGTAACTTAGAGTCTTAGACAACAGTCTAGTGAAAAAGCCCTCCTAATACATCCTTGCTCATCATGTCCTTGATCTGCAGTCAATAAAAAAAAGTAGAAGAGAAGAAGATAAATGAAAATATCCGATTTCATGCGATAATTTTGCATTCAAACGAAGTCGAGATGGTCATTACCTGTTTAGCTGAGAGCCCCACAACATCTTTCAACTCGTCAAGCTGTTAACAAACATGTTATATCATGAGTACATATAATGAACAATAATGTCAAGGAACTCCATAATGTATATAACTTACATCCATAAAAGGTGATTCATCACGAAACTCCATAATGTATGTTGCACGTTTTTCTCCGATCCCCTGCACCAAGGCAACGATGTTAGTTTCAAATTTAAGATGCTCATATAAGAACTAAAATATATTTGACACCATTAAAAGCCATTAGTTACCTTTAGTTTCTTCAAATCTTCCCTGATAATGACAAAAGAAATGACCACAAATCAGTTCGCCTTGTCTAGTACATTTACAGATTGAGAAAGATGCTCAAGAATGGTCCAACACTTACTTGTTCGCTGTGTTGAAGAAATTAAGGTACTCCTGAACAAGCGAGTTCTGAAATTGAACAATGATGTATAAGCACCAAATACTAGTCTTATGGTATGTTGATATGGAGGAGAAAGGTGTCGAGATCAACCTTCACTCCGCAATTGCTTCTATTCAACTTCTCCCAGGGACTGCAGAAGCTTGCAATGTCCAAGTTCTTATTCACTTTTATATTGCATTCGGGCGTCATTGGCTCCACACAAGCAGTTGTAAACTGATCTTGGAGAGGAAGATCATTGCTTGAGGGCATCACCGTGCGCAATGGGGTTGACGTGTAGAGCTGCTTTGGGGTTGAATTGTAGAGCTGCTTCAGATTGTTTGAGATCTCCTGCAACCGCAAGCTGATTGGTGGAGATTCATTTTTGTTGGCCAGAAATATGTCATTCTCCTTACCGAGTCTTTGGCCTATCAATACACAGAAACAAGTTAACAGATTCATGAAAGACAACAAAAAGTGGGATGTAAAGCCAAATTAGATCCTAACAACGGTCACTATTTTTCGTACCTTCATCCACCACTGATAATGTCGTAGTGGTTGGTGTTATCATGTCCACATGCTTGTCTAAACTTTGGCCTACTATTATAGAGAAAGTTAACAAATTCATGAAAGACCACAAAAGTGAGAAATAAGATGTTGAGCAAAATTATAACTAATAACATTCACTGTCTCTCGTACCTTCATCAACCACAGGTAAAGCCGTAGTGGCCGGTGTTATCATGTCCACGTGCTTGTTTTCTTCAGTGAGCTCCATTGATACCTAAACCACCATGATGTTATGTTCTTAAGCAACCCAGCTCAAAGACTACAAAACCAACTACAATAGCATCTTATCGTTTGTTCTAAAATTAGAGGTTCGTTTGTTCCATAACCCTAGGCTGGGTTAAGCTTTTGGTGTTACACTCTTGGACCACATTTTCTGCTGATTTTCCAACCAATAGAACTCGAACTAGGCATTCTACATGGGGAAAAAAGTTCTCTATACATACCTGTACCTCCAGGGAAGCAAGAGCATTTACCAACGAAGCAGGAGTATTCTCTAGTTCTAATGATGAAGCTTCCTGCAAACCATATCAAAGTCTCAGACATCTGCCATGGTATAATGCAAACAAACAGCAGGGAGAGAAAGGATAAACCATAAACCAAAACCACATTTTCCTTTATGGAATTCGAAGTGTGCTTTTCCTAAACAGATGATAGACAAAGTAGTTTATAAGCGAGTAGCTTGTTTAAATATGCAAAGCTTACCTCTTCTTGTGCAGAAATCCCAGTATTCAAGCCAACGAAAGAACTTGCCTGGGTTTCAATTCAGACTACAGTTAGGAAATTCCTGAAGGTCCAGAACTCTATCTGAAGTCTGAACAATAGCTTTGAGATATAAGAAAACTTCAGAAAGACTTACCTCTTCTGGTAGAGAAGATTCAGTTCTTGAAACAGTTGCAGAGGCATTTACCTGCACAGCATATGAGTCATTGGTCTTCCGTCTTTAAGATTAACTAAATAAGAATCTATCTCTTCCTATTGTTGGTTTACTTTAATAATAAGCTTCTAATTCATAATCTTACTTTCCTTTGGTCAAAGAAAGCAAGTACCTTATTAGGTTTCTCATGACCTTTGTCGGCAAACAATTTCCTGTTAACAAAAAAATCAAGAACCTTAGACAGAGAGAGTAGGAAGATAAAGTACCCCTATATAGAATTAGAAGCAGTGCCATCTAATAATTACCTTGCTTTCAGCGCAGAAGCATTTCCACTGGATTTCTTACCATGAATAGGAAAATGGGAGGGAGTTGGCTGTTTCCTCATGGAGGAAGCACTCCCAGGTAGCCTGCTTCTATGTGAAGCAAATACCTTGGATCTTGCCGTGCTATCTGTTTTTCTTGCAGAATCCACCACAATCTTGGTAGTAATGGTATTACTCTGGGAGCAACGAGAAGCCAACTTTAACATGTTCATTGAGTCTTGGCAGGAGAAGGGGTTCTGCGATTAGATAAAAGTAAGTTATTAAACAACCTATAAGAAGAATTAGTAAGGAATTTACTGAGGTATAGAACTGAGAAACCAACCAAGCATGTAAGGATCAGAATGCTACTCTTCCCTCCAAGTGAATCTTCCAACATCCGGCTAAGCTTACTCTCTCGATATGGCACATGAATTTCATTGGCATGTAATGAATACGCCACTTTGATGAATGCATGGATGGACTTATTAATTTGAGCATTCTCCCCAAAGTTACCAACATCACTTTTTCTTTTCGCATCCTCATAACCTGATAGAACAAAATGCAATCAGGGACCTAAATGTTTTGATAGTGATAAACAAGAAACACTCGGGTTTCCTGTTAAGGTCTTCAACCTGCTAACTCAACAAAATTGATCTTGCCAACAGGAGCACTGGCCAGCTTATCGGCTTGTGATGATATGTAAAAGATCAACCCTTTTGTGCTTCTGGGAGGAAATGAATGAGTTATCTTTTGATTTGCTTTACGCACGGTCCTGCTTTGTCTACGATATAGTTTGTGAAATTCATACAAGGAATTCACTTGAACCTGAAAAAGATAGAACCAAGAACAAGATTAGGGCAAACACTTCATTACCTTCCTGTCCAATTCACTGGAAAATAAAGATCGAAACACATACACAAGAAAGTCCTTTGAGTTGCACTCGTCCTTGGCCATCTTTCAACACTGATACTTCCTGCGATTTTGGTTCAAGCAGATCATAAGCATGCTCTTGAAGGATCTCGTAGCATGAAACCGCAACAAACTTGTTACTTTCCTCAGATATTCGTAGTATTTCGGCCATAGATAAGGCTGCCAAACCCAAATCCCCTTCAGTACCCTGTGAGGAAAACAAACGACCATTCGAACTCATCAATCTCTCTCACCTATAAACACAAATTCCGAACAAATACAACACGCGAACGATGCAGACAAGCAGAGCAAGCCTTGACCTGAATGACATGAGTCTTTCCAGAACCTCTAGCTCCGCAAGCCACAACAGTGACACTGTGACCGTTGAACACTTCGGGTAATAGAAACTGCACCTCTCTTCTAAACATTTCTTCATTGCCTTCATTCTCTTGGTAGCAGTAACCAATCTCATAACACTCTCTAGAGCTGCCAAACATAATAATAATCTCTCAGAACAGTTGGAATACATTGAACATATGCTTCCATTTCACACATTTCCAGCTACAAAACTAGTTATGCAACATCGACATTTAGGTATACTGCTTTGAATTCATTGAACACTTCAAATACATTAAACTTTGGCTTTCATTTCACACATTTCCAGCCATAAAACTATTTAAGCAACATCGACATAATTTTTTTTTTGGGATAATATGAATCCATAATTGCAGCCATGGGGAAAGTAACGAAGAAGGGTACCAGCACCTTATTGTATATAGTCAATAGAACCAATTCAATTGAAAATTGACATACGGAAGATTGTCTGAAGTGAAAATTCACAGAACTTAGTGGCTCACCTGGCCGATTGCTCTCCCAAGGTCACCTTTACGCGGTCAGATGCATCTCCATTAGGCTTGTTTACTGAAATCCACGGCGCCGGAGCTTTCTTTCCGGGCAAGACCTCTGAATCCGTTGAATTCCGGATTTTGGCTACTACACGAACCTTCCCGCTCAACGACGGGACCGTCCTCGCTGCGGCGGATCTATCGATATGGTCGGGAGTCGGAGCAGCCATGGAAGATTGAACGCGTACAGAGATTCTCAACGGTGAATATGCTTGTGAGGAGGAGTGAGAGAAGCGGGTTTGGGAGGAAGTTTGAGATTGCTCGTTTGTTTATGGAAAGGAAAGAAAGAAGCCGTTAGGCTGCTCTCAATTCGAGCAATAATTTTTTAGCGGTTTTTCAAATTAAGTCTTTCTGGCGCTCCTCTGGTCTGGTGGCAGATTTGCCTTCTACCTGCCATATAAGAGGGTAGTATCGTCATTAACTCGAAGAGTGTCTGGTACGAAAACAAAGAGTACAGAACACACTTCTCAACAAAAACGACGCCGTTGATATCCCTCTGGTCCTCTTCTTCTTTCTCCTCCCAAATCGGTTACCAGAAAAACAAAATCGGCGGGAGGAAGAAGGAGGGAGAGACTAGCATGGAAGGAAGGACGGCCGTAAGCGACGGCGCCGATGCCGGGAAGAAGAAGATTGCTCCGTCGTGCGATGTGGAGGCGCTCAAGAAGTGCTTGGAGGAGAACAAGGGGAACTACGCTAAATGTCAATCCCAGATCGAAGCTTTCAAGTCCTCGTGCTCCGTCAAGAAACCAACTACTTCGTCGTAAAACCTGCAGCCACCACGTAGAACGGTCAGAGCTACTTTATTCTCCGTCCTGCTGTTTGTCGATTCAACAAAAGCGCAATAAGAAGAATTCACTAGGAACCTTTTTTTTTTACACATACTTGAAATTATGCAGTGAAATTTCAGTTGCAGGGCTATTTTAATGGCAATTTGATCACTTTGCTTGATTAGCTACTTCTGAAAAGCTCGGATTTCCGCTGATTATATCTAATTTAAGCTCGAGAACAGTCGGGCATTCCACAATCAGATTGGTAAGACTTATATCTTACCATCAAACTAGCTATAGATTAGTTCAGCAGGCTTTACAACTCTTCCGACAAGTTCCAAAGTAGTCATCAGAACCAATCATGTAAACCGGATTCTTCTCGCATTCTCCTGAAGTGGCCCATGCGGGGCAGTTATCGTCCTCGTCGGAACATTCATCGCTGCTGCTACCCGATTGATAAGGCGGAGGGTTCCCGGCAATGGTGGGCCTAAGGAAGAAGAATTTGGTGGCGACCCACATTTCAGATTCCTGGACTGGGCACCTAGAGTGGAAGCTGCTCGGGTCAGGGGAAGTGTTGAGGTGAAGATTGAAGAACAGCATCGCATTCCCTTTTATCGGTCTAAGAATCTCGCTGCTCTTTGTGCAATCGGTCCATATCTTGCTCTTGTCCTGTCAAAAGTCAGTTTTCCTTTCCATGAGCTCGAAACATGAACTAAGGGAGGCAGGGGAATCATGTGGGTTTTGGATTGTTTTGAAAGCTAACCTCTGAGTTAGGGAAGAGAATTTGCCCACCATGAGTCACATTTGAGAGATAGAACACAAGAGTGGCTACCAGAGCCTCATTTGAGGTCGATAAGGATTGGTTGCTGAAGTAACTAAGGTTCTGAGCGGTGTGCTCTTCGACTCCATACTGTGCGACCTGTAACGACTGCCCGTTATCTGAAATAAGGACAAGTGAGGTTGATCACTGAACTGGGTTGTAACTGGTGAAACAAAGGACAAGTTACAGTAGGATGAGGCTGGGCAAGAGGCAAGCACCACTAGGAAGCAAAGTCCATGCTGCAACTCTTTCCTCAATCCTTGTTATAACATTGTCCTGCAGAACAGAAAACATAGCAGTGGCTTAGCGTCTACATAGCGAACTGAACCGCGATCTGCACGCATAGAGACTAAGCAAAACTACCAACATATTGAAAAGAGGACTTACATCTGTATCTGGAAGAAGCTTTGTACTAGCCAACATCCTCTTCTTCACTGTCTGCCTGGAATTATCACCATTTCCCGCAATACCCACTTTAGGATCTTGTGCCTGAGCCCAATTATAAGCATTATGGAATCATCCAGTTCCATAGTAGATGACTAAAATGGGATTCAGAGGAGAAGAAAGTGTACCAAATAAATAAGATGATCACATTCCTCATCTGTCAGAAAGCCTTGATATAGGAACACCCTGACCCAGCAACGTCAACAGTACAAGAGCACATCAACTTTCCAAGCAGACATTAATATTTTCAGCTTATCAATTTTTAACGAAATAAGACATCTTTAGTTAATCAAGTACCTGACCTTGGTCGCCAAGACAGCGAAATAACGCGTGATGGATCAACCCTATTCAATGGCGTGGAGCTTCTTAACTGAATGACAATTTCATGGTTGAAATCCGCCTTACCCCTCAACTCCTTCCGGCTGAACCAAGCAAAAAACTAGCAGGTGAAACTATAAACTACAGTACAATTTCGAACAAACAGAAGTGAAGTGACATAAGGCTACCAAAGTTACTACCTGCAGCATATGTTATTGCTATACAAAAACTAATCTATGAGATGGTAATAGATCCTAGTAGTTCATACAAGCACTAATCAGTAGGAAACAGTTAACTAACAAAGCTGGAAGAAGCAATTCAGCCAGAAAACGAACAAAAATGCTATCAGGCGACAAGTACAGCAAATCCGCCCAGCTAGGGAACACCATTAATCTAGCGGCATGGTCAAGAAATCGCCAGAGTTCCAGCGATGCACATTTTTTCGCGAGTAGTAGCAGAAAACAAGGATCAAGTTCAAGAGCAACAACGAAATGCAACTGCGGAATCTCCGTTTTCAACGAGAGTACCTAATCAGACCAAAAGAAATCGGTGGGAGCGATCGCAGCAAACGAAACTGGAGCTTCTGAAGAGACCGAAATGATGTTTCGTTATTTACCTCTCGGCGAAACAGTTGAAGTGCACACCGGTGAGGGCGATGAAAAGGAGGAAGCGTAGGAAGTCCGCCATTGATGAAGAGAGAAGGTGATCCCCGCTGCTTAAGAATCACACTGGAAGGCGAACAATGTCTGAAGATCGAAGAACTAGGAGAAGAACTATGTCATCGATTCGACAGCGATTGATCCAGTACTCAACATTAGTGTTCCATAAATGGAGGCAAATTCCGATCAACGAACTTGTAGGAGCAGCTTAATCGGTTGATGTACGAGAGAATGGTTAGCGGGCTGGGATGATGGGCTGATGCTTTGCTCTCCATCCGATAAAAGCCCAATCGTACCGGGCCTTGAACTTTAGTGGAGTCGTTATCTGGTTCAAATTTTAGCGAGAAGGAATAATTTCTCCAAATCATTACGGTATTATCTTATCTCTCAGCAAATTGACATTTCATGCACAATCATGCAAATGAACCAATCTACAGTTCTATACTTAAGTATCTAAAATGTACATGCATAGAAGGAAAGGTAATCGGCATGGAATATGTCGTAGAGCAAGTTTTAAGCTCCCGCTAGAGGTGGCAAATGAATTGGATTGGTGGATCAATAGATCAAATGGATTGGATCCAATGAATTGGTGGATTGTGGATTATCCATGAATCCAAATGACATCTTCAACCAAGGACCAATATGTAAAATGCAAAAGGTTTATGTACTAAAATGTTGTAATGAAATTTTTTAGGTACCAAAATGTAAAAAATAAAAATTATAGGTACTAAACTAATTTGCCAATGATCCATGGATCCAATCCATGAATTCACCAATCCAATTGGATTTGAATCAAATGAATGGATTGGATTCGTGGATTGGATTGAGAATTGCCACCTCTACTCCCCACATATCTCCAGGAATGTTCTCGTATTTTTTTTTTTAATTCCTTCTTCATAATACTATCAAACGCATGGCAAAACACTAGCCGAGCTCAATCAGACCATCCACAATAGCAAGTGGGAAATATAAAAAAATATTTAATTATCTTTAGAAGCAAATACAAATGTCCCAAATATCTATATCATATAGACGCAAATATGATAGTATCTAGAGACAAATAAAAATGCCTCCTATAGTTTTGTTATGTAGACACAAATTTAATAGTATTTAGAGACGAATATAAATGCATTTTTATAATTATGCTCTATAGACACAAATCTAATAATCTTTAGAGACAAATAAAATGTTTTAAACACCCTAACCAAATACTAGAGTTTGATTTTCTTCTTAATATATTGTATTTAATATATTAATCGTCTTAATATATTTTATTTTATTATTTAAATGATTTTTCTCCGAATTTATCCTTGCATTCTGATAGCTTTAAAATGGAGATGCCGAGCAATTTTTTTTTTTTTTTTTGGTGCAAAGAGATGCCCAGCAATTGCACTTCCTGTGGTATTATTAAAAAAACATTTGTGTTTTTTTGTGAGAGAAAAAAAGCATTTGTCTTCTAACGAGGAAAGGAATTTGCCCCTTAAATAAGTTTTAAAAAAATCCACTCCTAATTTTCCGTTGAATTACCCGGTTACACTTATCCCATCGTCTATTAAAAAAAGTATTAAATTTCCAAAAATACTTTGAGAACAAAAAACCTATAATTAAACAAATTAATATGGAGAAACCCCATCCCTGCAGCTTGCACTCCCCTTAATTACGACCTTATCTTTGCACCCGTCGCCGTCGTTTCATCTCCCTCAAACCGCCAACATCTCTAGCTACTCTTCCCGATATAGCCTTCAACCCGCGACTGTCCATTTGAACAACTATCATCTCAACCTTCCAAGATATTGACAAGGCCTTTGATTCGAGAGACGACGACATTGAAGATTGAAGTGCGCCTCCCAGTCGAGTTTTGTTCTGATTACCGCTGAATCGATCTCTATAAGCATGAACCTTGGGATTTTCCAAGTAAATATCATTTTGGTGTCTATGATTCAGTTTATTATCGGCTAACTGATCGGATCTTTCTTCTGTGCGTTTTCGGATTTCATTGTTGTTGCCATCTCCTTAATCGTCGCAACAAGCGAGAGCGGCAGGCACCAATCGAAGATGTGGAAGGTATTTCACAGATGATTTGGTTTGATTATTAGTTTTCTTTCTCAAATTTATTTTTTCGAATTTAGCCAGATCCATCATCCGCCTTGCCCAGATCTATTATCTATATCCATCAAAATCGACCAACCCCTGGCCGCGCTCCTTCATAACCGTCCTTCACCAAGATCGTTGTTTGGTCCATAAATGATTTAGACGAGACGCCTGGCTTGCTCCAGCAGTTGATCGAGGAGTGCAGCTTCCAAGGATCAAGGAACGTGGCGATCGATGGCTATGAGAAACGGCGATGGCAGTTGATCTAGCCACTTAGGGGAAGGAATTCAGAGTTTTGAGATATTGGGTAATGGTTTCAACGTTGTTGTTCGAGCAGCAAATTCCAATGAAGTTTTGAAGCATGAATAGTTGAAGATTGATGACCTTATACTTCAAGTTCTTAATGAACAAAGTAAGGGGATTGTGTAGATCTTGTAGGATGCCATACTTGTATTTTTCAAAGTATTCAAATAGATGTATTAATGTATTACGGAAAATTATGTTGGTATTATTCTTTTTAAGAATAATGTATCGAAAAATATAATAAATAAAATTATATTCTTATTATTGTTTTGTAAAAGTTGAATGGTGCAAAATATATGTGCCCTGAAAAAGATTATATAATAATTAAAATTTAAATAGAATCAAGATATACTCATTCGAAGCAAATATTTTTGTTTTCGTAAGATCTTTTAGAAGCAAATATATTTGCCTCAAAAACTAATACCAGAAACAAAAAAATATATCTCTAAAACCAAATTAGAAGATAGAAAATAGGCATTTAAAAGTGGAATCACCATCAAAAAAATTTGTTTCCAATTCCTCATTTAGACGCAGATATCATTAGCTACTACATTTGCCTCTAAAGGGAATTAGAGATAGAGGCGTCCGATGCAAATAACGCATCTGTCTCCATTGATATATAGAAACAAATAAGTGGCATTTAGAAACCAATAACCTTTGCATCTATAGCCCGATTTTCTTGTAGTGGATTAATGTTAACTCGTAAGTTTATTTTGTATTACTTTTTATTTTGATTTGTGATTTTTATGATTTTAACTGAATTACGGTTTTATTGCAGATGGCATTCCAAAAGTTCACGCTAGGGTTACGTTGGAATGATTACAAGGAAGAGACCGGAAAGGGTCGCTACCAGACTGATGCTTGAAGAACTCCATCAAATGTGTACTGACGTTACTTGCATGGATGGCACGAGAAGAGTTGATCGTATGGTGTACTGATATCCAAACAGAGAAGGCGGGTCATTGTGGCATGAGGAATATCATATAACCACTCAGGAAGAAGTAGATGCCATGCTAAAATACTTGAGGTCCAATAATCTTTCCAAAGCAGAGATGTTCGTTTACACCGAGGCGGTCGAAGGCGTTGGAGGTCATTATGGAGACGGTCAAACATCTGGTATCCATGGTGGAGGTGAATTATATAGAGATCATCCATACTAAAGTTACCATGATCCTCATTCCTACTTTCAGTACCAAGATCAAGGTGAAGGTCATCATCAATCTTTCCCATCATATGAAGAAGAAGTCGAACGAGACCATGCCAACCAACCCGAGTACAACTTCCATTCAGGTAGCGGCAGTTTTCACAACTACCATTACGGAGCTGATGAAGGTGACTTTCATGATTTGGATCAGATGGAAGATTCCCTGCCAGCACCAGTTAGTGACCCCTCCGATGAAGAAGAAGGGAGCAATTTCAGTGCAGACAGCTCCGACCCTCTTGAAGGTGCTGATGATTCAGGAGGCTCAAAGTCAGACTCTGATGATGATGAGGTGTCTCGTGACCGTGTACCTATATCGTACTACACTCACATTTCAGACGACAATTGGTGTGTCGACAAAGACATGGAGCTGCCAGATGTCCCAGTATGGGGTCCACTCACTGGGTTTATAAAGTGCCAACAATTTGGTTCGAAGAAGGAGGTGTGGCACGCCATTGATACTGAAGCAATGACTCGGCATTTTGAATGGCACACAACTCATTCCAACACGAAAAGGCTCATAGTGAGATGCCGTAATCAACACGAGGGGTGCAATGTTAGGATTCGGGCCATCAACAGCAAGAGACACGACCATTGGGTCATATCCCATGTGGTGAACACACACATGTGTGTCATCCATATTATCCCAAGGCCATCGACAGTTGAAATCCAGGGTGGTTTCTGCGGCTATCAAGTATCTAATTGAGCAAGATCCTGACCTGAAGGTGAAAGTCATAATTGCTAACATTACAAGTCGTTATGGTTATATTATTAACTATAAGAAGGCGTGGCATGGAAAGCAGAAAGCTCTGGCCGCCGTCTTTGGTGACTGGGAAGAAACATATGCATTCCTGTCCATGTTGATTTTGGCATTGGAGGCGTCTAACCCTGGCACTGTTTTCTCCCTTTGATACCAAGATGAAGAGATACAGCCGCCAGAGCCCGGTAACATACGCCATTTCAAACGTTTTTTTTGGGCATTCAAGCCATTCATTGATGGTTTTGGCTTCTGTGTCCCTGTGATCCAAGTGGATGGTACATTCCTTACAGGTAAGTACAATGGCACTCTCCTGATTGCCAGTGGTGCGGATGCAAACAGACAAGTATTTCCTTTAGCCTTCGCCTATTGTTGAGGGAGAGAATGCTGATAGCTATGGATGGTTTTTCCGGCAAATTCACCACCACGTCACCAGGAGAACGAACCTGGCAATCATCTCTAATCGGCACGTCGACATCAGAACTGCCATCTTAGGTTTTGATCCAGCCTGGAAGTGGTCCCAAAGGTGGTGCATACGACACTTCAAGAGCAATTGGAACCATCATTTCAAGCGGAAGAAGCTTGGCTGATAATTTGTGGTGGATTGGTAAGCTCTCTATTTCACTACAACACTTGTTAGACTCTTTGTAAAGAGATGCTTGCCTAAGGAAATGGGATTTTAAGCGATTATCATGTCCTCCCATTTCCTGGGAAAATCGGGTTTTAAGCAATCCTCGGATCCCCCTTTTTTTGTCACAAAGACTGTGTTTCTAATGAGATTTATACCTATCCTAAGAGTCTAATGAGAGTACCTGTCGGTTGTTTTAATTAATGAAAATTAACCCAAATCACACTAACTTAAGACTTTTATGTGTGTTCTTCTTAGAAATGCAGCCTTTTTGACAAAAAAAGGGGGGATCCGAGGATCGCTTAAACCCCGATTTTCCCAGGGAATGAGAGGATCATGATAATCGCTTAAAATCTCATTTCCTTAGACATGCATCTCTTTATAAAGAGTCTACGAAGTGGCGCTATGTATTCGATTAAATTATTGAAAACAACCAATACCATTAAAAATATATCAAATTTATTTTATATTCCACTAAGTACGTTAGCAAAATAAAAGAAAGACAAATGATGAAGAATTGTATGTACCTCGTGATCGTTCCAAACATCCCTTGAACAATGGTTGGGTTGGTCGTACAACACGTTTGGATCACTAGGTCCTTGATCAACATAATACCGTTGGTTGTATATATCCACGTCGTCCTCAACCTACGAGAGAATAACAACAAGGTTAGTACATAGATTAATTAAAAAGGTTATAACAACAACAACAAAAATTTGGTAAAATGAGTACGTACCGCTTGAAATTCATCATAATAAACACCCACCTCTTGGAACCACCCCTCCATTTTTTCGCGGAAGTCGGACGGAGATTCGGCGAGTTTTGAAGGAAAAGCCAAAGAAATGTTTTCTGATGGTAGATCGGACTTAGCCACAACCAACAGACCATTATTTTCTAGACTTTTGGGAGGGGAGGAGGATAGATAGAGAGATAATTTTAGAGAGAGAGAAGAATGGGTTGTAGTGTGAAAAAATGAAGAGGGGGTATTTATAGTCTTCAGACCGCACCCTCCAGGGGTGTTTTAGTAATTTTGCCCTTACCAAAACCACATCTGGAGGGTGCGGTTTACGGCGTCCGAGGCTCAGACCGCTCCCCCAGCACGTAGTCTTCGATCCCTGACACAGATCTTTGCGCTGGTGTGCGGTATGTCGTTGGATCGCCGCCTAATCCAACGGTCCTGGGGCCGCTGCGGTGTGAATGAAGACCGCCGTGTCAGCGCGCGGTTTGCAGACAGCCCTAGCGAGGACCGCATAACGAGGGTGCGGTTTCCACATAAAACCCACCTTGAAGGTGCGGTTTTGAAAGAATGGTGTTATTTTTGGAATTTGTGTGGGCTGGGTGCTATTTTGTATAAAAAAAAGTGCTATTATTGGAAAAATCCCCAACATTTTCCCACGACCAACCCTTTTTCCACTTCCCACTTCCCACACAAATAGTTGATTCTCTCCCATAGAGCTTGCAATGCGCCATTAGTAAAAGAACAATGAATCCCTTCTTACGATATATTCAGTTCCAAGTCGAGCACAAAATGCCAACGATGTTTGGCGATTGTTGATGGAAATATCCTCCGAAATTTTGACTCAAAGCGCGCACAATGCTTTATCCTCGGGCTTCTTCCATTTTGGCATTCGAGCAGATGCAGAAGGCATGATGAGGAAGAAGAAAGAATAAGAATGAGATGTTCTATTTAAAGAGTTAGAAAAAAATAGTCGTTGAAAAAATGGTAGTTGGTAAAAAAAATTTGTTGGACTTCAAATTTCTGCACCCACCAATAGAAACAAAAAAATAAAAGATGAAGCAGTCAGTCGCCACTGTCGGGCCAGGCGTCTGGCTCTCCCTCTCTCGCCTTTAATTCCCACTTTTGGTCCTTTTCAGGTGGGAATACTCACCTCAATTATCAACCAGAACCAATTATGTCTATTATCTTGAAATTTAAAGTATTAGTGTTCTTATGTTGTCCTTGATCTTTAAAAGTTCTATGTTTTTAAGATTTTAAGTTTGTATATGTTTTGTATTCAAAAGAATACAACAAACTTGTTTAGTGTAATTGGTATTGATTTGTATCTGAAGAGACCATGATTGAAAAAGGTAGGCAAAACTCTACCACATATTATAGTAGGATTTGTAGATCTATTTTTAGTTTATTTATTTTTCAAAAAATAAAAATTGTTTGGAAAATAATTTAATATTCATATGGCATAGTCAAATGTTTGAATTTTTGTCACATCATAAAAACTATCCATCTCATTTAATATTTTACCACATTAGAGTCAATTAACTATTGATCGGAATAAAAGTTGACTGTGTGGCTGATAATCATTTTTAAAAATATTTTCCTTTTATTTCGTTTAAAACTAAATGTTTACCTCATAAATTGTGTTTACCATTGTTCAAACTCCATTAGAAAAAATAATAATCTGGGGCAAACATTCATACTACAAGATAAGAATCATTTAACTTAAAGCCAAACAAATTGTTGTGTCATATATTGAGACATTAGACAAGAACCCTACATGAAATAATTCAATGTACTGGAAATTTTTGAAATTTTTTATCAAAAATTATATAGTAAATACTAATTATTATTCAAATTTTTTTGCATTTTAAAATATTATCCAAGCTATTCAAAATACAAAAGATTAGCCAAATGTAAATTTTTAGGTAGTAATTTTGTTAATAATATTGACTTGACAACATGAAACTGACTTGGAAGAGACACATGAAAGTCAACATTCCAAAACTTTAGTATTTTAACTAACAAAATAATTATAAAATTATTAGCGATAACATAAAAATGGATAATATTATAATGCTTGACAAAAGATTTGACTAACTTTTTTATTTCCAAAAGTTTGACTAAAATTTTAAAATACGGAAAAGATTTGATAAATAATTAGTATTTACTCAAACTTATATTTCTTGCCCTAGCCTCATTCTACAATTGGGAGTTCCTAAACTCCTTCCAAGTTCCATCCTTCCTTCATCGTAGGAGCTCTACAAATTAAAAATTACTCAATCAATCCAAAGGGATTAATTGTAAGTTTGGTCACTGGGTTTACAAAAAACATTCATGTTTGGTCACTCTCAATGTTTAATTCCATTCGTGGTCACTAAGATCAGTTCACTAGTTCAAGTTTGGTCACTCTCCGTTAGTCTTCATTAACTTTTGCTGATGTGATAGTCAATTTTCATGATTGACCGTTAAATGAGTGACATGATTAAAAAAAATAAAAAATAAAATTTACTATTTTTAGTTTTACACCTATTTTTCACAAACTATTGGGGGGGAAATATGAAAGCCAAAAGCTCGTTGTTCCCTGCTGTCGGCGAACCCTCCGCTTCTCTTCCGGTAAGTAGCGGACCACCGTTTCAGGTCCACAAGGAGATCTCGCTGGTGGTGGTCGGATTGTTGGTTGTCGGATTGTACACTTCTTCTTCTTCTGTAAATTCGTTACTAATCGTGCTTCCTTCTCTTTCGCCACCCACAACAAAATGACCACCCCCAATCGTTCATGGCATTATCGACACCAGTGTCTCGCCCTTTGCTGCCTCAAGCGATAAGTGTTGAATTTCTGTCTCGTCGACGAGAAGCTTCCTACTCGCCCGAACTTTGGCCCCAAATGGCGGGTCCCGCGCCGCCACCCGCCGGTGAGGAAGCTGAATACGAAAACCAGGGCGAAAGGCTCCTAGGTTTCAGGGTCCAAGTCGCCCAGGAGATCAAACCCATTACCCAGGGAGCAAGTCTGACCCTGTAATGAAAGCGTTGTTGTTTTCATAGTGGAAGAGATTGAAGAAGGAGTGCAGGAATAGGTGGGCGCGGCCATGGGCATCGGGGAAATTGATTTCCTCTGACTGACAAGAGAAGACTATTGATGTACGGCAGTGGACGTAGTCGGAGGAGGTTGTATACTCGTATTAGTCGGAGGAGGGGGTTGGGTGTTGCTGGCGGTGGCGACAAGGCTGTGTCCAACTTAGCAACTTTTTCCGGGTATGATGAGAAGATAACTGCAAAGTAGATGTAAGGTGGAATTTTTATGTAATTAAATGTTATTATTTTATTTATTTTTTAATTTACACATCACTAATTTAACAGTCAACTAATAGAGTTGACTGACACGTAGGACAAAGTTAACGGAATTGGACGAAGAGTGACTAATAATGTAACGAAAATATAAAGTAGTGATCACGAACGGAATGAAATATTTGTAATGACCAAACATGAATATTTTTAGTAAAGCAAGTGACGAATCTTGCAATTTACCCCAATCCAAAGTATACTTTGATAACCCTACCGGCGGTGAAAGGAAATCGGATCGTGCCGGCCGGTTGAACAGGTAAAACCGGAAACCGGAGCACGGACGACACGGTAACCTGTTTCTGGGCAGAATATCCTGCCGACCGGTTTAAACGGCACAATCTGAAATGCCGCCCGGTTTTTGTCTAACCGGGGGTAGGCTATTGGGAAGGGAACGTCGTCATTTTGGCACAAAAAAAAATCGGCCAAATTTCAAAACCCTAATCTCTAAGGCAAATCGAACGAAACAAAAAAACATCCGCGTTCGTTTCTTTCTTCCCAGCGGCTGCCGACCAAGAAGGAGTCAAGGAACCACCGTCGCTCCTCCTCTTCTCCAGTTCTTCTCTGGGGACCGGCGACCAGGAACCGCCGAGCCAATGACCAGCGACCGGCGGCGATGCGACCCATCGCGATCCCTGCTTTGCTCTGCTCCACCGACCGTTGACTTGATCTACTCCGCCGCTCTGCTGATCTGCTCCGTTGCTCCTCTCTGTCGCTCCTCTCCGTCGCTCCGTTGCTCCTCTCCGACCTCTGCTCCTCCTCAGCCGGCGCGCCTCTCCCTCCCCTGCTCAAGAAGGCGTTGCCTAGGACGGAGACTGCTGACTGCTCAAGAACGCGACGAGCATAGGTAAGAACGCCTGTAAGATGAAACAATGGCAGCTAAATTATGAGTGTGAAGATAAATTAAACGACTACCAATACCGTGAAAAAAATCCAGACCATAGACAAAAATTCAACGACTCAACTTATTGTCATCTGAAGTGGTCTTCATATGATCATGTTGTTGTATGTTTATATCTCACTGTATAGCCTTTGAGTGTTGATTCTAGTTATCTTTAAAGACGGGCCAAAAGTGGGATCATTCCCCACCAATTGTACAACTGTCTATTATAGTTTTTTTGTAGCTGATGCGAATGTAGAGTTTCTTGTTCATGAAGTGTAGAACTAAGAATTAAAGAGAGCACAAAGATATGGCTGCATCCATATTTGAACTATGATTATGTGCTTTCCTTTTCGTTCTAGGTTTATTCTAATGAGAATTTTGGCTATTTTGGCAGCAATGGCTAGTGGAGAAGAATCCCGATCGGTTGATAAAGGAGCAACACCTACTAATTCGAAGGTTACCGCAAAGGGTGTATAAAGCAAAAGTGATCCAACTTGGGATCACTGTTCCATGCATCTGGATGGAAAAGTGGAGGTACTCAATTGTCTCTATTGTCAAAAAGAATTTAAAGGCGGAGGAATCACTAGAATGAAAAAGCATCTAGCTGGTGTTAGTGGGGATAATGCAATATGCTCAATGATTCCGGAAGAGGTGAGCCAAAACATGCAGAAGCTATTTACTAGTTATGAAACTAATTAGAAGAAATCTGAAGTTGTCAAAGTTGGATTTAAAGAACCTCGTGATACAAATTCTTTTAGTGCATAATATTATAATAGTGCTAAAAGAGTTGCTCCTAATGTGTCTACGGGTTCGGTTGACACTTTCTTTGCTCCACGGTCATCTTCCGGCAGTCAACCGAGAATAAAGAGTGTCTTAGCAACTAAAGAAGTTGTATTGTATGTGGATCGAGCATGGGCTAGATGGTTCTATGATGCATGTGTTCCTTTAGAAGCAATTAAATCTCCACAATTTAAAATAGCATTGGATGCTTCTATGACTCTTGGTCCTGGTTATGGCGGTCCTACATATTATGCTTTGAGGTTTACTTTGTTGGATAGCATTGTCAAAGAATGTCAGCTATTGATTGAGAGTTTGAGGTCTCATTGGAAGGAATCTGGATGCACTATTATGGCGGATGGTTGGACGGATAATAGGCGTAGATTCTTAATCAATTTTCTTGTGTATTCTCCTGCTGGAACATGCTCTGTGAAGTCCATTGATGCTTCTGGTTTGGTCAAGAGTGGAAGGAACTTGTTTAAGTTATTTTATGAGGTCATTGATTGGGTTGGAGCGGAGAATGTTGTTCATGTGGTGACCGATAATGCATCCAACTATAAATTGGCAGAGACAATGATACATGAGCATTATGGTCATATATATTGGACTCCTTGTGTTGCTCATACCCTTAACTTGATCTTGAGTGACATTGGATCTATTCGTCATGTTAAGAAGCTCACCTATCGAGCTACCAAGGTCTCCAAATTTGTTTACAATCATGGTCCAATTTATTTCCGGTTGAAGACAAAGGAGAATTGGACAGAAATAGTGGGACCGGGTGCTACTAGATTTGCTACTGCATTTCTGAGTTTGCAAAGTAATTTTGAGCACATGCATGATTTGAAGAAACTGGTGATTAGTGAGTTCTTTAGAGAAAGTGATCTTTCAAATACTAAGGATGGAAAGGATGTGAAGGCAATTGTAATCGATCAACAGTTGTGGGATGATTGTGACTTCATTGTTATGTTGACAACTTCAATTGTTAAGTTGCTTCGAGTTGTGGATTCAGATAGTAAACCAGCAATGGGGTATGTGTATGATGGGATGAATAGGGTGTCAAATGCTATTAAGACTGTTTGTGGAGATAAGGAGGAGATGTACAAACCATACATGGATATCGTTAATAGGAGATGGGATAAGCATTTGAGCCGTGATTTGTTTATGGCAGCTCACTATCTTAATCTGGCTATTAAGTATGCTGATGATTGGATAGAGGATAGGGCGGTTACATTTGGACTTCTTAATCTTCTTGAGAACTCGTCTTTATATCCTTATAATAGTGTGGTGGTGGCGGAGATGAATTTGTATGCTGAAAAGAAAGAAAACTTTAGGAGGAAGATGGCAATAAATTCTGCACAGAAACAACAACCAGGAAATTGATATCGCTTGCATTGAAGTTCTTCTATTTATTTAAATATTTAAGAAACTAACATCTATGTTTTATATGTAGATAAGTGGTGGAAATGGTTTGGCATTGATGCTCCAAATATTTAGAAGTTGGCTATTCGAATTCTTAGCCAAACTCCTGCTTCTTCTGGTTGTGAACATAATTGGAGTGTCTTTGAACGTGTGCTTACTAAAAGAAGAAACATATTGCAGCATAAAGTGCTTAGTAACTTGGTGTTTGTGAATTAGAACTTGCGATTGCAGAATAGGTAATGATTTGAATTATAGAACTTGTGTGTTGAATTCATACTTTCTATGCTTACTATTGAATTGAATTATTTTATGTTTTCTACTTTGATTAGGGAGTATTATACCAAGAACAAAAAAGAATCATATGATCTCATAAGCCTTGAAAGCATTGATTCTACTGTTACTAGTCACTGGTTGTCAGAAGGGGAAGAAGGTTCATCTTCTAGGGAAAAGGAATTGGATATTGATGAGTTGGATCGAGCATTAGAAGAGGAAGGTTTGTTTGTAAATCAATTATGTATGATATGAATTCTAATACTAATAATTGATAATAATTCTTACTTGTTTTCTCTTGTATTATAGTTGGTGATGAAGAAGATGAAGGGGACGACTTGCAGAATGTAGACTTATATACATTTGGTGTTGTTTGAAGATATGAAAAGTTGTTTGTAAACGTTGTAGTACTTGCTAGTTTGTGTTTGTGGTAGTTGTGAACATGTGGTTTGAGAATGTTGTTTGGTTGTTTTGTACTTTGAACGAAAAGGAAATGTTATTTGGTTTGAGAATGTTGTTTGAACTTGTGGTTTAAGAATGTTGTTTGGTTGTTTTGTACTCGATCGTAAACATGCATTTGAACGATTATGTAGTTAATTCAGTAATGTTGCAGTTTGTTGATTGTTATATTAAATATGCCTATTTAGTTTATTCACGTTTGTTATCCGGTATATTACGGTTTTATTCCAGCATTATTCCAAAACGGTATCCTGAATCTGCCGATACGGTTTTTTAACAAAAAAATATTTTTCAATTACAAAAATGGTATTTTGCCAGTACACAACGATTGAACCACGGTAGTATCACAAAATACCCTACCACTGACGGATCCGGTATGACTTCCGGTACGGTTTCTTTTACCATGCCTACACTTTGTTTCAAAACATGTCCGCTTCATAATTGGCGTAAAGGAGCGGAATGGGATGCGATACTAACTCTGTAATGAGTTAGCACGATGGTAACCCGTTCCATCTCCGTTGAAAAGTAAACTATGCAATCCAAGGGGTATATTTTATTGGGGGTATTTTTGGATGCTTAGCCTTGAAAATGACGTGTGTATGTGCAGTTTTTTAGGGGGTAAATCCCCACCTTTCCTTTACCGTTTCTTTTATTTTTGTTTTCTTCCGCTTTTCCTCTATGATCTCCCCTCTCTCTTTCATCAAATAGAGACTGGGCATAAGCGATTGTCGCCCTCCCCCAGTCCCCCTCGCCGTAGCCTCCTCGACCCTCGCCTCCCCGCCTGTGTCGCCTTCTTTGGCGCTAGTCTCGCCTGCAGCTAAGGATGGCAATGGGTAGGGTCGGGTGCGGGTTTACCCTATACCAACTCCTAACCCGCCGGGTAGAGCCTTCTAAAATACCCGACCAAATAACCACCGGGTATGAAAATTATATAACCATACCCTACCCACCGGATAACCATGGGTATTCGGGTAACCATGGGTACGAATCCTAAACTATGGACTTATACACATATATGCACATACATACTGTTGTCCATTAAAAATTCTCAATACTTGTAACTGTTCTACCTTCAACAATCCACACAAATAAAAATAGCAAACACATAATAATTGTTCTTGCTTCTACAATCCACACAAACATAATAATCGTCTACATCTTCATCATCAATAATGGTAGCTAAACTCAATTTCTCAAGCTAATTTAAATTTCTCAAGGGAAATTGACCCTTTGGTTAGCGGGGCGGGTATAACGGGGCGGGTATTATCGATTACCATACTAGGGGTGGCAGTTCGGTTGTCGGTTAGCAGCTAACCGGACAGTTAGACCGATAACCACCGGTTAGCGGCTAACCGAAAACCGACTGTATACAGTCTCGGTCGGTGGCCGGAGTGGCTGGTAGGAGAGTCGGCTAGCCGAGCAACCGAAATGGGCTATCCGAGTAACCGAGGCCAACCGACCCATATAAAACTCGCGCCCAAAAGCCCACCCCAAACCCTATCCTCTTTCTCCTTCTCCTTCGTCGATCTCGACTCCTCCCTTCCCTCACCACCAGCAACCACCCCCCGAATCCACTTCTCCCTGAATCTTCTTCTTCTCCTTAAATTTTCGAATCCCTAAATCTTCTTCTTCTCCCATCAACATTCTATTCCACCCTCACCTCCACAGACACCACCACCAGCACCAGCCGCGGCCTTCCCCTGCCTCCTCCGCTCCCCCTCCTTCCACTGCCACCACAACTTCCTCCACGGCTCCGCCTCCAACCGTCGCGAACTGCATGCAACAGCCTCCACCGTGCCGCGCCGCCTGCCGCCTCCAGCCGCCGCGCGAACGCCGTCTCCCTCCGGCTCTGTCCGCCGTCTTCGCGAGGTCGCTCCTCCCTCTCCCGTCGGCGGCAAGCCTCCTTCTCGGCTGCTTCTTGAATCTTGAGTGGAAAAGAAAGGAGAGAGACGGAGAAGATAATGAATAAGTGGTGGTGGTGGAGGGTTTGAAAGGAGAGAGAAGGATGGAGGAGATAAGGAATAAGTGGTTCCTGCATTTTTTTAATTTTTTAATTTTTTTTAGATTAGGGTCTGGTTTTCAGGCATAAGGTTAACCGAACCAAAACCGGCTAACCGACCGGTCGGTGGTCGGCTAGCCGCTGTATCTTTCACGGTCGGTGGTCGGTATCCGGAGGTGGTCGCTCGGTTTAACCAATAACCGAGAAATTGGTTTTCGGTTAAACCGAAACCGACCGACTGACACCCCTATACCATACCCGTACCCTACCCTTTATTTTGAAATCGGGTATTACCCATACCCGCCTCTTAACCCGTCAAAGCGAGTAATTACCCTCGTTGACCGGTTACGGTCGGGTAGGGTACCCATGGTTACGGGTTGGATTGACATCCCTACCTGCAGCACAACACTCGTTTTCGCCGACTACGTCTATGCCGCTCTCTCTTGCACCGCTCTCGCATTCGGCCACCCCTGCCTTTGCATGTGCCGCCGCCGTCTGGTATTATATTTTTCACGAGCATCCAACTGTAGATTTCCTCACCTATGCAATTGATGCAACCGCCTCCGGTCTAATTTATAGTAGTATACTTCCAGTGGCGGAGGCAGGATTCGAAACTACCCATGTCCTCTTTTCAGAATATAAATATTTAATAATTAAAATTAATAATATTCAAATAATTCATTCATAGATAAAGAAATAACCGACTAATACAATTATTGTTTACATAGACAACCACGAAGAGTTTTTATATTATGAAAGAATTACAAAATACGTTCATTGTTTGCGCTCTTAAGTGAGTCTCTTTCGATCATTTCCACTAGACAATTATTAACAAACTGATCATCAATTCGACTTCGAAACTTGTTCTTAATATATTAATCTAAAAATGCTCTTTCTACTTATAGAGTTGCAACTAGTAGTATCAAAACTAATTTCAGAAGCAAATAAACTAACTCATATTACTTATGCACTTTTGTCTCCATCATGATTTGAGATCATTTATCAATTCCTTTCAATCCAACAAATCTCCCATCAACCATAAAATAATCATAATACCCAACAATCTGTTGTCGAATAATAGTGTCCTGAATGAAATCAATAATTTAATTATTTTTGTCAATAAATGAACAAATAATCAATTATAATGTAGTGTCAAAATATTCTTATATTACTTGTAGATGTGAATTTGATTTTCAGTTAACACATATATGGAATTATTTTTTAACCTCTCAAAAATTGCCCCTGTTCTGGGACAATGGCAAACTCCCTTCCCACCGCCTATGTGTACTTCAGATCTTGTTTGTTAGTGGTTCTTGAACATTGGTAGTGATTCATGATTGTATGCGAAGGTAGTAGTGTTTCTTCGAATGTAATAGTATTTTCATTGTTAGTAATGTTTTCAGAATTTACCTTGTTAGTTGTGTTTTCCTTCTTAGTTGTTCTCATATTAGTAGTATTTCTTTGTAATTGATTTTGAAGAATCAGAAGATCAGTAGTATTTATATGTTTGATTGATTTCATTTCAATTAAGTGTAGTAGTGTTTATACTATTACTATATGGTAGGTTAGTTTCTGAGAGGCTAAACCTCTCCCTAACTTTTTTATCGCCCTAACTTAAAAAGCATAAAATTACTTAATTAACCTTAAAGGAATAAATGAAAATTAACAAAACCAACACCACTAAAATCCCTAATCAGTAATCTCGCCGTATCGCCCTCCAGGGCACCTCCGCCGCAAACCACCTAGTCGCCGGGAACTGCACTTCAATCCAAACCAAATCCGTTTGATTGTGGATAATGATGTTGAGATAATAGAAGGGCTACAATTATGTATGCTCCAGCAATTGCTTCAACGACCACGTAATATCTACATAATTGTATAAACGAATTAATTATTATAGTCGTTATCAATGAAAGATGAACGAAATTGGTCAACTCTAAGACGGGCGTAGGTGTACGTGACTGTAAACGCCTAGTTCAAGACACGAGCAGTCTTATTGCCGGTGACGATTATCACAAGTGCAACCACCGTGGGTCGTGGCACACAGAGCAAGGAGCCTCAGAATAACGGCCACAGCCTTCCTAATCTTCGCCAAGGATGCAGAATTGCAGATGCACACTTCTTCAATGAAGAATTGTTGATTCTGTAATGTAAGGAAATTAAAAACTTTTGAAGTCCAATTATAGCAGAGACAATTTAGAGAGAAAGACAACAGAAAGGTCTTCACATTTTGTGGCGATGTGGGGCGATGTGGCAGAGGAACGAGATGGGATTATAGATATGGAAGACAGATGAAGGAGCTCTGTTTTTCTGAGAACGGTATAATAAAAATATAAATGGCAACTGAATATAATTATTAGCAACGGGAAGCAGAGGGCGAGATATGCAATTATAAATTATTTTTATTGTTGAGTGAGGGTTGTTTGTTAATAATTTTTTTATGAATAATAAAAGAAAGGGATAAAAATGTAACTTTAGTTTTTAAGTTAGGGTGATTATGATTAAAGTAGGGCGATAATTAGCAATCCCTTTTCCTTTAGGAATGTGGCAGGTAAGTATTGATTTTTGTGCTCGTGAATAGAAACGTCTACGTAGAAAATCCCAAAAAATCGGGACGTGCAGTTTCCCATAAATCAACATTAATTTCATATTTTATATTTTTATCCCAGTTTCCGATTATACCCTTTCTTTAATGATAACCATCAAATTAAAAAAATAGTTAGGATGGTGGTAACCCCCTAGGAAGTTAGCACTAGGGATGGCAATGGGTCGGGTTGGGTCGGATTTTGCCAAACCCAAACTCAAACCCATGGGTTTATCCATGAAAAAACCCAGGGTAAAACCCACTGGGTTTGAAAAACTCAAACCCAACCCAACCCGGTGGGTATCCGCGGGTTCATGGGTACCCACGGGTTTTTATCGTAAATAATTTACAATAACAAGTTGCTATCAAAATTAAAGTCAAATATCAATCTCTCAATACAAATTATCCATATATAAAACACCATTCTACAAAATTCAAGCAAATCACAAATTAACTATACAAATTGTTCAACACCAATCTAGAAAACTCAAGAAAATTGAAGCAAATCACAAATTATTCATAAATAACATGATCAATTAAAAGCTTCTTCCTTTCAATTAAGTTTCTTCACTCTCCACTCGATAACATCAACTTCATTCTACACAATTAGAAGGAAAAAATTAGACATGTCTCCACAAACATTAATAAGATTAGTTGTTTGAATATTAAATATACCAAGAAAGTTAATTAGTTGTTCTACCTAAAGTCGATAATTACACAAAATTGTAAAACCAACAGTAAAATCAGTAAAAGCGTAAAAAACGATAAATCGCATATGTTCTCTATTTTTATACGTTTCCACGCATGGTTCATTAATGGTTGCTTATCACCAACAACGACGCCGTTTAATGATGAATTTTGGAAAGAAAAAAAAGCCTGGTCGTTCGCCTACCTCTAGGGCTCTAACTACCGTCGAGAGAGCCAAAAGAACCCTAAATCTACCTTCTCCATCTTCTCCTCAAAACTAGACCTAGTAGTGGCGCGCCTCCGCCCAGACCTCCTTCCATCTTCGCTAGTGCCCGACGGAACTCACCGCGTCTCGCTGTCTGACCCGATTCCGACGGACTGCACATAACCGATCCCACAAGTCGGCGACACTTCTCTGTCTCCAATCTCCACCCTGCCGCCAGTCCAAACTTCATCGGTCACCGCCTCCGGCAGCCGCGCCTGCAACCTTGGAACTTGGAAGGTAAGCCTGGTCTGTCTTCTCTCAATCGCAACCCATAAACTAGTAGGAAAATGATTTTTGTCTGATTGCATTTCGCACAAATTAACAATCTCATAAGGAAGCGATGAGAAGGGATTCAGTTCACGACTGGCTAAATCAACCTTCGTTAAAGTATCAGTAGCAGTGTTTTTCACATTCCCTCTTTTAACGACAGTTTGCTTTGGAGATGCATCCTTCTCAAGCGGCTCGAGGAGATGGACGAATTAGTAGAGCTCTTTCTCTAGATCCATCGCCTTTGTACTGGGTGCTTTCTCCAGCTCACCAATAATTGAGTTCAGTAGTACCTTAATGATCACTGATAGAACCAAGGCCAAGTATCTTTTCTTTTCTTCTTTAGGGGAAGTAAAGCTGCTACCATCCTTATTCTAGTCGGGATACCTTTACATAATAAAATGCAATGGAAATAGTATAAGAGGGTGGAAGTTTGTCGATCATGTAGATGTTTACTTGTACAAAGAAGGACAAATCATTACTAACCCTCCAGCTTTCCCATTCTCGCGAACTTCCGAATCTTTATCACTGCATCAGAGAATGACTCACTGGACAGATTTCTTTGTGCCTGGCACGAAACTTTACTAACTTAGGTTAAATTTATTCACGTGAACAGAAGATAGAAGAGGATGAAGAACCCTTGTTAGTTACTCTACCTCATCATCTTAGGAAAGGGCATTTGCTCTTGGGATGAAGAGCCAGTGGCTCTTCAACTAAAACATTGCCACGTTTTGATTTAATGATCATTTGGATGGAAAAGTTGAAGACAAAGCTTTAATGTAGTTTTTTTTTATTTAATTGATGTTAAAGAATTTGCTTATAGGTTCTTGAAGATAAATGTATGAGAGCCGACTTGGCAATTTGTGATGAGGAACACATTTGGTCGAATTGTGTGGTAATAGGGTTTTCTAAACCCGTGATAGGTTTCAGCTGTTGTTTTGACAGAAAGGGAATTTCTGAGGAACCTAGGCAAAACTATGTGAGCTCTTTGTCATGAATTGCCTTGTTTCATTATGATTAGTGCATAGCAAACCATGTGGCCTATATCATTAACATTTGTTGTTCAATGTCTAGTTGGAGATGCATTCCATTTGGATAGAAGCAAAGGCAGAGGGGAAGCCTGTATCGGGCTGTGAGATTGTTCGGAAGGTCCTGAAGAAAAAGGTGAAGTATGAACCGAAGGATAACCCAAGATCCGCAAAGGAGTTAGAATGTTTTGTTATGGTGGACAACTTAGAATTATTGGTTATGCTGAACAAGGGGTTGGACTGCTATGGAAATGGTTGTAATATTTTTGGTCTTTGTAATCTTTCCATTATCAGGTTGCAATGCAGGAAACAAGGAGTTAAACCACCTTTTCTGACAACTAATACTCGTCATAATATACAGATATGACAAAATATATTCGTCATAATATTCAGTTATGAAAAAATAATGTCGTCACAATAGACACTTGTGACAAAACGTAGTCATCACAATAAACACTTCTGACATAAAATAGCCGTCACAATATATAGTTATGACAAAATATAACCGTGTAATATGACGAATAATTCTCCCAAAGTAACCAGATTATGACAACCGTAATGACAAAATATGGCATCATAACATCTCTGTTTGTCATAATAGACTATCCAGAACCTCAGCTATACTGAAAGCAAATGTGACAACCTTGTTCTAAATTTTTGTCACATTTGACCTATCCTGACGGCGATAAAATGACAAACCTTTGCGACAACACCTTTTGTCATATAATACATAATATGACAAAATGGGTATCTAAAATGACAATATTGCCTCGTCATAATAGACCGAATTTGTTGTAGTAGATCCACAAAAGTGTTACTCTTTTATGAAATCAAATTTTATGAAGACTAATTATGCCCCGCCGCGAAGCGCGGGCTTTCCGTCCTAGTTATTATTACTTGGCCAGTAGCAATGAGGAATGTGATGCAATGTGTCATGCTTTTCCTTGGCATGATAACAACAAGTAGTACAAACGAGCAATTGCTTTTTTATGTGCACGCATCGTAATGCACACGATGGAATTAGGAGAGCTCGTATTGCTCTCTTTGGTTTAGGTGGCATTTGCTGAAAATCAATTGCATACATAATTCTGAGATAAGTTTTATAGTTAGACGATTTATCTATGAGAATAGTGAAATAAAGTTATTATGAATGTTATATAGTGATATTTACTATTAACTTCAAGAGGCTGATTGGGTTTTTACAATAAGAGGTTGATTGGTTGAGACCTACAACTTTAGCATCCATCATCGCTACCTCGTAAATCATAATAGTTTGAAATTGTTTCTGAGTTCCTGCAGTAGATGTCAAGAGAGAGAGAGAGAGAGAGAGAGAGAGAGAGAGAGAAATGGTACCAAATGATCGAACTCAGGATCAAGGTTATGTTAACAAGTAACCTAACCAAAGCCACCATCGAGCATTCCATAATAACTTGAAATTGGTGTAGGCCAAAGAGTAACTCTAAACTCTAACATTATTAGATCTTTTTTATCAATGAAAAACTATAGTACTTCTCTCCTATAGTTGTAGCACCCTCACCCTGTAGAAGATAACAATTAAAAAACGCAAGTACAACAAATTGTTTTAAATATTGGTTAACTGCACGAGATATTCTCAAAGTAATCTTCTTTTTAAATATTCTAAAAATAATGGGTAATAACATCTTCAATCACAATTCAGCAATATTACTATATCCTCCAACTTTTACTACATCCTTTTTCTTTCTCGAGTCACCAGACACTATGATCGTACAATGGGTTCCCCGTATACATTGCATGATTATATTAATAACATTTAAGACATCTACAGTGGTGAGACTTAAATGGATGACCAACATTAGAGCTCAGGAATATCAACTAAAATCGGATCTATCTCATCGTCCTCGAGCTATTGGCCTGCAACACCAAATATCATTTGGTATCATGCAACTCAAGCTTTTCCTCACTTAATTGGACCATCCCAACAACTAGACTGAGATCAGAGATTCGCCTGATCAAATGAAAATATAATGAGTTAACTCGAAGAAGAATGGAAGATAAATAAAAAAATATGTCTTCTAGTAGATGGATACAATAATAGTTATGTCGAAGAATGACAAAAGAAAGAAAAGAAAAAAATTCTACTGTGAACTTGAATCCAAGAGGTTAAGTGGTTGTTCGTTGAAGTAAAAAAATGTACATTCCATCATTGGCATCTTGTAATTTTGCATACCTTAGAATTAGGGTAGGCAACAGAGTTACCCTTGGTTGGAGCACCGTAGGATCATTTCCAAACCATAATCCATCACAAGTAATGAACTTTAGTTCTTTCCTCTTCAAATTGCAAGAGAAGACAACATAACCATAATAATGAGGAAGCATGCACCATAAAAATACAATTTTTGATTTTTTATAATGCTGACCAACCACATGTAACCCGTCACTCTCTAAGACTTTAAATTCGTGATGTCTTCCGGTGACAAGGGTAAACTTATTCAACAACATCTCATAACGTGCCCTCCAACCTTTCTCCCATCCCCAAAATCTCAATGCATCCCTTGGATGACCAATTTCCCTGGCGTGTAGGAGAATCATGTGCAAGGCCTTGGGAGGTCCAAACAGAGGATCGGTAATTGTTGATCTCATGAGCATCTATAAGAGTTTGGTCATCTCGTGGGCGAAAAGGATTTCATTTGACAACTTTCCTTTGTCTATTCTTCCAATACAACTTCCCATTGTGTGAAACTACAACTTTATCATAACTTGAATTCGGTGCTGATCGACTAGCACGATCAAGACGCAGTGAATTTCAACTTTCGTATTTTGAAGAGAACACATCCAACCAATTGTAATACATTCGCACCATGCAAAATTGCTACTCCAAATCATGAGTGAATGATTTCTCTTCAAATTCCCTTGTATCTAGAGAAATAGAATTACAGGGATCGCACACTAATCTTGTAGTAAGATGCCTTCCACTGGGCCTTCGAGGTGCTAGAGGAAGGCAAACCCATTGCTTCATGAATGGATTGTAGATGAAGTATGTTCTATCAAATTTGTCCTTGTTGCTGGTGTACCCCATTCTCAAAGCTGATTAAGAGCAAGTTGTTATGAAAATGTTCACGTATACTATGTTTCTTGCAACACAAGTCATATATAGAAACAAAATGAACAAAAATTTAAGGAGAAGAATTGATACTCATGCATAGAAAGTTATCAAAACATGCGTAAACACGGTCCGAGCCAATAGAACGCACTATTTCTCTTTAAAGAATTTAGTTCCCCTCTATGGTACCCAAGGTCATGGAACTATTTCTCACTGGATAAAATGGACGTACCTTTTCTGGCATACCGATCCTTGAAACCCCAAAAAATCAACAAACGCAACAAATGACGAGAAGTCGTACGACTCTGTTTGCTTGTATGCGCTTGTAGGGAGGAAAGTGCAATGAAGAAGAAAACTATTTTTCTTTCTTTCATAAAAAATTATATTGGGAAAAACTTCTGTATGAAAACATAGGGTTGGAGCTATTTATAGAAAATGAAGGGGTATTGTGTGAAGGGATGTGACTCTTCGAGTGGGTGGTTACACCCCAACCATTGCAATTGCTCATTAAAAAATTCTCAACCACGACATCGGTTCGGCCCATGATAGTTGGACTGGTTAGTTATTCCAATTGTCACATCAATTTGGTTCAACTCGGTTATGGTGGGTTACACAAACCAACATAACCAATTATCGAAGAGATTTAATGAAATAAAATCGACCAACCGAGGCCACTTTCCCACATCTCACCTATATGGTATTTCAAGAGCTTCTCTTATCTCATTCCCCTTTCATTCCCATTCACACCATTCAAAATTCCAACACAAGTCCATGAAGCAATCAAGAATTAGAAGCAATAGGGGTCGAATTTTGTTTCTAGGCATGGGTAGGATGAAGCTACTTATACCAATTTATGGGAATCCATGGGACTCAGAATAGGTGGTTCTGCTCTTGCGATGGCGGCGAAGGATTTGCATTGGAGAGGAAAGGAGAAGGGAGTGAAGATGAGAGAGTTTCAACGATTGCAGAAGGATTTGTATTGGAAGGCGAATAAGGATCTCTATGAGGAGTTCGTCGTCTTCGAGTTTGCTAATGGAGTAGTCCGTGGTCGCCATGGCGATGGCAGGCTTGTAGAGGATGAGATTAATTGGGAGAAAAAATAACAGAGTGTCGAATGAAGCACACAAATTCCTAACCCCTAGATTAGTTAATAATTTATTTATAAGTCTGCTGTTTTAAATTTGCCTTCTTTAGGTTGTTATATCATTATATGTATTGGGTAACACAAGCTCGACACTGCTGGCCTAGTAGGTTAGTTTTGGAACCCTTTCGGCTTAACCTAATCGAAATCTGCCGTAGGTGGACGATGACTCCAATCTTCTGCTCCACTGGTGGGATCTTCTCCAATATTTGTCATAAGGGAAGGGGGAGAATGAGGGTTGGTGAAGGGGGAAACGAAGCTTGGTCCGAGCTGGGGAAGTGGGGAAAGCAAGGTACATAGGGTAGCCTGGATAAGGGGTTGCTGTTGCTGAGAACTAAAACGTTGTCGCAATGAGATACATGAGTTGGAAATCCAAAACGCATAGCGACACTTAAAAGGGAGTGAAAAGTCAAGATTACCCATCCGGGAAACACTCTCCTTCCAGCAAATTCAAAATGGAGAAAAGTTGGAGCATGAATCTCCATCTTATATTTTGTTGTAGATAATAATTTAAAATTTTAATGATGAAATGAAATTTATCTTATATGTATATATTAAAATATATCTCTCATAAAAGAAAACCTACCTAACCCCGTAAATCACTCATTATTTCCCTTCCCTCTCTCTTTCTTCTCCCTCTTTAAGGGTCAGACCCAGGGTTTTTCGGAGGCCATTTTGATTTTTGAAATATGACTTTAGCCGAACCGGGTCCAACCGAGGGGTCGGTAGGGGTTTCATAGCCTTGGTATATAGGCTATATGTTCCCTAGTTAGCATGTCTATGGATGGTAACTAGTCGGTTCGGAGATTGATAGTGTATATCCATTAGCATACTTTAAGTGGTTCATGTTGTATCTATATTCATACTTGTTCTTGATTTAAGTAGTAAACAAAAATCATACTTATTTATGTTCGAGTTTCGGTTAGTAGATGATTAATAGTATATATTGCAAATGCCAAATATCTTGTGAGAGAGAATGATGATTCATAGAAAAATGTACTTATGAATTTCTAATCGAGCGACTTCGAGTTGGATAGTACAAAAATTATGTCTGTTCATTACCTATAATGTTCGGGTGTGGATACCACCAAGTATTTGGTTTAATTAGGGAATTACCATATTTAATTGGATCAGGTTCAAATGATTAACCATGTTAGTGGATGTTTTTTAATAGGTCTCAAACCTCATACCAAGTAGTCATCACCACAAAACATATTGCTTGACAATGATTTCTTTATATCATCAACTAAATATTTTCAACCTTACAAGAGACACTTTTTCTTCTACCAAATGCATTTGCCCCCTTAAGATATCGAGTTGCACTACAGAATTCAGACAGAAAAAAATCCGTCTCCCTTTGCTCATCATCCAACACCTATATAACATTCTATTTCAAGTTTAGAAGAAGATAGTTTTCAAAAAGTTTAGAAGAAGATAAAGTATAACGAGATAAAAATGGAATAAAATAAAATAACGCAATTCGTCTTCCGATCCCTCTTGAGTTCACAAGGTTGTTACTTGATAGACGGTTTGGTTGAATTGAAGTCTAGTGTAGGTAAATTTTTGTAGTTTGGAATTGCAGGAGATAAGAGAGCAATTTTTTATTAAAACTCTATCAAACTACATTCATGCTATTTTCGATAAACTAAAATTTTTTATCAAAGAACAATTTTCTATTGGAACTCCTTCCAACTCATTTATGCAATTTTTGATAAGTTAAGAATTTCACTGCTGCCGTCCTCAAATTCATGATCATCAAATAACATAATGATGACGACTTTGAAGAAAACTTTACAGATGAACAATTTATGACTTTTGTGAATGTTGAATAACTACATCGAACGTTTCTAATCGAACACTCAATTTTGCGACAAGATCCATCAACAACAATGCCATTCAGAGCGATCAATTGCTTTGTGTTCTAACCCGTTCTACCTCCAGTTGTCACTTGATTCGCATCAAGAAATCCAGCTTAAACTGTAACTAGCCTATGTTAAGAAACTAACCTGATTACCTGAATCTGGTTCCTTGAGCCCCTTAGGTAGCACAGAACTCCCTGCAGAACACAGAACTCCATTCTACTGTAACAACTCAGAATGACTGCTCAGTTCCTGGATGAAGGATTTGAGAAAACGAACCCCTCGCCCCCAAACTCTATTACCACGTTGACACATGACCACAAAACTTACTGCTACACAAATTATTATAACCATGATCTGATCAACCATATTTTACTAATAATATAATATATCTTCAACCTCCCTGCAGCATATACTTTCTCTTCTACTAAATGCTATTTCCACTGATGAGAATATTTACTAGACAATAAATTAGAACATTGGATATCGAACTCGAAAATACAAGATAATGCTTTCTGTAACAAGGTTGCATGAAGATGAAGGTAACAAGATAAAAGGGTTAAGGAACAATTATTCTCCTAATTATCATCTTCATTCACAAGGTTTTCACAGTCTAAAATTGTTGTAGATCAGATATCAATTCTCGGTGGGAACACCATTCTATTACATTGCTTATCGCGATAAGCCAAGAACTCCAGCTCTTTCATCCTCAAATTACACGAGAGGAGAACATAACATTCTTTATCGGGATGAAAAGCTGTAAGATATATAATTTCGGGCTTGTGTGAATGCTGACCAACAACATTGAGCGCCTCTAACTCTGAGCACTTAATTTTACTACCCCATTTGTCGGCAGCAGCAATGTTGTACTTCAACGAGACTTCATAATGTCTCCTCCAACCTTCTTCTTTTTCTAGTCTCCAAACACTCAAACTATCCATTTCGCTGTCCATGTCAATCATGTACAGAACACCCTGCGAGCTGCAAATGGAGGTGGAACAATTTGACGCACGCTTGGGTTTAACCCAGCTCTCGATACCCTGTAATCTCTCGTAGTTTGGAATCGCGGTAGGCCAGAGATCCATCCTTGGTTGGAAAACCATATGATTATAGTGCTGTCTTCCACGAGCCAAGAACTCCAACTCTTCCACTCTCAAATTGCACGAGAGGATGACATAACGATCACTATTGGGATAAAAACCTTTCAGATAGATAACTTCCGGCTTCTGTGAATGTTGACCCACGACAACAAGCCTCACTAGCTCCGAGCACTTGATATCGAGACCGCATTCGTCAATAACAACACCACACATTAACTTCTTGAACGACACTTCGAAATGCCTCTTCCAGCCTTCTTCTTCTTCTTCTTCTTCCAGCCTCCAAACGATCAAGCCATCCACTTGTTTCACCCGGCCTGGAGGCCGAGTACCTTCCATGTTAATAATGTACAGAGCACCCTGCGAGACACAAATGGAGGGGGACTGATGGGATGGCAAACGGATCAAAGTTCGAGGACGATTATCATTCTCCAGGCGAAAAGGATTCCACTCAACCACCTGACCCATCCAAGTCGTCCAGTATAGTTTTCCATCAAACGAGACTACAACCTTGTGTAAGTGCCTCAGCCAATCTGATGGGTTGTAATCCAAATCAAGAACCACTTTCGTCCATTCAACCGAATTCGAACAGAACACGTCGAGGATTACAGCAATTGGATCTTCTCGTCTATACATACGCACCACGCGAAATCGATAGTCGGAACTATGAGTGATTACTTCTCCTTCCCCGTCGCCCGAATCAAGAGTAATAGAGTTACCGGCCTCGCATACTAATCTTGCATTCTCACATCGATGTTCCAGCGGAGGCGCTAAAGGAAGGGCTACCCATTGCTTTGTAAACGGATTGCAGAGGATGAATGTTCGGCCCAGTTCGTCGTACTTCCACTTGCTGAACCCGACCAAGAGCAGGTCCTTGAAGCAATCCGAAACATAGGAGCGGGATCGGATTTCATCGCTAGGCACAGGTAGCAAGCTAGACATCAATTCGTCACAATCTGAGGGAAGTAGAAGTGGGGGTTCGCCGGCGGAAATAGTCCGCTGGTGAGAAACCAAACGGCGAGAGAAGTAAGGAGCGGAGATGATGGAATTCCAGCGCTTGCAGATGGATTTGCAGCGGAAGGCGGATCTAGGGTTTGGAAGGCGGATAATAACATCCACCAGCAGATCATCTCCGAAGTTGCTGATGGAGGCAGGGGTGGTAACTTGTCGTTTCCGGCGTCCGTTTGCAGCCGAGCGGCAGTAGTTCTCGGCTGCCATGGCTAGCCGTCGACGCGGAGGTTAGGAGAAAAGAAGACAGAGCTCCTGTATTTGGCGGACGGACAGGAATCCAGAATCCTCCAATTACTATTTTATTTTTCCGTAGTGTACCTGCATTCTGGACCGATACAACTCGTTTATAACATGTCTAATTTGTAGAATAATTGTTTTATATATTTTATATATTAATGTATTAATAAATATATAATTAGTTGAGAGACGAAGTAAAATATTTATAAATATTTTAAAATTAACTTACTCGTACCTTGTTTATAGTCGCAGTAGGTTTAGTACTAGGATGCATATGTGCAAAATTAAATATGTCATCTTAATTTTCAGTGAGCCACTTTGAAGGGTGATATTAATTTTTTCATTTTATTTACTTTTTAAAGTTGTTAATTTTTTTTTGTTTTACATTAAATTTTAAATCTTTTTGACAAATGAAATCGTTTTATTGTGATTTACTAAATTTTATCAATTTTCAAAATATTTCAATAAAACAAATTCCAAACCACTCATTATCACTTTATACCACATTCGTTTGTAACTCAATTTAAAAAATATATATATAAAAAGAACGAGATTCGATATATTTCTGAAAAAATTACCATCATAGTAGAAGGTGGTAACTGATAAGTGGTAGGTGGTGAATAGGTTAGACTAACAGGCTATATTTAGCCTCCCAAGCTTTCAAATGTGTACTTTTATCTTCAGAAATACATTTTTTTCTAACCCTACAAACTTCCAAGTTTAGTTTTCTATCCCATTTTTTCAAGTTTATTCAATAAATCATACTTATTTGCACCCCATATTTTGGTGGGTTGGGGAAAGAAAAGGAAAAACATTTCTCCAAATTTGGCCCCCTTGGACAAAGCCTTATAGACGTCGTTTATTCATAGCAGCCCGCTGATTGGCTGCATATTTGCCTGACTAATTATGCTGACTCCGATAATTTGCTATTGGAGTAAATAAAAGCTGAAGTTTATTGTATATAAGTATTGAACATGAAGCTCTACAATTCTCCACTCTCTGTTTTCATGTTTTGGTTGCCATGTTAACAAACCACTACCCCGTGTGAGAAGTTGATGATGGTACAAAGTACAAACAATTATACAGTTCTGGCCGAATCCTCAGCAGCCAAGGAGAAAGCTTTATTCACTAGTCCAAAAATGGGGGAAATGGTGGAGAAAACACGGTACGTTGATCGTTGTGGAGTTGTGTATATTCAAGATGACTTGACGAACCTCTGCGTCAGCTTCTCTACTCCTACCCTGCAGTCGCCGGCTACTCGTTTCACCCCTTCCTTCACCGTCGACCCAAACTCTGCAGTGCTTTGCTGCATCTCCTCGAGTGAGCCACTTGCACTTTCCTTCACTGCAGTGCTGAACTCTGTTACCTTCGAGACAGCAGCTTCTTTAGCTTGTTCGGCTTGAGCTCCAGTCTTTGAAGCCCACTCTCTAAGAGCTGAAATGAAGGTCAGGATCTTCTGCACGATGGTGTTGATGATTTCTTTTGATTTTCCCGTCACTCTAGCGGACAGGAGCTTGAGCTTGTCGGTCAAGGTTTCCGCTCGGGCGACTGTTTCTTCGGCGGAGAATTGCTCGGAGGCAGACACCCATGTTCCGGCAGCAGAGGTCTCTTCTTCCTGGAGGTCGCTGTCGACGACTACTTTGATCCCTTGTTTCCCCCACCTGTCGCGGGCTTCTTCGAGGGCTTTCGCTTGGTCTCTTGCTCGTTTAGCCTCGTCCTCAGCCCAAGCCCTGAAAAGTGAGACACGAAGATGGTGCCAATTTGATTGTTAGAATAAGTGTTTTGAGAATGAGTTGATTACAACGTGTTTAAAAAAAATAAAAATTTGTGAATCGAGACGATTCATTGTCATAACTCATAAATACACGTATTTCTTGAGCACATCTTTCTCACACGGGACAGTCATAAGTTATGCAATATGAAATATTGAGCAGTGAAATCTGGAAGCATTACCTAGCCATGGACAAGGCTCTACGCTCAACCTCCAACTCATACTGGAGACGGGAAACCTCCTGCTTTTCTTCCTCTGCCTGTTTCTGAAGCTTGCTGATCCTTTCCTTTTCATACGATATCTCCACCTTATCCTTCAAAAGGTTTTCCAATTGCTCCTCCATCTCGCCTCTGATTCTTGTTAGAACCTCCATTTCCGATTCGATAGCAGCACGTTCCTTTACTAGAGAAATATTGTCTTCCTCCCTCTGAGCCTTTAGCTTAGCTAGTTCACTCTTTGCCTCTTCAGCCATTCTCTCCACAGCATTAATCTTTTCCCTCTCTATGGAGAGGTCCTTCTCAAAGCTAGCATTGATGTCCTGTTCGACTTCAGCCACTATGGCATTATGGGCAGACACTGCATTTTCGGCCATGGATTCTGCTTCAATGCGAGCGAGCTCCTCGCTAACTAAGTCGGAAGCTTCACCAAGTGCGAGAGCTATGGCAGCTTGAGCCTTTGTAACAGGTTTATCTGGTTGGAAGAGCCTTGTGCAACCTGTGAACAACAAGAGAGAGGAAGAAGGCCGTGATGAGTTATTCAGGACGAACAAGGGAGAGAAAGAGAGAGATGGAAGGTGATGATGATTTATCCAAGACGAACAAGGGAGAAAGAGATATGGGAAGGGAGATGGAAGATGAAGACTGACCAAAAGCAAGAGAGACTATTCCTTGGTCTCCTGATGATAAGTCGGCTACTAGTGCCGGCCATGCATCTGGATGAATTCTATCGATGTCTTTGAAACCGGAGACTTGATACAAGATCTGCATATGACAATGTATCATACAGATTTATGAGACTCATTGCCTAAAGAGCATCAGAAGTAGAAAACAGGAGAAATTTTAACGCCAGACAACCTTTTTATCAGCTTCTGGAAGTTGTCTCTTCTCCAAGGCCACCTTCCAACTTACAAGATCCTGACGTGATAAAGGGCTGCATTATAAGCGCTCATGAGCATACCCAAGTAGAAGAAGACTGCTTTACAGAAAAATTGAATACTCATGATAAGTTCACACAAAAGGCTTAGGCAATCACCTTTCAGGGGAGAAGTGAAATGGACCTTCTTCCTCTTCTACTGATGCAGACTTCAAATCAAGGCTTGACAGCTTGCTTGAAATAAGTCCTGCTTCAGCCAAACCTGAAATACTTAACTTATTTAGGGACCACACGGTCAATAGAGCTTCATCAATCATATTTGCAAGGCAAAAAATCCTGAATTACAGTTTTCTCACCTTGAATGGATGCAAAGTCGGGATCATCAGGAGTAACATCATCAAATGCCAGTTCAGTAACATTCTCTATGTACATGGCGGGATATACTTTTGATACAGGGTTTCTTCAACAATGCATAAAGAAAAAGTCAATCCTGAAATTCTATAGTTTGATAGGAGCCATTTTACATTTAAGAAGAAAAACGATTCACCTTGAAAGACCACTGGCAGAAATCAACCAGCGAGCATATTCACGACGTGAGCATAAATCACCAGGTTGAGCATCAGCCTCAATAACCTGGAACAAAAGGTTCAATAAATAGTCCGTCTCGCTTGCAGTCTGTATAGTCAAGCTTCGTGATATAGACACAAAAACCAGCAACAAATTGTACCTTCAGAACTTGCAGGGCTGCAAGTGTTTGACCCTGACCTTGATCAATAGCAGCAGGAACCAGAAGCTTGCCAGGTGGCACACGGAGAGCCTCAAAAACTGCAGATGGAGCAGGTATGCCCACAGAGGAGAAAGCACTCAAGGGCACTTGTGATTCACCAAACAATCTACTTTCATCTGGCTCAGATAAAATTCTCTCTAGCACATTTGTGGAAGCAGATGATGAAGGCAAAGATGTTTCAGGAGACACGTTTTCTTGCAAGTAATTCACATCTACAGTTGAAGTAGTACTCTCCATTTTTAACGGTACAGTTTCACTCTGGTCAAGGTTCTCACTTGGTGAACTGTCAGAAACAAGTGCAGCATTTGGCTCCACAACTTCATCAACCACAGATTGAGAGGAAGTCAAGGAAATGGAATTTCCTTCAAACTTCAAGGCAGACAAATCCACAACTTCATCGATGTTACTGTTCACTGAATCGGATTCAGCGCCAGGCTTATCAACTACCAAGGTTTCTTCAGCCACAGCAACTGATTGCATAAGACTTGAGATGCTTCTCCCGCTTTCAATTTCAGCACTCAACTCAGTCTGGGAAGAGTAGGACTTCATCTCACGCACAACCGAATCATCATCAATAGACAAAACAGTTTCTAGCTCTTCATCCGCGGAAGCATGAATAGCTGCAACAGCCGAGCCAATAGACGATTCACCATTTACTTCTGGAGAAAGCTGATAATCATTACCAAGCTTATTTTCACTTGGCATTTCATCAAGTTGAGGCGATGAAGCTATATCTTCCTCAGTCTCAAGGCCACTTACACCAGTCTTCCCATGATCTTCTGCAGTTGTATCATCCACAGCTCTATCATCGTCCTTCTCGGATGACAAAAATGCTTCCTGTTGAGGCGTTAATGGCTCCATATGTTGATCGGGTCCTGTTTATTGCAACATAAATTTAATCATACACTAATATTTGACATCATATCTTACCTTTGAGACATCAAAAATTGAGGAAATTATCAAAAAAGAGACTCCAAATTTTAGAATTTCACAAGCAGCAAGTCAACGACTTACTACTTGATGTGCTCCGTTTGTTAAGCGCTAAGCCGGCCAATGTAACGCCAGCGACCAAGACGAGCCCAGCTGCTCCGGCGGTCACATACCCTGAAAGCAAACTACTCTCAACTACTTATTCTGGTCCAGGATATGGTAGAGCAGTCGATTAACTAGTGAAACGCACACGATCATAGATTTTCTCAGGCACCAAAAAGGTCTCCATCTCGTACCTCCAAACCAATTCTTCCCTTCGGACTTGGACTGATCTTCTCCATTGGCGGAATCGGACCATCCAGCGAAATTATCCTTGGTGGAGGACGAGGAGGAGGAAACAGCCCAGGAGCTCCAATTGCGAGACCGTCCCGTTCCGCTCTGAGCTACACAGAGTAGGCGAACATTACGATTGAGCTTCCCTGGACGACCTCGCACCAGAAGCGCCGGACTTGAAGCTCCTCGACATTTCCCGGAGTTGAAGGCTAATCGAAGCTGAGGGCAGCTCGGCGACGCAGCGGACGCCATGGAATATCGCAGAAGAGTTCAGCAATCGACGACGCAAAAGGGGAAGCTGGGTGATTGGATTGGGAAGGGGAAGATTTCTAGGGTTATTCCTTTCTCAGTGAGCGTCCGGTGTGTTGAGTGGGGAAGATGGAGATATCCGATAATGGGATTTTTTTTTTTTTGGCAACGCCTTTTCTTTTTTCTATAATGTCGTCTCTCCACCTATGACCTACCTAATCGAAGCAGTGACTGTAGGAATGGCAATGGGGCAGGTCCGGAGCGGATTTCTTGGCAGGTCGGGTTCAGGTCGGGTAATTTATCACGGGTCGGGACAGGTCGACCCAATGGGTATGCAATTTATATGAAAAATATTAGAAATATTCGTTGTTTTTATTATAAGACCAAGGAAACAAACAATATTATGAGAAATATAGTTAAATTATTGGAGAAATTGAGGTTTTCACTAATTTACGTCTTTATTATAGCTAAGATTTGATGTAATAAAAGAGAAATCCTAAGTAATTTGACTAAAATTACGTGTAATTTAGACAAGAACGGGTCGAGAATGGGGCGGGTCAGGACAGGTCGGGTCGATGAGAGTACCCATGCCCGCCCCGCCCCGCCTACGGGGCGGGTCGGACCCGCCCCAAAACAGGTCAAACAGATCGGGTAAAACGGGTCAGGTCAAAATTGCCATCGACTGATAGTTTTTTCTGTTTTCGCTTTTCTTTTTATTATTTTTTCGAGGAATGCAGAATCCCACCGGCTGGACGTCATTTTCAGTTTGGACTTTCGAAATTTTGCGACGACAACAAAATAAGGCGTGAACGCTGCCGTTTTCGTGCCACTGCACCCATGCCCTGGAACTTGAAGTCCGAAGGCTACACCATATTCTCGTTCTCAGCCTCTGAAAAAAGGACTGTGGTCTATGTGATTTCCAACGACTCAAAATCATCCATTATTTACATTCAACATGATCTTATGGAAGTATTTGTGGAATCTTCTCGTATTTGTATAAAATTAGATATCTCAAACAAAACAAAAAATAGTGAAAGTGTATAATAAGAGATATCACGATGTAACAAAAATATCCTTTCGTTAGAAATGTTGTTTAGTCACCATCGATAACTGGGTGCGTAGTGACCCAATTACCTCTTATTGTAATTCAAATTTAATTCTCTTTGTGCAAACGGATTAAAAAAAATCTCTAATCTAACTTGCATGTTGACCACACCACCGAGTCTGGCGATCATCTTCACCTCCGCCGTCCACCAACTTCTCCCGACGGTCGGCGCCCACCTACTGGCTACTGGTGCGCTGCTAATCCTTCGGCCCCAAGCTATTCCGCCAATACCTACCTGATCGCATAGGCAGTGGCAGACTTCGGCCGGTGGTGGCGAGGAGCAGAACACAAGCACAAGACTGCTTGCAATTCCCTCATTTTCTGCTCCCTCATATACGACGACATATCAGTAGGGATGAAAATTGTTCTAACCCGTCCCTGACCCTGTCCGACCCGTCGCTAAAGGGTCAAGATATATAACTGACACGTCCCGTCCATGTCTCCTTCTTGACCCTGTCTGACCCTCAAGGGTTGCGACGGGTCAGTGGGTCAACCCTAATTAACACACTACTTTTTTACAAATTACGTTTTGGTATGCAAAATTATTTTTTCTTACAATTTAGTACCTAAAATTTATTTATTTATACAAATAATTCCATAAATTTTGATGGTAAAGTTGCGTTTTGGTACCCAAAATTTTTTATTTTTACAAATTAGTACCTAAACTTTTAAAACTTTACAAAAAAGGTCCAATGTTTTTTTTTAGATATTTGTTGTTGCGGTCCTAAGTTGTCCCGATCCTACCCGTTCCTTAGAGGGTCAAAAGCTGACTCGTCCCTAAACTGACCTTATAGACAAACTGATTCGTCCCGACTCTCAGGGACAGGACGGGTCAGTGGGCTTTTAGAGTCAAATTTACACCCATACGTAACAGGACGGGACTGTGGCCCACAAAATAATAATTGAATATTGGTTCTTTCTAGGACCATGTATATTGGGTAGATGGAGAGTGGAAGTAATAATGTTTTTGGTTGAAGCAATGGTTTCATTCATGCACTAAGGATTCTTCGAGGGACGCTCTCCTTGCCTGCTGCAGCTTGGTCGACGACATGAATGAATTAGGAAGGGGTTGGGTTTTCATCGACAGACGACAGCGGCAGGGGGAGAGATGGTAGTAAAGAATCAGGTGGGGGTAATTAGGTCATTCCCTACCCCAATTAACGGTGACTAGACAGAATCATTGACAAAAGAGTATTTTTGTTACATCATGATATTAGAAGAATATATTTGTAAAAAAAAAATACATACGCAAGTTGTTAATTTGTAATAATAGAAGGGTACAAAATGTTATTAACCAACAGGTTAGTACCGATTAAAACCACTAAAATGCGAGCCGCACGTACTTTACCGCCGATTCATACACCGGTTCGGTTCCGACAACATTGCTTAACAGGAATACTAAGTAGCAATTCAACTAACAAATCTCAGCAGTAAATCTGAAAACGACTAACAAATCCCAAGCACCAAACAATTACACTCAACAGAATACCAAAGCTAGCAATTTCAATAGTAAATGACTAACAAAGCCAAACGAAGTACTAAACATAATTCTACAATTCTACTCCAATAAAATACCAGAAGTAGCAAATCAACCTCAATATCAACAATAACCTTGGTACTGTCGTTAATCCCTCCACGATTCTCTTGGTTAAGTATTGACTGCTATATCAAAGGCTGCAGGGGGCACCGGGAACACAAGCAACCAAAACACATCAAAATTACATATATATCCTACCATCTCAAATTCCAATTGAAAAAATACAGATCTAAAATACAAAAGAGAAAGAAAAAAAAGCAATAACATACCAGATACTTCAGATTCAGCATTAACAGGAGCATTCATTGGAGGCACCTGCTGCTGCTGCTGCTGCACAGGTAGAACTCCAGTAGGAGCTGGCTCAATAGGAATATTGGCCTGGGGATTAGCATTCCCACCTGATACTTCAAACAATTTCGAATTGAAAAAATTAAAATAAGAAACACTTGGTTACTGTCAAGGATGTAAAGAACAATGAGAAGACAGTGTCTATTATCCTGACCTATATTAGCATTAGACTGATTCAAATGTTTTACTGACTTACCAAACTTCAATTCAACAAGCTTCCGATACAAACAAGCGGTATAACCAGTCACAGCACGGTAGGAAATGCCGCGGGGGATAACATGTGCTAGATACTCATCACACAGTGTGCACTCGGATATGACAGCATTAAGAATATCTGCACCTAAATTCACAAGATCAAATAACACCAACAGTATACAAATTTAGCACAAAGACACATTACAATTATTCAGTAGTTCATTATATAAATTTAGCACTATCAGCAGTTCATTTAAGCAAACATTCAGACAAAATTACCAAACCTTGAACATTAGCTCCTGGAACAAGGACTTGAAGGTGATCATCCAAAACAGAGAGATTAGCAAGGGATAGGTTAACCTCATTGGGCACTACACTTTCATCAACAAGACTAAGCTTCTTGGCTACAAGAAGCTGATGGAATTGGAGTGCCCGGCCAAGGATATCAGGCATCTCAGGAAACTGGTGGATCACGTTAGCTACTGAAACCAACTCTTCACTGAGCGCAGTTTTAAGCGCAGCTGATGTTGGAACAACACTGAATTGTGCAGATGCCATCAGATGAAAAACGCCAACTCTTAAGAAAGACAAACGATCCTGAAACCAATAAAAAATGGAACTTCAATTAAAAGCAAGAACAAAACCAGATCAGCAAAAAACAGGACAACGACCACCACAATCATCGCAATACAATGAAACGACAAGAAAAGAAAAGAAAAGAAAAAATCTCGATCTAGGAATTAGAGATGCAGAATCAGGGAAACGCGCTAATATTTTAATGTCGCAAAACAGAACGACCGGTTCAATCATCTCTATACGTAATACGTCTAAAGGCAGACTAATCACATGAGAGGCAGATCTAGCATTTTTAAAGACGAAGAACCATAGGAAGAATGCTGAATTCGTGGACAAAAAGAACACTAATAATGCCGTAAATAAAATCGGAAGAAGCAACCGCAGAACTAGTATTTGGAGACGAGGAATCATAGGTAGAAAACTAAATTCGTCGACAAAAAGAACACTAATTCTGCACGCACACTGCGCTAGACAGAGAAGCCATGGATTAAAACAGAGCGAGAACTTACGAACAGTGGAAATCGGAATGAAAACAGAGAGCAGAGGTTGTTCTCCTGCTTACGGAAAATTGGAGTCTGGAGAGGACGACTGTAAATACTAAATATATTTTTTTTTTTTTGGGTAATCACTGTAAATACTAAATATGCCGCTAGTTTCAACTATTAGGATTTTAGCGAGTAAATCCGAATAACAATTACTGGGCTACAACACATTTAACAAGCGAGCCCGGTAACTTGAATACAAATGGTCTCATAATACTCTCATTCGGTTTACTGGGCTGCAATCCAGTGAGAGCCCAGTAAAAATTGCTTTTATGTTTAGAAACAAGAAAATGACTGAATTGAAATGAAATAGACGCACCAAAATCCCAAACTGGGCTGTAACGAAGTTAGAAAAGAAGCCCAGCCAACTAAAATCTTTCTTTCACATAAACCACAACACATATGACTAAAATAACTTGAAGAGAAGTAAACGAAGAACCAACTTGGTTGCTGGAGATCTCATCTCACCCAGAATAGAAGTACCTCCCGATCTTCAAAGAGAATGAATACACGTTTCAACTCGGATGTTCAAAACAAGGGATGGTAAGAACCATCAGAAAAGAAGAGAGCATTTTCATGAGGAAAGTATTGCTCCGATTACTCATATCAAATGAATTTAACTACAAGAGGGAGGGAGCTTCAAGTTAGAAGAATTTAACTACAAGGGGGAGGAAAGGTAGGGGTACACGAATAACAACAAAGCTCTAATTATATGAAGAAATGGCGTATTCGCTGTTGAGCCTTTCTTTATTTAATGGAACGAATAAAGGTAAAGCAATAAATAATAAACTAGTCTATAGCCCGCCCGTTGGTCGTAATTGTTTAAGGAAAATGGAGTTACAATATCTATAATGGTAGTGTCGAGAAATGAGTCTTGTTTTATATTATCATAAGATTGTTGCAATTTTACAATTCGTTGAAGACGAACATGTAATTTGAATGAACATTCACAATAAGTTAGAAATAAAGTCATTATTTAATTAAGGGAAAAAGCATATCATTCACACACGTATTGTAAGGATGGGGAGGAATTAACAATTTCAGTCCGTGTACCCTCTGTGATGATAGGTAACGTCTGTCGGAAATCACCTCCAAACACAATAGTCATACCTCCAAAAGGCTTCAACTCAGAATCAACATGCTTAACTCGGAAAATATCCCTCAATGTCCTATCTAGGGCCTCTATGTTGTGTTTATGAGCCATCGGTGCCTCATCCTAGATAATAGGTGAAGCATTGAGAATCAATTCAGCTACCTCAGAACCTTGCTCAATATTGCAAGTTGATTTTGTATCACAATCCAGGGGAATGTGAAATCTTGAGTGTGCAGTTCTTCCACCGACCATGAGCAGTGCAGCAATACCAGATGAAGCAACACATAATAATATCCTCTTCTCAAATCTTAATTGCTCACAAATTGCTCGCCACAGAAATGTATTACCAGTACCCCCAAATCCATCCACAAAAAGCATTTACCCTCATTGGTATAAACAGAATGTAATACCATATCGTAAGCGATTTGTTGTTCTCCATTCAACGGTCTACAATGCCGATCCTCAGAACAGTCTAAGTCACCGGGTCCATAATTCATCTCCATATCCATCAGCCTGTTTACCGTATGTGAACGCAAACACTGATCGGGAACAGGCAACCCAGGGAAATCTGCTAATGACTTCGAAAATCTCTCCATCAATTTGCAATATGAATAAGGCACAACTCCTTAATTTCATCCTCCGACAAATTCAACTGGGGTAAATTCAGCTCTCTACGCCGTGAATGCAAAATGCTTTCACTTAGTAATTCCCAATTCTTTAACCAAAAAGAAGTCACATCAGCCACCTGACAATGAATAAGAATTGTGACAAAAAGTTTTCTAAGTTTATAACCAGAAGCCCAATGCGAAGCTTCTTGTACACAATCATTCCATTCAGAATCTCTGGATAACAGTCCCCGAGCATAACATGCTTTTTGGAATGTCTCATATACCACCCCATTCACTGTTCTAATATCATCATAAGAACAACAACCCCTAACAACATGCAATAGCATTCGCAAATAGTACCGCTCCTTTATAGATGGGTAGCAGTAATATAATCTAGCAATGCATGTACCTTTCTTGCGTTGCTGCCACTTCTTGTATTTTTTATTCCATACATAATATTGTGGCATCTCCGCAAAGGTATATTTCCATGCATCCATTGACTGAAGATTGAGATCCATCCATGCTAACAACATTGAGGTTTGAGAACTGCTAGACTCAACCGCTTCCTCCATGTTAGATTCAACATTTGAATACACTGTATTCTCCCTAGGCAAATGAGAGGACACACGAAGTACTGTTGGGGAGTGAGTGTATATATCAAACCTAAAAATTCTCCAACATGCTTCTCCCGATGTGATGTAACGGGCATCCATGAATGCCTTTATTTCATCAATTTGCACAATCGTAGTTCCACGATTCCGACCATCCATAGCCGAAGCTGTTTGTTGTGCAGCTACAGTGACCATTGCACGATCCTCGAGTTTGTTGATGTACTTAAACAAATATTTAACAGCCATATATAAACATCAAATAAAACCAAGTAGTAGATGTTAGATAGGGAAGTAGGAAAAAGTTGTATTACATTTTTTCTTAAATGTGACTTGTATTAAATAAGAAACCAAAACACAATACGCAAAGTACAGAGAACAAAAGGCAACAAATGGATCACAATAGCTTATCCAAGGGGCAAAAAAAAAAAGAAGAAGGAAAACACTGCAAAGAATATTACAAATATTACAGAGTTGCGGGAAGAAGTCACACCAATAAGATAAAACTGGATTTATAAAATAAATAAAAAAAAGAGAAATCACACAAATATTGGTTTGATTTTTATTCATCTTTGGAAATTAAATCATAATTAATATGCATGCATAAAGTTAATAATGAGTGTAGCATATAAATATACATATAGCCTGTCATTAAGAATCTGAGTTTGGTAATATAATAAAGGAAACAACGTCATATAGATTAATACGATTTACTTCAGCCATACCTTGTCTTGTTACAAAATTCAATATTGATATGCGCTCCAAATCGTAGTAACAAATATCGATTCTATGGTACAACCCATCGATTATCCAGATCAACCCCGCCACAGTTGAAAACTCTACCATTGTTCGGCCGACGATATTTAGCAAACCCAGTTTCATCTATAGTTTTTTTTAGAAGAGTATTCCTTGGGGTAATGCTTACTACATGTCCCATTCTTCATGCACACATTATTAGGACGTACTGTACCACACGGGCCATGCATCATTGAACTTGTGACAACTGCATATAGTTCAGGATCAAGATCAGGATCCGAAATTTCAGCATAAATTATGGAATCAATAGGCGCAGGACCATGAAATTTATTCTCCGAGGACAAAAAAAGCAATATGTGTGCATGAGGGAGACCCCGCTTTTGCCATTCAATTGCTTTGACATCTGTACAGCAAGATGCAAATAGTGGAAAAGGAGTATTAGTTCAATGAGGTAAGAGAGTAATGGATCAACATTAATAGATAAATAACGAATGAATAAGCACAAATACATGCATTGATTTTCCCAAATAATTCTTTCTCGCGAATCTCTAACATAAACTCATCAAGCTTGATTTTGAAAACTCTGGCGGTGATGTCAGCCCGGTCAGGATCTTTGCCACTGTACCTTCTAATCAAATCAACCATTAACTGTATCTCTGGCCAGTTAGAATTGCAAGTGAATGTTATAAACAAATCAGGATAACCAATCCACTTGCAAATAGCCATCGCATCCTGAAAATTTTCATACTTGTATCTTGGACTACCGGTGTGTGAGGCAGCTAAAATAACTGGCTTCCCAGAAAGCTTGATATCACTATCCCCTCGCAAATAAGAATTCAACAAATCCTTGTAGTAGTGTCCTCTTAGCTTCGACTGATGGGTACGCATCCAGTCTAAGCGTTCAGCCTCAATTAACGCAAATGCATTCACCATATATTGTTGAAACAATTTACCAGATAATAACAAAGAATTCGACTCCTGGAGACGGGGTTGAAGACGATATGCGTAGAAATCACACTGCGTTATCATTTTATCTCCAACACGGATATTAGAGCTACTATGACTATAGCTAATACAGGGATGTCACCCATCCTCGCCATATAGGAATAAAATTGGATATTGTAATGCCATAAGACTTGGATGGTATAGGCTAATCCTTTCCATTTCTGAACCCTTCTGTTGAACAATTATATCTGGAGAAAATGATTGCTCTCCTGTTTCATCTACAATCAATGCTGCAATCTCATTCCCAGAGGGCAAATCATATTCTCTACTATTAATTTCACGCTTAGCCAATAGTTTCGGTTGAAGCTCCTGGACACCAGAGTTTTGTATCCTATCTCGCGCAGAACGAAATGTACGTACCAGGATATTATTGACATCAAACATATGCTGGAGGCCTTCAACAATACACTGGCGCAACAGATTCTTGGCAGGATCAGTGGAGTAAAAGTCCATGCGATTCTGGACCTCGTTATCTGAATCGTGAATGTAAAGCTATGCAAATTTCATACTATCCCCATCACCAGGAACCAAACATCCTATTTGATGATAAATCTGACCACCGATTGAATATACATAAACTCCACGACCATGATTAATAGAGTGATTGACTTTACCTCCAAGAGAAATAAAGCAAAAAACCCCATTATAGGCTCTGATGTTAGTACGAAAGTGACACACTAATGGTGTATCCCCTTCAAGTAGAGTTTTAAGAAATTCGGGCACATCTCTGCGGAGAGGCAATTTCACTTTACCATGTTTGCAACATAAAGGAAATGCAGGCAACACATCATTCTGTGTAGATAAAGTACTCTCGAACCGCCACATAACTGCTCCACAATGTTGACACGTACATGAAGGTGGACCAATATAAAAAAAATTCAACCAACGGAAGACCTAGTGAAATAGATAAGTAATATTAATAAATTTTTGTCACAGTAATTCATAAATTGAATGAGTTTGAGAAAATGTCAAGCCCATGTACTCGCGCTACAGTAAACACAATTATTAAAACAAATGTTCTCACGGAAAAATAGATTGGTATACTGCTCATTTTAAGTAAGAATAACTCAAATTTCAGGAAACACTAAAGTTTGTTCAAAACACACAAATTTGTCGTTGACACATCAACATCTAAAAACGATCCATTATTTGCATAAGGTCACATGAAGCGTACAACACTAAATTATATACATGACATAAATGGGTACATTATATGTTCTAAGACCAAAATAGGGAACAAAATATGTTGACCAGAACACTAAAACAAATATCCAATGTACAAATATCCAATTAACCATGTCATGTATAACAATGCCCATTAGAATCTACATACTTTGATTGACTTCTATAGGAAAGAAACTTCGGCCACGTCTCTTTCTATGCAGATGAATACATCAAAGTAATCGACTTTGCTTTTGTAATAGAAATCTAAACTGAGGCTCCCAAACTATGAACAACACCAAAACAAATAAGTTAATAAAGAAATAAATAAAGAGTGAACAATACAGAATAGCCTAATATGTAAGACTTGCTACAAAATTTAGCAAACAACAACCTTGGTGTTCAAAAGGCAAGCCCCTCCTATGAACCTTCTGTTTCAAAATATGATGTCTTCTCTTACGGGCGACTTGGGATAGCATTCGCCGAGGTTGAGAGAGTTGGAATTGTAAGGCAGCTTCTTCTGCAGAATTTAAATATAAAACCATGTATTACTCGTTGAATAGATGAACTAATTAGAAAAATTAAAATGCAGAGAACACACCTCTCTCAAATGCTTCTTCCTCTTTAGCAGATAAAACACAGCGTTGGTACTGATCTTCAGGATGAATAAAAACTGCTCGACATTTCCCTTAACAAATGAGATGCAAGGGAAAATATTAATGTCAGTTTGCATTGAAACAGTTTCGTGCTAAACCATGACACTCACATGGTACAGACGATCGATAAATCTGTGGTTGGGCAGATGGGATGACATTTGCACTATCCATATTTAATTCTGCAATAACCTGACGCAATCTGAAATACATGTCGTGGTAAATGATGCACCCGTTCCAATAAACTTTGCAGCTGCCATCAAGGTTGTCAACCCGCGGGTCGACCCACTTTGACCCTGACGCGGTAAGAAAAATGGGCCGCACACACCCGCCGGGTCGACCGCTATACGGTACCGGGTTGAAGGTCAAATTGTGTCATTTTTTTCTTTGGTTTGTGAAATGCGCATATTTTTCGATTTTTCTTTTCGCCTAACTCAATCTTTGGAATCCTAAGTTGAATATTTGAATATTAATGTATATAAGTGTGTGTGAATTTTCACTTTATGCTAGATCTAAGTACGATATATTATTTTGGTGTAATATTATATGTTATAACTCATATGTTAGATATGATTTGATATAATTTATAAGGAAAAGTACAATATAATGACTCTTTCCATATTTCCGGGCCAAACCGGGCTAAAACGGTTGACTCATTAACCCTTGACCCACTAGCTTGACCGGGTCCCGGTCAACCCGCGGGTTGACAACCTTGGCTGCCATTCATATAAATTAATTAATTGTCACAGCAGAAGCTGAACTCCTCACCAATCATAAGTTTGTGCGAGTTAATGACACATACAACAGACCACACAAACATAATAGTCGAAGAAATCCAAAATGCTCCGACCAAGTTGAAGGCCACCTATAATTTAAACCAAAAAAACTAAAGCCGATGCAAACCGAAATCAAAACCGGACGAAAAGACACCAGTCCTTTATCCTCTATGAAGTCTTGATTTCTAGAGTGATTGAATAAACTAAACTCTTATAATGAAGCGAGGTTTCAGTATTTCTAACATTAGCTTACCCTCCTGGTGTTTGGTAACGTATCATGAAAAATGTAACACACTCGATTGGTCCATCCGAACTCATGATTTTCCCATAACATAAACACATAAATAATCCATCGAAGTTGAGTCTACCTTGTAATTATGCAGTGATAAGAAGAAGAGTGTAAACGCCGATGGAGTCTACCAAGTCAACCATTCACCCAAAATGTATTTAAATCACAAAACGGACCATCAACATGATTCTCAATTCCATTCCTCTTGTCTAATTAATATCACCCTATGAACCCTAAAGCACAGTTTAAAATATGGGAAATGAGAGTCGACCACCACCATGATTTTCTTTTCCAATCCGCCATTACTAATCATTAAGCACCCCAGGCCCTCAAACAAAAATGAAAAGCTAGGGAAAGATTAATTACTTGGAATTGCAGTCTTCGAAGCGACCTCAGAAGTCACTAATTGAGGTTGATGAACAACTCCCCTGCTAAACAGACCACGTATGCCAATTCCTTGACCCCTCGACTCGAAGAACCCCTCTTGAAAATGCAAGTAGGCAGTTGGAACCACGATTGAGTAGGGAAAGAAGTTGAAACCCAATAGTACAGCCGACGACACTGAGAGGCTTGACGACCGGCTGGGCAGTGAATGAATCCAGTCACCATCCACTTCGGTCCTCTCTTCCGTGGATCTACACCTAAAATACACCGGAAAAAAATCACTTGCCCCTGGAACACAAACACAGAATGAGGAAGTTATGAAAAACACTTAAAACAAAAGTCACAAACCTAGGAAAAGGGAAGTTTCTACATATTTACTGAGAAATGCAAGTTTCTGGAGTTGCTACATCTAAGCTGAACATACATAAATAGGGCAAATGCAGCTCCCGCCAACAACTATTTACATTTTGACTCTACATATAATAGTGCCAAAATGTCACCCTGATCACCATCATGTGTTTCTGGCCATCAGTTTTCCTTTTTTGTTTCAACTTGTATCTTTGGTTCTTTACCCTAATTTTGATTTCTAATAAATTGGTATCAACATTATAAATAAAACAAAGATATATATGTTGTTAGACTAACCCTGCCTCCTTTCTCTCTAAGCAATGGGTGCAGCCTGGGTATCAAACTGCCAATACTTGAAATGAAAAGGAATTAGAGACATAAAACTTGACGGTCATACATCACAATGATATAAATGTTTCATAAGACAGGAGAGGAAACAATCTTGCGAGTAACCTGGTGATTGTAAGGCTTTCACCAAAGAAATGGACCACAACTAATGCTTGTCTCCTAGAAGTGTTAAGTCTATGGAGCGATGAGGTAAAGATCATTCATAATATCATTAGCTTGATCCAAGGTCTATCAATTGGTTAACTTGATGGGCTACCAAAATCTGATCAACCATGTAAATATACAAATGCACATTAGATTAACTAAAATAGAAGTGTTGTGTGGAACTCTATAACTCAAAACAATTAACTCAATCAACGTCGTCAAAAGTGCAATTCTACATAGAACATTAAAGGGCAAACACAATCTGTTGATCCCCCAAAGCATATAATCGAGAAGATCATAAGTCTGGCATTCTATATCCAAAAATGGCAAAACCATTCTTAATCAGTGTTAGCATAGCTTGGGTTGACTGGAAACTAACAAAGTTCAGAGTACTTAAATGAATGATTCAATGGCAAATCAATTGCATAAATGCAAACATTCATAATGCAATGGGCAAGGAAAACATGTGAGCAACCTAGTTGGCATCAAGGAATGTGCAAAAAAAAAAAACACTACATGCAATGGGCAGATGCATTTCTCAAATCCTAGTTGGCAGGAACCTATAGAAAGAGAAGAACCCGTGGCATTACTTGTTCTTGTTCTTACAGAACGATCACATTTAGTTGATAGTTTTTAGAATCTTTAAAACATAAAAACATCATTATAGCTTGATCTGTACTTGTTACCAATATCATGACAGAATGATCACATTCCTGACCTACTCTCCATTCTCGATACTCGTACTGACTTAAAAAATCAGAACATTGGAAGAGAGGAAGATTAAAAAAACGTCTCACCAATGCATAGAACTTCCATATCCGTATCTTCCACATCTTATAACAATCTCATACACCAGTAGCCCCTGAGCTTTTGCTACGAAAATGTAACTAAGGAAAAAGGGTTTACCTCAAAATCAATTTGGAGAGCAGAGAACACACTAAAAAGGCAGTAGATTTAATTGGGAACCCTCGCATTCCAGCGATGAGGGAGACTGAGGAATTCTAACGACATGAGCATCGGCAGAGTTAAAATGATTCCCCTTGAACTCGGAACAATAAGATTTTCATGTAAATATGAGCATCTATTGATGGAAGAAACAATAATCACCTCAAAAGTTCACAATCCATCAGTGGTGCCAGCAGACATACAACTTTGTCAATGAATTCATTAGCAACTGATAACATATCATCTATATATATCCAAAGAGAAAGAAATATTAGTGTCTAATAAAAGATACCAAACAATATTCAGTACTGTTAACACGGAAAGATTTTCCTAATACTTGTCTTCTATGTATGACAATCAAGCATCTCAGGGTTCAGATATCCTTCCCACCAAAACAAAAAGTAATCCACAAACCAGGGACATAGACCCTTTTTCTCTTCTTCGAACTCCAAATGTTGCATATATAGGAAATAGGGTTGAAAGAAGATCATACCTTCTTATCCTTGTTTTTTATTGCTAAATCATTTTTCTTTCCCTCTCTTGCTATATTGCTCCTTCCCTAGCCCAAAAACAGAGTACACTGGCGTAAACGAAGCATAAATCACTAATGTCTGATTAGTGGAACTCAATACAAAACTTGCCTAATATCTCCAATAAAGTGAGTTATGTGCATCTGAAATAGCAAGTCCTAAAAGTAAATGAAAACAGAGTCAGAGGCCACTACAAACAGTTCAATGAATTGACTAATCATAAAGGGCTTCTACGGTTCCGCCACAATAAAGAACCAAAATGTGAACGACCACTTACCAGAAACATCAATCAGAGTATAATGCTATGAAATTCAATCTGAAATGCAAGAAATTGATTTTTTCGATCTACTATTAAGCATAAAACTTGCTCAACTCCCACCAAATTTCACAGAACTGAAATTGATTCCACCTGGATAGGGTATGCTATAGATCAACCGAATGATGGATAAGAAGAAGATTTTGAGAGAGGAAACTCACCTAGATAGGCCATCCTCGAGTATCGATCTCTCCTCCCCTCCGCCATCCAGTGGCCAGAGATGCGCTTCAATGGGAAGATGAAATCAAGCTCTGGATTGTTCTTGGACGCACTGTTTCCGCTGGAAGAAGGAGGAGTTTCGCAATTTTCTCCAGTGTTGCATATGCCTACCAGACAGATTTGCCATAAAACCTGTCTAAGTGCCTCTACCTTCGAATCCCCTGAGAAAGTCAAAAGAGAAACATCATCATCTCACCGCACTCCCTTTCATCCCATCGTCACCGACGCCCTAGCATCCGTGCCTTTTGGCAAGACCGCTAACTGTCGCTTCCTTTGTTCTTGCAATGCCAATATCAGCCTCTCATTCTTTTAATCAAACCCAGGAATCATATCAATATAAATGCTTGAGAAAACAGAACTGAGATTGGAATTTAGGTAGAAGTGGGTTTTATACTTATACCGGTATATAATGAACTGCCCAGGAATCGCTGCTACTTAATGGAACTTACCCCATCTGGCAGTGGGATTGACGAATCGTCGATTCCCCGGCCTAAGTAGCAGTTCTTCTATGGGAGTGAAGGAGGTTGGTGGTGTAGAGCTGCGTGGAGGCAGATTTGACCGAGAGTGGAGGCAGATTTGGCCGAGTAGCAGTCGGTGTAGCGGTTATTCGATGGGAGTGGAGGAGGTTGGTGGTGTAGAGCTGCGTTGGAGGCAGATGCGGCTAAGATTGCGGTTCTTTTCTTTATAATGCGAGAAGGAAACAGAGAGAGAGGGAGGACGGTTTCAGTCGAAGGAAGAAGAAAGAAAGCCCGCCTAAATACATAGAAAAGGTGGGTAGTGGACGGTTTCTTAGTTCTGCAATTGGGCGGGGAGTTCTATTTTTTTCCCGCTTAACACCCTGCCACATCAGCTTCCTAAAATCACTCTATGGGAAGGAAAATTTGAATGAGGGGTGCAGTTTTACTTTGCAGCTATAAATGATACTGTTGATACCGAGAAATGAACGGCTAAAGCGAGCTCAAGATCCAACGGAAAAAAAAACGAGGTCAAGTTCGGTGGACATTGGGCAATAAATAATTATAAATATGAAAAATGACACACCACCGTGGGAATAAAATAAAAAAGCCAATAAAGAATATTTTCATAACAAGGTCGTCGATTTCGTCTCTTCGACCAAGTAAGTTGAGGGTTAATGTTCGATTGTTTTGCCTGAATATATGAAAAAATATTATATTTTTCATACAATTATAAATTATATAAAATCTCATCCAACATATACTGAAGATCCACACACACTTATAAAACATCAATATTCAAATCTCCAACATATAAATCAAAATATTTGGTTTGGCGAAAAGGAAAACCAAAAAATAGGCTCATTTCACAAGCCAAAAGAAAAAAAAATGTCATTTGACCTCCAACCCGGTACCTTGAGAAGAAAACCAGATCGGGGGAATTTGCTCACTGAGCTTTTCCATTGATGAAACAATCGTATATATACAAGGGTTTCTGCTAATTACTGTAACTTAACGGCTAATAGAAACTAACAAATAGAACTACCAATCAAATCTATACACGTGTAATATCTACAGTTAAACTTGAGACCCAATCCGTAGATGAAGCCAAAGTTTCTAGAGATACTAACACCGAACCCTGTCGTTTTGGTCTGCTCTTTCTTCTTCGTTTTGTTCTTCAATTCTTGTGCAGAGCTGCAGACTTTGGTTGCTGCTGAGCAACTCAAATCATCAGGAGAATGATCATCCTGGTTCTCTATTATACTTTACAACGGGTGTGTACGACCTGTTTTTCTCATCAGGTTAGGGTCAACAAAAAAATATTAGTAAAATAAATACTAATTCATGAGAATTGCAAATATACTAGAAATATCGAATGAGTTAAAGAATATAAAATGAGGATTTTATATAAAATATTATATATGCATGTATAATCGGACGTGTTCTGGTTGAATAGTGAAAAAAATAAAAAAACATGGGTGTCCATAATCAGTGTTCGAATTTTACCTATACTATCATGTACTTTATTTAGTTTGATTTTCACCTTGCTTGATTAAATAGGATTTGGACTAGGGTTGGTAACGGGTCGAGTCGAAGACGGATAATAACTATTCATTACTCTACCTTAATTAGTTCGGGTTTATCCATACCCACACTAGTGCAAGTTTCCGGTAGAAAATCAAAACCATGCACGTACTCGATCGAAATTCGGGTATCCATGAATAATAAGTTCATTTAGCTATCAACTATTTTGTTACTAATCACAAATATATTAACATTATAAAAGTAAAAGAGTACAAATAAAAAATTACCAATGCTAAAAAAAATAAAAAAGGGAGACTAGTTCATCTAATGTTACAAATATATTAGAATAACAAATATATTAAAATAAAAATATAATTATTTATACAATCTAATTATAAATGCTATGAAATCATAAAAAAAGGAGGACTAGTTCATCAGATGTTACAAATATATTAGGCATAACAAATATATTAAAATAAAAATATAATTATTTATACAAAATAATTATAAATGCTAAGAAAATAATAAAAAAGGGAGACTAGTTCATCAGATGTTACAATATATTAGGAATAACAAACATAATAAAATAAAAATATAATTATTTATACAAAATATTGTATGCATGTATAATCAGACAGGTTCGAGTTTAATTGTGGAAAACTCATTCTCACCCATTACCCGTGATATTCGAGTTTGGAGTTTACCCATACAACCAAATTAATTATTTTGATTGAATTTTATCATGTTCATTCATATCAGATTCGAGTGAGTACCCAAAATGATTGAATTTTTTTTCCATCCCTACTAATTTGGACGAGTATCCATTGAATTCTTAATCAAGTTTTGTACAAAGTGAACTGTAATTCGATTGGAATTATGGGTATGAAATTACCCATTGAACATTATTTGGTACACCATGTCATGATCATATATTTAATTGGTCGAGTTTGGCGATTGAGTTAATTAGGAGCGGGTAAGGTCAGTAACCTTATGATAAGTAACCATGAGTAACCCGTCCACATTAGCATGACAATTGATATCAGCATTCTTCTCTTTCATGAAAAACCTTTTATCTTCTCCTCTTTAATATTTAACGAATGATTTCTCTCTCGTTTTAAGTTGGAATTTAAATTTTTTGCACAGATAAATCAGATTAATTGTGTTTTTTTTAAAATGATATCCACTTTGATATATTTTTTGAACAAAAAAATTGAGTCATTTTTTACCAGTCAATACCATATGGTATGCTCCTATTTTATACCATATGGTAAGAAAGCGTACCATGATAGTATGAACATACCAATACTGTAGGAAGGTTGAATACATGATAATAGGAGTATACTAACTGTCATTTACGACTTTCATCATTGTTTACCACAAGTTACCATCCCACATACCAGAGTGGTAAAGTACGGTAACTTTTGATCCTGTGTTTTTTTACCCAAAAATTTGTATCCAATAGATCATGATGAACTCGTTCCGTTTGAGCAAACTTTTTCAAAAACGACTTAAAAACGAAGAAGGTACCATATGGTATGTAGTTGGTAATGGGAGGTATGAAAAAAAGTTTCTCGAAATTATAGGTGTCCATTGGGTGGGTTCGAGCGAGTTCGGTCAGGTTCAATTGGGTTGTGGGTTAGTCGGGTTTCGTTTTCGTCGGGTTGCGGGTTCATCGATTTGGGTTCAATCGGGTTGCGGGTTTATTGGGTTCGGGTTCAATCGGATTGCGGGCAAATCGGGTTGCAGATTTATCAGTTCAGGTTCAACCGGATTGCAAGTTAGTCGGGTTGCGGGTTTATCGGGTTCGGGTTCAATCGGGTTGCGAGTTTATCGGGTTGCGGGTCGAGCGGATCGAGTTGCGGGTTGTTCGCGACAACGCATTGAGTTACTTACTCCTTACTCGCTACCAACTACACATTTTATTACACTAATTTATAATATTTTCACAATTTTTAACTAAGTTATTTCTACCTCATATATATACTTAATTAAAAAAAATTAGTCAAAATGTTGAATCAATTTGTATGATTTGCAAACTTGTCATGCAAGTAATCATAATTAGTAAAGTGCACGAGTTAATAGTAATGACGATATCAACATTTGCAACTAATAGACACTATTAGCAAACCAAACAAAGCACCACTCTAAAAACAAAGAAGAAAAACTCTTTTTCTTATCTCAACATTTTGGGCGGTAATATGGATTAATGCAAACGAAAATCGGGCGGCCTTTTGAAGCGGGAATAAAGAAGTTGGGCGGCAATATATATCAAGCAAAAAGAAAATTGGGCGGCAATGCAACGGGAAACAAAATTGAGTAACAAAAAAATACATGAATTATATATATAATAAATTACAAGGTTAATTCTCAGTGAAGTATAAACTTTTTGTTTAACAAAAAAATATATGAATCAAGGTTCATGGAAATTTTTTTCAAGTCGTTGTCAATCAATAGTCCTAATTTATATCCATATGCGAAATCTAGAAAAGACACTAATATTATAAACAACAGTTTATGCGAGATGGAAATCGAGTTTAATAATAAAGGAATTGAAACGTTGGTGGGTCGAATTGGGGGGAATTTTCCCTCATTAGAGTTTCATTTTGGTAGGGACAAATTGTAGTTGGATAACAAAATGAGAAGAACGAAAAGTGGAGAGGGAAACATTGGAGAATTGAAAAGTTGGGATGAAGATATCAAAATAAGAGGGAGGAAGTTTCCCACCTAAATGAAAATGTGGTGGAAGAATAAGTGAGTAAGATTAAGTTTCCAACCTAAATGTAAAATAATATGCATTTGAGATATGATAACTCTTTACATGTTCTCAAATCTACTATATCAAATTAGTCATGCCTATAAGACTATAATAAGGTTTGTTATAGAGTATAGACAATATTTTAGTCACTAAATGTTACACTCCTAAATCATCATATGTAAATTTTGTGATAATCAAATCGATAATTAATTAAACTCGTAAACCATAATATGTAAACATTCTGATAAGCTTTCTCTCTTCTTTCTCTTAAAAAAATGAAAATACAAGATTTCCCCCTTATTTTTCTTTCCATAAATCAAAACATCAAAAGTTCCCACCCTTTTCTCTTCCTATAAATCAAAAGCACCAAAACTCTCTCTTCTTTCTTTTTCCAAAACTTTGAAGCACCAAGTTTCCCACTTCTTTCACTTCCTATAAACCAAAGCATCAAAACTCACTCTTATTTCTTTCTCTTCTTTCTTTTATTAAAAATATATAATTTCAATACAATATCATTTTTTGAACTTTCCTGTATAAAATGAAAAAATAGTATTACTTAGTCTTACAACAAACTTCATTTTGAAGTTTTATATAATATATAATGTAGTAACTATTCGGGTCAATCGGGCGGTTTACAGGTTAGTCGGGTTTGGGCCATTCGGGTTGTCAGCAATCGAGTTCAGGTTAATCTGGTTACGGGTTAATCGGGTCACGGGTTACTCGGGTTACGAGTTGGGCGGGTTGCGGGCCATTGACTTTTAGTCAATTCATGTTGCGGGTCGGGTTAATCATGTGAGTTAGTTCGGTCGGCTTCTCTTTTGACACATATACTCGAAATATATTGAAAATTGATCTCATTTTGTAGAATCCTTTGACCTCTCTCTAAAAACTTTTATTTATAGTTCTCCTTGGGGCTGCTAGTGGCGTCCCTCCGGCGACCGGCGACAGCCCTCCCCATCTGTCCTTTCCATTTCTCTTTATTTCGTATTTGGTATGTTTGATGTCATTTTCCGTTGTTGGAATCTCTCCCTTGATCTCTCGTTAGAGATTATTGTCTTCCTTGCTCTTGTTCTGATTCATCGGATCTGGAGATCTTTTGTTCGTTGTGACAGAGGGGGCTGGTTTTAGTTCTTAAGATCGATTTGTCTTATGATTTTCTCTCCTTTCGTCTACCTCCTTGCTTCACCCTGCTGATCTCGATGTTTTGGAGATGCTAGTAGCCCTCCTTTGTGATTCGGCTCGGACTCGGAAGAAGATCAGAAGACAGAGACTCGATCTCCTTGGTTCCGGTTGTTGGCTGCCCATCGTGCTATTGTGTTCCTCTCTTGCATTTGTTCGATTGGAGCCTCTGGCGATGAATGGTCCAGCGTTTTATGGGAGAAGACAAGCTTTGGATGTTCTTCATTGGTTGGCATGTTCGTCTTCCTCTCATTCTCCTTCTGGGTTGGCAAGATCTCCCGCCGGCATCCTCGATTTGTTGTTCCCTTTTCGCAGATCTCGATTCTGGGGCGTCTCTTTCCAGAGGCGACAACGTCTTTCCTTGGAGGTTCAATATCAGCTAGGGTTGAGAAGGCTGACCTTCAGTGGGCTCTCGTTGTGTTTGTGGACTTTGTTTTCTATTTGTAGACACATTGTTTGGCTTGTTTTAGGTGGTCTTATCTCTGTCTTAACTGTTCTTGTTTGCAGTCTTCCTTTGGGCTCATACCCACTCTGTACACATCTTAGTTTTAATGAAACTAACTTGTTAAACAAAATTCCTCACAACTTCCCTAGCGAACCTGCACTGATCTGTGAAAACACGGATTTTGTCTAAAGCATCCAAAATTCATGATTTATATTTTATCAGAGTTACAGATTTCTGCACAAAGAGCGCGGATCTAGTTGAACTTCGTTTGGCGATCGAACTAATAGGGCAATGTCAGCGAGAGGGAAGGTGGGAAGGGAGTTATGTGGCGGAAGTTGACAGGGAATCTGAGGCGACGACGGACGACCAAGAAGCTGCGTCGGAAAGCTACCTAAGGTTACTGTCGCCGCTCCGTAATTCTGCTATACATGATTCCGTAGGTGAGGACGATGAATATAGAGATTAAGAGAGGCAGGGTAATTGAGAGATTCAATCATTCAATTCAACTTTTAATGAACAGTCGGTGGGAAGCAAACGAAGAAGCTTTTTTTAGTGAACGGCTATTTGCCGCCAACCAAATTGCTATTTGCCGCCAACCAAAAAAAAAAATTTGAATTCAAATTTTGAATTTTCCCTCCCTTCCCTTCCTTTCATTCTATAAATTCAGATATCAGGAACATTTGACTCATTCCAACAAAAACTTCTGTTGATGAGCCCAGTGCCTCCGTCGCCGGCACCGTTCTTCCGTCGTCGGCTAACCTCCCGTCGCCCTCAATCGCCGGAAAACAAGTAAGTTTATTTTTTCCGGCCAGTTTTCCAGTTTTCCGGCAAGTTTTCCAGTTTTCCGGCGAAAAACAGGGCGGGCCGAAAAAAAACTGCGGCCCGAACGCTGCCGAGCCGAAAAAAATTTGTGGCCGGTGCGACGGCCGGCCGAAATATTCTTTCGGCCCGGCGATGCCTCGGCCGCAAATTTTTTTCGGCCGGTCGCCGACCATGCCGCCCAAAAAATTTCCGTCGGCGTGTTCGTTGGCCGGCCGAAAAAAATTTGCGGCCGGAGCGACGTCGGGCCGAAAGAATATTTCGGCCGGCCGTCGCACCGGCCGCAAATGTTTTTCGGCCCGACGTCGCTCCGGCCGCAAATGTTTTTCGGCCCGACGTCGCTCCGGCCGCAAATTTTTTTCGGCCGGCCGCAAACTGTTTTCGGCCCGGCGGCGCACGGGCCGCAAAATATTTTCAGCCCGACCAGTTTTTTATTTAATTTAATGTAATACAATAATTAATTAGTAAATAAAAAATTACTTAATTAGTTAATAGAAATTAGCAATTAGTGTTAATATTTATTTAAGTTGGTGTATAAATGTTTTTTTTTGTAATAGGCGTTTGAATGTTTAATTACTTAGATTAGTTAATGGAATTTTAATTAATTAAGAATTTATTTAACAATTAATGTTAATATTCAGTACATTAATTAATAGAAAATTAATTAATTTGTGATTAATTAACAATTAATTTTAATAGTACATTAGTTAATAGAAATTTAATTTATTTGTGATTAATTAACAATTAATGTTAATATTACATTAGTTAATAGAAAATTAATTAATTAGTGCGCATCTAAGTATGATATTTTGTAAATTTGTAGATAATTAGATATGGATGATGCGGGTGATGCGGGTGGGGATAAGTTGTATAGATTCAATGGTAGGATTGTTGATGCATCAGCACGAAGGAAGAATAAGGAGAATAAGCGCTCTCGAGATATTGGACATCAGTCACAGACAAATTTAGGGGAGGATGAGTTAGAGGCTCCTACTGTAGTTGCTCGTTCGGCATCACGGGCGTCTGGTTCCCATGGGAGGAACCAGGGTGCTGCATCGAGAGTGGTCTCGGCTGAGTTTGATGAGGACGATAGTGATGAGGATATCGAGGTCCCTCCACCTACGCGTGGACATGGACGAGTGCCGTCTCGTACGGCAACATCACGTCCTGCTATGTATAGGATGTTGTGTTGTGTCGGTGATGTTCTAGATACAACACCTTTTCATGGTTGTGAAACCCTCTATTAGCTCCGGTTTCACGACTTGTCACTCCCACCATGACCCATGTGTTTGGACCATCCTTTTGCCATACTTCCTTTATACATATCTGAAACTGGCAACCAGTACCCTTCGAACTAATATTCCCACGCGTCTCCTTCGCGTGGACATGGTTTATAAGACTTAACGATCCTACTACTTCTGTCGCAATACATACAGAGGGCAGTAACAGGATTCTGTCCAGCAGTATTCGGTTTCCATGCTCCTCTAATAATAAAGAACCCACACTGCTGAGCGATTGTTTTTGCAGCTAACTCAGCTAACTCCACACTTGCATAATGGATCCCATTCTCAAATTCCTGTGTGTAATCATGAACGGCCGGTAACAACTCTGACATTTTTCCTACAATTACAATATAATACATCAATATTCCTGTGAACCTAAAAGCTAATTTCAAGTCTTAACCGCTAAATTCAACTCCTAAACTCTAAATTCAATTCTTACACGCTAAATTCAACTCCTAAACTCTAAATTCAACTCCTAAAATCTAAATTCAACTCCTAAAATCGAATTTTTCCGGAAAATTGCAAAAAAAGACGGTGGGCCGAAAATTTCCGGTGGCCGGAACCTGGCCGGGCCGAAAAATTCCGGTGGCCGGAACCTGGCCGGGCCAGGTTCAGGCCGCCGGAAATTTTCGGCCCACAGTCTGTTCGTTTCAAATCGTCGGAAAAATTGTTCGAAACTACAAAAAAATTACGCACCTGCTTACTGATGATTCATTGATGCGTGTACGCAGTATATGTCGAGGATAGGCTTTCCCGATGATTTTCCGGCGACTTTTTCGGCGAGTGTTGAATTTTTCTGATTCAATACGTTCTCTGAAAGTTGGATATGTTGTAGATTGTGAAACTCCTTACCCAAAGATGTATATATATACTATTTTTTTTTTTTTTGGTTGGCGGCAAATAGCAATTTGGTTGGCGGCAAATAGCAAGCCCCTTTTTTTATGCTAGTGATTGTTTTCTGGAATGAGAGGATGGATAAGGAATGAGAGGTGGTTGTGCATTCTGCGAAGAAAGAGGAGGAGGATTTTAATAAACTATTATTGATTACTAGCTTTTTATCTTTTTGGTTAAAATTCATTCATAAATTGGAGTCCCACCCCAAAAATGAACTTTTAGTACATGTTCATGGCTTTGTATTCTTCTTTAGTAGATATTTATTTCAAACAATATTCAGTGAAATTTTTCAACAAATTAATTTGACGTTGAATTAATAACTACTATGTAATAAACCATAAATTTTGCCATTACTATTATTTACACAATATAAATAAAATAAATAATCTAATATTGATGCTATGTTCACGCTCTCGATATTAAGTTCTTGAAAAATAGACGCTCTCGCTCCCGCTCCCACTCAACAAATTGGTTACCTAAGTACGAACTCATTCAACAAATCAGAAAACAAATCCAGTTGAAAGAGCGAGAACAATCACCTTAAACCAAAACCCGAATCCACAAAGCAGCGAAGGCACAAGCAAATAACTATGAGTTGGATCCTTAAGAAGACAGGCTAGATGCCCCATAAGTTTATGTAATGTCTAATCATTAAGAAAGACTTATGTCATATGTTTGTTAAATTGATGCAAAAGAATAACTATCCCTCCCGAGGCGGGATACGGTCACTTCCCCTAAGGGGGTTGTGAGATTCACAACCAAGGACATTTTGGGTATGATAAAAAATGAATTTATTAATTACAGACTGAGAATTAAATACTCATATTAAATACATGATTTTTTAAAATTTAAATTCTACAATTAATACAACTCTCTCTTCCTATCTCTCTCTTCCTTTTCCAGCAGCCAATCCACTCCGACCGGCTGATTTTCAGACCGACAGACTTTCTCAGGTGAAATACTTGAATCAAACTCGTTCCGACCGCCTGCAAAAAATTACCACTCTGTCAGTGCGTTAGTGGTATGCTACCACTGGTACCACTACCAGTACAACGCTACCACTACCATCTGGTAGCTGTTAGTGGTAACGTACCACTACCAGCTAGTGGTACCAGATGACAGTGGTATGCTACCACTAAGATCTGGGCGCTACCAGATGGTAGTGGTACCAAATGATAGTGGTATGCTACCACTACCAGATGATAGTAGTAGCGTACCACTCCAAATCAGTACCACTAGTCTAAAAAAAACAGATATGGAATCTGAAAAAATTCCAGATCTGAAAAAAAGGGCACGAGGAAAGGGGGAATGGGTGACCTCACGGTAGAGACCTTGCGACAAGGGCAGAGGGGGGTGACTTTGCCTCACGGTAGAGACCTCGCCGCGAGACGGTAGCGACAAGGGCGGAGGGCGGAGGCAACGACGTGAAGAGGCAGGGGGTGGCCTCCAGCAGGGCGCGGAGGCGCGGGGGGACTGTTGTGGATGCGACAACGTGAATAGGTGTCGACGGGAGGAGAATAGTAGGAGGAAGGCGGCGGCGACGACAGTTGGAGGAGTTGACGAGATGGGTGGAAGAAGAAGGGAGAACTGGTGTTGGTGGCAGTGACAGAGAGAGGGAGAATGATATGAAAATCTTAATTAGTGTTTTTAGAGAGAGAGGAAGAATATTGAATTTAATATGGGTTGTAATCCCATGTGGTCATATTTTTTTGTCCATAAATATCCTTGTACCAATCTCATCCATCAATATAAAAAAGTATGAAAGAGAATGAATCTAATGGTGGACAGAGTGAGTTGTGAAAATAACAACCCTAAAAAGGGTTTTCATCGTGTCTCACCCCATCTCTCCGTACGTTTTATGTATGTACTTAATCATCACGTAAGACTTACTTAATGCATTTTTAACTAATATTTAAGAAATAATTATATCTTTATAAGTTTGACATAGTGTCTTAATCATTACGAAAGACTTACGTAATTAGTTTGTTTAATGGATATATAAGAAATAATTATTCTTTAATCCAATTGTAATTTATATTACTCTTATTCCATAAATTCCATGTAATCCAATTTAAATTAATATCTCTTATAGAACGTTGTTACATAAATAGTTGGTAATGTGTCGTTTAGCTATAAAATTAATTTATAGAAAGTATCACGTTAGATTAAACTGTTTTGTAAAATTTAATTAAAATTAGTAAACATTAATATATTTTTTAATAATCAAGGAATTTTAGTTAATAAGAAAGTAATTAAGTCATAGAAAGTATGATATTGAATTAAATTGTTATGTAAAAAATAACTTAACCTACTGATTTTTTCTTAATGAGAATCGATGAGGTGGTCTACTGTTTAGTTAATAATAAAGGAATTTTCACGGTAATGTATGGTCTAATAATAAAATCAAGAAATTGAAAGTATCACATCTTTTTGAAACTTTTTTTTAAAGGGAACCTACCACACAAAATCTTTGTGTAATGCAATTGATGACATGGTGAATATTTTAGTTAATAATAAATAGATTAAGTTATGAAAAGTATTAGGTTTGATTGAACTGTTATATAAAAAATTTATCGTACAGAAACTTTGTGTAATACGATTTGATGAGATGATCCACAATTTAGAAATAAGAATGAAATGTTTATTCGAATTTGCATTAACATGATTTTAATGTTGGGAAAAGATAAACACATATTGACCATGCAGAACCTTTATGGAATGAAAATTGATACGAAGGTCAATAATTTATTCAATAATAAATAATTTTTTGTTCAAACTTATATTACAAAATACTTATGTAAAATATTTTCTTAATTGATACATAAAAAATAAATTTTCTAAAAAACTTTATGCATAAAAAATAACTATTCCTCGATAAGCTTTAGGTAGTGTATTCATCGATATAAAATATTTACATAATAAGCTTTCTTAATTTATAAATAAGAAATAATTATTACTCTATAAGTTTTACATAATGTATTTATAATTTTCATAACTTTTATAGAACGACTTTATGTAAATTTTCTATACTGTATGATCTAATTATAAAATCATGTTGCAAAAAAAGTATCACTTCTTATTAAAAAATTATATAAAATTTCAATGACCTTATGAAACCTTTGTATTATGTAAATTTATAAAGATAAATATTTTAGTTAATAATAAAGAAGTTTAGTTAATAACAAAAGAATTAAGTCACATAAAACATCACATTTAATTAAACTATTATGTAAAAAAACCTTTCTGTAAAACAAATTGACGAGATGGTAAATAATTTATTAAATAGTAGTAAATTTGGTTATAGTTGAGATTTCCCAGAGGGGTATAACTGGGCAGGCTTTTTAGCTGCTAGAGGTCATTTGCTCTGAGTTTGGTTTTCATTTTGTTCCTAGATCCGATCATGCTTTGGTGATCTGGATTTTGTATGACGCTTAGTGAATCTCTGAATTCCGACTAATTTTGAATGAAGGTTAGGATGCTTTGCATCCATTTATAAAATAAAAAATTTAGTTCCTTAAAATTTATATTACGATGAATATACGTAATAAGTTTGTTTAATTGATTCATAAGAAATATCTATCTCTCTACAAATCAAGGATTAAAATTGTATTGGAGTTATATAAAAAAGGTTAATGGTAGGGTATTTTGTGTTGAAAGCATAATTTAACTTTGGTTCAACCATCTTATACCGTTAAAACTGCCTACTGGTTTGGGCTCCTATCGGTGTAGTTTCGGTTAGACCACTGATACGATAATATTTTATAAATATTTATATAAATTTTACATAGTGTATTAATCGTAGTGTCTTAATCAGTACGATTCAATAGCGGTAAGGAGGGTAAGGTATTGGGAATTATGAAAGAGGATTGTAAAATCGTACTTGAGTTATATCGAAAAAGTTAGTGGTAGGGTATTTTGTTGAAACCATAATTTAATTTTGATTCAACCATTTTATACCGTTAAAACTGCCTACCGGTTTGGGCTCCTATAGGTGTTGTTTTGGTAGACCACTAATATGATATAATTTTATAAATATTGCTATAAATTTTACATATGTATTAATCTTAGTCTCTTAATCAGTATAATTTAATAACGCTAGAGAGGCTAAGGTATTCAAAATTATGAGAGATGGGACTTTGACCTTTATAAACTGAATGATCCATACGACCACCTTGATGGTTATATATAACTAGTAATCAGCCCGCGCTCTGTCGCGGGATATGCTTGACTTGCATAATTTTTTGGTGCTATAATGGAGGGTCGGAGAGAATGCACAAATAAAACAGTTATACTGCTATTTGCTCACTACTAACATCCATCCAACATATGTTGGGTTACACAAAAGCAATTAGTGTTTTTAACACGTTTACTTAGCAATATCAACATGCACTTGATAATTACGTTTTAGCATCATGTTGTAAGTTCAAAGAACTGACATGACGCAACAATAACGTCCTCGATTGATGATAACATGAGTGTAGGGAATACAACAAATTTTGCTGAAGTTTAGTAAAACTCCAAAATAGGATAAATTAAACAAACAAAATAACTAAACATGGACAAAAGTAGAGAAGATATACTACAACTGCAAGCAAAAAATGAAAACATGGAACAATCTACTTCCTCAATAGCAAGCAAAAAGTGCAACATTCACGCCATCAGGTCTGGCTCCCTTTTGCTGCTGACATTTTGCTGCAGACAAAAGCGATGAATCAGAGAGATAAAACATGATAGATTACCAGGGGGAAGTAAAAAAAGAGAAGGAAAAGAGTCAATGATAAAATTACCTTCGCCGATGCCTAGCCACTATATTAAGAGAAGATGATTATGACGATGCGGACCGTGTCTGACCTAGCTGTAGATCTGGACGTGAAGAGGAAAATTGGAGGGAATCACAATCCACAAAATGATGAATACAAAAGAACAAGGAAAATGAAACAAACAGACACCGGAACAGCATATCTGGCTGAACCATGAATAAAAACGGAAAAAGACCGCCCTCAAGCCACATCGCTCTAGGCTCCCCCAATCTCCCTATCTGATTCTCGAGGCCAACATCATCGTTTGTTGTTCCAACTAAAAGCAATCCCCCCTAACCCACCAGCGAATCATCTAAAAAGCACCTGACGCACGAAAGTATCCCTGTGACCAAAGCGAAGAGAAGTGAGATTCAATCTGTAGGTACAACCCAAAGAAAACCGAGAGAGAGGAACCGAAAAAACAGAAGAGATAGTACCTTCGAGTGCCAAGAATCTTCCGACAAATCAAGCTCAAAAGCCGTGGCAGTTCTGGGTCTCTGCAAAACTTTCTCATGCCTGTAAAATCCGCCCATTGCTACACTTTAACAGTCTGACTGGGATTCGACAACCGCCACAGCCCAACCAAATCTATAACAGGGACTCGCGACCTGAAGAAAAAAGCTCGGAAGAGAGGGATAGAGCAAAATTATTGTGGCGCGTAAGTGTTCCCCCGTGAGAAGAGAGAAAATGGAGCTGAGCGTGAGAATCGTCCAGGATACGATCGACGTCAAAACTCAAGGGAGGATTCGATCGGCGTCGAGATTGTGAGGAGAGGGAGAATGGGAGCTGAGCGTGAGAATCGTCCAGGAGAGAGAAAGAGTTAACAAATAAAGAAGCAAAAGCTGAGAGAAAGAGAATCGTCTGATGAGATTTGGAGCAGGGACTCTCCCTCTCTCATATCCTCGAATAAAGAAGCAAAAGTAGAGAGGAAGATATTCAGCCTAAAACGATGAGATTTGGAGCAGAGACTCTTCTCGCTCTCTCTCTTAAGCAGGCATTCCCTCCTCGCCTAAAACGACGCAAAATATTCAGCCTCTATTTTGGAGAGAGTCACCCATTTGAGGCTGGCGCGCTTTTCATGGCAGAGAAAAGAAGCAATAGAGAGAGGGTGGGTTGCAGACTTGCAACTGCGAAATGATGGCAAGGTAGGCTGGCGCGCTTTCTGTGACAGCTGCAAAGTGACGGCAAGGAAGGCCCAACCAAACCAACCAACCAATCAGAGGGAATAATTGAGAGAAGTAGAGAAAGAAAAGCAGGAAAGCGAAGAGCGAAGGGGAAATGAGTGTTGATTTGAGGGGCAACTCGCCACTCACAGCAACACATCAGCAAACAAAGCTGGCCCGGGACTGGATAAATTCGGCGGCAGCCCAACCAATGTCACCCCTTCCAGACAAACAGCGGCGGGCCCAACTGCAGACCAGGAACCAATCAGAGGAAGGTGAATAGTAATTTCGAGTGTAGATGAATAAGAATTTTGAGTCTAGGTGAATAGTAAACTCAGTCTTGGTGTATAGGAACCGTGTCTTTGCAAATAACTTGTTCTAATGACAAAAAATAATAAAAAAAGACAGCTAGAAAAGGGGAATTTTAGTTTTCTCCGCGGGTTTCACTGGTTGCAGTGCACTCGCACCTAATATTAACACTAATGAACAGTGTCCGAGGGAGACAATTTCGTGAGGAATAGTGCATTTATCCTTGTGCTATTAATTAATTAATAATAATTAATATGAGTCTCACATAATTGGACGAATTGGTCGACGTTGGACACAAAGTATTGCACATTTCATATTGGCATTCATTGTGTAATTTTATGGGTAAAATACCTCGGGTACGACTTAAGTTTAAGAATTGGGATAGGTATACCGTTGAAGTTTGAGTAGGGCGTCGAGTACCATTAAAGTCATCAAAAGGTATATCTGTCTAGTTTTTCATCCAACCCAAAACTTTTAAAAACAGTCAAAACTATATTTCAAAAGTATTATGTAATTAAAAAAATTAGAAAATCTTATAAACATAGCATTACTAGAATGACTAATAAAAATCTTTCACAAAAATAGATAAATTAGGAAAAATAATAAACGAATATTAAGAAAGAATAATAAATACACTTGAAGATAATAATAAATAGTTAAAATCAATATTAGAAGTTATAGTTAAACCTCTAATCCGGTTAGAAGCCCAACTAAAACATTTAAAATAGAACCTAATCGACCATCAGTATATCAAAACAAAAAATGATAAATGGAACACAATAAGAAAGAATAAAATATATTTCAATAATTGAAAAAATTTAGAACGAATCTACAACATTCAGTTACAAATCTAGAAAAGAAAATATGACTATAGGAAGAGAATTTGAATTAGTAAATTTGACTGATATGGAACATCTACAATATAATATTAGAGAAGTACAAGAAAATTTAACGTAGTAAATTAGACAACATCAACATGATGTAAGAGAACTAAATATAACACCATCAAATTATTTATATCGAGACAGAATTCACAGGATAAAATTGCTTCAGAGAATAATTCAATAATTAGAAAAGATATTGATTATTGAAAATACTTATAATGATAATTAATGCTAAATTTCTATTCAAAAATTGACTTGGTATCACAGTCTTCAAAAGAGGATTCCAGCTAAATAGAATTCATATGATATATTTGATTCAGGGAATAATTCAATTATTAGAACACATAATGATAATTGGTTCTAAATTTTTATTCAAAAATTGGTTTGGTATTAGTCTTCAAATGGGTGCACATAGCAGAAAACTTAAGTGATACTGGGTGCACATATAATAGAGTTCAGTGGCATGCGATGCTTTATTCTTATTTAAGTGATACCCAAAATATTTTATCCTAACTTCGTGCAACATGAAAAGAACCATGTATTCTGAAAATTAAGGAGTAGAATATATGGTTGCCAAATGACCCATGCATTTTCATTCATGATTTCTCAAAGAGAATGCTACATTGTTTCCAACTACTTAAAACCATTCATTAATTTGATTTTTGTGGAAAGAAAAACAACATTTATTTAAATAACTACCAACATAATAACAAAATCGTTTCAATATGATACACTCATACGAGACTAACTATGTCGAATATGAAAGAAAGATAATCAAGTGCATACTAACAATGACTCGATTGAATGTTCTATTTTATAATAAATTCAACGTTGTTTGAGGAAAACAATATTGTATTATAGGAGACAAGCTAAGCCTTCACTTCCATTAAATTTGCTTCCTCACTTCTACAGTATTAATGCACAGAACTAAGAAAATTATGAAGAAATGCAAGCCGACTATGAGAGTTCCAATTGTACATGGGCGCTGGGCCGTGCTTGGGCCGGCACGGCACGGGCACGCTTCGGGCCCATTTATTTCGTGTCGTGCCTGGCACGACTCGTCAGTTTTCGTGCCGTGCCATGCCATGCAAGCCCATTTGTTAATTTTGCTAGGCCCGGCCCAGGCCCGGGCACGGTTCGAATCGTGTCGTGCCTATTCGTGCTCGTGCCATGCTCGTATTCGTGTTTAATGAAAATGACGAAAACAATAGAGGGAATGAAAAAGAAGGTGAAAATTGGACGGGGAAGATAATATTAACCGATAATGTTTGAGAAAAGTAACAAATAAGCGGGAAAAGAAAATTGGAAGTATAGCGAGTGTGATTTGGCTTTGTTTAATTCTTTGTCCATTTTACTTATGTTAATAATTTCGTATATATCTTTATGACACTTCTAACAACAATAAATAATTATTTTTCTACTTGTGTTTTGTAATATTTGAACCTATAATTCTTTTCATATATATTTTCTATCAAATAAATATTATTTTGGTACCATGTCCGTTCTTTTACTCAATAAAGTCTCAAAAATATTAGGCCCGACACGGCCCACTTATATACCGTGCCGTGCCCGTGCCCATGAAGTTTAGGCCCGACACGGCCCATAAATTATTCGTGCTCGTGCCCGGCTGACCCATTTATTTCGTGCCCGTGCTCGTGCCGTGCTCTAACCGTGCTGTGCTAGCCCGTGAACGGCACGACCCGATGCCACGTACAGTTCCAACCCTACCGTCTCATACATGCTCACAAATATAGGTGTCAAAACATAGCCCGACCCGATTAACCCGCCCGATCAACCCGACCCGCAACCCGACCGCAACCCGAATTGACTAAAAGTTAACAACCCGTAACCCGCCCTACCCGCAACCCGATTGACCCGCAATCCAACTAACCCGCAACCTGACTGACCCGCAACCCGATTAACCCGAACCCGATTGACCCGAACCCGACTAACCCGTAACACGACCGACTCAACCCGAATTTCATCTAATCCAGTTGAATAATTATAAAAATATACAATACATAGTTTTTCAAAATAAAGTTTTTCATTCTAAACTTAAGTAAAATTATTTTTTCATTTCGTATAAGAAATTTAAAAAATATGAAACTCACTTGATATTACGAATTTTAAGAAACTTACAAAAATGGAAACATGAAGGTCACTTGAGATCATGAAAATATTAATATAATATATAAATTAAAATTTTGGTTAATTTAACTATTCAATAAAATTATCAATTAAATATAAATAAAGTAAAGTAATGTATTTGGTAATTTGATGTTTTTAAAAGAAGAGGGAAATTTTGGTGTATTCAAGTTTTTGGGAAGAGAAAGAAGAGAGAAATTTGGTTCTTTGAATTTTTTAGAAAGAAACAAGTGGGAATTTTGGTGGTTTTGATATGTGGGAAGAGAAAGAAGTGGGAAAGTTTGATTCTTTTGATTATGAAAGAGAAATAAGGAGGAAAACTTTTGACTTTTCAACTTTTTGTAGAAGGAAAGAAGAGGGTAATTTGGTTCTTTCAATTTTATGGAAGAGAAAGAGGAGTGAAAATTGAGTTTTTCTAATGTATGGAAGGAGAAAGAAGGAGGGAAATTTTAGTATTTTTGTGAAAAGAAAGAGGGAAACAAATTTGGTGTTTTCAATTTTTTGGTTTTTCATAATTTTAGCTTTTGAAATATGAATCTTTAACTTTTATATGGAGGGCATGACTAGTTAAAATTATTCTTATATGCTTTGAAGGCTAATATGTATATATGTATGTAATTGTTTATGGGCTAATAAATAAATTAACCATTAGTTACAACAATTTATACTAAACTTGATAAGTAATCTTTGACGGTTCGTTGTTTAGGATATAAAATATATGGTTAGGGTATAAGGTATAAGGTACATATGGTTTAGGGTGTATATGGTTAGGGTATAAGATATCGATGGTTTTGACGGTTCTAAGTTTTTTATTAACATATGTTCACTTGAAGTCATTTGAAGTCTTTAACGGCAGGAGATCCCTTTTTAATTTATGTTTATGGTATGTGGTTAGGGTATAAGGTATGTGGTGTAAAGTATAGGATATATGGTTAGGGTATAACAATTAGCAAATATCACTTTTTATCTATGTTTTGAAAATCAAAGTATGAATTTCACTTTTAAATTAACTATACTAGCAAAATCACAACTCAAGGGCATATGGTTAGGGTATAGGTTATGTGGTTAGTGTATAATGTATTGATGGTTTAGGGTATACAATCAACAACATATACTAACTTAATATTGTTGATTGAGGGTAAGGCTAAGTGTATAGGATATATGCTATTGAGTAAGTTATGATTGAAGTCACAATAATTTTACTAAATTTGATAGCTAATCTTTAATGGTTCAATTTTTAGGATAATTCGAACAATTTTACAAATAACTCGTTTGGCAACAGTTTACTGAAGTTATTTGGGCAATGAGTTATTTTGAAATAACTCATTTTATCACTATGCTTTTGCCAAATACCACACTCCAAATACTAGATTTGCATGGTTATACTAAACGAGATACTTTAATCCAATTACTACTGAATTAATACTAAAATATCAAATAAACAATTAACGGTGTCTTTTGGTTGCAAATATTGATATCACCATTACTATTAGCTATAATACTTTACCAATTATGATTAATTACATAACAAGTTTGCAAGTCATACAAATTGATTTAACATTTTGACTAGTTTTTGTCAAAAAAATAAAGTATATATATACGAGGTAGAAATAAATTGGTTAAAAAGTTGAGAAAATATTTTAAATTAGTGTAATAAAATGTGTAAGTTGGTAATGAGTAATGAGTTAAGTTACTTTATGTGCTGGCCCGAACAACCCGAAACCCGACCCGCCCGCAACCCGCCCGACCCAAAACCCGATGAACCCACAACTCGATTTGCCCGCAACCCGAACCCGATGAACCCGCAACCCGAATAACCCACAACCCGTTTGAACCCGAACCCGATGAACCCGCAACCCGACTAACCCGCAACTCAACCCGAACCCGATTGAACCCAGCCCGAACCCGCCCGATTGACACCTATACTCACAAAGGCTGTTTTGACAAGTTCAGAAGTCAGCCAACGGGTGGGTGGAAAGCGAGATAGGTGCTACCGTCTCATCCAATCCAATGACTCGATTGATCTCTTTCCACTTGAATCATCCCTACTTGGTCTTTTGCATGAGTCTCAAGGTTAGAACAACATAAATCATTCATTCATTTCTATATCCATGTTGAGTATTTTTCAAAGGATAGTAATCTGAAACTGAATTTACAGCATTTGCATTTTCCCTTCCTTAATCAAGCCTCTTGCTTGCTCAGCTTCATATCAAGCTTCTATTTGGCGAGCTTTATCAGTAGGGTTAGAAACACTTCCTTCCCATAACTCTTCTAGTTCTCTCTTGATCCAGGAGATAAGAACCACAGGTCCCAATGTAGAAGGGATTCTGAAAGGGTTGGGGTCAGTCCATGTGGAAGTTCTGACTCTCAGAGCTAAAGATCTTATTCCTTAAGTTACGGCTCCCTCAATACAGGTTACATATATATGCATACCAGAGGGCTGAACTGAACTGTGCCCTACTGCCCTATCATATGCTCTACAGGTTGCGACTGCTACTACTCTAACCCGTTTAGATTCACACTTCCAGCAAACAGCAACATTCAAAGAAGCATACTGCATCAGAATAGGATTCCGAACTCCATCCACAGATGCACCCGGATGAGCATTCTGCGACACCACCAACTATGCACTAGCACCTAGACTAATACACAAAGGTAAGAAATTAGAATAATACATGAAGTTTTTTATCAAAACATAATGCAACACTAAACATCATGAATCATTCACCTTGAGCATCAGCAGCAGCATTAAGAGCAGCATTCTGAAGTGCAGTTGGCTGAGCAAATCTGCCTAAAAAACCAACATTTAGGACTACTAAACAAGAGTCATAAGTGTATCCAAATGCATGAACAAAACAGGGGTAACCTATTTACCTTGAATGGTTTGTGCAGCAGTTCCACTTAGCTGCTTATCACTTGCCCCGACTTCAGTTTTAAATCCTCTCACTGCTTGCATCAAGTGTACGCGATATAAAGACATTGCTCTATAGGTCGCGTCATCATGATGATAATCTATTAGAAAGTGAGAAACCTCGTTGCACTCGGATTTGAAAGCAACACCTGCATTAACAATAACCACTGAACAATTAAACAAATAAACAATAGCAAAAAGAGACCATAATTATTCAGGTGTTTCTTTTAGCAAACACTCAAGCTAATAACACACTTCCGCGGTCAATTCCTGGAAAACGGGAAACCAGTTTAACATCATTGGCCACAATTCCAGAATCAAGAAGTTGAAGCTTTTGTAACAGCTGACGCTGATAGAAAGCCACTGCACGCACGACGAGATCAGGAACATGTTGAAGTCGGATGATTGGCTCTACAACTGCAGAAAGTTCATCCGAAATCACAGCCTTAAGAGCACGAAGAGCAGCTGGTACCTCATCAACTTTTGCAGATGCCATTGCGAAGGTGCCTGAAATGGCTTGACAAAATAGTACATGAGAAAATCTGTCATTAACAAATGAGCACAAGAATGTAGGAAATCAATTAAATTAGTAATTTCCGGGACAGCACTAACAGAGTACAATAGAATCAAGCTCAATAGAAGACGAAGCCTATCTACCCAACGAAGTATTGTACCTATACTTTTTGTACAAATTCTTTTATGGTACAACTTGAACTTGTACCTTTAAGTGATGGTACAATTTCAAATTGTAAAGTTGTACCATAACATAATGGTACAAATTGCTTTATGGTACAACCTAAACTTATACATTTAATGTTATGGTACAACTTTGAGTTGTACATTAAAGCACCAATGCTATATAGCATAGTAGAAGTGCTCCATATCCAAATCCCTAATGTAAATCGCTATCATTTTTCCAATAAAAACCAACTTTCCAAAAAAAAAAAAAAACCAACTTTCCAGGTTGTTACTGATGGGTTGGGCTTTAATTTAACCTTTGCATATTTTGTGTTAATGGGCTCATCCGTATCCGGCTGCTGTTGGGCCCCGTTCGGATTCCCAGTTGGTTAGATCCCATCTCTTCTTCTTTTCTTTTGGTAAATACTTTTTTTTAACCAAATTTTTTATGGATTCTAGAATATTAGCCAAATCTTTCGAAATACTAAATATTAGTCATATCTTTTATAACGCTTCAAAATTATAACTGTCTTCCGTTAAAGTTAAGGTTAAGCATAACAGAATTACACGTAAGCTAATTGTCAATCCACGTGGTCGACACATCAACACTATATCAATTGATGACGTGGCCAAAATTCAACATGCTTCATCTTCCTCCTCCTGGGTTCCCCTTCTTCTGCCTCCTCCTTTGAAAGGTAACCTGAGCAATGCAGTAGCAAAGCCCCAATTAATTGAATCAGTCGCCTCCCATATCCATTGACCTATTTCTTCTTACTCCCTCCACCACCACCAATCACCATTATATGAAATCCCACATAATCCCTAAACTGAAAATCCCCATATCCCACAAATTTCAATTTTGAATCCTTAACCCCATATTCAATTGGACGGAACTATGCAAAAAGGAGTCCAAAAGCTAGCACGCCGTCATCAGAGTCACGGCGGCCGGCCCCGCCGCACACCCAAGCTTGACCATGCTTCACTGCAGCGACAACACTCCGGCTAACATCACAATGGCAGCAGCAGGCGGGAGAGGGCGCCAACACTGATGCTTGGACAAAATTTCGTTAAATGTGGATCCGATTTTGTTGAGCAGAGGCAGTGGTGAGGCAGTAGCTTCCGATGATGCGAAGTGGTGGTGGGGTGGGTATCGCGGGAGGCAGAGGCGAAGGCAGAAGGATGAGAAAGAGCGGGTGAGGAAGCACCCTTCAATTTCAGCCAGTTGTTGTTCGCTTCTTTTCATTTTATTTTTGTTGAACAAAGGATGATGTGATATTTTTTTGAATGCCATGTCATGATATTTATTCCACATTAGCGTCACATCTGCCACCTCACCATCTTTTAACGAAAATGTTAACAGAGATTTAATGTTTGGCTATTATTTTGTATTTTCAAAGGTTTAACTAATATTTGAGATTGTCAAAAAGGTTTGGGTAAAAAATAGTATTTACCCTTTTTTATATAAATAATATGTATTATTCCATTAATATGAAATAGTAAAGGAATCAGTTTTTAACTGAGAAACTATTAATATAGGGGGCCTGGATTGCCAGATTTCAGTATCCTCCAAATTACATTAAGTGTGGGCCAAAATGTGGGCTACTTGGTTGCTGGTTCAGCCCGAGAACCTAATAGTAAAAGAGCCCAATTCTTTCAGATGCTCTGCTAGCTCGCCACATGCCACCCCTTGCTCTGTTATTCCCAATGTTGTCAGAACCGAACCGGAACATGACCCGGTAATGCGAACGGCTCGCACTTTAGCGGTCCAACCGGCATTAGACCGTTTAAAAACCGTTAGAGAACCGGTATCTAATAAACGTTATCAGTATAAATAGTGGACATTTCTTAATCAGAGCTCATCTCTTTCCTTCGAAATTGTGAAATGGAAATAAGGATTCAATTTGAGAGCCCAACGTTTTTGGTTAATTTCAATTTTCAATTTTCTACAATTTCTTTAATTAAATTTAGTGGTTGAATGGCAAAAACCGGACGAGCGGCTCGATTGGCTCGAATGGTTAACCGCCTCGGCCGCTCGCCAACCGCTACATAAAACCGAGCGACTTTTAGACTGTTCCGAGCCGGTTTTGTGACCGGGTGGCGGTTTTACCAGTCGGGTCGAGCGGCTCGGCTCGACTTTAATAACACTGGTTATTCCAGTTTCTTCCTTTGCCACCTGTTGAACAACCCGGAGGGAGTCTGTCTCGACCTCACCTTCCAACAAACCCCATTTCTCCGCCATTTTGATCCCAAACCAGATCACCTTAATCTCTGCCATTTCGGGTTTCCATTGAACCCTAGTTCTTTGAACTGTTGCAAAGCAAAAATTCCTGCTTTTGTACCTCAACACCACCCCGAAACCTGTTCCTTCTCCATCCAAACAGGCAACATCGACATTTAGCTTGAAATTTGCACAATTCGGCGGTTCCCAACGCGGAGATGGTCTTGTCAGAGACGACGCCGAAGGGGATTGGTGTTGCAGGTACTCCAAAAGCCATTTGTTTGCTCGATTGATTATCTCGTACTCTTCCATCTTCTTCTTATTCACATCTGGCTATTTCTCTCATTCCAGATAAACCAAAGGGCCACCAGAAATTGATCGATTGCATCATCAGGCTCCGATTCTTGCAGCGATACCATCCATTCTTCACAGGTAAGATCTAATCCCTTCTCGAATAGGTGGTTTAGCAAACTAGGATGCCAGAATCGACGAACCCATCCACAATCTTGAAATAAATGTATATGGGTGTCCATCTGTCCACAAGACGGGCATTCGCTACACCCTTTCTGAGTTCTATCCAAGACGTTTGCCCCTATAGGGACTAGGGAGAATATTGTAAATCCATTTCCAACCAAACACTTTCACTTTCGGTGGGATGGAGAGGTTCCAGAATCGTTTCCAATTGATAGGGGTATAGAGTTCACCCAGTTCCCATTCCTGTATATTGAGCCAAAGATGGTAGGACGACTTCACAAAATAAATGCTCGATTTCTCATGACTCCAAATTCTGCAGTCTTCAGTAGGGATTCAAGGAATAGACGTACGGAAAATGTGTTGCCTGTCCTGTGGATGAAAATGAGTCCGTAGAATGGCTGTTTTCCAACTTTTGTCTCTGCATCTATGAGTTCGCTAACTGAGGTGGTTTGTGCGAATTGTGTCACTGGGGGATAAGACCTTTAGTGTAGAGGAAGTGGGAACCCATTTATCAATCCAGATATCCACCTTAATCCCATTCTCGATTCTCCATCTAAGACCTTCCTTCAGGATTTCTTTAGCAGCAAGAATACTTCGCCACACATAACTTGGATTGTGTCCCAGTTCAGCCTCTAGTAAGTCTTTGTTAGGGTGATATTTAGCCTTGAACATTCGTGCAACCAGGGACATAGGGTTATGGATTATCTTCCAAAGATGCTTGCCAAGTTGGGCTAGGTTGAATTCGTGCAGATTTTTGAATCCCAGCCCACCTTTTTCCTTTGATCTGCATAGCTCCTTCCAACTTATCCAGTCTGTTCTAAACTTTAGCCTCTTTTACCCCACGAGAAATTAGATAACAAGTTTTTTACCTCAGTAATTTTGTGGTACCAGGAAGACTTGCATAACATAGGTCATTTGAGCTTGAACCACTGCTTTAATCATTACTTCCTTGCCTCCATAAGATAATATCTTGCTTTTCCATAATTTCACTTTCTTGCGAATTCTATCCACTAAGTAGCAAAATATAGCCTTCTTCTGCCTTCCCATGATCGTAGGTAAACCCAAATATTTTGCATGGTACTATACTACTTTCATCCCCATAACATCCACCAATTCCTGCCTCAAAGCTTCATCTACATTAGGGCTATTTCAGACTTAACTAGGTTTACCTTTTGTCATGATCCCTCTTCGTAGAGCTTAAAAATGTTGCGTAGTTCTTCACATTCTGACTGTGTTGCCCTATAGAACAACACACTATCATATGCAAATAGTACATGAGATATGGCGTAGCGTCCCCTTTGACTCGTATTCCTTTAATCTTCTTATCCCTCTCAGCCTTTGAAAGTAGTGTTGATAACCCTTCTACTACAAAGAGAAATAGATAGGGTGATATATGGGATCTCCTTTTCTAAGCCCTCTTGATGGGAAAAAGGTTTCCGTTTTATGTTTATTGACTAGTATTGAATAAGATACTGTCGATACACAAGTCATGATCATTGCAATCCATCTGTCATCGAAACCCAGCTTCCTCATTACGGCCTAAAAAAAAAGACCACTCAACCCTGTCATACGCTTTAGAAATGTCTAGTTTAGCTGACATAAACCCTTTCCTTCCTTGGTTTCTACACTTCAAAGAATGGAAACACTCAAATGTGATCATTACATTGTTTGTAATCAGACTTCCTGGAACAAAAGCGCTTTGATGTTCTGTAATGACCTCATTTAAGATTCCTTTAGTTTTGTTGGCGAGGACCTTTGAAAGGATTTTATATAAAACCCTGCACAAACTGATAGGGCAAAAATCCACTAGAGAAACCACCTCATATCATACCATGAATGAGAATTAAACTACGAAGATGCATGACTTTGGGGATCATTAGTTTCGTAAGTGCTAGGTCAGCAATTAGCAATGTTGTCAGAACCGAACCGGAGTATGACCCGGTAACGTGAACGACTCCGTCTTTAGTGGTCCAGCTGGCATTAAACCATTTAAAACCCGTTTGAGAACCGGTACCTAATAAACAGTCATCTGTATAAATAGTGGACACTTCTTAATCATGGTAAACCACAAGTAAATTACTCTCTTAAACCATTCTAGAACATCAGTACAAAAAGATCTAAAATTCAATTCCAAACCACCACATTGTTCCAAAATAAAAGCAATATCACATGAGTATGAACATGAAACAAGAGTCTCAAACATGGAAACCACTCAAAGTCTCAAACTCAAACAACTATCAAATACAACTTCAACATCATTTCATTCACCATCACTAGCATCAGATGAATCACTGCTTGAAGACGCCACCCCAATTGTTGTGCTACCATCATCTCCATCATCATCTAATAAGTAAAGAAAACTATGTTAGAAATCAAGTGTTAAAAATATATAAAAGTTGAAAATTCTTCATTTACTAATAATATGTCAATCCAACCTTCATTGCGACCTCTTTTCCTGCTTGTAATTCCACTTCCTTCAGAAATGTCATTAGCATTATTATCACCCATAGCTTGCATCAACTCATAAAGCTAAGATCTGGAGTTGGATCCTCTTCCTCATCCATAACCAAAATTCAGTGGCATTAATCCATTCATAGTCAAATGGATCAACCAATAACTTACTTTTTCTAGTACCAGACCTATAAATGATTAAATACAAGTCAAATATGTCACTATTTCATAGCAAAAATATTTTGTACTCAAATCAAACATATTTGTTATTCATCACATACCTCTTTCCTAGCAAGAGTGGGCTTCTCATCTGAATCCAGAAGCTTCAGCAACTTCATGACTGGTTGAGCCACATTTACCATCTCCAAACAATCACCCCAAAACTAAGCATCTAACAATATAGCACTCACCGCCTTTCCTTTTGCAGTCTTAGATGATTCATCTGCATTAAAGAACTCACTCACTGCTAAAGCTTGTAAATCAACCTTGTGCTCATACACACTCTCCATGGAGAGGAAATTAGTAGCAAAGCGAGTTGCACCAGGTCTCACTATTTGCTTCCAATTTGGCCTTGCTTTCAACCAATTAATCACAGGAGAATGATTATAAACAAACACAGTGACTCTTCTAGCCTTTTGAATGACATCCTTCACATTCTCCAAATCTCCAAAATCACCCAATATCAAATTCATGCAATGAGTTGCACATGGAGACCAATGAATATGTGGATAAGTCTTATGAATAATCTGACCACATGACTTGTATTTAGTTGTATTATCAGTGACCACATGAACAACATTGCCCACGCCAATCCACTGAATTGCTTCATCAAATATCTTGAAAAGGTTCTTTGCATTCTTCACAACCTTTATTGCATCAATAGATTTAAGAAAACAAAGACATCTACTACAATAGACCAATAGATTGACCAAGCTTCTACCTTGTTGATCAGTCCAACAGTCAGCCATTAAAGTACACCCACGCTGATCCCAAACGGCTCTGTGTTGATCAACAATTAGCTGGGTTTCTCTCTTCCAATCAAGTAGTAAAGGCACCCATAATCATGATATGATGGTACCTTAAATCCTGGACCAATAGCCATTGCAGCATCAAACATCCTCTGCCAACTATCTGAGTTAGCTGCATTAAAAGGTATGCAATTCTCATAGAAGAATTCTGCACAAATCATATGAGCTCTATGAATTTCATCCTTAGTAGCCATTGCACTTTTGATGCTTGGTTGCGACCCATGAGTGGTTCTTGGAGCAAAAAAGTCAGCTCCCTTAGCTTTCTTCATCAAGTCACTAACATTTTTAGTTGCGTGTGATCTCACTAACTCAACCACATCATCCTCTTTGTCACCAATGATAAGATCATTAGATTTCTTCTTCCCTTCTTTCTTTTCATCATATTCTTTAAGAATATTTGCAAATCTCAGACGCACATCATAGGGAACTTTTGAGCATTTCACACAATATTCCCTTTTAAAGAATGAGCAAGATGCTCTTTCATCCGATGAATTCCCCGCCCCCCCTTTCTCAATTCCACATAGCATGCATTTGAGTGCCTGCACCTTCCCATTATCCTCTTTGATTTCTTGAATGTAATTCCAAGCAGGATCATTCTTTCCTCGACCAGCTTGCCCAGTTGAAGCAGTAGAGCTCGGTGTTGTTGATTGAGTACCACTATCTGGATTTGGAGTACTCATATACAAAAGAAACATCGAATCAACAAATTTAATTTGGAAAATCTAACGCTACCATTATGAAACTTCTAAATAACTCAATCGAGTAAACAAGTGAACAAAAAAATTTGCTAAATGGGACAGGGAAAGCTCACGACAACAACACAAACAAACCATTACAAACTTTATGCTTCTCCTTGTTTCACATATTGCTTTTTATTTGTGTGGCGAATTTTCTCAATTCCACAAAGGATTGAAGATTACTGAATGTCTTATATGAAATTGGTGTTTTGGTGAGTGGGATGACCCCGTGTCAGAAATTAAGGTCAAAGCATCTGTAGATTTACCACAAGAATTTCTCTTGGTGTATGTGTCGAGAAATTGAAGGGGAGGGCAAGAGTGGTTGTTTCAGGGGAGAGGCAGCAGGGGTCGATGCAGGGGAGAGGCATCCGTGACCAGAGAAGGGAGAAGGGAGACCTCACCGGGTTCGCCGTTCGTTGCGCTCGCCGGCAGGAGCGGGGAACGAGTCGACGAGGATGGCCACAGGCGACGAGGGAGTGGCCACAGGCGACGGGCGATGGTATCGAGCGATGGCGACGGGGAACGACGACGGGGAATAGCGACATGGAGTGGATTTTGGACGAAGGCTGCGGAGTGTAGAGGAAGCTGCTTCTCCTTCGTGTCTACGCGAAGAGGAAATAATTAGGGTTCACGTTTTCAGCAGCCTCCCGTTTCATTTTCATTTTTTAGTTTTAGTTTTTCCTTTTTTTTTTAAAGTAAAGCAACCGCCCCAAATGTTAAAAGCTGGACGAGCGGCTCGAGTGGTTAACCGGTTTGGCCGCTCGCCGACCACCCCAAATAACCACTCCGGCTAAATAGATGAGTTGAGCTGGTTTTACGCCTGGGTGGCGGTTTTGGCGGCTCGGCTTTGACAGCACTGGCAATTAGAATGGAATTGTTAAGTTTATGAACTTCTAAATGCATGATTTAGTTACCTCCTTTAGTTCTGCAGGTGGACTAGCTAGCCTAGGTATTAAATAAGGGAAAATGTGTCATTGACCTATGTAATTACTCTCTCCCATTTACACGTACCCTGGCATATCTTCCAATCCATTCAAGTAAACTCCACGTGGACTATATCTTATCTGAAGGAGAAATGGGGCAGATAGGAAGAATGAGCTACTGAGAAGGAGTGGTCATGGAGAGAAGTAAGTGAAACCATCTTTGCCAAACTTCCCCTTTTCATCTGATACACCCAAATCATTTTCCTTCCTTCTGGTATTTTATTCGCCATTGTTTCTGGTAAACAGCTAGCACTAGCAAGTAGCAACAAAGACACCAATTTCACAAGGAACGAAGCAAGCTTGGGGGGGGGGGGTCATCTAAAGGCAAGGGAATAATGGAGTGATTATGAAACAGTGAGTAAATTCTAACCTATTCATCGTATGGATACAAATATGGTATTCGAGTCAAGAAGCGGCCCGAATATGGAACATGAAATGTGAGATTTATACTTGGCTACGATTGTGTCTGTGTGAATTAAATGATATGTGATGGATGAGGAATAAATGTGATGTGTGCATGATTATGTGACGATGTATGTGTGATACGTGATAAATGATGCTTATGCACGAAAATCGTGATGTATGTGTGATATGGAAAGGGCCTGGAAAGTAATGTTACAGTATTGGAAAGCCTATGAGGCGATGAGGGGAGTATAGCTAGAATGGCTATGTGATGATACTGGGATAGTATAACTGGCTATCGTGTTATACTGGAAAGCCTGTAAGGAGAAAATGTGATGATGGGAAGTTTATAAGGTGATGATATGCTTATATGAAATGATGAACGTGGCTATGTGAATGTAATGATTTTGTGAATGGAGATGTGTTACATGATTGATGATACTGCTTGATTGACTAACTAAAGAATTTTCTGAGCACCTAAATTAAATTAAAAGGGGCCCGTTATGTACTGTATGATATGAGGGTCCGATCGGCTCGGCACTTGATGAAAAAAAGCTGCGAAGTGGTATAGGTTCTGACCGGCCCGACACTTGATGCCAAAATCAGCGAAGTGATATGGGGTTCGACCAGCCCGACACATGGTGTCAAAAGCTGCGAGATGATATAGGGTCCGACCGGCCCGACACTGGATGCCAAAAGATGCGAAATACCTGTGGAAGTACATGAAATGGCAACCTAAAGGCTAAAATACACCTAAGTAGGCTAACACCATTTATGTGTATGTGTATGTGTATGTTCTCAATTGGTTACTGAATCGTGATAATTTTTTGTATAGGATGAAAGAACAAAGTAAATCTGAATGATCGGTCATGTCGGGGGAAGGAAACAAGAATGGGGTTTGACTTCACCAGATACTATCTGTGTGTTGATACTGTTGGTAGGTTAGCTTTTACTCATTGAGGTGACGCCTCACCCCGTCATAAAAATTTCCCCAGATTAGAAGTTTTGAACTAGAAGTCAAGGGAACTCAACAAGGCTCAGCTCGACATCAATGAGGTGTGATGGTGAACTCGGACTCCGACATGACTTGTTTATAGTATTTTGAGAGAAGATGATCTTCTCTACTGCCATGTGTTCTGAAGTTTTAAAAGTTTATGTAAATAATGGTTTGGTTTGTAAACTAAATGGAATTGTAAAGGTTTTAAATCAGTATGATCTCGTGAATGGTTTTAAAGTATGTATGTGTGTTACATTTGTGGTATCAGAGCCAGGATATGGTCCCACGGGATACCAATTGGTTTTAAAAAGGGAGTCTTGCATGGTTTTGAAAGGATTTTCACTGTTGTAAAATTAAGTTGCATTCCGAGTCAAGTATGGATCTGGATCCTGATTTGAAGTTGTTATTATTTTCATGTGGAGTCCAATCAAGAAGGAGAATGATGCTGAGATTAATGCTGAAAATAATGTTGAGTCTCGTAACCAAGATGTCCCTTATAAAAGGGACTATCCAGAGGTGTTAAAAATGGGTGCAGAACCCTTTAAGGGGGACTGTTGATCCAAAAGTGGCTCTGGATTGGTTAAAGAAGGTTGAAAGGGTTTTTAATCTGCTTTAGTGTCCCGATGATGTTAAGTTTGATTATGGGGTGTTCTTTCTGAAGGAAGATGCATATGACTGGTGGCTAACAATTACCGGAGTGCATGAAGACACTATCATGCACTCTTGGGATGTGTTTCTACAGCATTTCGAGCTCAATATATTTCAGATGTATATTGTGACCAGAAGAAAGTAGAGTTCCTAACTCTGAAACAACAGGAAGGACAGACAGTGAGTGAGTATGAGGCTCAATTTCATCGCTTACTGACATTTGCAAGGGATTTAATCCCGACTGAGCCGGATAAGTGTGCATGGTTTGAAGGAGGTTTGAGAGGCGATATCAAGTCAATAATAGCTATGTTTAAGATGGAGGGCTCTGGTAGGCTGAAGGCAGCCGCCATCAGGGTGGAGACACACTTAAATGAGGAAAAGGCCTGAGTGAGAGAGCAAGTAAGATGTATGAGCCTAGGAAGAAGAAGTGGAAGAGTATGACCTCGACTAGTTCGGGACAATCTTCTGTTGGAAGTTTTAACAGAGGAATGGGGCCACAACAGACAGATTTTCTTACTCAGGTACAGGCCGAGGTGGGTATACCCAGATGGGGGCTCCACGACCCTCGGTGTGTCCTCGTTGTGGGAAGGCCCATTTTGGCTTGTGTCGGGTGGCCGCTGGAGGTTGTTTTTGATGTAGAGACATGGGGCACTATATTCGAGACTGCCTGGTCAGGGGCAATACTATATCTACTAGGGCCCAAACTACGGTACAAGGGTCAAGAATGGCTAGCAGTGCATCTAGAGGAAGTTTCAGAGGAGGTAATGGACGAGGGCGGAGCCAAAATGGAAGGAAGAAGTAATGCTAGTGACCCAGCAATACGAGGAGAGGTTCAACCTCGTGTATTTTCTATGAAAAGGAGTGAAGCGGATGCATCCCTTGAAGTTGTCACAAGTACTATACTTATCCATGATACTCTTGCCTATGCTTTGATTGATCCAGGCTCCACCATTCGTTCGTTTCCCATGCATTTTCTCATAATTTGCATGAAAAATCTGAACCCTTGACTGAAACTGTGTATGTGAGAACTCCAGTAGGAGACACTATTAAAATTAGTCGTGTTTACCCTAATAGTCCCGTGATTGTGAATGAGAGGAAATTAGTTGCTAACCTAATGCTTCTCCCATTTGACGAATTTGATGTCATATTGGTGATGGATTGGTAGAGTAGGCATATAGAAATGGTTAACTGTCACACGAAGGAGGTAGTGTTTGATGTTTCGGAGTATGAGAATATGGTTTTCAAAGGGATTAGGCAGGCAGTGCCTAATTGCCTGATATCGACTGCCACTGTTCTAAGTATGATGAAAGAAGGGTGTAGTGTTTATTTGCCTCATGTCATGGAAGTGAAATCGGAGCTTAAGCTAGAAAATGTGGAGGTAGTAAATGAGTTCCTGGATGGTTTCCCTTGTGATTTACCCGGGTTACCTCCAGACCGGGAAATCGAGTTCACCATTTAACTATTGCTAGGAACTGCACCAATTTCAATACCTCTATATAGGATGACACCAATGGAGCTCTGATAGACCATTATATGCACATGTCATATTTCAGGACTTGGCGTGGACGCGTGGAAACGAGTTTCGGGTAAAAAAAGGAGAGTTGGAGCGAAAGGAGTTGGAAGGTGAAAATACCCGGTCTGCCCCTGAAATACCCGACCGGACAATGTTGCTTTGGACGCCAGTAGATCAGAAGGGGACCCGCCCGTGGCACTTAAATACCTGATCGGGTATTCTGAACCTCGATCAGGTATTTCCCCTGTCCCGTTTGCATCGTTTGGAAAATACTCGGCCGGTCACCTGAAATACCCGGCCGGTCACCTGAAATACCCGACCGGGTATTATGGTCGGGTATCGTGATCTGCCCCCTTTTGAGGGAAAGAAGGCCACTTTTGAGTGGGATCCGATTTTTAGAGAAAGAAAGCAGATACCTAGAGAGAGAAAGTGACGAACCAAAACCTCCAAGCGCCCTAGATCGATCTTCATCACCATTGGAGCTCGGTTGAAGCTTGGAGAGTGGCCAAGTATAACCACCTACTAATGCGTAGTATAGCGAATTTCAATTTAAATGTCAACCCGGGTCCTAGGTGTGATGACTACTCCGTGAATTCTTATTATTTAGCGGTTAAGTGTAATGTAGGTCTAACTAAACTAGCAAGCAAAAGTAGTAGAAGTTGTGTTCAAAGTTGAGAGAGGTCACCCAGATATGGTTCCCCCTAGACTGCAGTTAAGCCAAGTTGTAATTCGCCAAGTTCAAATTCAATGATAATTATACTGCGGGAGGTTCTTAGAAAGTCTACAGTCTTGACTAAAGGTCTCCAGACCCTCTCAATCTGAGTCCCCAGCGGGCGACTAACCTCCACCAGAGTAAACAAACTGAGGCCCTAACGTACCAAACCTCCTCTACTGGAGTAAATCCAGTACATAATAGTGAATTGACTCATCGATTAAAGTCGTCAATTCACTATCTTCAATTAAGGGTGCTCTATCAACCTAGGCCTCAAAGCGAACTTCACCAGGTTGGACCAGTGCAACATAGCGCTGGAGGCAGGCCAGAGTAACCAGGGTGCCATATTGCAGGATCTCCAGAATTAGATTGGAGGCATAGCTCGCTAGAATAATACCAGGGCACTGGGAACTCTGCCTGCCACCACCATCCGTAATCCTCGCGAGCCTCACCAGCACCTGAATGCCATCACTACCAGGAGTGGCAAGACGACATCTGCTGTACCTGCTCTGGCCAGGCAGGCGGAGCCAACACCTGCTTCAACACTTCCAGCTAACAATGAAGAGGTGGGGATCGAGAAAGAAGCACCTGCTCCCAAGCCACAACCATTGGTTAAGGAGCATGTTCCTTAGCTTCTTTTCCCCACTCGTATTCACAAAGACAAGCTGGAGACTGAGTTTGTCAAATTCATGGCAATGTTGAAGCAGGTCAACATTAGCATGCCGTTCGTGGAGGCACTGTCGAAGATGCCCAAGTACGCAAAATTCATGAAGGATCTCCTCACAAAAAAAGCAACTTGGGGATCTCTCGACAGTGATGCTGAGCGAGGAGTGCTCGGCCATTCTGAAGAACAAGCTGCCAGAGAAGTAGAAGGACCCAGGTAATTTTACTATCCCGTGCTCCATTGGGAAATTGCATGTAGAGAGGTCCCTGCGGATTTAGGTGCTAGTATCAATGTTATCCCGTACAAATTGTTCAAAAAACTAGGCCTAGGTGAACCCAGTGCAACTAGGATGAGTATTCAATTAGGTGACCAATCTGTGGTTCATCCTAGGGGCATAGTGGAGGACCTCCTGGTTAAGGTTGAAAGATTCTTTTATCTTGTGGATTTTGTTGTCTTAGACATCAATGAAGACGCAGAAGTGCTCCTTATACTAGGAAGGCCCTTCCTAACCACCGCCAGGGCCCTCATAGATGTCCGTGACGGGTCCTGTGCATGCTGTTTCTCACCAGGTGCACGAGTATGTCGTGTATCCTTCTATGCCTCTCATTTTACAGGATTCTCCTCTCAGTCCTTCGCCGCCACTCTCGTCTGTCTCACTACCAAGAGAAAAAATCAAAGAGGAGTGGCGCCTGAACCTGTAGGTTGCTAAACCTACTCAAAATAAAGTTGGTGACCACTATGAGCTGGTCCCACCCCCTGAGCTACGACCACCCTGCCCATCCGTGTACTCACTCGCTTGCATCCTACCGGATGGCCAGGTCGAGTTGACAAATGCTGGTGGTCACACCCGGTGTGTGCATGGCCATCATCTGAAGCTGTATCTCAAGAGTGGTGTGGATCCACTCTTGGAGGCACCTGCTCCTACACCGCTCTGAGCATCCACCATGGGCGTCCAGCTAAAAGACGATAAAGAAGCGCTTGTGGGGAGGCAACCCCACCACGGTTTGCATTTTCCCCCCTTTTTTCTTTGCTTTGTGGTGTGTTCGAGTCAGTTGCATGTCTGTGATGAAATTAGGTCGTCTGGTATGCCTTGGTTTGGTGACTTCGTGTAGGGGAGTTCGAAAAATGAGAGAAAACGCATTTTGGCCGAGAAGGGGAAAATACATGACCGGGTATTTTGGCATCGTGGCCGGGACCCCTTCTGATCTTGGCGCGAAAACGTTGAAATACCCGACCGAGACCCAAAATACCCAATCGAGTATTTTGGCCTCTCACCCGGGAACCCCTGACCATGATTTGCTTTGAGGGCGAAATACCCAGCTGTGGTCCTCAAACACCCGAACGAGTATTTTTCCTTTATAAGCAAATACCCGGCCGCCAATTTCTCTCTCCTACCTGGACGAGATCGCCGCCGCCACTGCGGGTTCTTTTGAGCATCCAGGACTCCACCTTCACGGAGCTGGTGTGGGAGTTCTATTCCACATTCCGGTACCGCCCCAAGGCGGCCCGTGACTCCCCCACCGGTGTCACCTTCCGGCTCGGCGGGCGCATGCAAGAGCGGAGCATCGACGGGCTGGCCCATGCATTGGAAATCCACTACCACCCATACTCCCGCCACGAGATCAAGGTCCCCCATCCCAGGGACTGGGATCAGGATGAGTTCTACCGTCGCATAACCCGTCCTGATTTCCGACGGGAAGCCTTCGAGGCCGGCCAGACGTACGTCTCCACCATCCGCCCCGAGTGGCACATCCTCAACCTCTTGCTCACTCGCTCGGTCATCCCCAACACCACCGGTTCGCACAAGATGCCGAAGAGGGTGCTCTACACCATGTACTTGATGGGGCGCCCTGACCACATGTCGCACCGGGGGTCTTTTGTGGCCACCACCTTTACTCGGTGCCACGGAAAACCCAACCACTTATTTTGTGGTCCCCTGGTCACAAAGCTGGCGCGCCACGTCGAGATCGACTTGGCGGGGTTGACTGACGACATATCACATGGCGACTCCTCTCCTCTCAGCCGGGAAGTGCTTCACAACGCACTCCTGCTGGCCTCTGCTAGAGGGAGATCATGGGTTGATGGGTTGTCCATGCTCCCGGACGCGGATGAGGAGGATGATGACGATGACGAGCAGAACGAGGACTACACCGGCAAGGATGAGGCCGATGATGATGATGGTGGTGGTGGTGGGACCATGGATGGTGAGACGCCGGAGCCCCCACTTTCCCATCGGGGATCTTCAGCCACGACGGAGACCCGAACGAGACCTGTCCTCCTCCAGTCCTTCTGTTCCGTCGATGGACATCTTCACCGAGCAGTTCCACCAGATGGGGCTCCAGTTTCAGGAGCTCGGGCTCCAGAACCAGCAGCTCATGGACACTAGGTCCAGTTCCCGGATGGCCGTGCTGGACGAGCTCCTCGACCGTATGGAGGCTTAGCAGGGAGTCACTAGTGCTCATATTGAGCGAGAACGGGACCGGAAACGCCGAATGATGGAGTACCAGGAGCATTTTCTCCCGTCCTGCTGTCCACCACAGGAGCACCGCTGGACAACTCCGTGGGACCACTCACCACCACCGACGGACGGGGTTGATGACGTCATGGAGCAGATTAACTTCGACCAACTCGAGTAGGCTGTACTCGCTGGCACTTTTGTGTTTTCTTTTGTTTTGGGTCGAAGTGCAAACTGAATTTTGTGTTGGTTTGGTTTTTTTTTCCTTTGGATGATGTACTATTGGGCTGACAACTTTACCTAATGTATCTGTGTTTGAGTGATTGTGGTTTCTCTAGCCCGTGCTTTGCGTCGACTGGTCCCATTTCCAGTCATCCTCACTCCGAGTGGTCCACTTTCCAGTCCCACCGCAGTCTGATCATACCGGTAACATCGTTCCCCTTCTCTTTCCCTCTTCTCCAATGAGAGCAATGTCGAACTAAGTGTGTGTGTGTGTGGGGGGGGGGTGTTTCTAAGTGACTTCTTAGATCTGTTTCTGTGCTTGGAGCCTAGTCCACTGTCCAAATTTCGATTTGAGGGCTCCAAGCACGTTTTCCTTGCAATTTCCTGCTCAGTATGCTTTGAATTGACACTCTATAGTAATATGCAACATAGGGAGGTAGTGTAGCACTATGAAGGATGTTGATGCATTTAAGAAGTCTCATTTCTTCTTCATATTGTGGTGGTTGATTGTGTGAATTAATGATCTTAGGACCCTTGAATTATGTAGTGTTGTGGACTCTCTACCTGTCATGTACTACTGTATCATGTTTTGAAAAAAAGGTGCTCAAAATTTGCTTCAAAATAACATCTCCCGTGCGAAAAGCGCGAAAGTGTGTAAGGGGAGACGAGAATTCGTTCCCAATTTCCACCTACTACCTCCAGCCCCCTTACATTCCTTTCCCCCACACGAGGCTCGAGACATCTGCTCCCGGCATGGCCGGTAAGAGCTTCTCCCGGCATGGCTTGTAAGAGTCGGGTTCCCACAAAACCTTCGCTATGTGGGAGCCCCATTTTATGAAAAAATAGGTTGGAATCCTTGAAAAGGAAAAAAAGAAAAAAAGAAAAAGAAAAGAAAAAGAAAAAAGGGTTCCAACCATCTTCAAGAAGAAAATAGAGCACCTTAAAAATGTGAGCCAATGATCTTTTGTTTTTTAGAGTCCCTTCGTCCACGATTCATTTGTCCTCTGATCACTATTTGCCATGATGCCGAATCGAGACTAGCATTCTCGCCGAAGAAGCTAGGAGATGACTTGTGCTTCGGTTGACCTCGTAAGCTGCTAAATGATCTAGGACATCCTCTACCGACGATCGAGGGTGCGTGTTGCTATAGAGGTTTGGAGAGCTGCATTGGTTTGAGTTAGGTTTGCTTGGGGACAAGAAAACGGTTAAGTGTGGAGGCATTTGATAGAGCATTATTTGCACATGTTTAAACCACCATTCTTGAAGCGTTTAAGAGTTGATTCTCGTGTTTTAAGCCGATTTCACGCTAAGTTGTGCGTTTATGTCATATTTCAAGACTTAGCGTGGACATGGAGGCGTGGAAACGAGTTTCGGGTTAAAAAAGGAGAGTTGGAGCAAAAGGAGCTGGAAGGTGAAAATACCCGGTCGGCCCCTGAAATACCCGACCGGGTAATGTTGCTTTGGACGCCAGGAGATCAGAAGGGGACCCGGCCGTGGCGCTTAAATACGAGATCGGGTGTTCGGAACCTCGATTAGGTATTTCCCCTGTCCCGTTGCGCGTCGTTTTGAAAATACCCGACCGATCACCTGAAATACCCGACCAGGTATTATGGTCGGGTATCGCGATCTGCCCCTTTTTGAGGGAAAAGAAGGCCACTTTTGAGAGGGATCCGATTTTTAGAGAAAGAAAGCAGATACCTAGAGAGCGAAAGTGACGAACCAGAACCTCCAAGCGCCCTAGATCGATCTTCATTACTATTGGAGCTTAGTTGAAGCTTGGAGAAGTGCCGATTGACTACCAGAAGCAGATTCTCATCCTTCACAGAATGATTTCTGCATCTTAACCAGATTTATCTTCTCTCTCTATGGAGTAAACTCTCTCACTCACCTGAGTATGAAGAATTCTAGATTTGTATGTTAGGTCTGGTTGTATGAACCTTAGTACAAGTTCTTTGATATCGATTATATTCAATTGAGGGATGGTTTTCTGAATTGCATGAATCCTGATCGAATTCCTGTTGTTCCTGCTTTGACCTAGAAAGAGAATATCTGCCTAGGTTGATAAAGCACCCTTAATTGAAGATAGTGAATTGAAGACTTTAACCGAGGAGTCAATTCACTATTATGTACTGGATTTACTCCAGTAGAGGAGGTTTGGTATGTTAGGGCCTCAGTTTGTTTACTCTGGTGAAGGTTAGTCGCCCATTGGGGACTCAGATTGAGAGGGTCTGGAGACCTTTAGTCAAGACTGCAGACTTTCTAAGAACCTCCCGCAGTATTATTATCATTGAATTTGAACTTGGCGAATTACAACTTGGCTTAACTGCAGTCTAGGGGGAACCATATCTGGGTGACCTCTCTCAAACTTGGAACACAACCTTTACTGCTTTTGCTTGCTAGTTTAGTTAAACCTTCACTACACTTGAACCGCTAAATAATAAGAATTTCATGGAGTAGTCATCACACCTAGGACCCGGGTTGACATTTAAATCGAAACTCGCTATACTACTCATTAGTAGGTGGTTATACTTGGTCACTCTCTAATGTGACAGTACAAGTGTGTCAAGCTCAAAGAGCTGAAAGAGAAACTTCAAGAGTTGCTCGATAAAGGGTTTATTAGACCGAGTGTCTCACCTTGGGGAGCTCCATTGCTATTTGTGAGGAAGAAGGATGGAACTCAATAAGGTGACAGTGAAAAACAAGTATCCGCTACCTCGGATTGATGATTTATTTGATCAATTGCAAGGATCTAAGGTATTTTCTAAGATTGACTTGCGATCTGGTTATCATCAGCTGAAGTTAGTAGAAGAGTCCATACCCAAGACTACTTTCCGCACCAGGGATGGACACTATGAATTTTTGGTTATGCGTTTTGGACTAACCAATGCTCCAGCAGTGTTCATGGCCTTAATGAATAAAGTGTTTCAGGAGTACCTGGATAAATTTGTGATTGTTTTCATAGATGAAATCGTAGTGTACTCCAGAAGCAAAGAAGAACATATCGAGCATATGAAGGTAGTTTTGCAAGTTTTAAGGGAAAAGCAATTGTATGCAAAATTTAGTAAGTGTGATTTTTGGATGGATCAAGTGATATTTCTGGGGCATGTGGTGTCAGAAAAGGGTATTAAGGTGGACCCGATGAAAGTTGAAGCTGTCGTTAAATGGGAGCCACCGAAGAATGTATCAAAATTGCGTAGTTTTCTAGGCATGGCCGGATACTACCAATGATTTATCGAGGGTTTTTCCCTCATAGCTACCTCGTTGACCAGATTACTGAGAAAAGAACAGCCTTTCATATGGGATTCAAAATGTCAATTCAGTTTTGAGGAATTGAAGCATAAGTTGACCACATCCCCTGTTCTATCTCTACCCTCTGGAAATGAAGGGTATCTGGTCTACAGTGATGCTTCGTATCAAGGGTTAGGATGTGTTTTAATGCAACATGGTAAAGTGATTGCCTATGCTTCTAGGCAATAACGACCATATGAAATCCTACCCTACTCATGGTTTGGAATTGGCTGCTGTGGTGTTTGCCCTTAAAATTTGGAGAAATTATCTATATGGGGAGACTTTTTAGATCTTTACTGATCATAAAAGTCTGAAATATCTTATGGAGCAAAAGGAACTGAATATGAGGCAAAGAAGATGGTTAGAGTTATTGAAAGACTATGACTATACCATCGAATATCATCCCTACAAGGCTAATGTTGTAGCTGGTGCTTTAAGCTGCAAGGCTAAGCATTCAAGTGCTGATTGTGAAATTTATTCCATGGCTAACATTTTTGCTTTGAGAGCCATGAATGTAGCACCAGAACTGAATGGTGGAAGAGGACTGATGGCTACCTTGTAAGTGAGGCCGATCCTCCGAGAGCGGATAGTAAAAGTTTAGGAACAAGATCCAAATCTGAAGAAATTAATTGATGGGATCAAACAGGGCAAGGAGAGTAAATTCTCATATCAAGATGGAACTCTAAAATTGAACGAGAAGACTTTGTGTTCCTAATGTGGATGAATTGCGTAGAGAGATTCTTGAGGAAGCTCATTATGCCTCTTATGCAATGCATCCAGGAACGAAAAAGATGTACCTCTCATTGAGACCCCATTATTGGTGGCCCCGAATGAAGAAAGATGTGGTTGATCACGTGTTGACATGTTTGGTATGTCAGAAAGTGAAAGCTGAGCATCAAGCCCCAGCCGGGAATTTGCAACCGCTATCCATTCCAGAATGGAAATGGGAGAAGGTCACCATGGATTTTGTCTATGGTTTGCCTAAAACCCAAAGAAGGAATGATGCGATGTGGGTGGTTGTGGATCGACTAAATAAGTCGCTCACTTTATACCCATTAAATGGGGTTGATCACTGGAATCACTGGCATATTCGCATATTTTTACGTGAAGTGTGGAAGGGGATGAGCACCTTTGTTCCGATTCAAGAACAGTCCCAAGACATTGTCAATACCATCAGATCATGGCGCTGCAGTGATGCCTCCAATCCGAAGGAGTGGTGCTCGAACGTTTTCTTACACGCTTTTTGTTGGCGGATTTGGCTGGAGAGGAATGCTCGGATCTTTAGAGATGATTACTGTTCGGTGCGAGGAACTTGCTTTAGAATCATTTGCAGCATTCATGACTGGCTTTGCGCCTCGAGCAGGGTTGACAGAGCCGTTGCTGACCAGTGTAGGTGCTTGGCCAAGGACCGGCTCTTCCCGAGCTCCCGTGCGGCTGGTGATGAGGGTTCTGATCAGTTTTCATTGACGGGATTCCAGTGACATTGCTTTTGCTCGGTCCCTGTTCCCTCGTGTTCGTTTGTAGCCTGTACATTTTGCCGGCTGCCTTCTGGTTTTTTCTTTGCTGCAGTTTTGCTCTCGTCCGTTGTATGTTTGGCTTTCCTTGTGCAGGGTTTCTTTTCCATTCCTTCTTTGTAACTTTACGTTTATTATTTAATCTATATCAACATTATCAAAAAAAAAAAAAAAATATGCGGAGATTGTAAGACTACATGGGATACCCGTGTCAATTGTATCAGATAGAGATCTCCGATTCACTTCTCGGTTTCGGAGAAGCCTTCAGGAAGCTCTAGGTACCCAACTAAATTTGTCTACTGCATTTCATACTCAGATCGTTGTTCAATCCGAGCAAACTATCCTCACTCTCGAGGAGATGTTACGGGCATGTGTAATGGATTTCTATTGGATCTTGGGATGAACATTTTCCACTTATGGAATTTTCCTATAATAATGAGTATCAAAGCAGTATAGGCATGGCTCCATATGAGGCTTTATATGGGAGAAAATGAAGGTCCCCGGTGTGTTGGGACCAAGAAGGGTTAAGACAGTTGGAAGGGCCAGAAATTGTGCAAATCACGGTGGATAAATTCAAGACCATTCGTGACCGATTAAAGGCCATTCAAGACCGACAAAAGAGCTATGCTGATCACTACAAAAAAGACTGGCAGATGTTACCAGACGATTGGCGTCACTAAAGGCCTTTTCTCATCACAATAGGGTTATTTTGACGAAATACGATCGTTGGTGAGTCGTGGGGTAAAGGTCCCTCGCTAATAGTTTAAATGTACTTGCGTCAGAAAATCATACATTTGTGACAACTATTTTTTTGTCGTTATGCAAAATATCGCGATCAGAAAAGAAATTTACTTAACGAAACCTTTGACCAAATCATTTTGTAAGGGGAGAAATATTATTTGTGAGGAGAACAATTTGTTACTTAAACTATATATGAGGTAAAAATGATTGTAAGAAAAGAAACTACTCGTTAATAAAAGATTACACCTTTTCCCGAAAATACCCTTTATATTTTTTGACCGTAGTGGCTGGTCAGAGAAGGACATCTTTTACGAGAGGAAACTATGCTCCCAAAACACCCTTGTGGTATTTATAATGATGTTTTTGCATCACGAAATACTTCTCGTTATAATTGTATTTTTAGTTTTCAACGAGATAATAAGGTTAGAAGAAAATATTGAATACTTGTAACGCAAACTATTCGTGGCAAGCAAATTATTAATTAGACCAAATTTTGTGTTCATGTAACCAAATTGAAGCGTTAAAAATATAATATTTGTAACACAAAAATATTTGTAGTAGGAAACTTATTAAATCTTACCTAATTGTTGCGTTGAAAATAGAATAGTTAGAACACAAAATATTAGTCGAAAGAAATTATTAAATCTAGCCTAATTGTTGCGTTAAAAATAGAATATTTGTAACCCAAAATATTCGTTGGAAGCAACTTATTGAATCTAACAAATTTTTTGGGTTAAAAATAGAATATTTGCAACAGAGAATATTCATGGTAAGCAACTTATCAATTCTAACCAAAATTGTCAATAGTGTAACCAAATTATACCGTTAAAAATATAATATTTATGAAATTTTAAATATTTTTGCTATATATTATTTGTGATGACAACTGCAAATAATAATATATTATATTTTGCAGGTAATTTATTAAATACGCAAAAGAAATTATTGAATGCAATATATTATCAAAAAAGAACTTCTACATAGAAATAGGTGGCCTAACCACCGAAATTTTCTTACACGCACATAAACGTGCAAAAACCACCTTCAACACTTGTTCAAACATTTCTTAACAAAAAACCAAACACATAACAGAACATAATCCGAAAGAAAAATGGAACTTGCAAAGTTCCTACTGCTGCCTTCTCCCTACTGCTGCAAACTTCCTTGGCAAAACTTCCTTGGTAATCATCATCATCAGGGGGAGCTTGTCTCATCATCAGTACCATCCTCATCTTCATCATTCAATTCATTGTTTCCAGCCTCATCTTCATCACTCACTTGTCTCCAGCCTAAATTACAAAGTTAAATAGATCATTATAATGTGCAGACCATTAATCATGCTCAACCAACTCAAAAATAGCAACAAACACTTACACTTGAGGACTCTGGCAAAGTAAGTCCAAGCCTCTTCAATGTGTCCTCTACAATCTGAGGAATCCCATTCTTCACCTGCACTATCTCTTCTTTCAACATTCTTATCGTCTCGTCATTTTTCTCCTTCTCTTGCCTTCGGTCCTCTTCGCACCTTTTGTTGTAGCCCTGACCGGAGGTAGGGCAAACACATCCACACCACTTACCCCTGCACCCATTCCCAGCACATGTTTCCTAGGCTGATTTCCTACAATCTCACCATAAATGGCAAACTGGTTCACCTCTTCCCCTTGGCTCAACTTCTCAGCTTCCTTATTCTTCAATTTAGCCTACACACAAAGTATTTAATAACTAAGATAGTGAGTTGATGTTTTAAAAAACACAGAAGAAAGAAAAAATTACTTAACAAGCAATGTACTTACATGTATGGTCTGAGCTTTTGGGGTGGTGAATTCACCATTGCCCTTCTTCACATGAAACTTCTTAAATGTCTCTATTAGATCGGGCTCTCTCCCCGTCTTCTTGATATGCAAACACATGAAAAATAGGACATGTGCAGTAGCGAATGGGAACAGAAAGGAAACGCTGAGAAGAGGAAAGTAAGAAGCAAGAAACAAAACAAAAAGAGGGACAACAGAGCGAGTAGTAAACAACAACAAAGAAAGGCCACTCTTGTTAGACTTGTTCACCCTCTATTCGATTGGTTCTCTCCCAGTCATCTTAATCACCCCACTAATTACTATCTAACTACAGACTTGTTCTAGTTTTTAATAAATACAAGGGACATATGAGTTACCTTATCACGCCTAAACTTTGCCATGGGAACAGATCCACCAGTAGTAGTGAGCTCAAACTTCTCACGATTGGTCTTGTTCTTATCACTGGTGCTCTGCGGAATTGTAAAGAGAATACAAATTAGATTCAAACCAAAATCATCATAGTACACAAGTACGAACAACAGTAAATTACCTTCCAGTTTGGGTCACTCCACTTGCTAACCATATCCCTCCAAATATGAGCAGGGATTTCAGTAGGTGGATTGTTAAGCCTTTCAGCAAGGGTAGCATGTTTAGAGAATACTCGGTTGCGGAACCCATACATCCACTAGGAAAAGTTCCTCGTGATATGTTCCTTGAGATGACCATTGAGTTCTTCCTCTGAAAGAGAGCATGTGAATCCAGATTCCTTGAAACGAGCAATCAAGGTCTGTAAAGCAGAAGCGGAGTACTCTGAGAACGTTATCCATGGTCCAGTGATGCTCCTTTTGAAAATGGCAGTGAATTCATGGGCAGCCTGTGGTGTGACGATCCTGCAAATACAAGAGAAAGTTCATAAGCATTCGAATAAATGGAAATTATTAGGTTCTCACATGGAAGGTGTTGATGTGACTTGAATCGGACTATCAGCCGCTACGACTGGTAATCGGGGGTCTCACGGTGTATGGGCTCAATGTTATTTGGGTTCGGGTTCTGGTCCTGGTCTGTAACCATTTCCTTTGCCAGATTGGATTAGGTTTAGACCCACATGGGGAAGTACTGTAAATACTTCTCATACTCCTTTGTAATCTGTAATCTCCTCGATATAGTGAAACTGGCTCTCTCTTGCCCGTGGACTAGCTAACACACCTCGTGTTAGTGAACCACGTAAATCGTGTGTCGGTGTTTTTCGATTCTCGCTTTCGTATTCTTGCTTTGTCGATTCCGGCGATTTCCCGATCCGTAGCAGCGCGTTTATAACAAGTGGTATCAGAGCCTGGTTGGAAATTAGGCTAGGGTTTTTGATTCAGAAGAATGACGTCGGTGAACATGAAGATCGAAAAGTTCACGGGGAAGAACAACTTTGCTATATGGCAGATCAAGATGCAGGCTTTATTAAAACAACAAGGGCTGTGGGGGCCGCTATCTGTGAAACAGAAGAAGGCAGCGGTCGATGACGATGAGTGGAATACCCTGGAGGAGAAGGCCCACTCGACCATCATGCTATCGTTGTCTGAGGACGTCATCATTGAAGTCGCTGCTGAGAAGACTGTCGCGGGCTTGTGGTTGAAACTAGAGAGTTTGTACATGACTAAGTCTCTAACCAACAAGCTGCATCTCAAGCAACGGTTGTTCAGCTTGAGGATGCAAGAAGGTACGCCTTTGAGGGAACATCTCAAGCAGCTTAACTCTATTTTGCTGGATCTGCGTAATATAGATGTTCAAGTTGATGTCGAGGATGCTGCCCTAATCCTGCTGGTTTCTTTGCCGAGTTCATATGAGAATTTTGTTGATTCTTTTATTGCTGGAAAAGAAAGCATGTCGTTGGAGGATGTCAGGTCTGCTCTTCATACAAGAGAGATCAGGCATAAGGCGTCTGGTTCTGGTACAGGTGGTGAGGCATCGGGTTTGGCTGTTACAGGTGGAAAGGGAAAGAAGAAATTTGGTAAAGGGAATTCGAACAAGAATTCCAAGGGTCCCGGTCCACAGCCAGGTGATGCTTGTCACAACTGTAAGGAAGTGGGGCATTGGAAGTACAACTGTCCCAAGAGAAGAGGGCAACAGAAGAAACAAGGTTCAGTTGCCGTGGCAGAAGTGGACAACAGTTCTGAAGACGATCTCGCCTTGGCTGTATATGAGAAGGCACATCGTGGGGATGTGTGGTTTCTGGATGCTGCAGCTTCATACCATATGTCTCCAAACAGGGATTGCTTCACAACCTACGAGCAGATAGATGGTGGTAACGTGGTCATGGCAAATGGAGCTGTCTGCAAGGTTGTTGGAATCGGGTCCATAAAGGTTCGGACACATGATGGTTCGTTCTGTACCGTGAATGATGTCAGGCATGTTCCACGAATGACAAAGAACCTGATCTCCTTGAGTCTACTCAACAACAAGGGCTTCAGCTTCAGCTTCAAAGGAAAAGGTGGAGTTGTGTATGTCTGCAAGGGTTCGAGGAAGTACTGAAGGGCGAGAAGCGTGGGACCTTGTATGCATTACAAGGGTCTGTGTTGTCTGGTTCTGCTGCAGTTGCATCGTCTCAGGTTCATCAGGAAGATATGACCACTATCTGGCACATGAGACTGGGGCATATGAGTGAACGAGGGATGCAAGTTCTGTCAAAGAGGGATCTTCTTTGGGGGCACAAGGTGCAGAATTTGGAATTCTGCGAGCATTGTGTGTTTGAGAAGCTACATCGCAGCAAGTTTCCCAAGAAGGGTATCCACCGGACGAAGGGGATACTGGATTACCTCCACTCCGACTGTTGGGGTCCTTCATGAGTTGAATCCATTGGAGGCATCATGTATTTTCTGTCTATTATTGATGATTATTCGAGATTTACTTGGATTTTCATGATGAAGCAGAAAAGTGAGGCTTTCACGATGTTCAAGCAGTGGAAGACATTGGTGGAGAATCAGACCGGGAAGAAGATCAAGAAGTTGCGAACGGACAATGGTCTGGAGTTATGCAATTCTGAGTTCAACGAATTCTGCAAGGATGAAGGGATTGCCCATCATCGGACTGTTAGAGATACACCCCAGCAGAATGGCGTTGCAGAAAGGATGAACCAGGCATTGTTGGAGAGAGCACGGTGCATGCTCTCTAATGCAGGACTAGAGAGAAGATTCTGGGCAGAAGCAGTGAACATGGCGTGCTTCCTGATCAACCGTGGACCTCACACAGGTATCGAGTTGAAGACTCCTTATGAGGTGTGGTATGGTAAGCCTGCTGATTACTCTTCACTGAAAGTTTTTGGGTGTCCTGTTTATTATCATGTGGATGAGGGTAAACTCAACCCAAGGACAAAGAAGGGTGTGCTTGTGGGTTACGGAGATGGAGTTAAGGGATTTCGAGTCTGGTCACCTTCTGAGCATCGGGTTATACTCAGCATAAATGTGATATTTGATGAGAAGTCTATGTTTAACCCCATGTTGAAGGTTACTGTTGTTGAAGGTAGTAGGAATGTTGATAAGCAGGTGGAGCTGCAAACTCTCAATGAGAGTGAGTTTGAGCACCAAGGTGGAGAAGATCAACATGATGAGGATGTCTCTGCAGAGCCAGAAACTTCAGAGTCTAGTGCACGAGCTAAACAATCTATTGATTCTGGTAGAACAAAGAGAGCGACTGTAGGAGTACCTCTACAGAGGTATGGCTTCGAGGACATGGTGGCGTATTCATTTCAGGTTGCTGAGGAAGTGGATGCAGGAGAGGCACAGTCCTATAGAGAAGCAGTTTCGGGTGGTGAAGCTGATCAGTGGCTTGCCGCAATGGGAGATGAGAGGAATCCCATGACAGGAATCAAACTTTGGGAGCTAGTCAAACGACCACAGGGAATGAAGATTGTGACAAACAAGTGGATCTACAAGAAGAAGGAAGGAATCACTTCTAAAGAGGGCATGAAATTTAAAGCTCGGGTGGTTGCACGATGCTTCTCGCAGAGGGAAGGAGTTGACTACAATGAGATTTTCTCACCAGTGGTCAGACATACTTCGATCAGAGTGCTACTAGCAATAGTGGCACATTATGACTTGGAGCTCGAGCAGCTAGATGTGAAGACAGCTTTCCTACATGGAGAGTTGGAGGAAGAAATTTACACGACTCAGCCAGAAGGATTCGAGGTTCCGGGAAAAGAAGACTATGTTTGTAAGTTGAAGAAGTCCTTGTATGGACTTAAGCAATCTCCGAGGCAGTGGTACAAGAGATTTGACAGTTACATGCATGAGCTGGGCTACAACAGAAGTCCATATGATTGTTGTGTATATCACAACAAGGTGGAGGATGGTTTGATGATCTATCTTGTTCTGTATGTGGATGATATGCTCATAGCTGCGAGGTCAAAGTCTGATATCTAGAAGTTAAAGGGACTTCTTAGTGCTGAGTTTGAGATGAAGGATTTGGGAGCTGCTCATAAGATCTTGGGTATGGAGATTTACAGAGACAGGTCGAAGAAGAAGCTTTTCTTGTCACAGAAGAGCTACATCTAGAAGATACTGTCGAGGTTTGGCATGTCTTCAGCAAAGCCCTTAAATACTCCTAGTGCTTCAAATGTTAATCTATCCTCAGCTTATGTTATCGCAGTCAGAGGCTGAGAAGGAGTACATGTCGAGAGTCCCATATGCTAGTGTAGTAGGTAGCTTGATGTACGCTATGGTATGCACTAGACCTGATCTTGCACATGCTGTTAGTGTTGTCAGCAGGTTTATGATACAACCTGGGAAGGAGCATTGGCATGCTGTGAAGAGGATCTTCCGGTACCTTAAGGGTACACCTGATGTGGGGATTAGCTTCGAAAGTGATACAGAGTGTTTGGTGTCTGGGTATTCTGACTCGGACTATGCTGGAGATGTTGACACGAGGAGATCGATGACCGGTTATGTATTCACGCTTGGGAGTTTTGTAGTGAGCTGGAAGGTAACTCTGCAGTCGGCGGTGACATTGTCTACTACTGAGGCAGAGTATATGGCGCTGACAGAAGCTGCTAAGGAGGGAATATGATTGAAGGGACTGGTTGGTGATCTTGGTCTACATCATGATCAGGCAGTGGTGTATTGCGACAGTTTGAGTGCAATATGCTTGGCAAAGGATCAAGTCCACCATGAGAGGACTAAGCACATCGACATGAGGTATCATTTCTTGAGGACAGAGAAGAGGATTAAGGTGAAGAAGGTTGGCACCGCGGATAATCCTGCTGATATGTTCACGAAGCCGGTTCCACATGACAAGTTCCAACATTGCTTGGACTTGCTGAATGTCTTGAGTGGGTGACTCTGTCCTACGGGGCATTGATGGCGCGAGAGAGAGAAGGAGCAGAGTACATCAGAGATTTCAGAGGAAGAGGATTCAAGTCAAGGTGGAGATTTGTTGATGTGACTTGAATCGGACTATCAGCCGCTACGACTGGTAATCGGGGGGTCTCACGGTGTGGGCTCAATGTTATTTGGGTTCGGGTTCTGGGCCTGGTCTGTAGACGTTTCCTTTGCCAGATTGGATTAGGTTTAGACCCACATGGAGAAGTACTATAAATACCTCTCATACTCTGTAATCTGTAATCTCCTCGATATAGTGAAACTGGCTCTCTCTCGCCCGTGGACTAGCTAACACACATCGTGTTAGTGAACCACGTAAATCGTGTGTCTGTGTTTTTTGATTCTCGCTTTCGTATTCTTGCTTTGTCTATTCCGGCGATTTCCCGATCCGTAGCAGTGCGTTTATAACTGAAGGCAATATCTTATATATTTACCTGTTGTCATGTATCTCAAGGTGAAGGCCATGGCCTGGCTTCACCCCTATTGCAGGACCTCTGCCTTTCTTCTTTTGATCTGAAGAACATCCCCCATTAGAGTGAGACCCCTAGCTTAGGTTCACATTCTCTTCAAAAGCTATGTCATCATTCGAGGGTTGAAATTCTTCATTCTCCAACTCATTCACTTGTTGTTCACCCTCCCTTTCTGCTGTTGAGTTTCTGGCACGGTTTCACTTTCCTGAGTAATCACTTCGACAGTCTCAGAGGGGCTTACCTTTCTGGTTCCTCCACTGGCCTTGTCGAAGGCTTTGTCTTCCCAACCTTTCTTGGCCTTCCCATATAGAAGAAACAACATGCACATGGTTAAGGGTGACAATTTTTACACAACTAACACATGAAAAGGAAAGGAACCGAGAAGAAAAATAATTACTTTGTGCAAGCATACTTAAGCTTTTCGTCTGTGGTTTCTTTATTGCCTGAGGGGGAGGGGGTCTGTCTAGGTTGTGAGGTTGTTCGTTATAAAAAGAAGAGGGATATATATAGGGTAAAGACTAGGGTAGATAATTGGGGTAAGGAATTGGATACAGACTTAAGCAATGTAAACTATGAGTCGTTGATGAGTTGTTTCTAGGAATAAGGAAAAAAATTGGAAGCTAAAAACTCGGATGAATCATCAAACGGGCAACTTAGAATTAATAGCGAAAGTAAATGCAAGTTATAATTAATTCATTGAATCATATCAATCCAGACGCTTCGTACCTCCCAGAAACTCTACAATCAATTTCGATGGATCGCCTTCTCTCGTTGTCTTGCGCCTCTCCATCCGATGGTGGATTCTTCACTATCTCCTTTAATTCGGCTTAAAGCGGCGAGAGATTCCAGAATGCTGTGCTCAGTTAAACCTTGAACTCGATTTGTGACACTACCCTCTGCAATTTTGTTTCAAGGGAAATCGAGGGAGCTCGATCGATGAAGGAGAACTCGAGGGTTTCTTCCAAAATAATAACACAAAGAGGCGGAGGGGAATTTCCCCTCTTTCACACCCACCATTCGATGAATATACATCATCATGCGGCGGTGTTTTGGTGTTGGAAACGTCTGGTGCTGTTTTCGACAAACCACCAGCAATTTTTTTTAATTGAATAATAATTTTTTTATATAAATGATTTAAATAGCATATGGCATAATATATTTAAGATGATCCATATAGCATAATATATTTTTGCAGTTATGCTAATTATATGCTTTCATATAAGTGATTTAAATATAGTAATAAAAATTATCTATATATACCTAATATTTCTTTTATGAATATAGATATTTTAGATTTCAAGTCTATACAATATGTCATAAGTTTCTAACATATATGAACAATTTCGACTAAATAACAATACCATAATGTATATGTTTAGCTAAATCAAAATTGGTAATAATAGTAAAAATAACAAGTTCATAATGTATGAAAGCAAAATTTAGAAGTCCATTACATGATTAATGAAATTCTTCATAACCCATGTCACGCAAGTTTAAGTTAACATCGTCTTCTTGGTATGCTTGTTCTTCTAAAATTTCATCGAAATCCGCCACATTATAAAAATTCCTCTGCCTTGTCTCAACCACCATGTCCCATTCCGGATCTCTGGCACATTGCACATAATACACTTGGGTTATTTGACTTGCCAAAACGAAAGGTTCGTCGATTGATCGCCTTCGTCTTCTATGGAGGCTAATAACACCGTGGCCATCCCTTCTATAGCCTACGCATTCTCTCGTGGTGTCATACCCTTCACATTCGAATAACACTACACGAAGCTCTTCGGTATATCGCAACTTTATGATATCTTCAATTACGCCATAGTAAATAATCCCCACACCTTCCTCACCTCGCACCATGACTCCACTATTTTGACTTGTTTTTCTAATCTCGTGATCTTGCGTGTGGAATCTAAATCCATTGATGCAATATCCTGAGTAGTGCAACACTCATTTGTCCGGCTCTCAAGATAAAGTCAACATAGAGGGATTCAAAGTTTCAACATTGTAATAAATCATTTTGCCCACCTGCATCATCGAGCAATTTTTTTGTTGGCTTCTACACAAATATCACAATACGACAAAACTTCAAAAAATTTCATTACGGAATAGTTACCTGAATAGCGAACCACTTTTGGAATTCTTCCCTGGGCACTCTCTCAACCATTCTCACACCGCGTCCAGCCAAAAATTCCTTGTGTTGTCTAGATATAGTATACACACGTATGCAAATTTGATTAAAGCCTAATTGTACATGTTTTAGCATGTTTCTTGTGTTTTAGCATGTTTCAGGATTTAACAGGTAAAACCATCCTCGGAGTCGAAAGTTGGACGAAAAGGAGCGAAAACCGGGAGAAGCGGTGAAAAACGGTAAGTTCACGGATTTCCTTGGATGTTCACGGTCTTGTATTACCGTGAAGAAGAGCTGTTTCCCGTGAACGTCTAGGCATCCAGAGCATTTCCAGAGGTTACTGACGCTAGGCGAGTTCACGGTCACTAAGACCGTGAACTGGAGCTGTTGACCGCGAACATGTGCAAGCGAAGCGGTGCATTTTGGCGCCCATCTTGAGTTCACGGACGCGTTTTAGAGTTCACGGCCGTGAACTGAGCTCGTTCCTTGTTTAAAAGAAGAGCTGAAGAAGAGAGAGTGGGAGCCCATAGTGTGAGAAAGCCTTCTTCTTCAGATTTTAGAGAGAGAAAGACGAACCAAAGGAGAAGGAGGCTAGGGTTTTGCTCCAAGTGGTGGTTTGGGAAGGTTCTCCCCAAGAGAAGTTCAGCACAAGTTCCAAGAAGATTGGAAGCCTCCTTCATGATGGTTTTTACCTCTTCCCCTTGTGTTTCTCCCATTTCTAGCATGGAGTAGATTTCTTTTTCACTTGGGTGTTGTGAAACCCTAGCTATCTACCATGTAGTTTTTGTTATGTGAATTGAATGATTGTTTATGGGTGTTCTTAAATTCAATGATTGATGTATTATTTATGTTGATTGTGCATGTTTGTGCTTCGCAATCTAATGATTGTGCATGTTTGTGCTTAGCAATCTAATGATTGTGCATGTTTGTGCTTAGCAATCTAATTAGTCACTTTAACCTAGATTAGAGAGGGAAACCCCCCTTCCAAGGGAGACTCGATTGAGTTGGTATTCCTAGGGCTTTTTAAGTCACCAATCTAGGTTAATTTAGGGCAAACCTCAATATTGGATTAAGCAATTTGGTTAAGCGTGATTAACCCGTCCAACCATTGGGTTGAGTTAGGGACTAAGTCAACCGTCGATTGCCTAAACCGAGAGGGCCGAGTGACAGCCTATAATGTAATCCTCGGTTTAGCAATCGTGAGTGTGGTCTACGACCATATTTGTATCCCCTAGCGGTTCGCGGTCACCTTGCCCATAACAATCATTTCGGTTCACATACCATGGTAGTAGTTAGGGGTAAGCGACACCCGAGTGATCCTTCTCACAAAAGAGCTTTCAAAACTATTCACTTTTGTCTTGCTTTACTTTAATTAGCAAACTTTTGAACCAAAATCGAGTCGCTAGAGAATGATTCAAATGACTGAAGTAGGGGTATACAGACAGGCCCGAGTCGATATTTAAACATACTTGCCTTATACTGCACCCGGCTAAGGTTTATACTTTGACTTTAGGCGGGAATTAATTGTGGTATTCGGGACGAGTCAAGTTTTTGGCGCCGTTGCCGGGGATCAACAGTCTGTTATCATGAAGAAGTTATTTGTTGTTAATCTAGCTTTTAATTTTCAGTTTTGAAAGTGTGTGCTTTGCTTGTGCTAGACTTGGTGTAGTTTTCTGATTGTGTGTAGGTGGTGCATGACCCGGAGTAACCCGACACCTTTGCTACCACTTGACGAGGACATAAATTGAATTCTCTAGCTCCTAGAAAGGGAGAGAGAGCTAGCGGGGTCAAGGAGAAGGAGCGAAGAAGGGGGACAACAAGTGGGCCCCGGTGCTAGTGTAGAAGAAGTTGAAGTAGTGGAAGTTGAACCCGTCGTTGGAGTAGAAATGGCGAGGAACCAAAGACAAGATGGAGCTACCCAAGCTAGTCACCCAAACGATTCGGCGGAGGAAGAGGAAGCCCCAAGGACAATGGGGTACTATATGGCCCCACAGCCGGCAGACATTCAATCGCCAATCCTACACCCTCTAGTGGCGACAAATAATTTCGAGATCAAGCAGACTCTAGTGACTATGATACAGAGAAATGCTTTGTTCCAAGGCCTTGAGAGCGAGTCACCAAGAGAGCACGTGCAGAAATTCTTGGAGCTCGCGGGGAGCTTGAAAATCAATGGTGTGTCGGCCGAAGCTTTGCAACTAAGGCTTTTCCCATATTCATTTTTGGGGAAAGCACTTAGGTGGCTAATATCGCCCAACTCGGTAAATCACCTCATGGGACGACCTCCTCAACAAATTCATGGCTCGCTACTGCCCTCCTTCGAAGACGGCGGAGTGGAGAAAGAAGATTACCCATTTCGAGCAAGAAGAGGACGAGACCTCGAGGGACGCTTGGGAGAGGTACTCCGATTATTTTCTTCATTGCCCTCACCACTGGTTTGAAGAACAGTTTCAGATTGAAACCTTCTACGGTGGCCTAATCCAAGAAGACAAAATTCTCATTGACTCCTTGTGTCAAGGGAATTTGATGAATATGGCTCCGCCCCAAGTAATCGAGATACTTGAAGACATGGCCCTCAGGGGATATGATTGGGGGTTGACTAGAAGTGGGAGGAGAAGCAATGATAGGGGAGTGATCAGCGCGGGAGCCAGCGTGGGAGTGAGCGTCCCGCTTGAGGCAAAGTTGAATAAAATTGATAGAGGTAATGCTTGAAGATAAGAGGCAAGGAAAAAGGCCGGTGATGTCGTGCGACTGGTGATCGAGCACTAACCACGAGATGACGGAGTGTCAGGCAATGAAGGAGGCAATCGCTCCAGAGGAAAAAGTCAACTTCGTGGCAAATTCTAGGGATAACAACCCGTATAGCAATACTTATAATCTGGGATGGAGGAACCACCCAAATTTTGCTTGGTTGTCACCGAATAATCCGAGGCCCTCGGGTTTTCAAGGCTCCACGGGAAATTACCAACCTCGGCCGACCTTCATCCAACAAAGGCCTCAAGTCGAAAGCTCAAGCTTCCAACAACCGTACCAAAAACAAGGTGGCCTAGGGTTTCAACAACAACAACAACCCGATAAGCTATCTAAGCTTGAAGACATAGTGAACACCTTTGTGAGCACAAGTACCCAAAAGTTTGAGAAGATAGAGCAATTTATGGATGTGGCGACTACCAAGTTTACCTCGGTTGAGGCGGGACTCCAAAGCCACCAAGAGAGCCTCCAAAGTTTGGAGGTGCAAATAGGCAACCTTGCCGGCATCCTCACCGAGAGACCAAAGGGAGCCCTACCTTCCCAAACCATGGTCAAACCCAATGACCATGTTGGGGTGAATGCAATTCAAGTGGGAAGTGTGAAGGTGACTCCGGAAGTCTCCACTAAAGAAGTGATTGAGAAGGAAGATACCAACCCGAAGGAGGGAGAGAGGAAGCCCTCGAGGATAGAGAGGAAGGAATCAAGGATGGCCCCGGTGGTTGGGTACACGACGCCTCTTCCTTACCCCACGCGGATGTACAAGGAGAGGTTGGAGAACGAGTGTTGAGGTTTCATGGAAATGCTCCGCAACCTCCACCTCAATATCCCTTTCCTTGAAGCCATGGCTCAAATGCCAAGATAGGCCAAGTACCTCAAAGGATTCCTCACCAAGAAGCCAAAGCTTGAAGGTCTCGCCAACGTAACTCTTGGCGAGGAGTGTTCGGCTTTCCTCCTCAACCGCTTGCCCTAGGAGCTAGTATTAATGTGATGCCCTACAAGCTTGGTAACCATCATATAGACAATGCCTTGGCGAACCTAGGAGCTAGTATTAATGTGATGCCCTACAATCTTTTCAAAAATTTAGAAGTAGGTGAACTTACCACTAAGCTTAGCATCACCTTAGCTTGGTAACCATCGTCTTTATCTCGAGAGGTATTTTGGAGGACATGTTGGTGCGAGTGGGCAAGTTTTGCTATCCGACTGATTTCATGATTCTCGACATAAGTGAGGACTCAGATATGCTACTCATACTCGGTCGTCCCTTCCTCGCCACCGCCAAGGCATTAATAGACGTTAATGAGGGGACCTTATTTCTGAGGGATGGTAAGTAGAGAATCAAGCTTTAAATTAACCCTAAGGCTATGAGTGAGGAAGTGAAGGAAGTGGTTTCAAATGATGTAAATATGAGTGGAGGAGAGCCTCTAAAGGCAAACCCCACTATCACTAGTGTTGCTTGTGGTGATGTTGAGCAGGAAGCAATGCAGTCAAAATCGCGCTTTAAAACTTAAAGCTTACGTTTTTACCTTTTTGGTCACCAAAAAGCTTCTACGTAGAATCATGATTTTCCCTCACAAATGTAGTCAAAATCTATGTTTTAAAACTTAAAAGCTTACGGTTTTACGCTTTTAGGTCACCCAACCGTTTCTAGGTAGAATCGCGCTTTTGACTGCATTGTCAGGAAGTCAAGGAGGGTTCTATGCCCAAGGAGAAGAGGATGAATGCTTGGAGGCAAAAGATGAACGAAGCTTTTGCCCAAAAGAAGGAGAAGTCCAAAGCAAAGTTGGCCAATCAAGAGGGTCAACTCATGGATCCTAAGAAGGGAGGCTACAAGTCTCGCCCCGAGAGTGTGGTAGATCCACTCTCGGTGGCATCACGTTCCAAGTCGTGATCGATCCCCAACCATCAACCTAATGACGATAAATTAGCACTTGTTGGGAGGAAACCCAACGGAGGTTTGTGTACTTTTACTTATTTTTCGTTTTAGTGTCTAGTGAAGAGTTCTAGTGGTCAAGTGGTGTCCCTGTGCCAAGTTTTGTGGTTTTGTGATTTAAGGTTGTGTTGTGATCGACTAAGGGGCACGGTGGAATAGGTTGAGTCAAATTTTTCTCAGAAGTGCCCTGTTTTCACTGATGTTCACGGTCTTACAAGACCGTGAACTGGCAAACGCGTCCGTGAATTGGGCGTTTTTGCATGTTCACCACCTGTCGACCAACCGCAGTTTAAGGACGCATTTAAGTGTTCATGGTCGCTAAGACCGTGAACAAGGCAACGCGTCCGTGAATTCCGTGATGTGCCTCTAAAAGGGACATGAACGGCGACTCTTCACTTCACGACCCAAATCTCACTAGAAAATTCGAATTCTCACCGGAAAACCGAGAAATTCCGACGGTTTTTCATTCCCCACCAATTTCCGGCGACCAAAACCCAAAACCAACTTCATACCCATTCTCCCCTCATCAAAACCGGCTTGTGCTGCAATTTTGGGGAGATTTGGGGCAAGTTTTTCCGGTCAAGTCACCGGCGGCGAGTTTCCGACGAAGCTCCGGCTACCCCTCTCTGGTCTGTTTTCGGCCATTTTTCTCCTTCCTCGCCCTCACCTCACTTCCTCCTACGTCCTACTTGCGTCTCCAGGTTGGGTTTTCAGCTCTACCTTATTAATTTGTGGAGAATCAAATTAGGTAGTGAAGTGAGGATGATTTTGATGCTTTGCATGTTGAACCTAGATTTAGGGTGAGGAATTAGGTGAATTAGGTCGATTGAATGGTGGAATGATTTTTTCATGAGCTTAGTTGAGCCTTGGTGGGCGTGTTTGAACCGAATCGTCTTTATTTTCAGAATTTGCCCACCAAGTGCTATGTTGTGAAAGCATGTGAACCTTTTTGCTTGTTGGTGGATGGTAGCCACCGTAGTTTGGGTTGTGGTTCGAACTTTTGTGTGAATGAACCGTGAAATACCCACAACCATGCCATGGTGTGCTTGAGCTTAAATGTTTGATATCCATGGTGGAAAAATAAGTGTATGTGGGGGGGGGGGGATCTCTTTTCCTCCAAATGAGCATTATTTGATGAATGTTTCCACGTATAGTGTATGTTTGCCAGCTTGTGCAGGATGCTTAACTTGGAGCACTCATACCTTTTGGCTCTACGAGACTACCCCTCCATGGAAGAGGAGATGTGATTTTGGGCGACCACGAGCTCTGACTTTCGCTAGAAGCTCGATTTCACTCAGTTTGATAGACTGCATTGCGGTGAGGCTATGAGGGAGGCAGTGGTACACCCTCAATGGTGCCTGTTCCTAGAACTCAAAGATGACATTCATAGGGAGCTGTGCCTTGAGTTCTACAGTAACTTCATCCTCTGCAAGTCCCAAACCCTTTTTGGAGAACGAGTGCGTCGGGTGAAGTTCAGGTTGGGAGGGAAAACCCAATCAATGAGCTTCGACAAATTGGCCGAGGCCTTGGGGATTGAATTCGATTATGAAGACGTGTGGGAGGAAGACGCTATCCGAGGGTGCGACATGAACACCGCATTTCAGAAGTTTTGTCTCCCCGCACACCGAAGGACTCAATTCCGGTCAGCTCTCACAGTGGCCTTCACACTCCAGCCTTAGTGGCGTATCATCATCGCACTCCTGGCTCATTCTCTCTACCCGAGTTACCACAACCCAAACAAAATTACTGAGAGGACGTTGTTGGCTTGTTCTTGCATGGTGGACCCGTCGAGTACTCTTAAACTGGGGTCACTCATAACCACATCTTTTTCTCGGGCTATGGGAGGCCGATAACACTGTCACATTTATGAGTCTTTACATCACCCGCCTTGCTTGACACTTCAATGTCAGATTTGCGGGGTGCACTAGAGAGGGGCGCACCTTGGGTTTTGACGAGTTTACATTGCACTCAATGCGTTTATTACTCACCTTTGGACCGGTTTGATACATTGAGGGATTGAGTTTGCCCTCCGAGGTCCCACCACCAACAGAGCAGCCACCTACTCGAGCAACCGGCCGCCGCCGGCGTCCAGTGCTCCAACGCCCAGCACAACCACCACCAGCAACAGTAGGTGATCCCCTTGTCCATAGGGTGGATCGCCTAGAGACAAACTTCATGGGATTATCTTCCCGCCTCGACCGGTAGACCGATCTCCTCGAGCTGATGGCTCGACGCCAGGGCATCCTCCCAGATGAGGACGAGGGTCCTTCCACCCACGAGAGGTAGCTGATGAGTGAGACATGTGGCAGAGCCGATTTCTTTCGCCCCACTTCTCCACTTGTAACCCTGAACTTTTTGTTTTTGTTATTTTTCTTTATTTTGTGTGTGTGACCATAAACTACTACTATCGTATTGTGTTGTGTAATAACCTCGCCTTGAATGAGTCGTATTGTGCTTGTGTGTTTGTGTGTGTTTGTCACTCCTTGAAGCTCAAAATATCCTACCCCGAATTCGATTCCAACTTTCACTCACCAAGCCCAAGCGGTAACATCATTCTACCCCTTTCTTACACCATGGAGGTCAATGCCGAGCTTAAGTGTGTGGGGGGGGGGGGGGTAGTTTACTATTATGCTTTTGTGAGTGTGATTGATTCTTGGAGCCCTGATATATGCCCAAATTTCAAAAATTTGAGGGCTCCAAGCAATGTTTGCATGATCAAAATGGCTGGTGTGTGGGAAAATCTCGTGTTTGTTGGCATTGACCTTGAATTGTTGCATGTGATCGAGTATATCGTATGACGATGACTGAGAGGTCCATCAGGATAGTGCAAAAGTTTAGTTCTCATGTGTGCATAAATGAATCGATGTCTTGACTCGATTACTTGTTGATTACAATTTCCATGCATTGTGTTTGAGAATTGGAATAGATGGTTGGGTGACTAGGTAACCATGTGAGTTTTGGGCCGATCGTTTTCTTCTTGTGGACTTAGATCCCTCTTACCATGGTGTGTAACATCACAGTTGTCACTACTCACTAGTAAGTATGATGGAGGCATATGATTAGTCCATGCCCAAATGTTGATTGTCCCGAAATGTGTTATTCCTTAGTCACCCCCTTTGAGCCTTGTGACTTCGAGGGTTGTTCTCAATGTAGGAGCTTCTTGCTTGTGAGCTTAATGGTGTTAATAGAACGACCACCAATCTTTTCTTCGTGTCTAAACATGAGTCGTCTTTGTGTCCCGGAGCACTCACTTTTGAGTTCCATTGAGGTTCTACATAGGAGGTTTTTGTGCGGTTCTTGCTAGGAATGAAAAAATGAAGTGTAGTGTTGGAGTGCGTTCAAAAAGAGAGCATTGGTCGTTAAATGTATAGGTGGAAAAGGTTTTACTCTCTAGTACCCCCCTCAAAAAGAAAAGAAAAAGAAAGAAAATAAAAGAGAAACGAAAAAGACGTAATAAAATGGGGTAAATAAAGTAGAGAGTGCCACGAAAAACCAAAGTGTATGCTCTAGGAGGGGTTTCTTGGCACTGAAGCCATTGAGACCCCCACATTATTTTAGAACTCCTTCACTACCAAATATTAAGGTGATAGCAAGAGTAGACCGAGGAAGAGTGCTTTGATGTAGTTCACAATGGGTGATAGTTTGGAAGGGAGAGATTAGGTTTATGGCCGATGCTAGTGGTGTTGGATGAAGAGAAGGGTTTTAGTCTAAACCATAGAACCTTCGGGTTTAGGTTGAAGATGTAGAACCTCACGTCATGATTTCCACCACCCAAAAAGCCTTTTCCCCATGTCCAAGATAATTGCAGTCATCTGAACCTGTGTCTAAGACACAAGCTAGTGATGACAACCATTCTGTGAACTCTAGCATTTAGACTTTGCCGCCATGGTGTTGAGACGATAGGGCTGAGTGTTAATGATTTTGCACATATTTTGGCACCAAAAAGGTCCCGACCCCACTGGTCTTGAGAATGATTGATTCATTCTTGCTTTGCATGTCATATCATACCCCGGTGAGGACCTTGGTTGCCTTCCCATTTGTTCCTTGGACTTGAATTCCATGCATGGTTAGTTATGGTTGATAAGTGGTCTTGTTGAGACTTGCATTGATCCATAAACAAGGTGAGAACTTTTCGTTTGCCCGTTTTTGGTGGCTTCGAATGTCGTTTGTGGTGATTGTCGGTATTGCTTGCAACAGTCCATGTGTTAACTGCCAATAGCCATAGAGAATTCCCACTTTGTTCCCTTTGGGTTGTCCCCAAAGTATTTGTGTAGGTTGAAATATTACCTTGTGTGAAATGGTTTGCTTGGGGACAAGCAAACGTCTAAGTGTGGGGGAGTGATTCGGGTCTAATTGTACATGTTTTACCCCTTTTTCCTTAGGCGTTTGTGGCAATTATGCTCCTAAAAGGGTGATTTTACGCTAGGTTTCTAATGTTTTATCATGTTTCAGGATTTAACAGGTAACACCAGCCTGGGAGTCTAAAGTTGGACGAAAAGGAGCGAAAACCGGGTGATTCGGGCCTAATTGTACATGTTTTACCCCTTTTTCCTTATGACCGTTCTTCAACCTCAAATGCGTTGTTTCCCCTGCACACGATGGTCCACAACAATGAAGCTCTCATCATGAAGTTCTCATTCTTGAATGCATCATAAGTTAACAAGCCTTCATTCCACAAAGCCTTCAAATCATCGATCTCAAGTCTAAAAAAAACATCAATACTTTTGCCCGGAGCTTTTGGTCTACAAATGAGCAATTTCAGGAAGGTGAAATGATTCTTCATGAACTTCCAAGGAGGGAGATTATACGAGAATAGACGGACCGGCCACGTGCTGTGCTTGTTGTTCATTTTGTCGAATGGGTTGAAACCATCAGTCGCTAGTCCCAAACGAACGTTGCGGGGTTCAGAACAAAAAGATGGGTCCAACTCGTCCAAAGCAGTCCAACCCTCTCCATCACATGGATGCCTCAAGATCCCATCTTTGGAGCGGTTTAGAGCATGCCATACCATATCTTCAATATTTTTGGAGGACATGAATAATCTTTGTAGTTGTGGTTTGATGGGAAAATACTGTATAATTTTGCACTAAATTTTCTTATCTCTGCCCTTCTTATCCTTACAAACTTTCTTCCACCTTGATTTGTTGCATGAGGGGCAAGATGTCGCATCTGCCAGCTCGGCGTAGTATAGGACACAATTGTCCTCACATGCATCTATTTATTCGTAGTGTGGCCCAAGACCTCCTTTCATAAGCTGCTTTGCTTGATAGTAATTCTTCAGAAGTGATTGTGCCATAGGAATACAGCCCGGATATACTTGACCAACTGGGTAAATGAATTGTTACGCCAGTTATTCTCCCACTTGATTTTCATAAGCTTTGTGACGAATGACAATCTTGACACATTCGAAGCACATCCCTCGTACAACGGTGATTGGGCCTCTCCAAAAAGTTTGTAGAAATTTTGAGCTTGGGCATTAGGTTCTTCCGGAGTCTCTAATGGAGCCATGAGGTCGTTCAGGACACCAAGCATATCATCTTCGCCCATAGTGTCATCATCTCTACTTTCTTCTTCCATGTTATCATCACCCAATTGTGGACCTTCATCATCATCTTCTTCTTCATCTTCATCGACCTCGTCATAGTAAATCCAGGCTTTTAATTTTGGTAGAAAATAGGATCAAGATAAAGAAAATAATTGGTGTTTAATCACTCACTTTTAGAAAACACTCAAACAAACATAGCCTTATAATTTTGGCTTATGTCCTACCACTACTATATGGACGTTCTCGCTCAGAACCTCTTTCATTTGGAATTTCCAGCCTTCTGAGAAGTGAAAACTATCATTGATCACTAAACTCGTCAAATAAATTTATGCTTACCGCTGAACACACTTTTAATACAACTAAACCACTATACTTCGAATAAAAGTACACCGTTAGTCACTCCCGCAAATATTCATCTAACACCGTCAAGATCATGCTGATGTGGAGATACTATGATGATGTGGCAATTTTGAGGACCAATTCTGTAATTTTCTAGTAAAGCTTGGCTCTCTTCTCCGGCTATACTCTGATCATGTTCAAAATCAAATCCTCTGAGTACGAACTACGAAGCAGTTGGCCGCCGCATCTCCCACGCAGCCTACTCTTACAGCCTTCTTCACTCCAACTCCTAGCATAAACGCCTCTCTAGCGCCGTCGCTCTTGCGGCCGGCCGATCGAGTCCCTGCGATCGTTGGTCAAGTCAACCAGGAGATCCAACTATGGGAAGTGAACCTGCCTCACGGATGATGGGTCCAAGTAATTAATAACAAGTTCAAGAGAATCATCTTTTCCCCTTGGAATTCTATCATCATCGCATTTACCTTCGCTGTTGTGCAACCGTCTCCACAGTTTTTGGCTAAGAGGAGTCACTCGAGTCCTTGCAGCAATCTTTGGACAAGTCGGGCGCCGGAGATCTAAATATGGAAGGATCGTTCCTTAAAGATGAGTTCTGATGACGAAATCGCCATGGTGGGCGCCTAGTTACAACTACCCAGTCTTCGTTCCGACTCCAATAACTCGACGCACGCCTACGACTACATGGATGGATATCATGGATAAAATTTTCAAAGAATCAATAAAGAGAGGAGCTAGCTGCGATGTTGATGTGGCAGGTTTAGCAATTAATTAGTTAGTCCCAAAAATTGCAAAGTTATCATGGTTATCTTCACGTCAGCTTGGTCGTGATGGTGTTATATGCATACTTATGGGAGTGACTAACAGTATACTTTTAATGGGACTTTAGTGGTTTAGTTCTATTAAAAATCTGTTTAGTGGTGAACATAAATTTATTTGTCGAGTACAGTGACCAACAATAATTTTCACTCGCCTTCTGAGCATTTGTAGATTGGTTAGTTTTCTAAATTTAATTATTAAAGATGAAATAATAAATAGGGAAAAAAAAAACAAAATCCGCACCATCCCCTAAATTTCTAATAATCAGCTAAGTCTCCGAACAAAGATATTAATCAGAAAACAAAAACTAGGAGGAAATTATTAAAAAAATAAATTATGTCCATGAGTAGATTTATGGGTTCAGTAAGAACACTTCTTTCATTTTAATTAGTAACACTTCCACTATTATGTTATAAAACATATTACAATTGATCACTTCTACAGTATTGGTGCTTTAATGTACAATTTAAAGTTGTACCATAACATTAAATGTACAAGTTTAGGTTGTACCATAAAGCAATTTGTACCATTTTGTTATGGTACAACTTTACAACTTGAAGTTGTACCAACTTGAAGTTTAGGTTGTACCATAAAGCAAAGATCAAACATCTTCACTAAGAAATCCTATGATTTACTAAGCCAATGGTGAATAAGCATTGGTTGAAGTTAATACAAACTTTTAAAAGTCATCGGTTAACAAATTGAGGTGTTGGTTGGAAGTTGCTTCATATTGTATAAGACAATAATTTTGAGTATCGTGGTTGACAAATCAAGGTATAATGTCTTAGAGAGTTAACAAATTGAGGCATTGGTTGAAACTTGAAAGTTACTTCATATTATATAGAAAAATAAATTTGAGTATCATGGTGGACAAATCGAGACATAATGTATTATATCGAGACAACAAATTTCGGGATTAATTAAAATTTACTTCACATTGTATAAGATAACAAGTTTGATTATCATTATTTACAAATCAAGGCATAAAGTAGTCTTACATTGAGAACTTACAAACCTCAGTTCTGGAAACGAAAGAAGATTAGATAATTGAACAATAATAAGTGGGTATGATATATTCAGGAAATTTTGAACATATTTATATGATAGGCATAATAGGCAATCAATAACTATTGATTAATCATCATATATAACTTATAAATATATATAGTTATGACAATGATAAAGAATCATTGATGGATTGTTGAGTATTTTTTATTGAGAAATGAGTCTATAATCTGTCAATATCCCATAAACCTACATCAAATGTATACGCAAAAGACTACGAATATTTAATAGTAGGATGTTACCACAACACAAACTATTTCATATATTGAAAATAGTAAGGTACAAGGACAAGTTGATTTTACATAAACATAATTGATCCGACCAACAATAGTTCTATAAATTTAAGAAATATTCTCTGCAGAATATCAATCAATTAGCAATACAATGATTCTTGGCCATTTTATGTATATTTATACCCTCTATGAATTATGATTAATGGCAGTTTCAATGTTGAAAATAAAGAAGAGAATATTGATGGTCTGGCTAGATAAGTTTTTTTTAATTATTTTTAGTTTTGATCTCAACTTTATGTTGATGAATCATTTAAGTTGTCAGAAAACTTTATCGTACCAAATAAAAATATATATTTGGTTTGAATAATTTCCATCGATAAAATGTAGCCGTCCAACGGGCGGGCCCAAATCAAGTTTAATAAACAGAGAAGCATACACTCGACACACTTTGTGCTTTCTTTCTTTTGTTTTTTTACAAGGTCTCTCTGACACTCTCTACTTCCCATACATACACTTATATAATGAATATGAAAGAACCAATAACTATTACATGACATTGCATGTGGATGTGGATGTGAATGGATAAGCAAACATGGTCTTTAATATATATGTCAAATGCATTATTTCTCATCTAGTTGAGCTTCTCAATTCATTTGCTGGACATGTGAGATGCCTGTGCATAATTCACCGGTTGTTGAATCTTCTTGTCATCAATCAACTAGCCTCTCATATCATAACCAACTTGCATAATTTGACAGCTAGTTCTAACTAATGAGTTATTGTATGTCTCCTTGAGATGATGGCAATGGGGGCAACTTTAGATAAGTTTACCATATTGCAAATTACCTTTTAACACCCCCTCTTAATTTGCAATCTGAATTTGCTCCTTGAACTTCTCTAACTTTTCATGGGTGACCGCCTTTGTCACGATATCTGCTGGCTGGTCGTCGATGTTGATGAATTCCATCACGATTAATCCTTCATTGACGAGGTCTCGGATGAAATGATGATGCAACTCGATATGCTTCGATCTTGCGTGAAATACTGGATTTTTTGTCATGGATATGGCTGACATGTTGTCACAATGAATAATGGTTAGACCATTTTCATTTTGCTGCAAATCAGAAATTAATCATTTTAGCCATAGCGCTTCGCATGCTGCATCTGCAGCTGTGATATATTCTGCTTCCGCTGAAAATAAAGCCACAGTCTTCTGCTTCTTTGAACTCCATGAAATGAATTTTGAACCCAGACAGAATATGTTTCCCGATGTGCTTTTTTTTATCATCTAGTGATCCAGCCCAGTCACTATCCAGTCAGCTTGCTTTCTGATTCTTTCTTGTACATCCAGTCAACTTGCTTTCTGATTCTTTCTTGTACATCCAGTCAGCTTGCTTTCTGATTCTTTCTTGTACATCAGGCCCAGTTTCTTCGTTCCTTGAAGATATCACAAAATTCTTTTGGCTGCTGCAAAATGAAGTTTGCTAGGTTCATTCATAAATCTTGATATAAGACTTACTGAATGACATTTAATCGGCCTGCTATGTGTCAGGTATATGAATGACCCGACGAGACTTCTGTACAGCTTTCCATTGAATTTTTCCGCTCCATCATTGCATTGTAATTTCTTGTTTAACGCCATCGGTGTTGAGATTGGTTTGCACGTTGCCATGTGAAATCTTTTCAGCATATCTTCGGTGTACTTCTCCTATGAAATAAATATTTCTCCAGGTGACTGCTTCACTTGAATCCCAAGAAAATACTTCATGAGTCCCAAGTCCTTCATCTCGAATTCTTTCATCATAGTACTTTTGAATTCTTCAATCATCCGCTGACTTGTTCATGTGTAAATCAAGTCATCAACATACAAACAAACCATTAGAAAATCTTTTCCTTCTCCCTTTTTGATGTAGAGAGATGCTTCACTCGGACTTCTTTGAAATTTGTTTTGCTGAAAATATTGATCGATTCTGCTGTTCTAGGCTCTCGGTGATTGCTTTAGCCCGTATAAAGCCTTTCGGAGACGATAGACTTTGTCTTTTTCTCCTATTTTATCATAGTCTCGTGGTTGTTCCACATAGACTTCTTCTTCCAGCCGTCCATTCAGAAATGTTGATTTGACATCCAGCTGGTATACAGATAACTCCAGTTGAGCAGCTAGAGCAAGAACTGTTCTGATGGTCTCCATCCTCGGCCATGACATTTGAAACACTGAATCCCTCCAGATCGCTCAATTGGAGAAGGATTAGTGTTTCTGGGGGCAGGTTTGGGAGGATCAAACCGAGCTGGAGTCGAATTGGACTCCCCAGCTGTCTCAGCTCCCTGTTTGCTTGCCGGAGTAAATTTTCTGCTAGGCAGCATCCTTTGTTGCTTCTCTATCTTAATGGCAAGGTGCAGAGCTTCTTCGAGGTCCACAAATGACCTCAATTCGACTTCCTGCCTTATCTCTCGGTTCAAACCATGGAGGAATCGTGCAATGGTTGCCTCCCTGTCTTCTCGCACATCTGTTCGCATTAGCAGCAGTTCCAATTCGCGGAAGTACTCCTCCACACTTCGCCCTCCTTGTCGAATCGCTTGCAACGATTCGTGGAGCTCTCTCTGATAGTAAGCCGACACGAATCGATCGCGCATCAATCCTCGGAGCTCTTCCCAGTCTGTTACTTCCGGCTGCAAATTCTGTCGTCGCCGGAGACGAGTTTTCTCCCACCACTGAGCTGCATAGTCAGTGAACTCGAAGGTAGCTAGAGCCACCTTTTGTTGTTCGGTATAATGTCCACACTGGAAGAAAAGAACCATCTTTCACAACTGATCGATACAAGCTCACGATTGCTTAGAATCCTCCAAGCAATCCAACTCAATTCCTCAAGCAAACTTGCGTGATGAATCAAAGCTCTACTTTGTATTCAATTGATCAAAAACTAACTATTACAATGAATCAACTCCAATTAAATAGACCTAACGATTCCTAACAACGTTTAAAGAAGTTCAACTACAGTTCTAATTGGAAAAGGAAGCAAAACAAGACGTGGAAACCAATTAATCTAAAACTGTCGACTAATCCTAATCCGACTAGGATTCGGATTACTTAATCTTCAAGGCAGAATTTCCATCTCGAAGCGATCTTTAGCCTCCTTGTTTGAGCCCTCCCGGACATCACCTTGATCAACCAACACGTTGTCGATAAACTAGAAGAAACCAGCTTTCATGGGTTGTGAATTGGGAAGCTCGACTCTTTCCCATCTTCCACAACTCGAGCTTCAAAGATGCCTTCCCAACTCTGCCTCCATACTTAGGCAAATCTGGCAGTTTCTCCAATGTTGAGCTACCACATTGATCACCTTGAAAACTCTGCTTCTGGGCTTCCCCTTGAGCTCGAAAGTACACCAATCGACAGAGCAACTCCACCTCTTCATCACAAGCCAAAGAACTTGAATTTCTATCACACCAATTGAGAGTTATGCTTGTCCAAAGTGGGTACCTGAAATCGTCAAAAACACTTAGGCAAAAATCAGTGTTTTCTAACGTGCTAGCTTGCCTTCATGATTGATCAATTCTAGTCTTTTTAATGGCCAAATTGAGATCATATCACCATACCCGTGGGTTTCGGGTACCCATGGGTAATACCCGCCCCGTAAATCAACATTATAATAGCTAAAATTTTACATACAAAAATTTCAATTGTAATACTTAACGCACCTACTATTTCGTAAAGTCGACAAAGAGACAATCATTCTTAATACGATTCTAAGCATCTTATTCTAAAACATCCAATAATCCATAAGATAGAGTAACAATATAAGCCAAATCAGTATTCTCTGACTTTGTACATCTATTAAGTAATAACTTACCAATATAAAGTTGTTAACATGCGGGAAAAAGTCAAAGAATGAAGGAAGATTTGGAGGAAATGAATTATGTTTTGATTTGGGTGCTCACTCAATTGTATTTCTACTAATTATTTTCATGAGTTACCCTCGGTATTAATGATAGATTACAATTTAATCAATATACTTTTTATATGTGAAGAAATGTTCTTGGTGGGGCGGGTATGGGTATGGGGCGGGGGAGGCTAAAACCATACTTGCCCCATACCCATCAAACTGTTTGCGTGTTTTACCCATACCCGCCCCATACCCGGTCAATGGGGGGATTCCCCGCGTTGACTAGGTCAGGGGGGGGGGGGTCGGATACCCACGGCCATGGGTTTGATTGCCATCCCTACTTCTCAGTTAGCCAGGGACGGCGTGACCGAGAAAGAGAGAGCGGAAAGATGGAAAAGTTGGGAGTTGTCGGTGTTCGGTTTTCAAAGCATTTGGGGAAAAGTCTTGAATCTCGAGTACAACAATCTCACCAGCGTCGTGTCTCTGTCACTCGTCAATATTTCCTCCCTGACAATAATTGGCGTGACCTTCAACAACCTCTGGTGGGTGGGTATAGAATTAGGGGTTTTGGTTGGGTTATCAATTCAATTGAGTTCGGTGATTGATTAATTTTTTTAGGGTTAATACCACTGGGAAACTCAAACTATCAAGGGTTATCAATTCAATTGGGTTTTGCAATTAATTTTTTTTATCAATATATTAAATAATGTAATGTGTTGACTGGAAGGAAGTAAATGTTTTAGATGGAGATGGAATGAATTACTTTTTTGTTATAAGTCCAAACATATGTTACTGAAAACGTGCAAAATTAAAGGTTTGTGGCCGTTTTATACAAAATGAATAGGTCTGTGACCATTTATAAAAATTAGCTGAGAAATTTGTGGAGTTTACACTTGACGATAACTATACTTATAATAAACTAGGAAGAATCTGGTTGGCATGGAAGACTGGAGTGCAACTTTGTGTTTTTGCAAGTTGCAAGGAGTGCTTCTTTATCCGTGCATTGGTATCTATTACCAACACCGAGCAATTATTCTTTTACTGTAGTTTATGCATCAAATGAGGAAAGTGAAAGAGTTGTTACTTACCGAAGTATGAGGCAGTGGTGTGCGAGGGGATTTCCTTGGGCTGTTAGTGGTGATTTCAATTTTGTTCTTAATCCTATTGAAGCTTCGAATGGAGTCTATATCATTAGTAGCATGCGTTCATTTAGAGATTGGTTGTAGGATATAGAGCTGACTGATGATCAGGATTCAAGGCCTTTCTTTACCTAGTCAAATCAGCAAAATGGTAATCCAATTGCTGGGAAACTTGATAGACTTCTTATAAATGGGGATTGGATTGGTAGGCTCCCAGATTCAAAAGTGGAATTCCTTGCACCATTATGCATCCGAAAGTTCTAAAAAGTCCTTTCCCAAGCCACATAGATTCTTTAATATGTGGCTTACTCGTGAGGACTATCTTAAAGAGTTATTGGGGGGAACACATTGCGGGATATCCACTTCAGAAAATCGAGAAAAAGTTGGTTATGCTCAAAAAGGACTTAAAAGTTTGAATAAGGAGGACTTCTCGGATATATCAGCAAGGGGGAGAGAAGCACATCAGGAAATGAAGAAATAGCTATTAGCTCTTGAGAATCCTTCTGCTGAAAGTTATGAGAAGAAAGGCTAGCAACTGCACAATACTCACAACTGCATCAAGCTGAAAAGAGTATGCCTAGCTCAAAGGCTTAAAAGAAAGAGCACTATTGGGAGGCAAGCTGAGAATTTTCACTTTCTTATTTTGTTTTGTTTTCTTTTATCTTCTTCAAAACTAATCCGTACACTAATTTTCTTGTGTTCCTAGGCGTAAAATCATGATCTAACATGAAGACCACCTAAAAATGGACTAGGCCTAGTGGCGGTCCTACCGGTGGTTTTCTTCAGCCTAGGCCCATCTTTTTTTGTATCCAACGCGGGCAAGGCATTTTTGGAGTGTCAACCCAAGCCCTTGCACTGACAGCCACTCCCTAACCTTTTCCTCCTTGTAGTAGGACTCACGGGATTCCTTTTCGTGCAAGAAAAAGGAGGCAATTCCACCCATTGTAGGGCCATCACTCACACTATAAATAGGGATGCACACATCCATCAGTTTTTCACACCACCACACGAAGCTCTAAGCATAAGATGATCCTAGAAGATTAAGAATCATCTTTCAACGATAGTGGAGAACAATGCTGCAAAGTGAGGAATGAAGAGGAAGACACGGTCGTGTGAAGAAGAGGATGACAAGAAGAGTAAATCATCAATGCCAACATCCGTGCAAGTAGCATCAATGGTGAGACGGAAAGAACACAATGGCGATTCCCCTCTAACAAGGAAGGTTGAAGCCAAGAAACGCCCATCAAGAAGTAGCTACGATGCCATCCTAGAAGCAATTCCCAATCGTGACGCCTTCCCAAATATCCATATCTCCTACTATTCAAAAGAAGCGATGATCATTGGAAGAAGAGTGTATTATTGATGGAGAAGCAACCACTTTTCCAAGCAGAGATAGATTGGGTAAGCTTTCTCAAGTAAGAAGGATGGGGGATTCCTCTTCTTGATAGGCTTAATGTGGTCGGCCTGGAATCCCTACTCAACATCAAGGGAAGCTACAATGAGATCCTAATGAAGGAGTTCCTATTCTCCTTCACCATCCACTACTCCCCTAAGAGTGGAGGTGAAGAATGAATCGAGTACCAAGTTGGAGGATACTGCTACAAGGATATTTACACTTCCATATCTCAGAAACTCAGCTACAAAATAGGAGGATGTCATAGTAGAATGAAAGATTGACTTGTGGCTGTTAATTTATATATGCCAGCTGACTTGTACCTAGTGTTTGTTCTATCAAACCAAACATATAAATATGTACAGCCGAACCCAGTAGTGACTAACGTGAATAAGAAAGACTTTGGAGAGCTCTGCCTCTCCCGTGGACTACTCATGTTCTCAGGGAAACCACGTTAAATCATTATGTTCTTTATTTCTGTTCATAGATTTGATATGGTATCAGAGCTATGATCCATTGTCCTTGGGTTTTGGCGTTCTCTTTGGGCTGCAGGCGTCTGTCTTTCTTCTCGCCGATTTGGGTTCTTTTGTAGCTGTTGGTTATAGGTGAGGCGCTACTGGTCTTGTGGGATTTATTTGATTGAGAGTTGTTTTGTTTTGTCTCAACGTAGGTAATATGGATTCCTCCAAGCTTAACACAGTTGCAATCAAGTTCGATGGTAAGAATTTTCCACTATGGGAATTTCAGTTTAGGAACTTTGTTACTAGTCAGCGTATGCTTGGGATATTGTTAGGTGAGGTCAAGCCTCCTACCGCTGATGCCGCAGCGAAGATCATGAAGACCGGGCGGCTGCAAACGCGCAGCTCATTACGTGGTTGGCTGCTAGTGTTGACGTCCCTACGAATTTAGGGTTGCGTCATTTTCCTACGGCTGCCGAGATGTGGCAGCATCTTGTTCAGACGCACTCTCAGAATAGTGCTTCTCGTCAGTTTGAACTTGAGATCGAGATTGGCCGTTTGTCGCAGGGCGATCGTGACATTCACAATTATTATCAAGCAAGTCTCCATCTTTGAACTGAATATGATATGTTGACTGCGTCATTAGTCCCAGGGGCTGAATCGGCGGCCATCATTAAGGAGCGAATTTGTGTCCAAGAGTCATGCAATTTCTGTCCAAACTTCGCCCCGAATTTGAGGCCATTCGAGCCTCGCTAATTCATCATGGTGTCACTACCATTGATGAAGTCTTGGCTGAGCTTGTTCGGGAAGAAACACGGCTTTGGAGTCAATCTCAGATTGATAGTTCGCACCCTACGGAAGCAGCTTTTGCCGTCGGCCGATCTGGTACTTCACGACCTCAGTTTAATCGGCCTCCATCTGGGGAAGTCACTTGTCATTTTTGTCGAGAAGTCGTCCATTATCAAATCCATTGCAAGAAGAAGAACTATTGTAACTACTGTAAGAAGTCGGGCCATATTGTTCTCGAATGTCCTCCATTAGTTCGTCGCGGGAAGGTGCGCAATCCCTATGCCTCTGGTTCGTTTAGCTCTGGCTCCTCATTTGCTGTTCAGGAAAGTTCTTCCTCACCAGCAACGGGTTCCTCCTCCATTGATCCTGACTTGATTCGTCGCCTTGTTCAAGAGGCGATTCAAGAGTCTCTCACCAGTGCTCTTACCTCGGCTTTCGCTACGGGTGCTGCCTCAGGTAATTCATTTCGTTGGCTACTTGATTCGGCAGCTTTTAATCACATGACATCAGCCCGTACATCCTTTGCTAAGCTTCGGCCCTCCACACACCGCCAACTTCAAGTTGCAAATGGGGCACAGTTGCCCGTGCTTGCTTGTGGTACAGCTAAGGCTGGTTCTGTCCATCTTCCTCGCACTCTATATGTACCCCAGCTTGTTCCCAGTTTGGTTTCGGTCGGCCAATTAGCAGATGATGGTTGTGAAGTCAAGTTTAATTCCAATGGCTGTGTTGTGCAGGATCGGAGGACGGGGAGAGTAATAGGGAAAGGAAGTAAATGTGGGAGGCTCTTCATGCTGGATGAGCTTCAGGAGCCAAATCATGGAGGATCAGCACGTGGAGGTGAAGAGTGGCCGAGCCTTGCAGTGGCTGATGATGAGGGTATGGAGCATGTGGGTTTGGTCCAAGACAGTCGCATTTTGCACAAGTCAGATTTGGAGTTTTTGGATTTCCAGTTTTCGGATTTGGATTTTTGGGATTGTAAGAATTCGGGTTCTTCTGATTGTATGGGCTATTCGGTTAAGCCTTTGGATTTTTCGGTTTAGTCTTCTACTTGGGATTTATGGCATTGTCGCCTGGGTCATCCGCATTCAGCTCGTTTAATGACTATGTTTCGTCATAATCTTCGTCAAGATAAGATCAATTTGAGTTCTAGTTCACCTGCTCCTTGTGTTAGTTGTATTGAGGCTAAGGCACATCAAATATCCTTCTCACCAAGTGAGACTGAATATGAGAACTCGTTTGATCTAGTACACTCAGACTTATGGGGGCCATCACCAGTAACAGCGCGATTGGGGTATCGTTACTTTGCTTTGTTCATAGATCATGCTACGAGATATACGTGGGTATTCTTTCTTAAACAGAAATTTGGCTTGGCATCCATAGCCAAAAACTTCGTACAGATGGTGAAAACTCAGTTTCACAAGACTATCAAGGTGCTTCGATCTGATTTTGGGGATGAGCTCACTTCCCATGATCTTCTTCAGTTTTATCAAGCAGAAGGCATCTTACCTCAGGAGTCGTGTCCGGGAGTATCGCAGCAGAATGGGGTTGTAGACCGCAAGAATCGCCATGTATTGGAGCTTACTCGCGCTCTATTATTCCACTCGCACGTTCCAGCACGGTTTTGGGTAGAAGCCATTCATACGGTTGTTCACCTCATCTATCATCAGATCACACCTCTGTTGGGTCATATTTTGCCATATCAGTCCTTGTTTGGAAAGGTACCAAAATACTCAGATCTTCGTGTTTTCGGTTGCGCTTGTTTTGTTTTGCTCCCGAAAAGAGAACGACATAAGCTTCAACCGAAAACAGCTCGTTGCGTATTTATGGGATACAGTGAAAAACACAAAGGGTACTTGTGTTATGATCCAGTGCAACGTCGTATGAGAATTTCGTGCCATGTGGTTTTCTTAGAACAAGTGATGTATTACTCCATGAACAAAGATGACTTACCTTCCACGGAATCATTGGATTTTCTTACCTATCTACCTCGGTTTGATGGCGTTCCGCCTGTCCTTGGGCTGCAAAGTGATGAGTCAAGGCATCACTCCTCTTTGGCTGAATCTGGATCATCATCGTCCTCTACGTCCACTTCTGGTTCGTCCGGCTCGGGAGATACTAGTTATGGATCAACAGGTTCTTTGAGTATCTCTGCTGCCCATCCTTCCTCACGTGGTGATTCCAATAATGTTGCGACTTCTTCGCCTGATCAAGTACAAATTCCTCTTCGACGGTCCTTGAGAGCAAATCTCGGCCAACCTCCACCTCGCATGACTGATTATGTAGGCTTCTCCGCGGCTCTGATTGCTATACCTTTATCCTATGCTGAAGCCAAAGATGATCCTAATTGGAATGGAGCGATGCAGGTCGAGATTGGGGCGCTAGAAGCAAACCACACGTGGGATATTGTTCCTCGGGAGCCAGAGATGTTGGTAATTGGTAGTAGGTGGGTTTATGCGATCAAGATGCACTCTGATGGTACCCTTGAGCGTTTCAAGGCTCGAGTTGTTGCAAAAGGCTTTCTACAGGAATTCGTTATAGATTATGATGAAAAATTTTCTCCAGTGGTCAAAATGCAGACTGTACGTTGTGTTTTTGCAGTAGCTGCATTGAAAGGATGGCCGTTAATTCAGATAGACGTGAAAAACGCTTTCCTCCATGGTGACCTTAAAGAAACAATATATATGGAACGACCTCCAGGATATACGAAAGGTGGTCCGGGTATGGTTTGCAAATTGGTTCAATCACTGTATGGTTTGAAATAAGCGCCCAGAGCGTGGTTTGAAAAGTTTCACGGTACAATTTCTCAAGAAGGATTTGTGTAGAGTCAAAACGATCCTTCCTTGTTCATTCGGCAGACTGTTGATGGGATTGTGGTACTTCTGATCTATGTGGATGACATGGTGGTTACCGGCAGTGATACAGAGGGGATAAAAGAGCTAACTGCATCTTTGCGTCGTGCTTTCAATCTCAAAGAGTTGGGAGATGTTGAATACTTTCTGGGACTGCAGGTCAAGCGGTCACCTCAAGGCTTATTTGTTTCTCAAGAAATATATTCAGGATTTATTGGAGACTGCGTGATACAGTGATTGTGTTCCTTGCTCCATACCCATGTAGCAAAACCTCAGGCTAACGCGGGATAGTGGAGATGTGTTAGAAGATCAGACAACTTATCGCAGTTTGGTGGGAAGTCTTATCTATCTCACACATACGAGACCTGATATATGTTATGCAGTTCAAGTAGTCAGTCAGTACATGGAAGAAGCGAGGACAATGCATTTAGATGCAGTTCACCGGTTGCTAAGATATCTAAAGCAAACACAAGAAGTGGGCATGTTTTTCCCATCCACTGGCGAACCAGAGATTGAGGTTTTTGCTGATGCAGATTATGCTGGCTGCAAGGACACACGACGTTCTACGTAAGGATGGTGTGTCCAGGTAGGTAAATCCTTTGTGTCTTGGCATTGCAAGAAACAAGACCGGGTGTCAAAATCATCTACAGAGGCAGAATACTGTTTGATGTCAGAGGTAAGCTGTGAGATGGTTTGGCTATTGCGGCTCCTTGAAGAGCTGAGTGTCAGATGCCGAGTTCCGATGCGAATCTATGGATATAATACTAGTACGATACAGATTGCCATCAATCCTGTATTGCATGATAGGACTAAACATATAGAGGTACACGTGCATTATATTCGGCAGCTGGTTGCAGAGGTTACAATACAGGTTGGTCATCTGTCTACAGAAGATCAGACTGCAGATCTCTTGACTAAAGTAATGGCATCGGGCAGACATTGGTACTTATCTTCCAAATTGATGTTGCGCACCTAACATCAATTTGAGGGTGGGTGTTAATTTATAATTCAAGTACCATTATGTAATTATGCAGCTGACTTGTACTTAGGGTTTGTTCTATCAAACCAAACATATAAATATGTACAGCCGAACCCAGTAGTGACTAACGTGAATAAGAAAGACTTTGGAGAGCTCTGCCTCCCCCGTGGACTAGTCCTATTCTCAGGGAAACCACGTTAAATCGTTGTGTTCTTTATTTCCATTCATAGATTTGATTGTGGCATCACTAGCATCAAGCAAGCAAGTCAAAGGAGCTAATGTCGTATTGCAACATCTCATCATCTTTGATGAGTATATCCCAGGAGTAAGAAAGGGAGAATATATGACATGCCTTTCTATCCTCTCCTACACATGTTCCTTGAACACACCCTATTCCATAGACCTAAATAATTAGGCTTTGTGTACTATGACGAGCTATCAATCTATCAAGCCATCTTCTCCAATAAAATGACTCATTCTGGATGGGTAGTGGCAACTACTCTAAGACTGTTAGAGAATGGGATATTATGAAAAGAAAAGTTCATCAAGGCCACCAAATCCCACTATGATCAACTTTGACATCCTAGCGAGGTATGGCATAAATATGGCCGCCAACTCATGCAATTTTGAAGGAGAGTAGAAGTCCTCTGGATGTTCGCCAATTCATGCAAACCCTATCAAGAACAAGTCCAAAACAATGGAGGACACACCCTCCAAGAAGAAGGAATAAAGATCTGTCTCTACCAATGACAAGATGGAAAAGAAGTTGAGTGAAGACTCTGGGACTCCTAAAGCAACTGGTGAAGGCTCAAGAAGGGATCAATGGTGCTATAACTCAATGCACCCAATGAACTACAACGCTGAATGCTAAGATAGAAACGGAGTTCCAACAAAGGAGGATGTGGTAAGCTGATATCATGACTATACTCGAGCCTTTGCACAGAGCACCATCACGCCTACAACCAAAAGACAATGAAGAGGAAGAAGAGATTGTGTACATCAAGACATAAGGGCGTAGAAGAGATCTAGTTGTCGATTGTTTTGTTTTCTTTATTTTCACTTTAGATGTACGAGGATCACCTCAAATCAATAAAGAAGTTTTGTTAGGCCTGAAGTCCCTTTGAACAACGATCGAGGTAACTCGTTCCTACCCTACCATAGCTCACAATCTTTTATTCAATTAAGGACGATGTCAATTTTAAAGTATTGGGTGGGAATGGTTGAAAACCTTTACCTTGCCCTATTCAATATTGCTACACCCTTAGTTGTTCGAAAATTTTCAATGCTACAATAGTTGTGACTGTGATATGTGCTTAACCATTTTTGAAAGAACTAAAAATGTTCATCCATAAAAATAATTTAGCCATCCCCTACAAGCATGATCACTTCTCATCTTAGTTTATATCATTGAGTCTAGTTATCATCACTCGACATAGGGAGGCTAGTATAGTGACTATGAGAGAAGTGATAGTCAATGAGATGCAATGACAATTTGATGTGTTTAAATGTCATATTATGTGATCTATTCAAAGATTTCTAATCATGCAAAAACAATCTTCTGCTTTCAGAGGTTTTAAAAGTGTGAACTGTATCTTTAGAAAAATGAAAACCTACCAATCAAGACATAATTTCACTAAAAAAATTGCCTTGGTATTTTTAAAAATAAAAGGAGGGTAAGCCCAACATGTGAAGCATCTTTTCATTGCACTAAATCGAGGTTTAGAAGATATACTAGTTGAGCTTTAGTGGGGTAGTCCTACAAGGTGATACTAGTTCCTCTCTAGTACAAGTAAAATTTGCACCCATTGAATTGATTGCCAAGTTAATGATGATTTATTAAGTATACAAATAGAGCTTCCAAAACCCCTTAATTTCATTGACAATCCGCACGAGTTGAGGAAAAGAAAGTTCTAAGTTCTCACTCGACCAATAAGAGAAAGTTCAAAAGAGCTCTCCACCATGAGAAAAATCAGAAAAAGAAGAAAATGGTTTGTTGAATGAAAAAGAAAATTCAAAAAGAGGAGAAAGGGATTGAATTCGAAGAAGGAAATGTGCTTTAAAAGAGATTTTGAGTTGAGTCGATGGTAGAAAGCATTCAAAGTTCAAAAGTTTATCAAAAGCTTCAACCTTACGTTTTGAGACTCTGATGCATGATTAGTAGTTGAGGCCTGGATTATGTGTATGATATTCTTTCATATTGACGTGGTTATGATTCTTTCGTGCTATTTTTGACCTTGTAAGTTACTTATAATTCTCATTCATTTATGAAGTGTTTCTCTGTCTTTTTATTAAAGAGTTAAATATCGGTGTTCTTTTTGAAAATAACATATAAGAATGAGTCGGCTCATCCTACCCCGGTATTAACTATTCTAATCAACACTTAGTTTAAGGTGGGTATGGGTACTTGATAACTTGATATTTGCACATATTTTTGCCCACCATTACACTGTTTGAGGTTCGATTCTCGTGTTTTAAGCCAATTTTCACGCTAGGTTGTTCTTGTATGGTGTATTTCAGGTCTTGGATAGGCTATGCATGCTTGGAGGCAAGTTTCGGGTCAAAAGCACTAAGTGGATGAAATGAGGAACTCGAGGGCTGAAATCCCTGGTCAGTTCACCTCACCCCCCAACCGGGGAATTGCAAAGGAGACCGGGGAAGTCGTCCAAGGATATCCCAAATCTGTGACCCTTAAATCCCTGATCGGGGCTTTTTAACATGAAATCGGGGAACTGCGTTTGACGACTAATCGTTGTGCGTCCTTTTGGGCAAAACCCGGCCTGGCATCAAAATACCCGACCAGGGAATCAGGTCGACAATGCGGAAGTCAGGTTTAACGAGCTGAACACAGGAGTTTCATTCATTCAATTTTGGGAGCTAAAAACATAGATTTAGAGAGAGAAAGTGATGAAGAGAGATCCTAGAGTACCCTAGATCAATTCTCCCCACCATTGAAGCTTGATTCAAGCCTCGAGGAGTGACGATTGACAACCCGGAGTAGATTTCTTTCGTCTACACGATGATTTCTGCATTTGGCATAACTTTCCTCTCTCTCTCTCTCTCTCTCTCTCTCTCTCTCTCTCTCAATGGAGTAATCCCTTCTATCACTTGGGTATGTAAGAACCCTATATTGTATGTTAGGAAGAGTTTTATGAACCCTTTTCCGTGATTGCTTAATTGTTTTATATCCAATTGAAGTATTGATTCATAATTGCTTTAGTCTTGATCGAATTCTAGTAGTTCCTGCTTTGACCTAGAAAGATAATCTCTGCATAGGTCAATAAAACATCTTAAATTAGAGTTAGTAAATCATCGACTTTAGTCGAGAAGTCGATTCACTACTCTGTGTTGGTTTAGACCCCAGTAGCGGAAGTTTGAATCATATTGCCTAAGATAGCTTACGCCGGCGGAGGTTAGTCGCACGCCGAGTATTCAAACTGAGAGGGTCTGGAGCACTTTAGTCGAGACTCCGGACTGTTTTAGAACTTTCCACAGTTTAAGCATCAATCGAAGTGAGTTAGGTGAATTACAACTTGGTCTAATTGCGATCTAAGGCGTGACTCATACCTGATTGAGCCTTCTTAATCTGAATACAATCGTTACTTGCTTTTTGTTTGCTTTTGCTTTTGATAAATTTCACTGCTAGATAATAGAAGTTCACGGAGTAGACATTAAATCTAGGAATCCGTTTGACATTTAAAACTGAACCCACTATACTGCATTTCCATACTGCGATTATACTTGGTCGTAATTTGGTGTTGTGTTTTAGTGAGTCAGTACTGAGGTACTCGCTTAGTCCCATTGCCATCACTATATTTCGGCCATGACATACCATGGTTCAAAAAGGTGTGCTTAACCTTACGCTTAGGCACATCTAGGCGCTACGCAACACCAAAATATCTCAAGCCTAGGGGTTCCGTAGCTAGTTTGGTATCGAGAATACATTGACAAAGTAAGGTGACACCTAGGTGTTTCCGAAGCATGATTAAATGGATCTAGGAAATCAATATCAAAGGGCCAACTAACTACATGTACGAACTCAATCTTTCAATATAACTAAAAAACTTTGTGAGCTACTGAGATATGATTGTATGAATTTGCGAGTTATTTTACTTGTTATTAAATAATATATTGTACATATGGCTATTATTTTTGCTTCAAACACCTCGACACGTTTAGACAATGCCTAAATTAGCTAGGCACTAAAAAAGTCCCCAACTCCGGACTTACCTTGTCGCCTTCTTGAACATTAGACATAGACCTATCTACCAGCTCTATGAACATCATAATATAGCAATTAGCAAAAATATTATTCACTAATAACCGTTTCACTTTTCAAAAGTAAAAAAGAGATTACTACATGATTAAAGAAATCAGAACAAAGACAATCATCTTAATTGAATTTTATTCCTCTTACACTAAGCAGAAAATCTAAAACAATGGTAGCAATTCGAAAAACCCTCTCATAACTCTAGCATTACACTAGTAAATGAAGGAAGCCATGAAGGATGTTCTTGCATTTTTTTACTCAAGATGCATCCTTTTTCCCCTTTCCATGCCCTAAGGTCAATTGCTAAGCCTACAGAGATGACCCTCCCATGGTAAAAAAGTTTTTGTATATAATGTATCTATTTTAAACACACTCTTCGAGTAACGAATTATATATAGTTTACCATAATATTATCTAACACATTTTTTTCTTCACAAATCATCATTCTGAACGGTCTGAGGTATAAGGTTATGACAGTGTCGATCACATGGATAAGGGCAGTCGATTAACTTGGTTACATTCATGCCAAAATACCAGTCACCAACAGCCTCCGCTATTGTCTGCGCAAAACCCAATCAACCTCGCAAATGTTACCTTCATTCTACTAAAATATTTAATATGGTGTAAAAAAAACAAAAAAATGAATAAGATTTGTGAACCTTGTTGTGTATTGTGGGCGAGTCAAGAGTAAGCCATGTGGGTTGCAACTCACTCTGACAATGCGAGAAGCATGAGTTTATGAACATCCCGTCTCTACTTGAACCTCTGTAAACAAATAGCGTTGCTCGCAACATCTCTCGCCTGAATCCTGATTTTTTAGAATGAACTACAGCTCTTTACATAACATTTTTGCAATTCACATGGTTAAAGATTCCCTTGATAACAATGACTTTATTATGGATAAAGTGTTATGTCATGGCAAATTTTCACCTATCATATATATATATGAAGAAGAACAAAATTTAAATATCACATGTATAATATAATTTCATCTCAACCGTAATTATTCCCAAATTGTAATCAATACAACATATTAGTTTTCATTTTGATAATAAATCGTTTGTATAAACGAATCAAGTACGCGATTTCATTTAAACATCTTTCAACCACTCCAATCATTGTGGCAAGTGGTTTGCTCCTCCATATCAATCTATGGTGGTGAATCAATCTGGTGAATGGATGCATGCATGGGAAAAGCAAACTGACCTTGCAAGAGGTTAATCTGAGCAGTGTTGCACTCTGACAATTGGGTCTTGCAATTGTTCCAGAGTCCCTGCACATCCGCAGAAGGCGGGACCAATATGTGGTTTATCTGCATATATATTTGTACATGCCCATTTTTTGTTACAGCTCAAGCTGACTTCCCGATTCGAGGACTAAGATTGTCCTTGAGGAATGGGATTTCATAATTTACTGGAGATGAGATTTACCTGGTACACGTCATAAGCTGAATTCAAGAGGAAGAACGGTGCTGTGATGTATCTCAGAGCGTACTGCGGGAAGAAGCACTAACAGCCACGACGACAAAAAAATAATCAAACAGCAGGAAACAATTAGAATTTAATTACCAGAAAAAAAAATCATGTTAATCTTTCTGTAATAACAGTTTAAGCAACCAAAACAAGAAATATTACCAGCTTGGGGTTGGCGAGGGAAGCTTTGCAGTCCTCATTCAGATTCTTCTCTGACCCGTGAAGCGTGACCAGATCCTCGTAGAAGGTCCTCATGGTATAATTTGAAGATATGTCTTTCCTGTAGAGAAATAAAATTATCGTTGTTTACCAATAAAAAAAATCAATTTGTACCACATCGATAAACTATAAGAGAATTAATGGATTTATAAGACCAACTCAACATTAATAATTAAAAGATCTAGCTAGGCCTTGTTGAGTTGGATTTTTGGGCCCAAGTGGCCAAAACCCTTCTTCGCCATCCAAAAACTAAGTCTTGGAAACAAGGCGACATAAAGGGGTGCCTAACGGCCGGGTACCAAATAGGAGGTCATCCAAAAATTAAGTCTTGGAAACAAGCCACCAGGGCTGGCTTGGTATCAAGGAGTGTCAAGTTGATTACATGGACTTGGTGGTATGCCAGAAGGTATCAAGCCTTAGTAATAACCAACAAGTTAATGAGGACTTGGTGTCATGAGGTGGTATCGGTCTCAGGAGCGGGGAGTCATCAAGCAGTCGAGGGTGAGATCAAGACCTCATCATGGTTCATGGAGGCGACAAGGACCCCTAGGCGGTTTGGAGCAAGGGGCCAGCTAGCAGTTACCAAGGCAGTTACAAGAAATGGCTATAAATAGAAGAAACGAAGAAGAAGCAAAGGTTAATGAGGACTTGGTGTCATGAGGTGGTAGCGGTCTCAGGAGCGGGGAGTCATCAAGCAGTCGAGGGTGAGATCAAGATCTCATCATGGTTCATGGAGGCGACAAGGACCCCTAGGCGGTTTGGAGCAAGGGGCCAGCTAGCAGTTACCAAGGCAGTTACAAGAAATGGCTATAAATAGAAGAAACGAAGAAGAAGCAAAGGTTCCACAACCAAACATTTGACAACACATGTCAAACTCTATCTTTTTCTCTACCATGTAACCATAGTCAGGGGCGGAGGGAGAAGGTTAGAGGGTGGGTCCCGGGACCCACCCTGGTTCGGGAGGAAAAATAATAAATTAGGTATAATAGTAAATCGGCTATGAAAAATAACACGTATTTAAATGAGAATAGTTGATCTTTCAAATATTTGATGAATGATATAAGTTGTGTATTGACATATACAATGTTTTTATAACGAGTTATGTACAAATGATAATGATGCATATGATCCACCCAAAATTAAAGATGTATTTGTTTAATATCTCGAACAAATTTTCACCAAATCATAGCTAATTTATAAAAATATTTTTTTTTCAATCAGGGGTAGAGAGAGTGTAATGGCTCCTAAGGACAAAAATGAGTAAAATAGTATAATATTTAATTGAGAATGAAATTTAAGACACTTCTAACCTAGAATGGTTGACCGAGAGATCATGTGTTCGAATTTTGGCGACCCCATTTGTAAAGCACATGATATTCGGATTTGCTAAAAATTTAAGCACGTATTAGTTGGTTTTCGTTAGCGGGAAAGTGGTAGTAACTGGTCTTGAGGAAAAACATTGTTAAATAGTATAATTCTATTATTAAATCTTTCACAAAAACTTGAGTTATTGGTACTAAATGGTCTTGACGAAGAACACCATTCAAAAGCAAATGTCTAACTAAATCATTAATAATTGGTTGATATATATATATAGAGTGATATTCTTGAGAGTTTCGACCTATAATTAATTTACCAAATTTTTTTCAATACAAAAGTATATCATGAATTATTTAAAATGCTAACAAAATTATTTTATCGTATTTTTTTCTAAATGGACCCACCCTTGACAAAATCCTGGCTACGCCCCTGACCATAGTTGTAGCTTTTTGTTTTTGGAGCTCTCAGTGAACCTCCATAGGAGTAGAAGTAATTTAACTTAGTTTTATCAGCCATCAAAATCATCAAACATCCTCGTTCGAACATTGTTTGGAGATGTGTGAACCGTGGTATTAATCGTTGTTCAAGAAGTCAAAGGTGCATTCATTGTGTTCAAACACAAGTTTTTCCTCACCGGAAAACAATCGTACTCTGTTTGTCCGTTTTCGTTTTTGCATGTGTATGAATCATACATATATATGCAATATATGCAGAGTGAATTAATGGTATAGTGCTTACGCGTCCAGGAAGAATCCAGCGTCACTCAGGCATTTTACCGTGGCGTTGGGTAACTTCCTGGAGAAATCATCGCAGTGGTGAAAAACTGACAATCCGCCAGCAGAGCAACCGGAAAGCAGTGCCTACAGATCAGGAGGGACGAGCGGTCGGACCGTAAAAAAGGGGTAAAAACTACAGTGAGTGAGAGCTAGTAATTATTTTGGCCTGGGTAGATTTTTTTTATTAATTACCTTGCTCGCGTCGGCCAGGCCTTTGGGGAGGAGATCGGTGATGATGGCATCCCAAATCCTCTGCCCTCTGAAGTAAATAACCGATGACTGGTAATTCAGGCAAAATGATTGAGAAGTAAGAACGTTGATTATGGTAATTGTTAATTACAGAGATAGTAAAGAGTCAATTAAGTAGTGTTAGTTACCTCGTTGCGAAACTGGGAATCTCCTGTGAAGGAGGCTCCGTCGCAGTATCTAAGCTTCACCCGGTTCCAATTGTAAAAGTCTGATGATAATTAAGCCAACAAAAAAAGATGCGTTACTACATTAATTAAGGCGTAATTACTTTGTTCATAGTTGACTGTTTGACCCATGTTGCACTCCAATTTGATGTTTCTTGTTAATTAATTGATTTGTTTATTCCAATCATTGGTTCATATTTTTCTTTACATGTTATTGAATGGGGTTTGTAGGGGAAATGAGAAGTTGAGTTCACCTCTTGGTTCAAAGTTAAGACCTCCAAATTATAATTCAATAATGATGTTGTTAGACTAAACATTTGTTGGTGTTTTCCCATTTTTTTTTTTTTGGGTATATGGAGAGAATCTAGGAATTTCATATCAAAGGATTTCTCTCCAAGGGGGTTTTTTGTTTTTAGCGTGATGCGCATTTAAAACGTATTAGAGCTTGAGATAAATTTTAACAAAAGAGAGCCCCAGATAAATTTATTTTCATATTGTTGAATAAATAGAATGAGGACTGCAAAACCTCGCCATCCCCAAGCTGGTAAATTGCATGTATAGGGTGATTTGTTTATGGTTTTGTTAAAAAAAAGTGATTTGTTTATGGAATTTGTTTGATGGATTTGGTATTCAAATTTCAAGCACCATGAATTTGAACAACTCCATTGTTTATCGAGGTAAAATTTTTTTGGAACACATCCCTTCCTCCAAAAAATGCAACACAAATCGATAGGTCCCATGGATTTGAAATTTTTAAATCCAAATCCGTTAACTCTTCAAATTTGTATATCACACATTGTATTTGGAGTTTGATTGATGAAAGGTAAATTTACCAGACCTATGATGCAAAAAGTAATACATTCATGATAAAAAAAAACACAATTACACAAAGAATGGAAAAAATTTAAATTCATAATACAACAAATTCCTAATAATCCAAACAATTCAAAACTCAAACTCTTCACTTTGAAATTCAATAACCAAACGACGGGTAAATTAGCGATGCAAAAGAGCCAGTGCCAGAAGGTTTGGAGGAAGATGCCAGACGTTTCTGTCTGCCCTGCCGGCAATAATTTTCCCTTCTGATAAAGTCTTGTGAATATATTTTTTGGCATTGCCGGCAAATAATCAATCACGTGAATGCACGTGACAAAAGTATCAACAGTAGAACATTGCATGTTCGCCCCATAACAAGTACAAAAATTGGAATTCATGGCCAACTTCAAAGTTGAATTTTGAACATAAAACTATATAGGGGAGTAGTTAGGTTGCAGTTGTAAGAGACTATAGCGCCTCTAAATTTTCAAATATAGATAAAATTATATATACATTTTGTATCGATGAAAAGATTAAGAATAATTAGTAAGACTTTGGCCTTTCTTTCTCAATTGTCACAATTTAAATAAGCTTCCCTTATTTAAATTTCTGACTTCGCTACTTAAACTAAAACCTAGATAGAAATATATATTGCATAGGAAAATTGTTCACGGCTGCTTCGGCCCATTCAAATAAAATCACGATGTCATGTGATTCAATGCGCACAATTTCACAAAATTTTGTATATGTTGTATTAAATATTGATTGGAATATTGATAATTGAATCAAATTTAGTGTAGAGATAAGGGAGGTAATGTACCTGGGTTAAGAGAAACATTGTTGCTCAAGATGCCAGAAAAAACTTCTTGCTTGTTCATCAGCGTGGTGGATCCCCGCCGTGTTCCTGCTCTGATCAGGCACGAATCCACGTCGTTGCACCACCCGCCTCCCTATATGAAAAAGGAAAACAAGCATATTCTTAATTACACACTATCATGATCAGGTTCGATGTTCTTTCCCTTTAAGGAAACACAAACACTGTAAACTATCAAGGTTGGATGTACTTTCCCTTTATAAAAAAAAAAAAGAGGAAAACATACACTCTAAACTATATTATCATGATCAAGGTTCGATGTTCTTTCCCTTTCGAAAGGCCAGGCCAACGCCAATGAAGAAGAATGCCCATTTCCAAGATTGAAGAAAAGGACTGAAAAAGAACTAACAATACAACAGATTCGATCTTTGAGAGAGCAACTTCTTCTAGTTACTGACTAAACAAGACTTTTGGATTGCGTATGGTGAAAGCGTGGGATATAAACAGAAGGGCCACCAAACTACCAAAGAGGAAAAGGCCGTTCGAGGAAAGTTATAGGTTGGCAACTGGGGTTTGTTTTTGGGTTGGGCTTTAATATTTTCTTTTATATCTTTTTCTTTTTATGTATCCTTTTTAAACTAGCTTATAATCCGACCCGTTGGTCGGAGGAGCTGAGCCGAATATTGAATTATTGGGATAACCTGTATATTCAACCATTAAGCTAAATTGGCCTAATGGTGAGTCCCGCCTAGCATATCCCTAATGATCATACCAAAGTGAATATATTGGAACATAAACAGTACATCAGAAGTTGGTACAACCATGAAGTTAGACCATTAAAAACATACCAATGAAATTGAATAGCATCGAAAAACTTCAACTTCATTATATAATTACATGAGATCAGAAAGAGAACACCATTAATTTGCTTTATAAAACTTTCATCTTGTCGTCATTGTGCTTTCTGGTTTTTGTCTGGCCATGATAAAATCTAAGGAAATCAAGAACGAACAAAACGATTTGGGATAGGAACCGCCGTTGTCGTATTCCTAGAAAATGGTGGTAAACACGGACTCACCTGCCAAACTGGTTTGGATTGAGATTTTTATCGGGTATTAGGGAACCATGTGATTATAAATTAGACTTGATCAAAACGGGCCAAAACTTAAAATTCAGCCTGTTTGACCGACCCATGCAAAATTCTAATTACTCGTTACTTTTAAACTTTCTATTTGAAAATAAAAAACAGTGAAAGAAAAGAGATGACTGCAATTCGCCATTTGCACATCACTTATTCGGGAATAAAACCATAGAAATTCAAAAGTAACTGAAAATGTTTAGGATCGTTTTAATGTTTAAAATAACCAAATAGATCTTTCTATTTAGTTTTTTACTAACAAATACCAAACGATTCCCTATAAAATACACTATAATTTTATCATTATGATATCAAATAATTATATAATATATATTAGAAATGATAAAAATTGGACTAATTGGGTTGGTCGAGGTTGAACCATTGAATAACTTTAAAATACATTATATTTTAGCCACTAAGATATAAAATAATAGCATAATATATATTATGCCAAAGAAAATAGCTTGTTTTAGAATGTCAAACCAATGATATTCATTTGTTTTACTTGATGGCCAAATCCCGCGTAGGTCATGCCCATTCAACTCTTTTATTTTCTGGTTAGCGGTTAGCCCATTAGATACCATGCATTAGTTTATTGTTAAATTTTTTATTTTTAGCAATAAAAAGAAGTATTGTTTTTTCCTTTTCATATATATTTTATCACCACGGGGAAATAAAAGGGTATAAAGAAAAAAATTGACACTCCTGGACCCGTTTAAATCCGCATGTGTACGGTAAGTTGGCCCGTTCCATAGAGGAAAGAGAAAAAAATTGACACTCCCTATTCTACCCTTCCTACAAACGCTACTGGAGCAGGGAATTTGAAATGGGGGAAGAGTTTTTTCCACCCTGCTATTATATGTTTTTAATTTAAAAGGATACAACAAATGTACTTAGTGTGATTGGTTATGATCCTTGCCTTTCTTTAAAATGGTCATGGTTTGAATCCTAGTACGTATCATTTTTAATGAATAAAAAAAAGTAATTGTGAAGACCAAAATGTCCTTCCTACTTTCACTCTCGTTGCAAAAAATTTGAAATTGGGCTCCCGTTTTTCCCAGGTTATTTGGTATTTCAAAAAATTAAATTAAATTTTTAAATATAATTCTCTTTCTTTTATTACGGATTTCCAGCGTAAAAAATTACTCATGAAAAATTACTACTACTTATAGTAGTAGTGATTTTTGTGGATTGCAGTAGTGATTTTATATATTTTTTTAGAGTTTAAATTACTATCAGTAGTGATTCTGGAATTTGCCGTAGTAATTGCTAACTTTTAGAAAGAAATGATAACTTATTCATTATTAATATTAGTCTGTAAAAAAGTGCTTGAAAATGGAAAAGGGCTACTAATAATGAATCACCAAATAAGAAAACACTACTAACGTTAGAATCACTACTACACAATTGACAATTGGTAATGGATTATGGGACTCGAGGACTGCCGCAGATCCACCGCTCCAATCCGAAGACCCGACCCCCAACAACTTCAGAGCGGAGCAGAGGACGGCGTTGCAACAATAAACCGCAAAGGAGAGAGGGAGGCACTGGCTGTGGTAGCATCACAGGGAGTTACACGCGGGAGAAGCGAAATGCCTGTCACCTACTTCCAGCCGATGCAATCTTCTCCGACGGGAAGCTTTCTCTGCTAGCGACCGCCGCCGATTCGTCGGCTCTCTCTACCAACCGGCGTAACGGATGTTGTCGACGAGGGAACGATGAGACATGCTCAACCGCGAACCCAACAACCGCTTCTCCCTACGTTTTGCTCTCTTGTTCCTCGCCGGCAAAGATGATTAGCAACGTGGCCTCCATTCTAGAACTAATCTTTGGAAATAGCAGGAGCAGTTTCGTGGTAGAGGAAGTTGTGAGAAAGAGGCTGCGGAGTGATGAGAGTGGCTGAGTGATTTTATAATTAGGGTTAGGGGATTTAATTTTGTAATTGACAAAGATAACCTCCAACTAATTATAACCCTTGAATTATTATTTAATTTAATGACTATAATGATGGTTAGTATGGTGCTAACCCTTTAAAGGGTTAGCAACTAATCTCGTTCCTTCTATGTAGGGGTAAAGCATTATTATGAATTTATGATGCAATTCACAAATCAACCAAATGAACCAATTAGTCAACACAAGAAACCAAAAGAATTAAACAAATTCACAACTCACTAGTAGTCAGCACGAGAAACCAAAATTAAATTAGAATGAACACATTTAACTGTCCTAAAAATCGTTATTTAAAACGATTATGCGAGTCGTGATTAGGAATGAGACCATAGATTGCTCGCAGTTGCTTGCACACATAATGACATGAAATTATTAACATTTGGATGTGAATTTATAGTGCCTAGTCCATAATTTTCAACTTTTAGTTCTAATAAAGACTGAAAACACCGAGATCGAAGGCGTATGACTGTACTTCTGTCAAAATTTGAATATTGGTTTCTTTTTCATATTTAATCCAAAAGAATATGTAATTTAATGTATTTTCATAAATAATTTAAAGTGTATCTGGGCGGGTAAGGTTACCTCAAACTGCAAAAGCCAATTGGTGGCTCCAGCGCCGGAACCACGGTGGAGATGATACGCAGGCAAGCTCCCGTCCAAGCAAACTGCGAAAACCCCCAATCCACTCCCCACTTTAATTCATGGAGCTCACCACAACAATGAGATACGACAACAATCATGTATATGTATAAGCATATACCGGCGCCGACATCGTCGGCGTCGCGGACCAGAGTCATCGGCACCATGAGCCTTTCGTCGTCGTCGGCTGAGCAAAATCGCGGCAGCAGGAGAAGAACCACCACGACCGTAAACGAGACCGAGTAACCATAATGAGCTAACGACAATCCCATCATCTTTACAGAATTCAATTCGGGGGGAGAGAGGTGAGCTCGTATTGGAGGAGGATTGAAAGGGGGGAAAAACAGGGGATTACTCTGTTAATGGATGTACGAGGAGGAGATAATAATAATAATAATAACATTCATGGCCATGGAATGTTATTAAATAGGAGAGCGTGAATTATTAAATGGGGAGAAAGCAAGAAAATAAATGCGTAAATGGAGTAATTAAGGCAGTAAAGCCGCGCTCAAAGTTAAACTTGGAAGCTTCGGTTTTGGTTAATGAATGGGAATTTAGGGGCAGAGTAAGTTATAAAAAAAAAAAAACAGAGTGACCCTCCAGTCCAGAAAAGGAAGAAGGGAACCCGGAAAAGGGATGAAGTGAAGGTGGAAATTGGCTTCTTCTTTTGGGTATTTGGAGCTGGGAATGGAAAAGTGGGAGCCAACTAAGATTGGGAGATGGGGGGAAAGAGACGGGAAAGGAACAGAGAGAGCTCTCTGTTTTTGTGGTGGGAGAGTAGCGTCTTCGTTTTGGCTTGGTGGAGGAAGGAAGGTCCCAACTCCACTGGCAGCCTAACTGAAAATGATGGAACAGATGAGGAATAAGATATAGGAAGGAGAAGAAGGTGGCGACGATGAAGATGATTGAGAGTTGGGAGAGAGCCAGTCTGATCTGAAAATGTGATATGCTAAATTACCAGCCAGCAGGTGTAGTGTAAGGTGGATGCTGGTGTGGTGGGTAATGGACCAATGCTGGCGGATCGTGGGCTTTGTTTTCTATCTATCCAAAAAAGGTTGACAACAAGAAGCAGTTTTGATGAAAAGTATGGCTTACTTCGTTGATTAGATTCAACAGAACTTTGTTAATGGAGGTTTTAACGAGATATTATATGACACCTACAGGGTAGATGAGTGTTTTGAACAAAATAGTTTAGATATGTTTGCGCATTTAGTTTGTAGGTTTAACTAGAAAATTCATATCAAAATGTTTACTCATAAAAAAATCAGCTTGTACCACATCGATTAATTACAAAAAATTTAATGGATTTATAACTTATAAGGCCAGCTCAACACTAATAATTAAAAGAGCGAGCTGGGCCTAGTTGGGTTGGATTTTTGGGCCTAAGTGGCCAAGTCCATTCTTCCCTACACGATGGCCGACCCGTCTCCTTGGCCCCATAGCCGTACGATGCGCTTCACCCTTGGTAGGAAATTTGGCCTCCAAAAAAGCTAAGTCTTGGAAACAAAGCGACACAACGGGGTGCCAAACGGCCGGGTACCAAGCCAGATACCAAATAGGAGGCCATCCAAAAGCTAAGTCACAGAAACAAGGCGACACAACCAAGCTTGGTACCAAATAAGGGGGCCAAAGAAGAGGGCCGACAAGACATGTATGATACCCAAGCATGAAATTTGGCCAAGTCTTGAGCCAAGAGGGTACCAAGCCGATAAGGCAGGGCTTGGTACCAAGACATGAAAAAAATGAATTTCGCTAAGTATGGAGCTAATGGGGTACCAGGTCGGCAAGACAACCTCCGTACCAAGCCAGCAAGATAGGCGACAGGGTACCATGACCCCAAGGGGGTATCACGCCGGCAAGACTGACTTGGTGGCATGAGATTCATACAAAAACTATGTCTGGATATCAAACCGACAAGACGGACATGATAGCCAGACATCAGGGTATCAAGCCAACAAGACAAGAAATTCGGTGCCAAACGGTCGGGTACCAAGCCAGGTACTAAATAGGAGGCCATCCAAAAGCTAAGTCTTGGAAACAAGTCGACACAACGGGGTGCCAAACGATCGGGAACCAAGCCTGGTACCAAATAAGGGGGCCAAAGAAGAGGGCCGGCAAGACAGGTCTGATACCCAAGCATGAAATTTGGCTAAGTCTTTAGCCAAGAGGGTACCAAGCCGGTAAGGTAGGGCTTGGTACTAAGACATGAAAAGCATTAATTTCGCTAAGTATGGAGCTAAGGGGTTACCAGGACAGCAAGGCAACCTCGGTACCAAGGCAGCAAGATAGGCTTGGCAGCCAAGCAAGGCGACAGGGTACCATGACCCCAAGGGGGTATCACGCCAGCAAGACTGACTTGGTGGCACGAGATTCATACAAAAACTATGTCTGGATATCAAACCGACAAGACGGACTTGATAGCCAGACATCAGGGTATCAAGCCAACAAGACAAGAAATTCAACTAAGGCATGGTGGCTAGCCAGGTAGCACCTTAACGGGGTACCCAACTGGTAGGGTGCAACTTACCAACTTGACGAGGCTACAAAAAACTAATTCTGGATACCAAGCCACCAGGGCTGGCTTGGTAGCAAGAGGTGTCAAGTTGATTACATGGGCTTGGTGGCATGCCAGAAGGTATCAAGCCGATGAGACGGCATGATAACAACCTACTAGTTAATGATGAGGACTTGGTGTCATGAGGTGGTAGCGGTCTCAGGAGCGGGGTGTCATCAAGCAGTCGAGGTGAGATCAAGACCTCATTATGGTTCACGGAGGCTATTGCAAGAACCTCAACCCCATCCAGTCATGACAGGGCGACAAGGCTCAACACCAACCCAACCCGGCATTGAGGCCATCAAGTACCCACCAGCCCTAAGGCGACAGTTACCATTTGGGCCACCAAGGCGGTGACAAGGGGTCCCTAATGCGGTTGGAGCAACAAGCCAGCTAGAGGTAACAAAGGCAGTTACCAAGGCATTTACACTCGATGTATATAAATAGGAGAAACGCAGACGGGAAAAAGGTTCCACAACCAAACATTTGACACCACATGTCAAACTTATCTTTTCTTTGCAATGTAGCCATAGCTGTAATTTTTAGTTTTTGGAGCTCTCACTGAACCTCCATAGGAGTAGAGTAACGTAACTTAGCTTGTTCCCAAAAAACAATAAAAAACATCAAACACCCTTGTTCGAACATTGTTCGAAGAGGAGTGAACCGTGTTATATCGTTGTTCAAGAAGTCAAATGTGCAAAATCCAATTATGTTCATCCTGATTTTCCTCTCTGGAAAACAAATTGGCACACCTGGTGGGACAATTTTTGTTTGATTTGATGGCTCTACGACTAAGAGAACAAGAAGTGATCTTTCACCTGGTTTTGTAAATGAGCTAGTGGCCAGGTTTGATCTTGTCCAATTAGCAAAAAGTGACGCCGAAAACAATGGCGAGGCAAGAGGTCAGCCATCACCGGCGCCATGTTTGGATGTAACCGCCGTCACCTTGTCTCTCCATCAATCACTGGTGGTAGAGATACAATTAATGGAGGAGCCTACGGTGGGATACACAAAACAAATTGTATCTCAAATTGATAGTTTCCATACTCGTCTAAATCGACGTTTAGATCAACTGGATGAGATATGCGAGATAAATGAAAGTAGTTGTAAGAAGTTTCGCCAAATTTTGATGAAACCAGAGTTAAGATCAAAGGTTTTGGCGAAAGATGGTGTAGATCCACCATCAAGCGTTGCTACTAGGGATACAAATGTTCTAGACTCCGGTGGCCGGACTACTCAGCCGTAAGAGAACTCATCGTCTCCGGTGAAAGGTGAACCACCTCTTCAAATTAGTGGTTATGGAAAGAATCTCACCCACGTGGAGCATTCGCTTGTGGAGGTAGTTACACAAGAAAATTTCTTGGTGTCAAGGTCATGTATGACACCTCGCAATGGGAAGAGTAGTGGAGATCCAGTCAATTTGGATCAACTACCACCACAAACTTTCCCACCCTCATTTCCACCCCTGCTTAATAGGTATGGTGGATTCAAACTACCTAGGGGACAAGAAAGAGGACATGGAAGCCTACCACCTGACAAGTTGAAGGTGAAATGTCAGGTTTGGGGGCAAGTTGACGTCAAGAAAATTAAACAAAAGGGTGTGTCCAACAGAACACCATATTTGTTGTCCAAGGATGGCACGGGGGGCATGTTATCAACCACACGCAGCGGGTTGAAATTTGTGCCCAACAAGCCACAACGAGGCCAAGCCACATGTATTTCCAGCAAGAATGGTGGTTTAGCCAAGTGTGGCAAGGGGGGCATGTCAGTAACCATGAGTAATGGCATGGGGGGCATGTCTCCAGATCCACGCAGTGGACAAGGGGGCATGTCATCAAATGTGAAGAAATGTGTGAGGGGAAATTCCAAGAGTGTGCAACCCACCCAAGCCACTCAAAAAATTTCTAAGTATGAAACTGTATTAAAGGATGGGCAAAGAAGCAAGTTCATGCTTAACAACCCTCATGGAATGCCAAACATGAATGGTAGACAATGGGGCATGAACAAGACATCCCGACATACAATAACTAGACATGGTCCGACAAATAATCAGAGATTGCTATGTGCTACGTGTAGAAGTCAGCAAGGCGTAAGGGTTGAACAATGTAAGGTTGGCCATAAGAATGGCCATCGACTCATTGAGTCCAACCACTCGTTTTCTCGACTATATGGGAAGAGTAAGCCTGGTTGGGAGAAACCAAGGCAAATAAAAACTCGTAGCCCCTTTGATGATGCTAAGGATTTGAGAATGACTAACGTACCACTTGGGACGAAGCAAACACATCAGGTTCAAAATCAACGCAACATGTCAAGTAAGGTGGCTAAAGTAGAGGATCAGGGGACCCCTTGCAAGCTCACCAAGGCATGACATGTTGAGCGGGTACCCTCCGTTGTTAAGTTGGAAAATACAAAACCAGCAGGAAAAGAGTCGCCCCCCCCCCCCCAAAAGAGGGAAGGCAAGTAGTGTATGGATGCCTGACTTTGTTTAATCCATGGATATGGCAGTGGGTGTACACCTTTGGCACGTTGGTGGGTGCCAAAGGGCATGTGTATCACTGACGTTTGTCACTCTCTTCTATATTAAAATAAATATATAAATAAAAATTAGCAAGTAAGAAAAAAGAGAAAAAAGAAGATCACAAGCCAAACATGGGTAAAAAATTTTGCAGAAGAAAAAAGTTGAGTTAGAGTTGTAACATTGGAGGTGAGGGTCTTTGCCATGACTGGTAAGGAACAAGGTCTATGGAACCCTTTACAATCTCTAGATTGATGGGTGTACCATGCTACTTACATGACATGAGTAGTTGATTGAATGTTTGGCCTGGACCCTTTATCATCCCTGCCACCCATCCAAGGAGGCCTGCTGTCATAAGAGAATGGGATGCTACATTGATCGATTAATTAATGGCAAGTATCTCAAACCTTATGTCCCTTCTCTTTGGGATGTGTGGTGTCAAGGGGTTCAATGTTAGGCTCCCACACCCTAAGACATGGCATGATACCCTCGTGATAAAGCATGGCTTGATGTAGCTAGCTATAACATGAAAAGGAAATTGAGCTAGTTAAGTTTTGTTTCCTATGTCGAGGCCTAGCAAGCTATAAAAGGCTAAGGGTGCATGGCTTTGTAATCAAAGCCAAAATTTGGCTAAGGAAGGTGATGACGAGATAAGAGTTATTTTTAGGTGGTCAAGTTGAGTTCAACAACTTAGTGCATAATTCTTATACACTAAGTTGTGGGGGCATTTGTTTACCCATAAAAAATCAGCTTGTACCACATCGATTAATTACAAGAGATTTAATGGATTTATAAGGCCAGCTCAACACTAATAATTAAAAGAGCGAGCTGGGCCTAGTTGGTTGGATTTTTGGGCCTAAGTGGCCAAGCCCATTCTTCCCTACACGATGGCCGACCCGTCTCCTTGGCTCCATAGCCGGACGATGCGCTTCACCCACCACCCTCATGAGGTGGTCAAGGGGGGTCATGTGAGCACATGGCCTTCCTACTCTCGTAATGGTGAAGTATTTTGCCATTTTGACTCAGGTGATTCGAGTACCCACCCATATGTGGCACGTGGTCTACTTTCATGCCTTAGCCATTTTTTCTCTATAGACAAGCAAAGCTACAGAGGAGATACCAAGAGCATGGAGTGAGGTCTCAAGAGGAGGGGCCAAGATTGAAGAGGGTCTACATCCAACATCAGGGTAACCGTCATAGAAGTTGAGAGGGTAACCGTCACTCCACATCAGCATAGTAGTCTTGTGGCAGTTACTTCTGGTGGCTATAAATAGGAGGTGAAGATGACAGAGAAAGGATTCGCAAAAATTACAACTGGACACCACTTGTCAAGTTTTATCCTTTTCTCTTTTACTCTACAGATTTTAGCCATAGTCGTAGTTTTTGGAGCTCTCACTGAGCCTCCATAGGAGTAGGGCTAATTTAATGTAGATTTGCCTCGTAGTTCATCAAAACATTGAACACCCTTATTTGAACTTTGTTCAAAGAGGTGTGAACTGTGTTGTTTGATTGTTTGTTTGGAAGTCAAAGGTGCAAAATCCAATTCTGTTCATCTAGTTTTTCTCGCCGGGAAAACAAATTGGCATACTTGGTGGGTTGATGGCCCCCCCGGCAAGACATGTCTGATACCCAAGCATGAAATTTGGCTAAGTCTTGAGCCAAGAGGGTGCCAAGCCAGTAAGGCAGGGCTTGGTACCAAGACATGAAAAGCATGAATTTCGTTAAGTATGGAGCTAAGGGGGTACCAAGCAAGGCAACCTCGCTACCAAGCCGGCAAGATAAGCTTGGCAGCCAAGCAAGGCGACAGGGTACCATGACCCCAAGGGGGTATCAAGCCGACAAGACTGACTTGGTGGCTAGAGATTCATTCAAAAACTAAGTCTGAATATCAAACCGAGAAGACAGACTTGATAGCCAGACATCAAGGTATCAAGCCAACAAGACAAGAAATTCGACGAAGGCATGGTGGCTAGCCAGGTAGCACCTTAACGGGGTACCCAACCGGCAGGGTGCAACTTACCAACTTGACGAGGCTACAAAAAACTAAGTATGGATACCAAGCCACCAGGGCTGGCTTGGTAGCAAGGGGTGTCAAGTTGATTACATGGGCTTGGTGGCATGCCAGAAGGTATCAAGCCGATGAGACGGCTTGATAACAACCAACAAGTTAATGATGAGGACTTGGTGTCATGCGGTAGTAGCGGTCTCAGGAGCGGGGTGAGATCAAGCAGTCGAGGGTGAGATCAAGACCTCATTATGGTTCATGGAGGCTAATGCAAGAACCTCAACCCCATTCAGTCATGACAGGGCGATAAGGCTCAACACCAACCCAACCCGGCATTGAGGCCATCAAGTACCCACCAGCCCTAAGGCGGCATTTAACATTTGGGCCACCAAGGCGGTGACAAGGGGTCCCTAAGGCGGTTTGAGCAACAAGCCAGCTAGCGGTTACAAAGGAAGTTACCAAGGCATTTACACTCGATGTCTATAAATAGGAGAAACGAAGACGGGAAAAGGGTTCCACAACCAAACATTTGACACCACATGTCAAACTTATCTTTTCTCTGTAATGTAGCCATAGCTGTAGCTTTTAGTTTTTGGAGCTCTCATTGAACCTCCATAGGAGTAGAGTAACGTAATTTAGCTTGTTCACAAAAAACAATAAAAAACATCAAACACCCTCGTTCGAACATTGTTCGGAGAGGAGTGAACCGTGTTATTATCGTTGTTCAAGAAGTCAAATGTGCAAAATTCAATTCTGTTCATCCAAATTTTCCTCGCCGGAAAACAAGATGTAATGAGAGATTTGGCGTGATTGAGAGAAGCCATAGTGGCTGAAGAAAGGAGGTCGACAACATTGGCGCTAGGGGAGTCCACAGAGAGGAGAAGTCCGAAGCAGCGGGGACGATCGTTAATATATTGTTTATGGGATTGGAAATTTGGATTGGATGGGTTTGGTTTTTGAATTTGATTATTTTAATATATTGTTTGGTGAGATGGCAAGGTGACATGACAATTTTGGATGGAGAGTTGATGGATTTACTAAGTGATCGATTTGTTAAAATTGAATCGTAAGTGACCAATTTGTTAGTTAGCGCAAACGTAAGTGACCTTTATGCTATTAACCCAAAAGGATAGATATACGTTTGTAAGTTGCAACCCTCATGATAAGCATTGTACCCTGAAGAAACAAAATTTTGTTTCTTGCTGCAATCAAGTCTCGCTCGTCGACCCTTGTCCCTTGACAAATTAAACGGATCTCTAGAGAGAATATATGTGATTAGTCAATTTTCTGTTGACTTATGTCCTGCTAAAACAGAGGAGAATTGTATTAAACTTTCAGTAACGTCGAAGATTGGCATTGCCCCACCAGGGAAGTTGGCTATGCGTGCACATGACTTGGTTAGAGTTGTTCTAGTGGAGGTTGTTCTCCACACTTCCACGGGTTTGTCTTAGTGGATGTATATTAATTAAGTTTCGATGATGTTGAGTAGGAAGATGCCCTAACCCAACTTGCCCACTCGACTTTGTGAAGTAGCATTCATTCGAGGTGATCAACCACACTATAGATGACCTTTCAATTTCTTGGTGTTACTGCTGCGCTGTTACGGATCGGGAAATCGTCGGAATCGACAAAGCAAGAAATAACGAAAGTAGAAAGCACACGACACACGATTTGCATGGTTCACTAACACGATGTGTGTTAGATAGTCCACGGACAGGAAAGAGTCAGTTTCACTATATCGAGGAGATTACAGATTACAGAGGATGGAATGATAGTTATTTAGTTAGTTTGACTCTGATGAGATCAAATAATATTAGGGTAAGCTTTCTCCTAGCTAGATTAAAAAAAAATTGCATCATCGCGAATGAAATCTAGATTGTATAATCCTAGCAATAAATCATGCAAGTTCTCTTATATCCACAGATACACCATATTTTTAGGTAATCTCTTCAATATCATCAGCTGCTAAAATCAATCAAATTTTGAGACAATTCCGTAATTCAATTGATCAATCATGTAAATTTCGTCAATCACTTATTATTTAACCAACATAAGATGGCTAGAAAAATATTCTAATCTTACTATGAGATATAATCCTATTTTGTTATATTGATTTAGTTGTGTCACGCTCACACCAACTCCACAGGGATGTCGAGTCTGATGGGTTAGTTAGGAGGAAGTAATTGCAAACCTATCCGACTGGCAAATGCCATGCTACTTGCAGGAATGTTCATGCCCAACATTAAAATTCATCAATTAATTGAGTGATTAGACCGATATTCCTTTATTCATTACTCATGGGCCCAAAATCCTAACTACAATATGCACTTCCAATTTTGGAAACAATATGCATATTTGTCGAAAACAGAATCAACGTGGCTTCTTTATCTTGCTCTTCTCACCATGCGGGCATTGCATGATATTGAAATCAGTACAAACAAAAAAAATGAATGGGAGGTTAAAAATTCGAACTTGAGATATTTGAATGAATTTGATTACAATAATGAAAAAGGGAGGAGACTAAAGACTAATTCAAACTATGCAAAAAATTTAGGGTTGCTTTTTGGATTTGAAAATGAGGGTTTTGGATTTTAAATATCTTTGGATTTATGATGGGTTTATTGCATTAGGGATTTGGAAAAGTACATTGTTTGCTTAGGAGTAGTTTGCTTCATGGATTTAAAAATAAGGGTTTTGTAATTTAAAAAACCAAGAATTTATTAAGAATTTGAGGCACTATGGATTTGTAACAATCCTTTGTTTGTTAAGATGTTTTATCATGGATTTAAAGGTTTGGGATTTAGAACTTAAAGTCCAAAATTATCATACTATCCTTTTCTATTTGCTAGTCATGTATATGTGTGTCCTATTGTGGATTTTGTGGTTTAGTTATATGTTATTATTCATAGTGATCTTAGATTAACGGTTTGAATTATCGACGCTGTAAAATTAAATAATAATATGAGAATGAAAGATAATTACAAAAATATTTGACTGATGACGAGAAGATTGAAATCTACTTTTAGATATAATCAGCCTTTGATGTAGTCAACAATATTAGGCCTATATGAACCAAGTAAAGGAAAAGGGAGAGACAAAATACCAGATCAAAATTTCCAGTCTCCCATTTCCGTACTAAATTGTTTCAAAGATGAAGAGAAGTATCAATATCATCACTTCCACCCATATGATCAAATCTCTTCATCATCTTTTGATCCCCAGGATGATGAACATTACTCATAATATCATATTGCCTAACAACCTTTTCAGCACGATCACTACCATTATTATTTACCTGCAAAAACTTGCCAATATCACAATAGTATTCCAAACTCTTCTTCTTCTTCTCATGACGATGGCGACAATACAATTTTTTTGTCTTATTCCGTTCCCGATCGTGATGATGAGAGTCGTTGCTGTTATGTCTCAACGATAATGATGATGATGACGGTGACGATGAGAACACCAGGGATTGGGACTGACTCGCTCCCGATGACTTGTTAAGAAGACTATCAAATCGTGCGCTTTCAAATCCCAACATCATTGCTTTGGATTTGACCACGACGGACGAGGACGGAGAGGATTTGAATAGATGAGGATGAAGGTGAAGTTTTCTATTACTAGTATGATTGTTAGTAGGCTTCAAGTCCATTATCTTGGACATCTTCTTCTCTTCCCTCATCTCCTTTGCCCTCCGCAACTGTTTGAACCTCTCCTGCAACAACGTAATCGATGACTGGCCAATGCCCGTGGTGGTCGTGCTGCTCTCTAACCTTGCCATGTCGAAGGACTCTTTGAAACACTGCATGAAACAATCGATCGTTTCTTTTGTTGATCTTGTTTAGAGATATTGAGACGAGTGGTGTACAAATGAATTTTTTTCTTTCTCCTCTTCTTACACTATGGTATATATAGTGGGAGAGAGGTTGGGTGGAAAAGAGGGAATCAACATGCAAATGTAGGAAAATGTTGGGAAGAAAAGGGTTGGGGTTCAAAGGAAGTGTCCAAAAAGAAGGCATCGGGAAAGTGGGAAGTAAAGAGCAGAGGGTGGGTTGGAAGAAACTAAAAGAGTCCCCAAAAATGTGAAGAGTGTGATGATATAGGGGATTTTGGGAAGCTAGCTAATGGAAGGGAGTGTTTGGAGGAATCATAGGGTGGCTGTTGCTGCCTTAACAATATCACCTTTGGCCGATTGGATTCTCCTTTTCCGTTTTCAGCAGTTTGGGAGGTATCTTATTTCGAGCAAACAAGCCTTTAATTTCTTGTATGCTATTGTTTGCAAATATTATTAAGCGGTAACAAGAAATTCGATTGCGTATGTACTTGGAAGTTAGTATGTAATCCGGTCATGTTATTCCAAAACTATTATATTGTACATATATAAAAATTAGGTAAATTACTTGTGGTTTATTGCAGAGGTTAATGATATTAGAGGTTATTGATATTAAAAAACACGATATTAATTTCAATTATCAAGGGTCTTGAGACCTATTCCCGAACAATCATGCTCGCTCAATCCAAAAGTGAAATTATCGAAAAAACATTCTGTAAATGAATTGTATATCATCATTCTCAAATTAAATGGTCAAAGGAAATAGCTAACTGGCACGTAGGGTGTATTTAACAGGATTGGAAGGCCGGTGACCAACGATGAAACGATATGTAAAGAGAGTGACTATTAAGAACATAATTTTTTTTATTATAGAAATATATAAATTTTTCGGTAAACTAAGTGGCCGAACATGTATTTTACTATATATATGTTTCAACTTACTGTCTTTTCACCCGGAAAACTCAGATTGAATGTACAAATACATGACTCACGAAACGGTTTGGCCATGTAGTGCGACATGATATGTATTTCTGGGGTTTCATTGTTAGAACTTATCATGGTAGGAAAATATTCTTGATAGACACCAATAAAATTTATAGCCGATTAGCCGTGGGTGTATCATCAACTTTCATGAATTTATCAAGTCTTCACTAATTTCAAAACTGGCTTCAAAAAACATATCTACCGTTGCGATAAATAATTCATATAATATATCAACGATGTTGATGTTTGGCATTTCCAAAGAGATACAATAGAATTGAATTGCAGGATATGTTGAAACTAAAAAGACCGGCAGCCGATTATTAACATTCTGCAGCAAAGAAAAAGAAAGATTCGGTCTTGTCGTGGAGGGAATGGAAAGAAGCGGCGTGCTGAAATCAAAGCTGCAAATGATAGAAGGAATTACCCTAAAATACACAAACAATAATATTGTTTTTTTTTTCTTTCTAATTTGGAATCGAGGGCATGTTGTGTTTGGAAGCTTCGATGGCGGACAAAAACCTCGTTCCAAGAATTCCCCAGAAAGATAGATAGACAGATGGGTTAGTTGGGAACTATTTGGTGGGATTTCGAGGAGATAACTTATTAATTAATTAGATTAAGATGGGTGGAATTCGTTCGGTAATTTAATAGGCATTCATTCGGATTAATTTGGGTCACGTAACAAAACCCAGAAACTACAATCACCGGTCTACCCATCTCTCATATGATCATATGTGGCTAGTTGTATCAAGGGTGGCTACTGGCAAGTCACAGAATTTTGAACGTTTTTGTTTTGTAGGTTTTATCGTTTCGGATTATATATCGAAACCCAGATCTTATAATAATGATTTGTAACATCTAAATCTAAATCTAAAGAATACTTTTTTTAGGGATAAATCTAAAGAATACTTAATAGTAGAGTTTTGTAGCCTTTTTAGCATTTGAAAATTGCTGTGCTCTCCTTAATTCTCGCTGAGGGTATTTTCGTCCAAGTTGACAGCCTAAATAACTGCTCTATGTCGTCGTTTAGTTGGAGTTTGGACGACTATCAATAGTAGCCCTTGGGCCGACGGCCCACATCCATTTTCTTGACGGTGAACTGAAGTTCATCAATTGAGTTGTTTCTAATTTTTTCAGCCCATATTTTCATCCTCCCGGCTCTCTCTCGTCTCCACTCTCCAGTCTCCACTACCCCCAACCCACAGCTAAGCATGCACTCTTTTCTTTTATTATTATTTTTTGATAATCTTTTCTTTATTGTTATTTATTTTCACTTCAGTATATCTAAATCCAATCTAGCTACAATGCATACCATTCAGTTTTTGGCACTTCTCATTTTTACTGCATCTAAATTATACACAAAAGAAAGAACTAATCAGGTATTGTTCTAGGGCCAGAATTTTGACACTTTAACATGTTTATTTTACTTTTGTCAAAAACATGTGCGGGACTACGGGATTTCTAATCTTAATTTTGTTTTTGTTGTACTATGGGCTATTGCTCATGGAGCTACTTACTTATATTAGTTATGATAATTCATCAATATTTTGTCTCATTTAACTTTAGTTTATTTCGATTTTCTTTGGTTACAGGAAAATATAAATTACCAAATAGATTCACGAGCGAGGGGCACAAATTATAAAATGATATAGATATTATTAATTTATCAAGGCACCGTGCGATTGATGTGGAATAGCTAATAAGACAAATTAATAAAAACACACACAATCCTTCCAAAATTCAACTGCCTATGTTACTTACAAGTAATTGCATATTAATAAGTGATATATATATTGTGGATGTTTGCTGCCAATTTTTTTTGTTCTGTTGGCCAACTGGGATAATTTTGTGTTTTCTTTATATAGAATTTTATGTATTTAGTTGTTTGTTTATTTCCATTTTTTGGTTTATGTGTTTGTAGTGACAAGATCATTGTTATTTGTTAACTTTGTTTGCCGGTGGAATCCCCTTGGTGGCCGAATAGGTATAGAATACAAGCAAAAGAGAAAAGGGTTAATACCTTATTTTGGCCTGTTGTTTCAAAAATTAACATCCTGGCCTCAACTATGTAATATATAGACTCAATTAGCCCGACACAGAGTTTAACCGTCAATTTGGATGGTCAACACCATTGACCGTTAGTTAACACGCCATGTCATTACCTCGTCACCCTAAAAATTATTAAAAAAATTCTAATTCTCATTATTTTTCTAATTTTTATTATTTATTATCAAATTAACCAAAAATAAATTATAAAAAACATAAATAAATTTAATTTTTGGGTAATTTGAAAATGATAAATTTTATAAATTAAAAATTATCATATTATTTTATATTTTTAAAATTATCCAAAAAATAAAATATATAATTTATATCATATTTATAAAATACAAAATTTAATTTAATTATTTTTTGGTTAATTTATAAAATTTATCAATTTCAAATATCCCAAAAATTAAAATATAAATGTTATTTTATTTTTTTAAATTTATTTTTTGTTTAATTTGAAAATGATAAATAATAGAAATTAGGAAAATAATTTGAATTTAAATTTTCTTAATGATTTTTAGGCTGACAAGGCGATGACCTGGCGTGTTGACCGTCCAAATTGACGGTCAAACCATGTGTTGGGCCAATTGAGTCTATATGCTGCATTGTTGAGGTTAGGATGTTAATTTCTGAAACCACGTGCCAAAGTTGATTATATAATCATAATTCGGGCCAAAATAAGGTATTAACCCAAGAGAAAAAGTTAAACCCTATTGGGAAACGCTTCGAGGTTGCCAAGAAGCGCAAACCCTTGACCATAGTTATCAACGACTAAAGGAAGATAATGAAAGAGATTAAGTATGACTACAAAATAACATTCATTTTGTTATATTTCAGAGCAAAAAATAAAAAATTAAATTAGACTTTAACATGAGGATAAAGAAGATTATATAATAATGGTGGGAATATAACCGTGTAGAATGATGATAAACATGATGACAGAATTATACTCACACCAACTAACCACTACGATCGAAGGTGTTATATTTCATCACAAAATTTTTCATTCGAAATATTATCGAGAATCAACATAATTTTGCAGATAACACAATTAACTCATTCCTTATGTGATTTTTTCATCTTCAAATTTTGAATTAAAAGGAAGGATGTAAAATATCACAGAATATGGTAATGTGTGGTTGAAAAAATTGTAACTCGAAACATATCGAAAATGTATATGATTTTGCATATCACAAACAACTCGTGCCTTCTGTGCAAACATTTTTAAAATCCAAGTTAAAACGAAGGAGGTACAAGTCGAATAAAAAAAATATGCAAGTTAAAATGTCTTTTAATCTCTGCCAGTAGATCTGAATCCACTTAAAATTAATTGACCAGATCTAGTTAAACACAAAATGATAACTAATAATAAGCATCATATCACAAGCAAAAGTAAAGAAAGTAATATGCCATTAGAAAGCTTGGATCAAACATCAATCTACTTAACATTGAGCTATGCAATACACACTCACACAATCTGTGGATACCCATTTCTCGTTAGTTACAGCAAAGCATGCACTTTCTTCGGGAATTGTACTTCAGTTAGGAATTCACCAGCATACATTCTTCTACACCTCTCCCTCCAAAGCTCACTCACTGTAGTCACAATATCAACCTACCACAATCTGCCATTGGGTTATTGGCCCTGAATTGTGATATGGCTAAACCCAGAGAAGCATCCCAAATTTCACCTGCAAGAGCTTGTGTCCAGAAGCCAGTCTGTCGAATGCTCTTGGAGAATGAGTAGACAAAAAACAAGTGGTCCCTGGCCTCTATAATACAAGAATAACGACGGCATACATTTGTAGTAGATGGATTCCAGAGTTGGATTTTTGTGTTTTGTGTTTTGTTTTTTCTTGCTTCTGAGGCGCACACCTTTTGCTGGCCTTTGCTGTCTGTAGGTACTTCCATTTTATTTCTAATAAATTCACCATTATAAAAAAAAACAATCATCCACTCATCTTGTCCCTGGTAGTACATTAGGACTTCCAAACCAAATTATACCAATTGATTGTCTCATACTTTGGCCTTATAGAGCCTTAATTTTACTAACAATATTATGTCATAATATGAATATATAATTTATTATTAGAATATGAGTTTGAAACTATACAATGATAGAATGGTTTGAATTCTTGTTTTCCCAATTTGGGAAAACTAAGTGGGATTCCGACTTGGTGGTGGCCTCATGACACGCTAAAACACAACACCTAACAATGGCCAAGTGTAACCAATGAAAGGGACTGCAGTATAGTGGCACAAGTAATAAATATCGAATCCACGGGTCTCTAGAGTTACTATTACTCAGCTTCAGTTCATTATCTAGCAAACTAGATTAAGGATTGATTTACTAAACTACTCTACTAAGTACTCTACTAATTACAATTCGGGAACTCACTTAGGTATAATTCTCCCTAGCTCCTCAATTAGGTCCAAGTTGCAATTACCTTTGGTTGATATACTGTTGATTAAACTGCAGAAGATCCTAAATTAGCTTGAAATCTCTTAAGCTGACCAAGCCCTCTTAGACAGAATACCCGGCAGGCGACTAGCCTTCACCGGGATAGACTGCTAAGGCGATTCACACAGATCTCCACTACTGGAATAAATTCCAGTACAAAGCAGTGAATAGATTGACTCTCGCACAACCAATTCACCACTATCAATCAAGGAAGCTCTCTTAACCTAACCAGATTCTATTTATCATAGGTTAAAGTAGAAATCAAGAGAAGATGATCAGGCTTCAATTGACTCTATAAATCATGCCTCAATCGATTATAATCAAACAATATAGCATCAAAAACTTCATACAAGAAAGATCCTAACACATGGAACTAGGGTTCCTCAAAACCTAAGTGAAGGAAAGTTACTCCATAAAGAAGAGAGAGACTGCATAAATCTGATCTAGATCTTCAATCTCCATCTCCAAGCTTGATTCCCGAGCTCCAATGGCGAAGAAATCCTCCAAAATAGCTCCAAGAATGTTCCCAAGTCGCTCTCTCTCTCTCTAGAGTTCGTCCCTTGGGTGTTTGGGAACCAAAACCCAGCTCCCCCTTTCCTTTGGCTCGAATCTGCCTCATAAACCCGATTCTGGGCGAAATACGGGCAAAAATACGGTCGTAATTCTTCCATGCCCGTATTTTGCCCAAAACACTCGTTTTAATTAAGTTTCAGCGCATCCAAAGCTCCTCTCGGCAGTGAAAATACGGGCATGCGAGGGGAAAATACGGTCGTAATTCTCCTGCCCGTATTTCTTCCTCCGCTCCTGTTTAATGCTTCGTTTCTCCCTCGTTTGGACTCCGAATCAGTCGCCGTTTGATCCCAGACGTTCGTAGTCTCGTCCTATATCTTTTCATGACAAGATTCCATGATTATTTTTCCATAATATGAGGTAGAAGTCTATTCTTCCTCAGGTCATGCTCGTGTTTCTTCTCCCGAATTGCCAAATGATCTCCGATTGACTTGAAACTTGTGCCTATGCTTCAATTTATATGATAGGACCTGAAATGTGACAAAGGAACACAACCTAGCATAAAATATTCCAAGAAAGCAAAAACTCAAGCCAAAATGATCAAGAAACGAGGGTGCAAACATGTGCAAATATGACGTTATCAAATTCCCCCACACTTAATCGTTTGCTTGTCCCCAAGCAAACCATGTCAGATACAAGGTAAGCTCAAAACATCTTAACCATGAAACCCTTGGGGACATATCATAGAGGCACCAAACATGAGAATCATACTGGCTTTCAAACATCAACACCTAAACAACTTCAACCACAACCTGGACAACCACCACAAAGGATATTCAAGTTCAACAAAATCGAGTAAAGGAGGAGTCTCCCTTCTATTCATCAACCAACATAGACTTGACTCAACCACTTACTCAAGACAGTCAGCTCATGCATAAAACTCAAGACATCAGAATCAAGACCGAGCCATCTAGGTCTTCACCATGGTACAGAGTGTAAAGAACAAGGAAATGAATCGCTCACTCTCGACCAGTGGGGTCAGGACAATTTGATGCGAAAATTGCAGCCTCTGAATGTTAGAGTTCACATAAATGGGTGTCATCACTAACTAATCCGGAGGTCTTAGACATAGGTTCAAATGACTGGCTAGGGTCTTGGACATGGGGAAAAGGCCTTTTAGGTGGTGGAAGTATTCATAGCACAAGGTTCCACAGTTCCAAACCCAACACAGTCACAACCAATCAATCCAGTACTTCATTTCTGCCATTCTGCATTACTCAAATTCTCTAGAGAACAAGAGCGAAGGAGGTCATATAAATGTTAGCATTTCCAAGCCAGACTGCTAAGAAACACTACTTAATGGACACTATTAAGATTTTTGGTAGTGGCTCTCTTTTGCTTTCATTTTTTTCTTTCATTTTTTTTTTCATTTCTTAAGAGCACCACCACCTCTGCACATTTTTCAAACACATGCCCAATTTTTAAGCACTACCTCCAACCCTCACATTATATTTAGCAGAAACAGCAGAGAACATGTAAAAACCACTCCGTGGAACCTTCTAAGAGATGCAAAAGGGTGATTTTCCATTCTAGACTGAAAGAAAGGATAACACACGGCTCAAAAGGGCTGACTAGGGGGTATGACACATCAGGACAGTCAATTTGGTCGTGGGTCAATCCTATGCCTCCATCATCTTAGCTAATGACAACGTGAATGCTACACATCACGGAAGAGGGATCTATCGCACAAGAAAGAAACGAGCAGGCTCAAATCTCACATGGCTACCTATATGCTCTATCTCTCATTCTGATTCCCTGAACAAGATGCATAAAAGACTGTCAAGAACAAGTGATCAATCCAAGTCACAGTTGGTAAGCAAATAGTTGAAAAACTGAACCCCTACACAACTCTATTGCACGTCTCAGTCATCATTATAGGTTGTCCTAGTCACAATCCAGTTGTCATGCATTCATTCGAAAGCCATTCGATTCACCAATTAAACTCACAATGCCAATACGATCAAACAAACAACAGTACTTGGAGCCCTCAAATCTCAAGATTTGGACAGTGGACTAGGCTCCAAGCACACACATACAGCCAAACATTCACACGCATACATAATTGAACATCCCCCCACACTTAAGCACGACATTGTTCTCAATGGAGGAAATATAAGGAGGGTAAAACGAAGTTACCAGATCAAGGGTGAATGATGGTGGACGGGGCAGGCGGTGCATTCTAGGAAGAGAGAGTAGTCGAAACACAAACAACACACAAAATCTCACAAAGGTTGAGTTATTGACTCTAACATCAAAGAACAAAACGGACTCAACTGAGGAGAGATAGGGAAAGAAATGCGAACAAACTAGTTGGGTTGCCTCCCAACAAGCGCTTCTTTCACGTCGTGAGCCGGACGGTAGCTCCTAAGTTTCGGTCCATGCTAGAACCTCTTTGAAGGCTCGATGCTGTGGCAGGTGATGAAGGCTCGAGCATTTGATGCAACTGAAGTCTCCACCCTCGAGACCTCTTCCTCGTTTCTTCTCTAGTCTCATTGCCCCAAACCAATTATAACCGTATCGACTGACCACCATCGCGTCCACCAAGAGGGACCGATGTCGATGTGGCCTTGGTCTGGCAAAGAGACATTGCAAATGGGTCCTTGCTAAGCAATTCCTTTAAATTTGGTGGAGATATCACATGTAAATCATGGTCGGTGCAAGCTTCTTCCACCTCAACTTCATCCTTAGCCTGGACACCACTTGCTTCTTGAACCCCCCTGCCTTCATCTGAATGTGGCCTCTCCCCTTGGAAAAGATCAAGAACTTCCTCTTCTTTAATTTCTTCCTCATCCTCCACAACTTCTTCCCTCACCCTTTCTCGCTCTTCTTCTTCTAGCACATATTGGAGAGCAAGTCGCCATGTAATTTCTTCAATGAGATCATCTTGCATCTCATCGCTCGGGCCCAGCATTTCAGAGCGGAAATGGGGACAGTTGTAATCTACCACCAGAGGATACACTTGATCATGATTATCATGGGAGCTTTCCGTGACAACTTCTGTATGCTCCTCAACATCCTCATGATTTCCTTCTTCTTACTCGTCCTCTACTTGTATGGCCGCATAAAGGTTGTCTTGAGAAAACTGTGCACAAGCTTTCTCAATGACCTCTATGTGCTTCTTTATGCTCCGAAGGGTATCCTCTGTTTCACGGGGAAAGGAGAAGTCATTTTGGGCCATGTTCTGGATATGAGGATCCATCTCGGGAAAGGATATCTCAGGTACTCGAGCAATCTTCTCCACGAGAAGCCTCAAGTGATAGTTTGGATCTGGCTGTGGAGTGTAGCATGGCTCTACCGGATGGCCCGTGAGGGCTGTGGCTAAATCAAGATCTGATGTCCCTTCTAGTTGTGGGAGGAATTCTTCTGGATAAGTAGGTTGTTCTTGATCTGCGCAGGGGTCTGATTGTTCTCCGTAGTAAGGGGATTAGTACTGGGACCCGAATCCATAGTCCTCTCCTCCTTGATTGCTTCAGGAAGTCTCGGGGTAATACTACTCAGATGGTGGTGGATACCCCCACTGGTTAGAGAAGCCATTAGGATCCATGATTCAGATCTGCACCAACAAAAACAAAAACACCCAAGTGAAAAGCAAGGGTGGAAAAAACGCTAAAGTAACAAACTTCTGCCTTTCCTAATAATCTAGAAAGTCCCCGGCAACGGCGCCAAAAACTTGACACGCTAAAACACAACACCTAACAATGGCCAAGTGTAACCAATGAAAGGGATTGCAGTATAGTGGCGCAAGTAATAAATATCGAATCCACGGGTCTATAGAGTTACTATTACTCAGCTTCAGTTCATTATCTAGCAAACTAGATTAAGGATTGATTTACTAAACTACTCTACTAAGTACTCTACTAATTACAAGTTGGGAACTCACTTAGGTATGATTCTCCCTAGCTCCTCAATTAGGTCCAAGTTTCAATTACCTTTGGTTGATCTACTGTTGATTAAACTGCAGAAGATCCTAAATTAGCTTGGAATCTCTTAAGTTGACCAAGCCCTCTTAGACAGAATACCCGGCAGGTGACTAGCCTTCACCTGGATAGACTGCTAAGGCGATTCACACAGATCTCCACTACTGGAATAAATTCCAGTACAAAGCAGTGAATTGATTGACTCTCGCACAAGCAATTAACCACTATCAATCAAGGAAGCTCTCTTAACCTAATCAGATTCTATCTATCATAGGTTAAAGCAGAAATCAAGAGAAGATGATCAGGCTTCAATTGACTCGATAAATCATGCCTCAATCGATTATAATCTTACAATATAGCATCGAAAACTTCATACAAGAAAGATCCTAACACATGGAACTAGGGTTCCTCAAAACCTAAGTGAAGGAAAGTTACTCCATAGAGAAGAGAGAGACTGCAGAAATCTGATCTAGATCTTCAATCTCCATCTCCAAGCTTGATTCCCGAGCTCCAATGGCGAAGAAATCCTCCAAAATAGCTCCAAGAATGTTCCCAAGTCGCTCTCTCTCTCTAGGGTTTGTCCCTTGGATGTTTGGGAACCAAAACCGAGCTCCCCCTTTCCTTTGGCTCGAATCTGCCTCAAAAACCCGATTATGGGCAAAATACGGCAGAAATACGGTCGTAATTCTTCCATGCCCGTATTTTGCACAAAACACGCGTTTTAGTTAAGTTTCAGCGCATCCAAAGCTCCTCTCGGCAGTGAAAATACGGGCATGGGAGGGGAAAATACGGTTGTAATTGTCCTGCCCGTATTTTTCCTCCGCTCCTGTTTAATGCTTGGTTTCTCTCTCGTTCGGACTCCTAATCAGTCGTCGTTTGATCCCAGACGCTCGTAGTCTCGTCCTCTATCTTTTCATGACAAGATTCCATGATTATTTGTCCATAATATGAGGTAGAAGTCTATTCTTCCTCAGGTCATGCTCGTGTTTCTTCTCCCGAATTGCCAAATGATCTCCGATTGACTTGAAACTTGCGCCTATGCTTCAATTTACATGATAGGACCTGAAATGTGACAAAGGAACACAACCTAGCATAAAATAGTCAAAGAAAGCAAAAACTCAAGCCAAAATGATCAAGAAACGAGGGTGCAAACATGTGCAAATATGACGTTATCACCTCATTATGGTTGAAATCAGCCTTGAGATTTTGCATAATGCACGGAGTCAGCCTTGAGATTTTGCACCACCTCTAACTTGTGGCGCGAGCAAAAAGATACATTCGTTTGAAATTTCCACTTAGGTTAGGATTTATAGGGAAAAAGGACCAAAATTTCCACTTAGGTTAGGATTTATAGGGAAAAAGGACCAAGCCGCTAGGAGGGGCAGCGGTTTTGAGAAAGGGTGATATTTTTGGAAATTTTCAGAATTGGATGATATTTTTTTAATTGTTTTAAACAGTGGTATTTCTGTGAAAAATCGCAAAAAAGTTATGTGTCTATGTTTTAGTTCTCATTTTATGTGTCAATTGCTTCTTTAGTTGAATTTACAAGTATCCCTTAGCAGTCTATGGAAAGTCGTTTTGAAAAAAAAAATGTATGGAAAATCGTCTTCTCCTTCCTTTCTTTATTATACCGATCGAGTAGGAAGTCCATCAAAAAGCTTTTTTTATTATTGTAAAAAGGTTAGATATGTGGAAAAAAAGTCTAAGAGATTAATACTTATGAAACTAAGAATTAGTAAGAGATTACTTGTTGTTATAGTTTGGGGTTTAAATCAGGGATAACACCATTTACGAATTCGATGTTTAGTAAATTTTAATTTATATATTAAATTTCCATAAATATAATTATATACCAAATTATGGGGTCATTGACATTTTTGTTGAGTTTTTTTACTGGCAGAATAAATAGTGGATCAACGGAGGTCAAAGTATGTTTGACAACGATTATGTGACGCCTACATGTTTTTCAGTGTAAGTTACATATCGGCAATCAACACGTAGGCTATTGATTACTAACAGTTAATTTTAACGAATTAGAAACTGCATAATGCAAGTGTCATATTGAAAGGAATGAAATATATATGACAATTTCACGAAAGATCAATATTTATTTTAATGGTATTACCAACTACCTATGCTTCTAGAGTTGTATAATAATTAGCTACCTACGCTTCTAGAGGATCATAATATGAATATAAGAATATGACGGAGATGAATGGCATCATGTAGACCATTGTTAACGTGTATAATATAGGTCCACTGTTAATTGACTCCTATAATAGTCCAAAAACTCTTTTCTAGTGCTAGGTAAGTGTGGAAAATGAATTTGATCGGATCTATACAAGGAGAGTGTGACTACTTAATCAATAGATGTACTTACGGTGTATAATAGCTATTTAAAAAAAAACCTATATACAGTGATACCAATTAGGAGGAAAATAAAGTTAATAGTAAGAAGGTAAAAACTAGTGCCATCGGTTCAATAATACTAAGGACAATACATCTACCCATAAAAACAGAATCAATCCAAGTTATCAGTTTATGAAATTCGCTTCGAATTTAGTGAATTCTGTCTTGACAATGCCTCCTTAAGTGCATACAATAACTGCTAGAGGCATGATGATGAATTTGTTATGATATCGTTTTATATGTTTTTTTGGAATACAATTTGTGTCAAGTCAAGCGTGACAAATTATTAGATGATGAAGTGTGAAGAGTGATCTCATAGTGATACATTACTGGATTTATTTAACTGGTGGATTTATTACATGATGAAGCGTGACTATCAGAATCGCTTCGGTTGGAGGTACGAAGACTTCGAAATGGGTGGCGAAAGATGCAGCTGACTCAAAGGGTGGAATTCAAATCTTTTGGGAACCATCTCAATACACGCTGATTGATGTTTGTGAATGTACCTATTCCTTCATTGTTAGGCTTCAGTCAGTTGATGCTAATAAAATTTTTGTTCTGATGGTGGTGTATGGACCGCAAGAAAAGGATGATAAACTGGCTTTCATCAATGATCTGAACCTGGTGTGCCAAAGGTACACAAAATCTTTATGTATTATAGGTGATTGAAACCTAGTTCGCTCTCATGAGGATTACAGAGGAGGCCCTAGAAACAATCAAGTAATGGCTGAGTTCAACAACCTTATCACATCAAATAACCTGAGTGACCTTCCCTTAAAAGGTGCACTGTTTACATGGAGCAATGGAGGCAGCCCAAGCATCTTTGTCCCATATTGACAGAGCATTAGTGAACCCCAGTTTTGAAGAAGAGGTTGAACCAGGGCCATTGGTAGCACTTCAGAGGGTAGAATCAGATCATAATCCTATTGTGCTTCAGTGGGGGAGCTCTAGAGAGATTAAATCCACCGTGGATTGGATCAGGACTCTTGTTTAAATGTAGCCAAAAATGGAGGGTTACGAAACAGCTAATTAAAGATTAGAATGTAGAATGTTTTGGCAGAATTGACAGGAAAGTGCCAGATTTGTTAATGCATATCAAAATCCTCGTTTGGCACGAAGTATAGCGTTAGTGACATTTCTGGCCCAAGTTTTCAAATAAGACATCTCTGGCCCACTTTTCAAATTATCGGACGAATTTGGCATGTGCGACGGGTTGACTGTCAGATTTGACGGTCAACAATGTTCTCCGTTGCTTACTCAGCATTGGACTCTGACGTGGCTTCTCCACGTCATTTATTTTTATTTCCCCTTTTATATCCATTTCTAATTCAGTAAGTTAAAAAAAAAAAAAACAAAACTAAAGGGAAAGGTGGAGACCACACACCCCATCTCTTTCCATTCTCCCTTCTTCCCCCGATACCCCACCCCCTCGTATCCCCTTCTCCGCCGCCGCCAATCCGACCCAAATCGCCGCCACCAATCCGACCCAAATCGGAGTGCATGGCACTTGAAACCCCACCGACCTTCTTCCTCCTGTGAAACCCCATCCATCATCGGCTCGTATCCCCCTCCCATTACCTTCTTCCTCCTGTGAAACCGCCGACAGATCGACTCACCGCCAACAGATTCGAGAGGGCGGCCGGCCGGCCCTTTCTTGGCCGCGCCGCGTCGTTTCTTTTCTCTTCTTTGCCGGTCCTTTCTTGGCCGGCCCTTTCTTGGCCGAGCATCATAACTTCACGGCGGAGGAATTTCACGGCGGCGGGATTTATTTCTTTTCCCTCTCCTGTCTTCGGCCGGCGATAAACTGGTCTTCGATCAGCCTTTTCCCTCTCCTGTCTTCGGCAGTCGAGCAAGGAGCCACTTCAGATACGACATTGCATTCTAGAGCTGAAACAGGTAATATTTGAATGTTGTTTTCTACACTTTATTATATTGGAATCGAATTTGGGAAAGTGCAGAAGTGAATAAACAATCTCCCTTTTTGTTTCTTTTCTGTTTTGGGATTCTGAGAACTCGGTAAAGAATACCAAAGTGCTTGTTTGTATGTGAATAAACAATGTCCTGTTTCGGTAAAGAATACTAAAGTGCTTGTTTGTATGTGACCCATTTTTTGCCCAATTTTGCAGGATGAGTATCGACTTTTTATTTCATCATGGGGGAATGATGGATACAGCTACTGAGGTACCGATATATGTTGGAGGGGATGTCGACCGGGTTCAGCTGCTTCTTGATCAAATGTCATATTTTGAGTTGGTGAGTACATTGATCGAGGATTTAGACTATTCGTCGGTGGAAAGGGTGTGGTATTTGACTCCGGGACAAAGTATGGAACATGGGCTGCACGAGATACGCACTGATGCCGACGTTATTAATGGTCTACTTGTGGATGCCGAGCTCGGAGAGGTGTCTTTGTTTTTTGAAGCAACTAAGTTCATTCATGAGATGGGAGACAACTATGGGCATAGTGAGGAGGTTGAAGATGAGGAGGGTGACAACTCTGCTGTAGCCGAGTTCGTCCGGATAGATGAAGACGATGCTCAAACGTCGGATGAGGAATATCATGAAATACAGGCCCGTTATCGTCGCATGCTACAGAGGTCTAGGCTGGAGGAGACTGCATCGAGGGAAGAAGTTGATCAGTTGTTTGTAGACCCCAATGAGGTGAACGAGCCTGTTCAACCTAGTGTGAATGTCGATGAAGAGGCAGCCGATGGACATGGAGAGGAGGTTCAACAAAGTGGTGATATGGGTGATGATGAAGCTCAAGGGTCTGAGGCAACAGTCTATAGGGGTTCTGAAAACTCAGATCATGTTCGTGGCAACATTGGCGAGGAAGAGGAAGTGTCCATGATCGACAAGTGTCGGTTTTATGATCCCAAATGTGATCATAAGACATTGTTGATCACTACACATATGAGGTTTGCTAGTCCTGAGCAGTTTAAAGAGGCCATTACAAGACATTCCATTGAGATTGGTGCTGATATACGATGGGTACGCAGTAGTCAGAAGAAAAAAGAGGTTGTTTGTGCCCAAAACTGTGGCTGGAGGGTGTATGCTTCTTGGTATGGGAAGAGAGAGACCTTTATTGTCAAGGGTGTTGGGACACCACATGACTGCCCTCGTTCTTTTCGCAATCGTGGTGCTACTGCCAAGTGGATAGCTACTGAATATCTTGAGAGGTTTAGGGTGGACCAAGATTGGAATGTGAATTTGATGGCAGCTGAGATAAAGCAGAAGCACAACCTGGACGTGACACGAAAAGCTTGCTACCGAGCTCGCATAGAAGCAAGGCGCATTCTCCATGGCACGTTGCAAGAAGATTTTCATCGGATGCGTTCATATGTAGGGCATCTTCAAAAAGTCGACCCGGATGGAACATTTCTTCTGGAGGTTGATTTGGAGCCTGAATCCGAGAAGGTCTACTTCAAGCGTTTTTATGTGGGCTTTTCAAGCTTGTCTCGAGGGTTCTTAGAAGGTTGTAGGCCTTTCTTTTGCCTTGATGGCTGCTTCTTGAAAGGGGAAGTTAAGGGCATGCTACTTAGTGCAGTTGGAAAGGATGGAAACAATCACATGTACCCGATAGCGTGGGCAGTTGTCGAGTCTGAGAACGGGAGCTCATGGACATGGTTTATTCAAACATTGAAAGAACAATTGCATATTGTGGATGGAAACTGTTGGACTATTGTTAGCGATCAACAAAAGGTAAGCTTACTACTTGAATTTGACTACTGGGAACAATTCAACTGATTTTATTTACATATTGTCTTTGTTTGACTATTCTGCTGATTTTCTAACTGTTGGTAGGGTTTGGTGGATGCTATCCATGAGTGCTTGCCGCATGCAGAGCATAGGAAGTGTGCTCGCCATGTGCATGCACACTTTAAGGCTAAACACAGATTTGATATGGCTACCACACTGTATTGGGAAGCAGTCTACTCCACCAACGAGCCTGATTGGAAAGCTGCCACTGCCAAGTTGAAGGATCTTGGAGGGACTGTGTATCAGGACTTTATGGCCATGGAACCAGAGAGATTCTGTTGAGTATTCATGAAGACTCATTCAAAGTGTGGATCTGTGGAGAGCAATGTGTGTGAGTCTTTTAATAATTGGATCATGAAGTTCCGAGTGCTTAGGGTACTTGCTATGCTTGAGGGAATCAGGGTGGCTGTGATGACTCGGTTGGTGAGCAACAAAAGGAAGATGGGTCTTTGTAAGGGACCATTTCCTCCGGTTGTGAAGAGTAAGCTTGAAAAGCATAAGGATGAAGCTAGGATGTGTACTAGTCGTCCATCTTCAGCTCACAAACACGAGGTGCAGATACATGGGAAAGGGTATGTTGTTGACTTACACACTCGTACATGCACATGTGGATATTGGGGACTTTATGGAATTCCTTGCTGCCACGCTGTTTCAGCCATTCGTTCTATGAGATTTAATCCTGAGGCGTATGTGCATCGGTACTTGCAACTGGAATATGTGAAAAATTCATACAAGTATCCAATTCCAGCTTCAGAAGGACCTCAAGCTTGGCTGCCCGTGGAAGGGTACAAAATCTACCCACCAAAGATGAGGAAACTTCCTGGGCGCCCAAAGAAGAATCGAAGGAAGGAGGCCGCCGAGCTGATCACGAAGAATGCTAAAAATGGTAATGGTGTGGTTGCTACTAGGCATCATAGTATAGTCCATTGCAAGAGGTGTGGGGGTGAAGGTCACAACAGGAGGAGCTGCACAAATCCACCAGCACCACAACCAGCTCCACCGCCTAGTAAAAGGCAAAAACGAGGTGGAAACAATGGAGGTGCTGCCCCACCGAATGCACCGGTTGCAGCTGAAAATGGGGTAAGTCAATTTCCACTATCCTTCTCAATATTTTATTTGTTACTTGAATACTTATATCTAAAATCGATTATCTTTCAGCAGCCAAGAAGAAGAAGGCCTCATTGTTCGAGATGTGGGGCAGCTAATCACAACTCGAGAACTTGTCCGTTGAGGGTTGGAGTTCAAGTAAGGTTTGAGCATGGTCTTTGTAAACTGCAATCTTGAGCATGCAACTTATTATGTCTTCATTTTTATGTTACAGATTGAAAGCATGGGTACTTGTAGCAGGCAACAAATGGAACGGGAAGTGCGGAGGGCTGCACAAGGAATCAGTGTTTACATTGATCCCACTTCTGGAAACATGTATTCTCGGGTTAGCATCTCTTTTTTAAAACTCGATGTGGCCTGAAGATTGCCTTCTTAGGTGAAGATAATGCTAATTGTTGCCTGATATTGCAGATGAGTACTAGAGATCCACAACAAGGAGGTAGGAGGGGACCGGATGAACCAGATCATCCGCCCATGAACAGTACTCAACCTCCATCGACTCAACCCGAGACACAGTAAACAAGCAACGGTGGATATGATGAACCAAGAAAAGGACATCTCCCTTCTTTTGTATTTTGAACATGTAATAGGCATGTGTTAGGGAATGTCTAGACTCGCGTATGGACATGGTTTATGCTCTTTTCAGGTTATGGAACATGGTTTACTGAACATGGTTTATGCTGTTTTCAGACTAGGATTTGTGTAGTTGTGTTCTCATGAACTTGTTTCCAGGTTATATCACCTTGTGTTCATGCTGAATTCAGGTTATGAAAGTGGAGATTTGTGTTCATGAACTTGTTTCCAGGTTATGGTATCTACAGGCAAACGAACTACAGCTTCAATGGATTACAAGCAAACAAACTTTAACTTCAATGCATTACAATCTAAAAAAGTTTACCTTCAATACATTACAAGCTAACACGACAACTACTGCCATCAAACTTGCTCAACTTGAATCTAACTCGACAACTACTGCAGTACACACGTTTTACCCACGTAGGAGCCAACTAACAGAGTATAAAACACACAGAAAACCAATACCGATATAACAATGATTCACCCTACTCTGAAGTTTACAAACAGTATGCCCCAAATTCTCCAATTCAAGACAGCTTCGAGCACTTGTAGCAGCAAATTTTTCAAACTCTTCGGCCATATCAAACTTTTTTTCCTTCCTCTTCTCAACCTTCTCTTCAACATCACTAATACGACATTCAATTCCTTGAGTTAAAGTGACAATCTCAGCTTCCATCTCACAGATTCTCGATTTCAACAGAGCATTCTCCTCCATAAAAGATTCAAGCACACTTGAATTTGCTGATGTTCTCCGATCACACCACTTAAAATGACGACAACCTTCCTTAGCATCCTACATTAAGGAACTTGATTAAATTTAAAGAAGAATACCATTTTGGGAAAAACTGAGACATCGGAAAACATACCTGCCAATACGGGCAGGAATAGAACATTCTCCCCGGATTGTCCTCTGTTCTAGACATCTGCACAATACATGGAACATTGTGCTTGCACCTCTCGATGGGTGTGGTTGTAGAACTCGAACCGGCTGAACTTCCCCCTCCCCTCCTTTTAGCAGATGACATTGTGCTTGCTTCCTCTCGATGGGTTGGCGACGAAGAGGAAGAAGATTGGAGAGGGAAGGAGACGAAGGAGGAAGGAGACGAAGAAGAAGAAGATTTGAGAGGGAAGGAGACGAAGGAGGAAGGAGACGAAGAAGAAGAAGAAGATTTGGGTCGGATTGGCGGCGGCGGAGAAGGGGATACGAGGGGGTGGGGTATCGGGGGAAGAAGGGAGAATGGAAAGAGATGGGGTGTGTGGTCTCCACCTTTCCCTTTAGTTTTGTTTTGTTTTTTTTTTTTTTAACTTACTGAGTTAGAAATGGATATAAAAGGGGAAATAAAAATAAATGACGTGGAGAAGCCACGTCAGAGTCCAATGCTGAGTAAGCAACGGAGAACATTGTTGACCGTCAAATCTGACAGTCAACCCGTCCCACAGGCCAAATTCGTCCGATAATTTGAAAAGTGGGCCAGAGATGTCTTATTTGAAAACTTGGGCCAGAAATGTCACTAACGCTATACTTCGTGCTAAACGAGGGTATTAACCCTTTATTTTAATGGTATTACCAACTACCTATGCTTCTAGAGTTGTATAATAATTAGCTACCTACGCTTCTAGAGGGTCATAATATGAATATAAGAATATGACGGAGATGAATGGCATCATGTAGACCATTGTTAACGTGTATAATATAGGTCCACTGTTAATTGACTCCTATAATAGTCCAAAAACTCTTTTCTAATGCTAGGTAAGTGTGGAAAATGAATTTGATCGGATCTATACAAGGAGAGTGTGACTACTTAATCAATAGATGTACTTACGGTGTATAATAGCTATTTAAAAAAAAAACCTATATACAGTGATACCAATTAGGAGGAAAATAAAGTTAATAGTAAGAAGGTAAAAACTAGTGCCATCGGTTCAATAATACTAAGGACAATACATCTACCCATAAAAACAGAATCAATCCAAGTTATCAGTTTATGAAATTCGCTTCGAATTTAGTGAATTCTGTCTTGACAATGCCTCCTTAAGTGCATACAATAACTGCTAGAGGCATGATGATGAATTTGTTATGATATCGTTTTATATGTTTTTTTGGAATACAATTTGTGTCAAGTCAAGCGTGACAAATTATTAGATGATGAAGTGTGAAGAGTGATCTCATAGTGATACATTACTGGATTTATTTAACTGGTGGATTTATTACATGATGAAGCGTGACTATCAGAATCGCTTCGGTTGGAGGTACGAAGACTTCGAAATGGGTGGCGAAAGATGCAGCTGACTCAAAGGGTGGAATTCAAATCTTTTGGGAACCATCTCAATACACGCTGATTGATGTTTGTGAATGTACCTATTCCTTCATTGTTAGGCTTCAGTCAGTTGATGCTAATAAAATTTTTGTTCTGATGGTGGTGTATGGACCGCAAGAAAAGGATGATAAACTGGCTTTCATCAATGATCTGAACCTGGTGTGCCAAAGGTACACAAAATCTTTATGTATTATAGGTGATTGAAACCTAGTTCGCTCTCATGAGGATTACAGAGGAGGCCCTAGAAACAATCAAGTAATGGCTGAGTTCAACAACCTTATCACATCAAATAACCTGAGTGACCTTCCCTTAAAAGGTGCACTGTTTACATGGAGCAATGGAGGCAGCCCAAGCATCTTTGTCCCATATTGACAAAGCATTAGTGAACCCCAGTTTTGAAGAAGAGGTTGAACCAGGGCCATTGGTAGCACTTCAGAGGGTAGAATCAGATCATAATCCTATTGTGCTTCAGTGGGGGAGCTCTAGAGAGATTAAATCCACCGTGGATTGGATCAGGACTCTTGTTTAAATGTAGCCAAAAATGGAGGGTTACGAAACAACTAATTAAAGATTAGAATGTAGAATGTTTTGGCAGAATTGACAGGAAAGTGCCAGATTTGTTAATGCATATCAAAATCATCGACAGAATGGAAGAACAAGGTCCCATTGGGCGAGAGTTTACACATTGAGAGAAGTAGACTGCAGAGCGAGCTGGATAAAGTGCTCCTTTTGGAGGAGATTTCATAGCGCCAGAAGTCTCGAGCCCTGTGGCTTAAGGGTGGGGACTTTTACATCGCCTATTTCCACCTCATGACGAAGAGCAATAGTAGAAGAAATTGTGTGAAGAACTTGAAGATTGGAGGAAGGACAGTCGAGATTAAGGGGCAGCTTAAACTTGCTTTTGTCAACCATTTTCATGAAAGATTCACATGAGAGGGAGGCGGCAGGCCCTTTCCGGCTGAGTTCAAGGTGGGATTGATTAATCAGGAAGAAAATTTCCAGTTGACAGCCCCTTTCACAGAAGCTGAAGTTTGGAAGGCAATTTGCTCTTGCAATGGGGTTTCAATCTTGTCATCCTTACAAACCCATTCTAACCTCTATGGGCTTGCCATAAGGCACCATCAAACAGAACCAAAATGCCTTCTAGTGGACATATCCCATCTTGCTCCATGTGGGATCGGCAATGGCCTGCCTCAGAGGGATGCTCAACAGTAGGACGCCCTTGCTTTAAAGTGAGTATGGATGAGGATGCTCTCTCAACCTAATCTAGGAATTGCCTATCTAAAGAAGGCCCGAGGTACAGAATATGCTCATGAACTGCCAACAACGTGCCTTCCATAACCACCAACATAGGAATATGACTTTCAAAATCTCTGAACTAAGCAAATGAGAAGAGAAAAACAAGACTTTCCTACACAAATCGGGGGGAAGAGCAGCCAACTTTGCATACAAAGTGCCCAATTCAACACGAAACCAAAGTTCCCTTGCAACCCAATAGAGAAAAAAGAAATGCATGATTGTTTCATGACCATCCGACCAAATTGAACAAGTGTTATCCATTACTAAATTCTTACTTTGTAAAAATGAGCACGCAAGCAGAAAACCTCTAACCAGCTGCCAACAAAAGAATCTTAATTTTGCCGGCAAGGGAAAATGCCATAAGAATTTTTAAAATTTCCAAAACCTGTAATCAAATGGCAAGTCATCTGGTAGATGAATAGCATTAAGTTCTGAAGAATGCAATTACCCAGTTTTAACATAATATTCCCCTGAAGATGAGTAGTGTCGGATCAATTTATTAGGAACATGAAAAGGGGGTGGGGGAATGCAGGAGATAGCCGCCACCAATGATGGGGTGAACAAGGTATGTAGAAGGTCAATTTTCCATAACCCCGAAGTGCAGCAAATCAAATAAAACACCAGATGACCCGGTACTAACACCCTAGGAAGATCCTTCCCTTGGATTATTTCTTCCAATGACCATGAAGGTAGGTTACTAGTTGTAGCTTCCATGAAAGAGAATGGGGTGACACTTTGTGCGATAAATTCTTATGATAGTGGACTCCAGATTTTTCCAACCGCTCCATACCTGCTTGCCCAAGAAAGCAATGTTAAATCGGTTAAAATCACAGAATCCACCAAGAAAATTTACTATGACAAGCTTCCGACCAAGAAGTGCAATGAATCCCATCTTTCTTATCCTAATCCGCCCACCAGAACCTAGAAAGTTGACCATTCAACATGCTACATAAATCTGTAGGCAATATAAAAGACGACATCACATAGATAGTGGAAGTATAACCAATAGCCTTAATAAAAGTCTCCTTAGTCGCAAGTGACATAGCAGGGGTTTTCCAAGAACGAATATGAGTATCGAGATAAGGTCTTTGAACATTGCAACTGGACTAGATGACCGAGATACTTATCTTGTTAAGAGGTCAAAGAGACACCAAGGAAGGAGCTAATGTGATCCCTCAAGATCATGCATATTCCCTCTAACAAAGATGGATGATTTCTGCATATTCACCCTCTCATTTGCTCAAATTTCTCAAGCAATTATAAAGGTTATCTCATTCTAGGAAAGAGGCACATATGAAAAGATATGAATTGTCGGCAAAAAACAAATGCGAAACAATAGAGACATTTCGATGCACTCTCATACCATGAAGCGAGGAATTTTGCATTGCAAATAACAGTTTGGCCGAAAAGGCCTAAGAATATATGGAAAAAGTTAAAGAGAGAGTGGGTCACCTTGGCATAACCATAGGGGCTCCCATTAATCAATATCAAGGAGCTTATTGTTGTCACACAAGCTCACACCCACTGCAGCCATGTGTCACAGAATCCCAATTCACCTATAACGGCAAAGAGAAACTTCCATTCGACCCAAATTATAAGGCTTATCCATTTCTAACTTCAAGTCCATTCACTTATCAAGATCTTGCACTTTAGTTATAAGAAATTGCATGACTTCTTGATCAATTAAAATATTATTAGTGATAGACCTTTCCTTAAAAACCATTCAAAATTTATCAAAGTGAATAGCTCTTTATAGAACTCAATGGCGACCCCTACAATGTTCTCATCTCCTTTATGAATCACCCCATTAGAGTCACAAATCCTAGAAATGGAGTGATCGAGAACGTCGTCGCTGCAAAGTAGCTAGATGGAAAACTGAGTATTGGCCTCCCCCTCCTATGGCAAACGTACTCAAGACTTCTGCCTCCATAAAATCTCTTATTGTACATAAGCATCAGTAAGTTGAGCTTCCAAGGCCCTAATAGACTCCCAATGAATACACAGAACTACAGAGTTCCTTGAAAAGCCTTAGGCCAAGTTGTGTGAATTATATCTTGTGCTGATAACACTCTAATCATACATGTTTGTTCCCTCATTTCTTGAGCTTTTTGGAACATGTTTTCCCCCATTATATGTTGATGTCTATTGTACACTAGGAAATCTCCCGCGTCAGCGTCCATCTCAACGATTAGTAAAAATGCAGTAATTTATTTTATAACCCAAAAAAATAGAATCCACATTTATGCTGACATACACGAGTTTTTGCCTGGTGTATAATAGAATTGACAATATATATACATAGATGGCTTCTATCATACCTAGGGCAAAATCTAGGGTACGTCATACCTTGAGTAGGAAAATTTTATCAAAACCTCGAATTAACCTGTTTTTTGGGCATGATACTTTAACCTAAACCTTGATGAGTGATCCCTAGGTCTTAGGTATCCTAATCATAGAGCCTAACCGCTTAGGTTGTGCATGTAATTTGTTGAATATTTTTTGATGAATCATATAACCGTTGATTTTTTTCATAATTAAATTGATCTTGGTGTATGAGATTTATAAAATTAAGACCTAGGTTTTAATTTAGATATCAGATGTCAAACTCTGGTCAATTCAAAATCGAGATATCATTTCCTTACTCAAGGTATACCATAACTTTGATTTTATCCAAGGTACGATAAAACCACCCATACATGCATATACACATGGTGAATTCTATCGTACACCATACATATTTTGGGGTATGTCGTACACCAGCAATCTCCACCATCCGCGTCCATCTCAACGACCAACATTAATGCGGGTTCTTTTTTTGCGGGGTTAAAAAATAAATTACCTCATTTATACTAGCCGTTGAGATGGACGCGGATGGTGGAGATTGCTTGGTGTACAACATACACCAGGTTTTTCCTGTTGTACGATAGAGCCATCCAATATATATGTGTGTGTGGGGTTCAGGCTAGCATACGTCAGGCATACATTGTACGACCGTAGAGTTTTACTACTTAGAGCACGAATTAATCGGAATTTGGAGCATGATACTATACCCTAACTTCTAATGGGTGAACTCCAGTCCCTAATTCTGTAACCCAAGCCACAAGATTCATTTAACCTAAAAAATAATAACCGACGTTTCTAATTCAGCGAAATATATTGAAGTGAAAAACCACGATGTACGCCTGACGTACGCTAGTCTTTTCCATATATATATAGCCATGCATGTATCCATAGCCAAATTTCATCAAACTATGTATTAGTTTATAGTTATTGAGTTTGAGTATATGTATATAATATCGTTATTAAACCTAATCAAGTTTTCGTTATGGATATAGTTGAACATGGGGAATTTGTCAAAACCTGAGTTTTGTGGCACTTAACATTACCGAGAAGAATATCTATCTTGGATATTGGATGCTGAAATCCATCTAGATGTTAATGGCCTCTGTGATACTATCAAAGGGGGACAAATGAATCATGGATGAAGGGACTCTAAAAAACAAAAGATCATGGACTCACATTTTTAAGGTGACCTCTACCGACGAGCATTATTCCTCTAATCACTATTTTCCATGATACCGACTCGAGACTAGCGTTCTTGCCGAAGAAGCTAGGAGATGACTTGTGCGTCGGTTGACCTCGTAAGCTGCTAAATGATCTAGGAAATACTCTACCGACGATCAAGGGTGCATTTTGCTATAGAGGTCTGGAGAGTTGCATTGGTTTGAGGAAGGTTTTATTGGGGACAAGCAAACGGTTAAGTGTTGGGGAGTTTCAAAAACTTGACTCGCTACGACACAACACCTAACAATGGCCAAGTATAACCAATGAAAAGGACTGCAGTATAGTGGCACAAGTAATAAATAGCGAATCCACGGGTCTATAGAGTTACTATTACTCAGCTTCAGTTCATTATCTAGCAAACTAGATTATGGATTGATTTACTAAACTACTCTACTAATTACAAGTTGGGAACTCACTTAGGTATGATTGCCCCTAGCTCCTCAATTAGGTCCAAGTTGCAATTACCTTTGGTTGATTTACTGTTGATTAAACTGCGGAAGATCCTAAATTAGCTTGGAGTCTCTTAAGCTGACCAAGCCCTCTTCGACAGAATACCCGGCAGGTGACTAGCCTTCACCGGGATAGACTGCTAAGGCGATTCACTCAGATCTCCACTACTAGAATGAATTCCATTAAAAAGCAGTGAATTGATTGACTCTCGCACAACCAATTCACCACTATCAATCAAGGAAGCTCTCTTAACCTAATCAGATTCTATCTATCACAGGTTAAAGCAGAAATCAAGAGAATTTGATCAAGATTCAATTGAATCAATAAATCATGCCTCAATCGATTATTATCAAACAATATAGCATCCAAAACTTCATATAATAAAGATGCTAACACATGGAACTAGGGTTCCTCAAAACCTAAGTGAAGGAAAGTTACTCCATAAAGAAGAGAGAGACTGCAGAAATCTGATCTAGATCTTCAATCTCCATCTCCAAGCTTGATTCCCGAGCTTCAATGTCGAAGAAATCCTCCAAAATATCTCCAAGAATGTTCCCAAGTTGCTCTCTCTCTCTCTCTAGGGTTCGTCCCTTGGGTGTTTGGGAACCAAAACCCAGCTCTCCCTATCCTTTGGCTCGAAATTTGGCTTTAAACCAGAGATTCCCGACTCACACGGCCAGGCCACACGGGCGTGTGACTCTCCCAGGCTTCCCGTGTGAGTGTGCAAAATGCAGAGTTTTGATTAAGTGACTTCAACCATCCCACACGGCCATGACCCACACGGTCGTGTGGCCTTCCAGGGTGCCCGTGTGAGTTCCCTGGAATTTCCACACGGCCACCAGGGATCCCCTACACGGCAGTGTGGCTTTTAGGCATGCCCGTGTGGCTTCTCAGCTTCTTACCAAACGTCCAAACTTCGTCCAATCGACCCCGAACTCGTTCCCAAACCTTCATTCACGTACTAGGACCTGAAATATCACAAACAAGCACAACCTAGCGTGAAATCAGCCTAAAACACGAGAAACAACATCTCAAACGGCTCAAGAATAGGGGTAAAAACATGTGTAATTAATGGTCTATCACCCACGTCGCGTAACAAGGCCCAAAGGAACTACCTCAACATATGGGTAAGCCATATTTCTTTGTTTCTCATCCTCCTTGTCACCTTTACATGATCAAATACATATTGCCTCCCTGATTAATAACTTGAATATGATAAACTTTCCATCTCATTCTTTTAGTCACAGTGAATAGTTTGTTAGAACTTTTGACGATGGTTGGTATGAAAATCAAATTATGTATAACCAATAACAATTGAACCCTAGATATATAACAAATTTATGCATAAGTGAACGTCTAATACTATATACAATGAATTCATCCTCCAATCAATTAGATTAATACTCCAACCCTTACCCTAGATCATATATAAATTCCATCTCAATGTTGACAGATTCCTCCATAGAAATGTTGTCATATCATAGGAATAAAGGGAATGGTTTATTGACCATAGGCTCAATATATAAGGTAGTATAGAAATCCACAATAGAGTCTGAAAGTGTTGCTTGACCTTCAAAGGTTCTCCCTTGTATTGTGATTTTTGTGATAGTGTTTCTCTTCTTCTTGTGGTTTGCTACTCGATGAAAGAAAGCAGTATTTTTATCGCCATCCTTCAACCATAATTCTCTCGAATTTTGCCTCCATGAAATCTCTTCTCGTTTCAGCACTTCATCAAGATCAAACTTGAGCAAGCATCTTTGTAGCCATTCGTCTTCTAAGAGGTCTCCATGCTCCTCCTTGTTGTCATAATCCTGAATTGCCAGTACTTGTCTTTTCTTTTCATCTTCCAAGTTGCGGAAGGTAGTGTGATCCCATTCTTTTAGCCTTGCTTTTAGAGTTCTTAGATTTTGGGTAAAAAAGAACCTTGCTTGCTAATGGTGTGGTTGCATTTCTTTCCACCATTTATCTGTTGTTGAGTAGAAATCTTGGTGTTGCATCCATATATCTTCAAAACGGAATGGTCTCAGAATGTGAGCTTGATCATCACATTTTAATAAAAGTGGATTGTGGTCCGATAGAATCCCCCCTAGAGTATTCTGCAAAATAGAAGATAAGTTAGTATCAAAATCCGGTGAGATGAGCATCCGGTCGAGTCTGCTCATGATCGGGGTTCGATGCTGATTGCTCCATGTACAACGAGCTTCGGCCAGCGGTAAATCAATTAGAGCATGCTCTTCAATGAAATCATTGAAGATGCCAGCCTCAGATGCAACAAAACTGCATGTGGTTTCCTCCACATATCTTAATAGAGAGCTAAAAAAGCTAAACTTTAGAGTAAATTTCAACGATTCACCAACGAAATCAAGGCGACACAATTGTGGTAACACTAATAACCCAATTATGTCCCTTAAGATCATCAATTGGAATATCATGGGGCTCTGTAGCCAAACAAACGAGTAAAGGTGAAACATTATCTCAATCTCCGGAAACCAGATCTTATTGGGTTTTTTGAAACAAAGTCCCAAAATATCGATCAGTCTTTCATCAGCGACATTGGAGGAAGATCTCAACATGATTGGGTGTTTAAAAGCTCAACTGGCAGCTCCAACGACCACCTTATCATATGGAACAAGGATATCCTCAAATTGGAATATAGTCATATCGGCGAACATTCAGTATCCTGCGAATTCACCACCAAGTTGGACAATTTCATATGGGCATTCATCTCTTATTATGGACCAAAGCGAATGGCCCTCTACAATTCCTTCATGAACTATCAGAGTTATGCCACAAATGGAACTTCCCAGTTGTATTGGGGGAGATTTCAACATGATAAGATATGTGGAGGAAACCACGGGTATCTTCAACGATTTCATTGAAGAGCATGCCCTAATCGATTTAACGCTGACCAGAGCTTGTTTTACATGGAGTAATCAGCATTGAACCCCGATCATGAGTAGACTCCAACGGATGCCCATCTCATCGGATTTTGATACTAACTACTCTTCTATTTTGTAGAATACTCTAGGGAGGATTCTATTGGACCACAATCCACTTCTATTAAAATGTGGAGATCAAGCTCACATTCTGAGACCATTCCATTCTGAAGACATGTGGATGCAGCACAAAGACTTCTACTCAATAATAGAGAAATGGTGGAAAGAATCACAACCACACCATCAGCAACCGAGGTTCTTTTTTGCCCAAAATCTAAGAATTCTCAAAACAAGGCTGAAAGAATGGAATCACACTACCTTCCTCAACTTGGAAGATGAAAAGAAAAGACTAGTACTAGCAATTCAAGATTATGACAACAAGGAGAAGCAGGGAGACCTCTCGGAAGAGGAACGGCTACAAAGATGCTTGCTCAAGTTTGATCTTGATGAAGTGCTGAAACGAGAAGAGATTTCATGGAGGCAAAAGTTGATAGACCATCTACGCATATGTGCAGACTCATCTCAAACTCCCAAATGGCCTTCATCCGTGACCGTCAAATTTTGGATGTATCTTTGATAGCCAACGAACTAATAGATTCTGGAATCAGAAGTGGCAAACCTGGGATAGTTCTCAAGTTGGATATCGAAAAAGCGTTTGATCATGTAAATTGGTCTTATCTATTTTCAGTATTGGAGAAGATGGGTTTTGGAGTACAATGGATATCCAGAATACATTCCTGCATCACTACACCGCGCTTCTCTATCTTTATAAATAGAGAAGCTAAGGGATACTTCCGGAGTCATCGAGGATTAAGGCTAGGGGACCCATTATCCCCCTTCCTTTACCTTATGGCTATGGAAGGCCTATCTTTGATCCTTGACAAGCTAAGGGCTACTAGGAAGATATCTGGTTTTTTTTTATGAATCTTCATTCATCAGTGGGGCAAGTTACACACTTGCTATATGCAGACGATGTCCTACTATTTTGTGAATCCGACCCTACTGAAATCCTACATCTACGGGCAGCCCTTATTTGCTTCTAGGTCTTCTCAAGTCTCAAAATCAATCTCTCCAAATCAACTATGTTTGCGATAGGGCATGTTATGAATGAAGATAACTTCGCAAACATATTTGGCTGCCAAATTGGAAGTCTGCCAGCCTTATATCTTGGACTACCACTAGGTGCTAACCCAAGTGCTATTACTAATTGGGAGTCAGTAATTGAGGCGCTAATTAGTTGATTATCAACATGGAAGAGTCACTTACTGTCATTTGGATTCAAGTTTGTACTGCTCAAGACCACCCTTATAAGTATGTGCATATATTATCTATCTCTTTTGGCAGTCCCTACACTTATTATTTCAAGGCTCGAGCAAATCGAGAAGATTCCTATGGTCTGGTGTAAAAGAACTCGAACCTATATACTTGGTAAATTGGGAAGTCACTAAGTCAGCAAAAGAAGATGGAGTTCTTGGCCTGAAAGATCTTAAATGTCTAAATGCCTCTCTTATCGCAAAATGTCTATGGCGCTACTTCAACAAACCAGATGCATGGCGGAGGTACTTAATTGGGTGTAAGTTTAAATATACTTTAAATAGCTGGAATATCAGGTCAACTCATCTCTCGTATAGGAGGTCTGATAACGTCGTATTTGCACATGTTTGCACCCTCGTTTCTTGATCATTTTGGCTTGAGTTTTTGCTTTCTTGGACTGTTTTACGCTAGGTTGTATTCTTTTGTCACATTTCAGGTCCTAGCATGTAAATTGAAGCATAGGCGCAAGTTTCAAGTCAATCGGAGTTAATTTGGCAATTCGGGAGAAGAAACACGAGCATGACCTGAGGAAGAATGGACTTCTACCTCATATTATGGACAAATAATCATGGAATCCTGTCATGAAAAGAAAGCAGACGAGACTACGAACGTCTGGGATCAAACAGCGACTTATTCCGAGTCCGGACGAGGGAGAAACGAAGCATTAAACAAGAACAGAGGAAGAAAGACGGGCAGGAGAAATACGACCGTATTTGTCCCTCCCATGCCCATATTTTTAGTAGCGAGAGGAGCCTTTGATGCGCCGAAACATAACCAAAATGCGTGTTTTGGGCAAAATACGGGCATGGAAGAATTACGACCGTAATTCAGCCCGTTTTTCGCCCAGAATCGGGTTTTTGAGGCAGATTCAAGTCAAAGGAAAGGAGAGCTGGGTTTTGGTTCCCAAACACCCAAAGGACCAACCCTAGAGAGAGAGCGACTTGGGAACATTCTTGGAGCTATTTTGGAGGATTTTTTCACCATTGGAGCTCGGGAATCAAGTTTGGAGATGGTGATTGAAGATCTAGATCAGATTTTTGCAGTCTCTCTCTTCTCTATGGAGTAACTTCCCTTCACTTAGGTTTTGAGGAACCCTAGTTCCATGTGTTAGTATCTTTCTTGTATGAAGTTTTGGATGCGATATTGTTTGATTATAATTGATTGAGGCATGATTTATTGAGTCAATTGAATCTAGATCAAATTCTCTTGATTTCTGTTTTAACCTATGATAGATAGAATCTGATTAGGTTAAGAGAGCTTCCTTGATTGATAGTGGTGAATTGGTTGTGCGAGAGTCAATCAATTCACTGCTCTGTACTGGAATTCATTCTAGTAGTGGAGATCTTTGTGAATAGCCTTAGCAGTCTATCCCGGTGAAGGCTAGTTGCCTGTCGCGTATTCTGTGTAAGAGGGCTTGGTCAGCTTAAGAGATTCCATGCTAATTTAGGATCTTCCGCAGTTTAATCAACAGTAGATCAAACAAAGGTAATTGCAACTTGGACCTAATTGAGGAGCTAGGGGGAATCATACCTAAGTGAGTTCCCAACTTGTAATTAGTAGTAGTTAGTAGAGTAGTTTAGAAAATCAATCCTTAATCTAGTTTTCTAGATAATGACCTAAAGCTGAGTAATAGTAACTCTAGAGACCGTGGATGCGATATTTATTACTTGTGCCACTATACTGCAGTCCCATTCTGCGATTACACTTGGTCGCAGTTTGGTGTTGTGTTCTAGCGTGTCAAGTTTTTGGCGCCGTTGCCGGGGACTTTCTAGATTATTAGGAAAGGCAGAAGTTTGTTACTTTACCGTTTTTTTCACCTTGCTTTTCACTTGGGTGTTTTTGTTTTTGTTGGTGCAGATTTGAATCATGGATCCTAATGGCTTCTCCAACCAGTGGGGGTATCCACCATCATATGAGCGGTATAACCTAGAGACTTCCTAGAGAAACCAAGGAGAAGACTATGGAGTCGGGTATCAGTACCAACCCCCCTACTACGAAGAACAATCAGATCCCTGGGTATTTCAAGAACAATCTCCTCATCAAGAAGAATTCCTCCCACAACCAAGAAGGGCCATCAGATCTTGAGTTAGCCACAGCCTGCACGGGCGATCTGGGAGAGCCATGCTACACTCCACTGCCAGATCCAAACTATCACTTGAGGCTTCTCGTGGAGCAGATTGCTCGAGTACATGAGAGATCCTTTTCCGAGATGGATCCTCATATCCAGGCCATTTCCCAAACTGATTTCTCATTTCCCCGTGAAACAGAGGATACCCTTCGGAGCATAAAGAAGCACATAAAGGTCATTGAGAAAGCTTGTTCACAGTTTTATCAAGACAACCTTTATGTTGCCATTCAAGTAGAGCTGGAGGAAGAAGAAGGCAATCATCAGGATGTTGAGGAGCATACAGAAGTTGTCAAGGAAAGCTCTCATGATAATCATGATCAAGTGTATCCTCTAGTGGTAGATCACAACTTTCCCCATTTCCGCTCTGACATGCTGGGCCCGAGCGAGGAGATGCAAGCTGAACTTATTGAGAACCTTGCATGACGGCTTGCTCCCCAATCAGTTATGGAAGAAGAAGAGAGAGAAAGGGTGAAGAAAGAAGTTGCGGAGGATGAGGAAGAAAGCAAAGAAGAGGTAGTTCTTTATCTTTTCCGAGGAGAGAGACCACATTTTGAAGAAGGAAGGGGGGTTGAAGAAGCGAGTGGTGTCCAGGATGAGGATGAAGTTGAGGTGGAAGAGGCTTGCACCGGCCCTATAATACAAGTAATATCCCCACCAAACTTTGAGGAACTGCTTAGCAAGGACCCATTTGCAGTGTCTCTTTGCCAGACTAATGCCACATCGACATCGGTCCCTCTTAGTGGATGCAATGGTGGTCAGTCGATACGGTTATATTTGGTTTGGGGCAATGAGACAAGAGAAGAAACGAAGAAGAGGTCTCAAGGGTGGAGACTTCAGCTGCATCAAGTGCACGAGCCTTCATCACCTGCCACACCACCTGCTCGTGACTTGAGACTCCACCTCATAGATGAGAACCTCAACTTCAAAGAGCTACCGCCCGTGAAAAAGTGCTTGTTGGGAGGCAACCCAACCAGTCGGTTTGCATTTCTTTCCCTATTTCTCTTCGGTTGAGTCAGTTTTGCTCTTTGATTTTAGAGTCAATAACTCAACCTTTGTGAGATTTTGTGTGGTGTTTGTGTTCCGACTACTCTCTCCTCCTGGAATGCACCGCTTGCCCCGTTCACCATCATTCACACTTGATCTGGTAACTTAGTTCTACCCTCCTTATCTTTCCTCCATTGAGGACAATGTCGGGCTTAAGTGTGGGGGGATTGATGTTCGATTATGTATGCGTGTGAATGTTTGGTTGTATGTGTGTGCTTGGAGCCTAGTCCACTATCCAAATTTTGATTTGAGGGCTCCAAGCACGTGTTCTCTGCAATTGCCTGCTCAGTATGCGTTGAATTGACAGTCTTTATAGTAATATGCAACCTAGGGAGGTAGTGTAGCACTATGGAGGATGTTGATGCATTTAAGAAGTCTCCTTTCTTCTTCATATTGTGTTGGTTGATTGTGTGAATTAGTGATCTTAGGACCCATGAATTGTGTGGTATTGTGGACTCTCTACCTGTCATGGACTCTTGTATCATGTTTTGAAGTAAAAGGTGCTCGAAAATGTGCTTTAAAATAACGTCTCTCGTGTGAAAAGGGCAAAAGTGTGTAAGGGGAAACGGGAATCCGTTCCCAATTTCCACCTACTACCTCCAGCCCCCTTACATTTCTTTCCCCCGCATGAGGCTCGAGACATCCGCTCGCGGCATGGCCGGTAAGAGCTGGGCTCCCTCAAAACCTTTGCTAGGTGGGAGCCCCGTTTTCTGGAGAAAAAAAGGTTGGAACCCTTGAAAAAAAAGAGAAAAAAGACAAACAAGAAAAAAAAGGGTTCCAACCATCTTCAAGAAGAAAATAGAGCACCTTAAAAATGTGAGTCTATGATCTTTTGTTTTTGAGAGTCCCGTCGTCCACGATTCATTTGTCCTCTTATCACTATTATCCATGATACCGACTCGAGACTAGCGTTCTCGTCGAAGAAGCTAGGAGATGACTTGTGCGTCGGTTGACCTCGTAAGCTGTTAAATGATCTAGGAAATCCTCTAGCGACGATCGAGGGTGCATGTTGCTATAGAGGTTTGGAGTTGCATTGGTTTGAGTCAGGTTTGCTTGGGGACGCAAACAGTTAAGTGTGGGGGAATTTGATAACGTCGTATTTGCACATGTTTGCACCCTCGTTTCTTGATCATTTTGGCTTGAGTTTTTGCTTTCTTGGACTCTTTTACTCTAGGTTGTGTTCTTTTGTCACATTTCAGGTCCTAGCATGTAAATTGAAGCATAGGCGCAAGTTTCAAATCAATCGGAATTCATTTGGCAATTTGGGAGAAGAAACACGAGCATGACCTGAGGAAGAATGGACTTGTACCTCATATTATGGACAAATAATCATGGAATCTTGTCATGAAAAGAAAGAGGACGAGACTACGAGCGTCTAGGATCAAACGGCGACTGATTCAGAGTCCGGACGAGGGAGAAACGAAGCATTAAACAGGAGGGGAGGAAGAAAGACGGGCAGGAGAAATATGACCGTATTTGTCCCTCCCATGCCCGTATTTTAGTGCCGAGAGGAGCCTTTGATTCGCCGAAACTTAACCAAACGCGTGTTTTGGGCAAAATACGGGCATGGAAGAATTACGACCGTAATTCAGCCCGTATTTCGCCCAGAATCGGGTTTTTGAGGCAGATTCAAGTCAAAGGAAATGGAGAGTTGGGTTTTGGTTCCCAAACACCCAAGGGACGAACCCTAGAGAGAGAGAGAGCGACTAGGGAACATTCTTTGAGCTATTTTGGAGTATTTCTTCGCCATTGGAGCTCGGGAATCAAGCATGGAGATGGAGATTGAAGATCTAGATCAGATTACTGCAGTCTCTTTCTTCTCTATGGAGTAACTTCCCTTCACTTAGGTTTTGAGGAACCCTAGTTCCATGTGTTAGGATCTTTCTTTTATGAAGTTTTGGATGCGATATTGTTTGATTATAATCGATTGAGGCATGATTTATTGAGTCAATTGAATCTTGATCAAATTCTCTTGATTTCTGCTTTAACCTATGATAGATAGAATCTGAATAGGTTAAGAGAGCTTCATTGATTGATAGTGGTGAATTGGTTGTGCGAGATTCAATCAATTCACTGCTCTGTACTGGAAATCATTCCAATAGTGGAGATCTTTGTGAATCGCCTTAGCAGTCTATCCCGGTGAAGGCTAGTCGCCTGTCGGGTATTCTGTCTAAGAGGGCTTGGTCAGCTTAAGAGATTCCAAGCTAATTTAGGATCTTCCGTAGTTTAATCAACAGTAGATCAACCAAATGTAATTGCAACTTGGACCTAATTGAGGAGCTAGGGGGAATCATACCTAAGTGAGTTCCCAACTTGTAATTAGTAGAGTAATTAGTAGAGTAGTTTAGTAAATCAATCATTAATCTAGTTTGCTAGATAATGAACTGAAGCTGAGTAATAGTAACTATACTGCAATCCCATTCTTCGATTACACTTGGTCGCAGTTTGGTGTTGTGTTCTAGCGTGTCAAGATCTCAATGGAAGCATATAATTCAAAATGCATCAACTTTCTGGACAACTTCGGTCATACGACCAGGGAATGGTGTCTCATTTTCGTTTTGGATGGACAGATCACAGATGGGTACCAAACTATACTTCCTTCTTGAAAAATTTCAAGACATTTTCACTGCCTCCACCAACAAGTATGGCAAGTTTAGTGAATTCTTTCTCATTCAAGAAGGCAGAATTGAATGGAAAATTGATTTCTCAACCTTCTTCAGAGGTCAAGCTCAAGATTCACATACATCACTTACCAACTTGTTAAGAGACATCCCTCCTAATTGGTTTGCAGGTTATGAGGACAAACTAATATGCTTGCCACCAAGTAATAATTTCACAGTTCAGCAGTGTTATAGAAAACTATCCATTGAGAAATTCAATGGGTTGAGACTTGGAGAAGATTTCCCTTGCAATAGTATCCGGATCTCAATTGTACCAAGTAAGATTTGTGCTTTCGTCTGGTTAGCTTTTGAAGAAAAATTTCTTACAATTGACTGGTTACAGCAAAGAGGTTGGCAATTACCAAACAGATGTTGTTTATGTTATCGAGATGCAGAATCTGCAAACCACCTCTTATTGCATTGTCCTTTCTCACGACGTATATGTTTCTTGTTTTGCCTAAGCACACATGGGCCCTTTCCATGAAGGTGTGCATAATTTCTACTGCAATGGAACCATATCAGTCAAGGCTCGAAGCTAAAACAGTGTATGAAGCTTCTACCACATGTGGTGTGGTGGAACATCTTGTTGGAACGAAATGCACGAACTTTTCGGGATGTAAGCTGCTCAATGGATCAAGTAACGTACAAAATTGTCACTCTTGTTATTCATTGGAGTACGGTACATTGACTAATCAAAAGAAATCAAGTGCAAGCTATCAATCAACTCATACTTTTAATACAATCAGAAAATCATTCATCAAATATATATTATATTCAAGCAAACAAGAAGGTGTTCAATCTCACGACGGTGATCGGTGCTAATCTATGGTGAGGGACTGGCTAGGTTCTAAATGACCCTGGGGTTGATTAAGTATTCATATCTGGTGGGAGAGGGACTCATCGAGGGAAGATGAGATGGAGACCTTATTGAAGTGTACTTTGTATATATAAATAATCTCGGGGATCAACTTGTATATAGATTATATTGAGAGAACTAGACTGACATTTTTGGATGTGCATGCCTTGTGGTTAAGGCGTGTGCACGCCGGCTATATATCCCTTGATTAGGGTTATAGTTGGGAGTTGAATGAAGAAAACACCAATTAACCACCGTGGAATAAAGTCTCTCTAAGAGCCGAACCACGTTAAATCTCGTATCGTTCTATCTATTTTCTTATGCGAGCTTGATTGTTTTAGATGGTATCAGAGCCTCTCGTGGTTCATCGTGTTTGATCGAGCTTGTTTCATCCCTCCGCAGCTTATTGGATCACTGGCTTCTTCCTCCTTTCGTGTATCCTGCATCCGGCTTTCTCAGCTTATTGGATCATTGGGTTTTTTCATATCTCTTGTTTACTGCATCCGGCTTTCTTAGGTTTTCCCTTTCGGCTTTCCTTGCGTGTGTGGTCTACTGGGTTTCTTTGAGGGCATATTTGTTTTGGACGTGTTGCTGCCTTGGTCTATTGTTCTTGTATTATTCTTGTGAGTTATTGATCTTGTCAATGGAATTATGGATCACGCTAAGGACTTGGTTTCTCCTCGATTGAACGGCAAGAATTTTCCCCTTTGAGAATTCCAGTTTAGTGTTTTATTGAAGGAAAACGATTGTTCTCCTTCTTGGATGGGTCGGCTGCTCAGCCTGCGGAATCGGCAGAGGACAAGGTCAAGTTGGATTGGGCGGCTAACAATGCCCAGGTCATATTCTGGTTATGTGCTTCTGTCGAGCCAAACATTTCCCTTAGCCTTCGTTCTTTTTCGACAGCTCAGGCTATGTGGACTCATCTGTGCACTCTCTATTCCCAACAGAGTGCTTTCCGACAATTTGAAATATCTCATGCTCTACTTTATTGCATCAAGGCGATAAGGACATCCATTCTTATTATCTGGCTGTCTTGCATTTATGGACTGAAGAAGACATGCTATTTGCTGCTCTTAGCAAAGGCGCCACACTCCTGATATGGTGGCTGAACGGCTGCGTACCCGGCTCATGAACTTTCTTATGAAGCTGCACTCCGATTTTCATCCCATCCGGGCCTCCTTGCTGCATTGGAATGTGACTACTATGGATGATGTTCTTGCTTAGCTCTTACGTGAGGAAACTCATCTCCGTAGTCAGGCTCAGCTGGATCGTTCCTCTTCCCATCCTGAAGCTGTTTATGTTGTGGGTCGCTCGGGTAAACCCTAGTTATAGCGCCCTGCGTCCCCTTCATATAAAGTGTCATTACTGTCGGGAAAAGGGACATGTTCAGATTCATGGTCGGCGTCGCAACTACGGCAACTAGTGTAAGACGGCTGTTCATATTGTGCTTGATTGTCCCTCCTTGACGAAACGTGGCAAATCTAGTGGTCCTCGTCCGCCCTCTGATGTTCTTGCTTATGGCGTTCAATTATCTTCTGGTCCCGATTACTATGGTTCTTCTTTCAGTAGTTGTCCGAGTGTTGTACCTTCCCCTCGAGCTCTTGCACCGGTTCCGCGCTCTCCTGGTGTTCTTGGAGCAACCCCTACACCATCGTCTTCCACTCCATTGACCACGAAGCTTTGTTTTCTCGGTGAACAGCTTGTCCAGGCAACACTCCAGAAGGTCCTCCCTAGTGCTCTTCACTCTGTTTTCTCGGTGAACTCCACAGCTTCAGGTACTTCTCCGACTTAGCATTTAGACTCTGCCGCATATAATCATATGTCTAGTCTTCGCGATCGTTTTCTTTGTCTTCGTCCAAATGCATCTCTTGAGTTGCAGGTAGCTAATGGTGCTAACCTTCCGGTTAATGCGATTGGTACTATCTAGCAGTCTCATATCAGTTTGTCGGATACTCTCTATGTTCTGGGATTAGTCCCTAATCTTGTCTCCGTGGGGCAGTTAACTGATCAAGGATGTCGTGTCATTTTTTATTCGGGTGGCTGTATGGTGCAGGATCAGAGAACCGGGAAGATAGTGGGTAATGAGCGAAAGTCAGGCCAGACGTTTCACTTGGATTCCCTACAGAGCTGCAGTCGGTGGGGATTGCTTGAAGAAGGCTGGTGCTAGTTCTTTTTTGGATAATCGTTTAAGTACTGCCGATTTGGATTTGGATGTGTATTTTGTTACTCCTTCGGATTGGGAATTGTGGCATTGCCGTTTGGGTCATCCCAATACTGCTCGTTTACAGACTATGTTTAGAAATAAATTGCTTCTTGGACACCTTCGTAGTAGTTCTCTTCCTTCTTCTCCCTGTGTTAGTTGTATCGAGGCAAAAATTATTCAGACTTCTTTTACCTCGAATGAGACTGTGTATTCCGATTCCTTTGACTTGGTCCATACTAATCTGTGGGGACCCTCACCGGTGAACTCATGGCTTGGGTTCAAGTATTTTGCTCTCTTTATTGATCATGCTGCAAGATACAGTTGGGTTTTCTTTCTCAAACAGAAATCTGAGTTGCGTTCTATTGCTCTTGAGGTTGTTCAAATGGTTCGCACCCAATTTGGCAAAACAGTCAAGATAGTACGTTCTGATCCAGGGGGATTTCAATTCTCACCCTCTCTTGCAGTTCTATAGGGAGAACGGTATTATATCACAACAGCCTTGTCCATGTATATCACAACAAAATGGGTTGGTCGAGCGAAAATATCGTCATGTACTTGATTTAACTCAAGCTCTCCTTATACACTCTAACGTACCGCTGAGTTTCAGGGTTGAGGCCGTTCAAACTGTCATTTATTTGATCAATCGACAGGTTATCTCAGTGCTTGGTCAACTATCTCCTTACTCCAGCCTGTTCGGGAAGCATCCAAATTATCATTGGTTGAAGGTCTTCAGTTGCACCTGTTACGTTCTACTTCTGAAAAAGGAACACCATAAACTCGCACCTAAGGTAGCCAAATGTGTATTTGTTGGGTACAGTGAGCGATCCAAGGGATATTTTTGCTCTGATATTCTTTCTCGACGTATGCGGCTCTCATGCAACATTGTGTTTCTTGAACATGTTCTCCATTATCGAGACTCGACTGTCACGGATGCTAATGCCTTTGATTTTCTTAACTCCTTGCCTCTGGGTACATTATTAGAATTGTCAAGTTCGTTTCCTTCCCCTATATCTCCTGATCACGTGGACAATATGCAGCCAAACCCTTCTTCTTTGTCTGGTAATAGTGGTGATGATAGTAGTATTGGTATTTCTTCTGCGAACTCCATGTCCTCGCATTCTTCCACGTCATCTTCCTCGAGTTCTTCATCTTCTGGACGTTTGAGTGGGGCTGCCCCCATTGTGGAACGTCGCCCGTCCTCTCGGGTCAACTTCGGCAAGCCTCCGTCCCGGCATCATGACTTTGTTGCCTTCTCTGCTGAAACTTCTTCGATACCCATTCCATCCTCATATCTCCAAGAAAGCAAGGACGACAGGTGGAATGCGGCAATGAATGAGGAGATGGCAGCTCTTGAGGCGCATCACACATGGGATGTTGTTCCCCCGACCAACTCATCAGACGGTGGTTGGGAGTCGTTGGGTCTATAATGTGAAACTTCATGCTGATGGCTCTCTTGAATGGTTCAAGGCGCGGGTTGTAGCACATGGTTTTCGACAGGTGTTTGGGATTGATTATGATGAGACCTTCGCCCCTGTGGCGAAGATGCAGACTGTACGTACTATCCTAGCTGTTGCAGCTCTCCGAAACTGGCCTTTAACTCAATTGGAAGTCAAGAACGCGTTTCTCCATGACGATTTAAAGGAAACGATATATATGGAACTTCCTCCTCACTACAATAATGGGGATCGTTCTATGGTTTGTAAGCTCAATAGCTCTCTCTATGGCTTGAAACAGGCACCTCGTGCATGGTTTGAAAATATTCATCACACTATTGTTCAGGCTGGTTTTGATCAAAGTGAAAACGACCTGTCTCTATTCTTGCATCGCACAGTTCATGGGTTAGTGGTTCTCCTTATATATGTGGACGACATGATAGTCACAGAAAGTGATCAAGACGGCATTCGTGAGCTAACTCAAGTCTTACATCGCGCGTTTAAGCTGAAGGAGCTAGGCGATTTATCATACTTCCTTGGTTTGGAGATACAGCGTTCTGCACAGGGTCTGTTTGTGTGTCAACACAAATATATATTGGACTTACTGGAAGAGGCTCAATTCGCAGACTGTAATCCGGCGTCCACTCCTATGGAGCATCACTTGAAGTTATCGAGTTTGAGTGGCATTCCTTTATCCTCTTCTGATGGTACACGCTATAGAAGTATTGTTGGGAGCTTGGTGTATTTGACATCGACTCGTCCTGATTTTTCGATGCAGTTCAAATAGTTAGTCAATTTATGTCATCTCCCCGGACTCTACATATGGACGCAGTCACCCGGATACTTCGCTACCTAAAAGGGACCTCTCAAGTTGGGTTGTGTTTTCCTTCTACTGTTTCTCCTTCTCTGACTCTTTTGCGGATGCTGATTATGCAGGGTGTCAGGATACTCGTCGGTCCACTTCTGGATGGTGCGTCATGATGGGTTCGTCTATTATCTCCTGGCGGTGTAAGAAGCAGGATTGCGTTGCCAAGTCTTCTACTAAAGCTGAATATCGTTCCATGTCCGATGTCAGCTCTGAACTTGTTTAGTTACATATGTTGCTTTCCGAGTTACAGCTCTGTGTCCGGTTCCTGCTTGTTTGTTCGCAGACAATATCAGTGCTATTCAGATTGCTATGAATCCTGTACTTCATGAGCGTACCAAGCACATTGAAGTACACGTCCACTACATTCGTCAGCTAGTCTCCGACGGGTGGCTTCAATTACAGTATCTTACTACCGACGAGCAATCGCCTGATCTCCTTACGAAGGCCGTTTCTACAAGTTCGCATTGGTTTCTTTCACACAATCTGATGTTGCGTCAAGCACCATCAGTTTGAGGGGGGTATTGAACTGTACTTTGTATATATAAATAACGTCGGGGATCAACTTGTATATAGATTATATTGTGAGAACTGGACTGGCATTTTTGGATGTGCATGCCTTGTGGTTAAGGCGTGTGCATGGCGGCTATATATCCCTTGATTAGGGTTTATAGTTGGGAGTTGAATACACAAAACACCAATTAACCACCGTGGAGTAAAGTTTGTCTAAGAGGCCGAACCACGTTAAATCTCGTGTCGTTCTATCTATTTTCTTATTCGAGTTTGATTGTTTAACAGACCTCCCACCGCTACTCTCATCGAAGCTCGCCAAACCAGTGTACCTTCTTATTCGACCTGTTCCGTGACCTTTTTTCTTCACTCTCTCGCTCCATATATTTTTTCCTCTAAATTTCTTCCATTAAACCAGCACTCCTATTCTAAGGAAGAAAACATGGTTATCAAGGAAGAAACATACCAAATACCCGAGAAATCTAACAGTTGACAATTGATTTTTTTTTATCCAGTAAGTAGTGGACCTTGAATTCTTTCATCCCTGTTATAAGGAATATAGTGCTTCTGGTGGACTTTTAAACAGGGTGGTTTCAGTTGTAAGTTCCAATCCAAAGTAAAATACAATGCATATTTGATTAATCTCACCAGAGGCTATGTTAGCTATGGTTCTCCTTCTCGATCTCTTCCATTTAACCCCATTAAAATTCTGCATTTTCTGGAGAAATAATCAACTTCGCTTGATACAAGTTCTTAAAAATAAATCTTTTCGAGATTTCCACGACCAAGAACATCAACCTGCAACCGCCACTGCTAGGAGCTATTCCCAGACCATCTGGCCAGTATTACCGGATCTCTTTTGCCGGTGATCGGAATTCCCAATAAATTAATTTGGCTCTCTCCTTCTAGATGGGTAAACCGATGATAAAAAGTCCAATAAAATTGGATACATGGTAACCGAGAAATAAGGGTTTCAATTAATTTTATATATGGAATACTTAAATGATGGGTAAAAATTAATGTGGGAAAGTGTACGAAATAGGTAATCAATGATTATAGGTGTAATTTATAATTAGAATATTTATAAAATGATTAAGTTATTATTATTAATTAATTAATAAGTGTGAATACATGTGTACGTTAGCTTTTTCCATATATATAGTAGAAGGCACCATATATATATATATATAGTGGCGTATTCGGCGCAATCACTTTTTTGGGTACACTCAGCGCACCCGTCTCATAATCATCATTCTGAGCATGCGATTCATGTCAAAATGGTATCAATTGTTGCTTATGATATTATGAACAATAACCCCATGAATTTAAAAAAAAAATCATTTAAGATTTACTTTAATTTGAAGGATTTAGTATTTAGGGGTTTAGGGTTAGGGTTTAGGTTTACAGTTTGGGATTTTGCATTGGGATTCAAAATTGAAGGTTAAGGGGTTAGGGTAATAGATTGATTTGTTATGATTCTATGTCATATCATCATGTTAGATTGAGAGTACTAATTAAAGTTTAAAATTTGATGTATTATGGACACTTTTAGAAATGAGTGCACCCAAAAAAATGAGTGCACCGAAGTAGCCACCATATATATATTAAGGCTACCCAATTGTAGCTTATCATATGATCAACTACTCAATCAAACCTCAACATTTTCCTTGTCGAGCCTAACCAATGCAAGCCCTAACTTCCCCAGCTCACCTTCTCCCTTCCTAAACCCCACGTTTGAACCACTTCCCCCAGCTGGAGCCGATGGGCCTTAACGATGTCGGTCCAGTACCGCGCCAACACGTACATGTAGCTCGTCCTCGCGTTTGGCTTGTTCATCCCCCATAGCTTGAACACAATCTTCCCTTCTCCCGGTTCAGGGTCCACCAGCTTCAGCTCCATTGACCAAACATGTAGCTTCAACTTCTTCTTCTGATCTTCCCTTGTATCGTCAAACACACATTACGTTTCCTCTTGCTCGGCGGTGTTTTTTATTCTTGACAGTAATCTTGATCATCATCATGTCGTCCTAGGGTTCTTGTTGCCATTGTTGTTCTTTCTGCAGGGACGATGGATCTTTTCAGCTCACTCTCTTTCACGAGCCTTTGGTATTTTTGTTGGCGGTGAAGCTTCTCCAAGGCGACTTGAGCGATCGCGAGGAGCTAGCTAGGGGTGGAAGTTTGGGTTGTGGGTTGTGGATAACCCACAAACCGCTGCAACTCGCATCCATTGTGGGTAATCATACCCATAAGTTGTGGGTAGTGTGTTGGATGTGGGTAGTAAAATAATAACTTTAGTGGTTAGTGGTTACCTACTATCCACCGCGGTTAACCCACAAAATCCACAATAACCACACTAATTATATTTATTTACTAATAATACTTAATAATATAATAGTATGTGCAAAGTGGGAGGCAAAACACTAAAGTATCCACATAATCAAATACGCATATTAGTAGTTTTAAGTGAGAATTTTTATAATTTATAAAACACTTTAATTGAGAGAGTGGAAAATAATCGACTCATTAAAAGTTGACCCCTTTAGTAACTTTTATCTGTATGTTTTTTATTTTGTGTGAAAGAAAATACAAGATCATATCTGAAATCACAACTTCATGACAGAAAAGTTGAATATCAAACTCAAAAAGGAAAAATCTCCACTTTGAGTAAGATCGATATACAAAATTATATATCCACAAAAGACACAATTGTATATCACTATAGTCTTGCTACTAACAACAAATACGTTGGTGGCGACCTCAACTTCATACTTGCAAATATGGATTTTTGCATGTACCCCCACCAACCCGCAGTGGGTCATGGTTACCCACTAACCACTACGATGCAGGTTGTGGGTTGCATAATTATAAATTTGTGGGTATGGGTACCCACAAAATGTGGGGCCGGTAACCATAACCGCTCCAATTTTCACCCCTAGAGCTAGCCACTCGAAAGGAGTCAACTTCTTCGTGTTCGAGATGTCGAGCTTCTCCTTCACGTCGTTCATTGGTGAGCAACATGATCGCTAAGGATCGATGGAAGGTTATTACGATAATTCTTTCTTTCTTCTGTTATTGGTTCTCGATGAGTCAATGTTAATTGAAGCGAAGTGGAAGGGTGCATGTAGAGTTATTTAATTATTATTTATAGGGTTTGTATTGTGTGCTTTTGCGTAGGACCTTGTAATCCACCTATCAATTCCCGGCCAAGTACTGGGTAATCGCAAAAGCCCTTTGTCTCATTTAGGAGCCATGGTTCTTGTGATGGTGTCTAAGAAAATAGAATAGGAAGGAACGGGGACGAGACTTGAGAAGAGAAGAAGACTTGGTGGGTAGTTGACAGAAAGCTAGAAACAGAGCAGAGAGGGGAAGATAATGATAGAATTGGGGGGAGGGGGATATGAAGAATACGAAGCAGAGGGAAGAAGGTTTCTTAACAATATTATTCCATGATGCCTACAATTAACCTACTAAGAACTTAAATAAGGAACAAATCATAACCAATCCTCCTAATCCTACTCCACGTCCAACAGAGTGGAATCATGGGTCTAACAACTAGCAATCTTATTATTTTAAAATAAAAATTCCAAAACAAATAATGGCACATGACATTCCTTCCCTCTTACAGATGATTCTCGACCTCAAGAATCAAGTTTCTTCAAGCTCCATGTTAAACTCATGGTTTTCACCCATTTCGATAACTTCTAACATGAAAAGCTTCTTGCATTGATGCCCTGGATGGTAGGTTTAGTTGCAATTCAAGCGAAGTCCCTTCCTTCGCCGCTCATTCACCTCAACAGGGCCCAACTTCTTGATCGGCAGAGGCGTTCGGACCCCTTCGAATTGCCGCACATTGACAGTACAACTAGCGCCAGCAACCACCAACCCTCCTAATGACTTGACCTAAACTTCCTTTGCTTCATATACCTTGCAAGGCCAATTGCTGCTAATAATGTAAGAGGTTTGCAAGCCTGGACATCAACCCGTAGATGGTCTCGCAGTCCACTGATGAAGCAGCTAACTTGTTGAGTCGGAACCAAATTGCCTGCTTTTGTGTAAGACCTTGTAATCGATCTATCAATTCCCAGCCAAGGAATGGGTAACCGCAAAATCCCTTTGTCTCGTTTGGGAGCTATGGTTCTGGTGATGGTGTCTAAAAAAAATAGAATAGGAAGAGAAATAGAATAGGAAGGAAAGGGGGCGAGACTTGGGAAGAGAAGAAGAAGACTTAGTGGGTAGTGGACAGAAAGCTAGAAACATAGCAGAGAGGGGAAGATAATGATAGAATTGAGGGGAGATAGGAAGAATACGAAGCAGGGGGGAAGAAGGGAGAAAGGGAGATAATAGGCTCAAAGTGACACCCTACGACACAACACCTAACAATGGCCAAGTGTAACCAATGAAAGGGACTGCAGTATAGTGGCACAAGTAATAAATATCGAATCCACGGGTCTCTAGAGTTACTATTACTCAGCTTTAGTTCATTATCTAGCAAACTAGATTAATGATTGATTTACTAAACTACTCTACTAACTACTCTACTAATTACAAGTTGGGAACTCAATTGGGTATGATTCCCCCTAGCTCCTCAATTAGGTTCAAGTTGCAATTAACTTTGGTTGATATACTGTTGATTAAACAGCGGAAGATCCAAAATTAGCTTGGAATCTCTCAAACTGACCAAGCCTTCTCAGTCCAACTACCCGGTAGACGACTAGTCTTCACCAAGATAGAAAGCTGAGGCTATGAACATAGAACTCCACTACTGGAATGAATTCCAGTACAAAGCAGTGAATTGATTGACTCTCGCACAACCAATTCACCACTATCAATTAAGGAAGCTCTCTTAACCTAATCAGATTCTATCTATCATAGGTTAAAGCAGAAATCAAGAGAATTTGATCAAGATTCAATTGACTCAATAAATCATGTCTCAATCGATTATAATCAAACTATATAGCATCCAAAACTTCATACAAGAAAGATCCTAACACATGGAACTAGGGTTCCTCAAAACCGAAGTGAAGGGAAGTTACTCCATAGAGAAGAGAGAGACTGCAGAAATCTGATCTAAATCTTTAATCTCCATCTCCAAGCTTGATTCCCGAGCTCCAATGGCGAAGAAATCCTCCAAAATAGCTCTAAGAATGTTCCCAAGTCGCTCTCTCTCTCTAGGGTTCGTCCCTTGGGTGTTTTTGAACCAAAAACCCAGCTCTCCCCTTTCCTTTTGCTGGAAATCGGGTTTTAACCTGAAATTCCCGATAACACGGCCAGGCCAAACGGCCGTGTGACTTTTTGCAAACCGCGGCGTTTGGATCAGTGGCTCAGCCTTCCTACGCGTCCACGACCCACACGGCCGGGTGGAGTTCCAGGATGCCCGTGTGGGACTTACCGAGCCTTCACACGGCCACAAGGGGTCCTCTACATGGCCCGTGTGACTTTGCCCGTGCAATTTGATGCCACACGGCCAGGTCAAACGGCCGCGTGGGTTTTAGGCGTGCCCGTGTGGCTTGCTCAGCCTCTGTTCAATGTTTCGTTTCTTCCTCGTCCGGACTCCGAATCAGTCGCCGCTTGATCCCATACGCTCGTAGTCTTGTCCTCTTTCTTTTCATGACAAAATTCCACGATTATTTGTCCATAATATGAGGTAGAAGTCCATTATTCCTCAGGTCATGCTCGTGTTTCTTCTCCCGAATTGCCAAATGATCTCCGATTGTCTTGAAACTTGCGCCTATGCTTCAATTTACATGCTAGGACCTGAAATGTGATAAAGGAACACAACCTAGCGTAAAATAGTCCAAGAAAAAAAAATTCACGCCAAAATGATCAAGAAACGAGAGTGCAAACATGTGCAAATACAATGTTATCAAATTCCCCCACTCTTAACTGTTTGCTTGTCCCCAAGCAAACCTAACTCAAACCAATGCAGCTCTCCAGACCTCTATAGCAACAAACAACCCCGATCATCGGTATAAGATTTTCTATATCATGAAGCAGCTTACGAGGTCAACTGGTCTTCTAAGACGTCCCCTATCTCTCTCAATGCGAGTACTAGACTCAAGCCAGGATCATGAGAAGAAGTAGAAGTAAGACAGTCAGTTCATGGACAAAGGGACTCACAACATTCACAACCAAGGACTCGTTGTACCGGGGTGCTCTTTCACTTCATTTCACCGTTGGAACCCCTTTCTCTCACTTTCATTTACATTTTCTTTTTTTTTTCTTTCATTTGGTGGGGTTCAAATTGCAGTCTTTTGCACGGTCGACCCTTATTCGTCGAGCAAGAGCAATTTCTGTACACCTGGCGCTACTTCTTTTTAACTCCTTTTCCTCAACTCGTGTGGAGGGTCAATGAAATTAAGGGGGGTCGGAAGCTCTATCCGTGCCCTTAAAAACACATCCTCAAGTAGGCAAACCGTTCGACGGGTGGAAGTTTTACTTTTACTAGAGACAGCTTAGCTTCACCTTGTAGGAGTACCCCACTAAGGATCACTAAAATCTCCTCCAAAACCCGATTTTGGGCAATGAACGGTGCCACACACGTTGGGCTTACCCCATGTTTAAGATTTCGACACGGAGGACGAACTGCTTTTCATTTCTCACATGAGCACCTTATTCGATACACGAGTCCACAACATAATCCAAACAGAGTCCACATTACCACATGAATTCCACGGTCTTAGCTCCACTAATTCACAAAATCAACTGGCACAGCAGAGAGCTAGATAGGAAAAATCTTATACTTCAACATCCTCCATAGTGCTACACTACCTCCCTAGGTTGCACAGTACTACAGAGACTGTCAATTTAAAGCATACTGAGCAGGCAATTTGTAAGGAAACACGTACTTGGGGCAATTTGCAAGGAAACACATACTTGGAGCCCTCAAATTTAAAAAAATTTGCACAGTGGACTAGGCTCCAAGCACACAAACAGCCAAACATTCACCCGCATACATAATCGAACACCCCCCCACACTTAAGCACGACATTGTCCTCAATGGAGGAAAGATAAGGAGGGTAGAAGGAAGTTACCAGATCAATGGTGAATGATGATGGACGGGTCAGGCGGTGCATTCCAGGAAGAAAGAGTAATCAGAACACAAACACCACACAAAATCTCACAAAGGTTGAGTTATTGACTCTAAAATCAAATAACAAAACTGACTCAACCGAGGAGAAATAGAGAAAGAAATGCAAACCGACTTGTTGGGTTGCCTCCCAACAAGCGCTTCTTTCACGTCGTGAGCCGGACGATGGCTCCTAAGTTTCGGTCCATACTAGAACCTCCTTGAAGTTGAGGTTCTCGTCAATGAGGTGGAGTCGCAAGTCACGAGCATGTGGTATGACTGGTGATGGAAGCTCGTGCACTTGATGCATATGAAGTCTCCATCCTCGAGACCTCTTCTTCTCTTCTCTCGTCTCATTGCCCCAAACAATATATGACAACATCAATTGAACACCATCGCGTCCACCAGGAGGGACCAATGTCGATGTGGCCTTGGTCTGGCAAAGAGACACTGCAAATGAGTCCTTGCTAAGCAGTACCTTGAAGTTTGGTGGGGATATTACTTGTATTATAGGGCCGTTGCAAGCCTCTTCCACCTCAACTTCATCCTCAGCCTGGACACCACTCGCTTCTTCAACCCCCCTTCCTTCTTCAAAATGTGGTCTCTCTCCTCGGAAAAGATCAAGAACTACCTCTTCTTTGCTTTCTTCTTCATCCTCCACAACTTCTTTCCTCACACTTTCTCTCTCTTATTCTTCCATAACTGATTGGAGAGCGAGTCGCCATGCAAGGTTATCAATAAGTTCAGCTTCCATCTCCTCCCTCGGGCCCAGCATGTCAGAGTGGAAATGGGGAAAGTTGTGATCTACCACTAGAGGATACACTTGATCATGATTATCATGGGAGCTTTCCATGACAACTTCTGTATGCTCCTCAACATCCTCACGATTTCCTTCTTCTTCCTCCACCTCTACTTGTATTGCAGCATAAAGGTTGTCTTGAGAAAACTGTGAACACGCTTTCTCAACGACCTCTATGTGCTTCTTTATGCTCCGAAGGGTATCCTCTATTTCACGGGGAAAAGAGAAGTCAGTTTGGGCAATGGCCTGGATATGAGGATCCATCTCGGGAAAGGATCTCTCAGGTACTCGAGCAATCTGCTCCACGAGAAGCCTCAAGTGATAGTTTGGATATGGCTATGGAGTGTAGCATGGCTCTGCCGGATCGCCCGTGAAGGCTGTGGCGAACTCAATATCTGATGGCCCTTCTTGTTGTGGGAGGGATTCTTCCTGATAAAGAGATTGTTCTTGAAATACCCAGGGGTCTGATTTGCCTTCGTAATAGGGGGGTTGGTACTGCAACCCAACTCCATAGTCTTCTCCTCCTTGGTTACTCCAGGGAGTCTCGGGGTAATACCACTCGGATGGTGGTGGATACCCCCAATGGTTGGAGAAGCCATTAGGATCCATGATTCAGAACTGCACCAACAAAACAAAAAACACCCAAGTGAAAAGCCAGGGTGGAAAAAAAACGATAAAGTAACAAACTCCTGCCGTTCCTAATAATCTAGAAAGTCCCCGGCAACGGCGCCAAAAACTTGACACTCTACGACACAACCCCTAACAATGGCCAAGTGTAACCAATGAAAGGGACTGCAGTATAGTGGCACAAGTAATAAATATCGAATACACGGGTCTCTAGAGTTACTATTACTCAGCTTCAGTTCATTATCTAGCAAACTAGATTAAGGATTGATTTACAAAACTACTCTACTAACTACTCTACTAATTACAAGTTGGGAACTCACTTAGGTATGATTCCCCCTAGCTCCTCAATTAGGTCCAAGTTGCAATTACCTTTGGTTGATCTACTGTTGATTAAACTGCGGAAGATCCTAAATTAGCTTGGAATCTCTTAACCTGACCATGCCCGCTCAATCCAACTACCCGGCAGACGATTAGTCTTCACCAGGATAGAAAGCTGAGGCTATGGACATAGAACTCCACTACTGGAATGAATTCCAGTACAAAGCAGTGAATTGATTGACTCCCACAAAACCAATTCACCATTATCAATCAAAGAAGCTCTCTTAACCTAATCAGATTCTATCTATCATAGTTTAAAGCAGAAATCAAGAGAATTTGATCAAGATTCAATTGACTCAATAAATCATGTCTCAGTGGATTATAATCAAACAATATAGCATCCAAAACTTCATACAAGAAAGATCCTAACACATGGAACTAGGGGTCCTCAAAACCTAAGTGAAGGGAAGTTACTCCATAGAGAAGAGAGAGCCTGCAGAAATCTGATCTAGATCTTCAATCTCCATCTCCAAGCTTGATTCCCGAGCTCCAATGGCGAAGAAATCCTCCAAAATAGCTCCAGGAATGTTCACAAGTCGCTCTCTCTCTAGGGTTCGTCCCTTGGGTGTTTTTGAACCAAAAACCCAGCTCTCCCCTTTCCTTTTGTTGAAAATCGGGTTTTAACCAGACATTCCCGATCACACGGCCAGGCCAAACGGCCGTGTGACTTCCCCAGCTGCCCGTGTGACTTTTTGCAAACCGCGGCGTTTTGATAAGTGGCTCAGCCTTCCTACGCGGCCACAACCCACACGGCCGTGTGGAGTTCCAGGATGCCCGTGTGGGACTTACCAAGCCTTCACACGGCCACAAGGGGTCCTCTACACGGCCCGTGTGACTTTGCCGGTGCAATTTGGTGCCACACGGCCAGGTCACACGGCCGTGTGGGTTTTAGGCGTGCCCGTGTGGCTTGCTCAGCCTCTGTTTAATGCTTCGTTTCTCCCTCGTCCGGACTCCGAATCAGTCGCCGTTTGATCCCATATGCTCGTAGTCTCGTCCTCTTTTTTTTCATGACAAAATTCCACGATTATTTGTCTATAATATGAGGTAGAAGTCCATTATTCCTCAGGTCATGCTCGTGTTTCTTCTCCCGAATTGCCAAATGATCTCCGATTGACTTGAAACTTGCGCCTATGCTTCAATTTACATGCTAGGACCTGAAATGTGACAAAGGAACACAATCTAGCGTAAAATAGTCCAAGAAAGGAAAAACTCAAGCCAAAATGATTAAGAAACGAGGGTGCAAACATGTGCAAATACGATGTTATCAAATTCCCCCACTCTTAACTGTTTGCTTGTCCCCAAGCAAACCTAACTCAAACCAATGTAGCTCTCCAGACCAATGCAGTTAAAATCGCTTTTTAAAACTTAAAAACTTACGATTTTACGCTTTTAGATCACCAAAACGCTTCCGTTTCTATATAAAATCGTTAGTGCATAAAATCGGACAAAATTACGTTTTAAAGCTTAAAATCTTACGCTTTTACGCTTCTAGTTCACCATAACGCTTTACGCTTTTATGCTTTTAGTTCACTAAATGGGTATTCTTTTCAAGGAATTAATTACAAAAAGTATATTTTAAAGGTAAATCACCAACAATATGATACATTTGAGATTAAAAGATACATACCAGGTACTTGGATGCATTCTCATCTTCAATACAATAATCTAATTCACCAGCTAGGTCATTCTCAAATTCTAGTATAGAGGGGAATGTGGCTTATTATTAAGATTATTTTTATTTACGAACTTATTGTTAAGATGCTATAAGTTGGTCTACTTTAGACATAAATTGAAGGTATTTATTAACTTATCAAAATTCCTAGCACTCATATTTTTACATAGTCTATGCCATACTTAACAACTTTTTAGTTATTTTACAGCACTCGTCAAAAACTTACGCTTTTACGCTTTGAATCTACGCTTTACGATTTTACCCATTTTTCGCTTCTAGGTAGAATCGCGCTTTTGACTGCATTGCTCCAGACCTCTATAGCAACAAAAAACCCCGATCATCGGTAGAAGATTTTATATATCATGAAGCAGCTTACGAGGTCAACTGGTCTTCTAAGACGTCCCCTATCTCTCTCAATGCGAGTACTAGACTCAAACCAGGATCATGAGAAGAAGTAGAAGTAAGACAGTCAGTTCATGGACAAAGGGACACACAACATTCACAACCAAGGACTCGTTGTACCGGGGTGCTCTTTCACTTCATTTCACCGTTGGAACCCCTTTCTCTCACTTTCATTTACATTTTTTCTTTTTTTTTCTTTCATTTGGTGGGGTTCCAACTGCAGTCTTTTGCACGGTCGACCCTTATTCGTCGAGCAAGAGCAATTTCTGTACACCTGGCGCTCGCCATAGTACTTCTTTTAACTCCTTTTCCTCAACTCGTGTGGAGGGTCAATCAAATTAAGGGGGTTCGGAAACTCTATCCGTGCCCTTAAAAACACATCCTCAAGTAGGCAAACCGTTCGACGGGTGGAAGTTTTACTTGTACTAGAGACAGCTTAGCTTCACCTTGTAGCTAAAGATCACTAAAATCTCCTCCAAAACTCGATTTTGTGCAATGAACGGTGCCACACACGTTGGGCTTACATAATCGAACACCCCCCCTCCCCCACACACTTAAGCACGACATTGTCCTCAATGGAGGAAAGATAAGGAGGGTAGAACGAAGTTACCAGATTAAGGGTGAATGATGATGGACGAGTCAGGCGGTGCATTCAAGGAAGAGAGAGTAATCAGAACACAAACACCAGACAAAATCTCACAAAGGTTTAGTTATTGACTCTAAAATCAAATAACAAAACTGAATCAACCGAGGAGAAATAGAGAAAGAAATGCAAACTGACTGGTTGGGTTGCCTCCCAACATACCCTTCTTTCACGTGAGCCGGACGATGGCTCCTAAGTTTCGGTCCATGCTAGAACCTCCTTGAAGTTGAGGTTCTCGTCAATGAGGTGGAGTCGCAAGTCACAAGCATGTGGTATGACTTGGGATGGAAGCTCGTGCACTTGATGCATATGAAGTCTCCATCCTCGAGACCTCTCCATCTCTTCTCTCGTCTCATTGCCCCAAACCATATATGACAACATCGATTGACCACCATCGCGTCCACCAAGAGGGACCAATGTCGATGTGGCCTTGGTCTGTCAAAGAGACACTGTAAATGAGTCATTGCTAAGCAGTTCCTCAAAGTTTGGTGGGGATATTACTTGTATTATAGGGCCGGTGCAAGCCTCTTCCACCTCAACTTCATCCTCAGCCTGGACACCACTCGCTTCTTCAACCCCCCTTCCTTCTTCAAAATGTGGTCTCTCTCCTCAGAAAAGATCAAGAACTACCTCTTCTTTGCTTTCTTCCTCATCCTCCACAACTTCTTTCCTCACCCTTTCTCTCTCTTCTTCTTCCATAACTGATTGGAGAGCAAGTCGCCATGCAAGGTTCTCAATATGTTCAGCTTGCATCTCCTCGCTCGGGCCCAGCATGTCAGAGCGGCAATGGGGAAAGTTGTGATCTACCACCAGAGGATACACTTGATCATGATTATCATGGGAGCTTTCCTTGACAACTTCTGTATGCTCCTCAACATCCTCACTATTGCCTTCTTCTTCCTCCACCTCTACTTGTATGGCAGCATAAAGTTTGTCTTGAGAAAACTGTGAACAAGCTTTCTCAATGACCTCTATGTTCTTCTTTATGATCCGAAGGGTATCATCTGTTTCACGAGGAAAAGAGAAGTCAGTTTGGGCAATGGCCTGGATATGAGGATCCATCTCGGGAAAGGATCTCTCAAGTACTCGAGCAATCTGCTCCACGAGAAGCCTCAAGTGATAGTTTGGATCTGGCTGTGGAGTGTAGCATGGCTCTGCCGGATCGCCCGTGAAGGCCCTTCTTGTTGTGGGAGGGATTCTTCCTGATAAGGAGATTGTTCTTGAAATACCCAGGGGTCTGATTGTTCTTCGTAGTAGGGGGGTTGGTACTGAAACCCGACTCCATAGTCTTCTCCTTCTTGGTTACTCCAGGGAGTCTCGGGGTAATACCACTCAGATGGTGGTGGATACCCCCAATGGTTGGAGAAGCCATTAGGATCCATGATTCAGAACTGCACCAACAAAACAAAAAACAACCAATTGAAAAGCAAGGGTGGAAAAAAACGCTAAAGTAACAAACTCCTGCCGTTCCTAATAATCTAGAAAGTCCCCGGCATTGGCGCCAAAAACTTGACACGCTACGACACAACACCTAACAATGGCCAAGTGTAACCAATGAAAGGGACTGCAGTATAGTGGCACAAGTAATAAATATCGAATCCACGGGTCTCTATAGTTACTATTACTCAGCATCAGTTCATTATCTAGCAAACTAGATTAAGGATTGATTTACTAAACTACTCTACTAACTACTCTACTAATTACAAGTTGGGAACTCACTTAGGTATGAATCCCCTTAGCTCCTCAATTAGGTCCAAGTTGTAATTACCTTTGGTTGATCTACTGTTGATTAAACTGCGGAAGATCCTAAATTAGCTTGGAATCTCTTAAGCTGACCAAGCCCTCTCAGTCCAACTACCCGGCAGACGACTAGTCTTCAACAGGATAGAAAGCTGAGGCTATGAACATAGAACTCCACTACTGGAATGAATTCCAATACAAAGCAGTGAATTGATTTACTCTCGCACAACCAATTCACCACTATCAATCAAGGAAGCTCTCTTTACCTAATCAGATTCTATCTATCATAGGTTAAAGCAGAAATAAAGAGAATTTGATCAAGATTCAATTGACTCAATAAATCATGTCTCAATCGATTATAATCAAACAATATAGCATCCAAAACTTCATACAAGAAAGATCCTAACACATGGAACTAGGGTTCCTCAAAACCTAAGTGAAGGGAAGTTACTCCATAGAGAAGAGAGAGACTGCAGAAATCTGATCTAGATCTTCAATCTCCATCTCCAAGCTTGATTCCCGAGCTCCAATGGCGAAAAAATCCTCCAAAATAGCTCCAAGAATGTTCCCAAGTCGCTCTCTCTAGGGTTCGTCCCTTGGGTGTTTTTGAAGCAAAAACCCAGCTCGGCCCCTTCCTTTGTCTCAAAATCGGGTTTTAACCAGACATTCCCGATCACACGGCCAGGCCACATGGCCGTGTAACTTCCCCAGCTGCCCGTGTGACTTTTTGCAAACCGCGGCGTTTTGATAAGTGGCTCAGCCTTCCTACGCGGCCACGACCCACGCGGCCGTGTGGAGTTCCAGGATGCCCGTGTGGGACTTACCGAGCCTTCACATGGCCACAAGGGGTCCTCTACAAGGCCCATGTGACTTTGCCCGTGCAATTTGGTGCCACACGGCCAGGTCACACGGCCGTGTGGGTTTTAGGCGTGCCCGTGTGGCTTGCTCAGCCTCTGTTTAATGCTTCGTTTCTCCCTCGTCTGGACTCCGAATCAGTCGCCGTTTGATCCCATATGCTCGTAGTCTCGTCCTCTTTCTTTTCATGACAAAATTACACGATTATTTGTCCATAATATGAGGTAGAAGTTCATTATTCCTCAGGTCATGCTCGTGTTTCTTCTCCTGAATTTCCAAATGATCTCCGATTGACTTGAAACTTGCGCCTATGCTTCAATTTACATGCTAGGACCTGAAATGTGACAAAGAAACCCAACCTAGCGTAAAATAGTCCAAGAAAGCAAAAACTCAAGCCAAAATGATCAAGAAACGAGGGTCCAAACATGTGCAAATACGATGTTGTCACAAAGCCTCAAAGATTTCTTAACAATATCATTCCATGATCCCTACAATTAACCTACTAAGCACTTAAATAAGGAACAAATCATAAACAATCCTCCTAATCCTACTCCACGTCCGGCTAAGAGAGAGAGATCGTAGCTTTAACAACTAGCAATCTTATTATTTTTAAATAAAAATTATAAAACAACTAAAGGCACGTGACAGTTTGGTTCTGATGATTTTCTAAAAAGAAAAGGGTTAATTTTATTTTTTTAATCCATTTCATATTTGGAATTTTGGTATGTAGCAATGGATTAGGAAAGCCTTGCCTCGTAAGTCCGTGTCTTATAGGAAATGCCACAATAAAAATACGTGCATGATTAACTAAATATTTTTTTGTATATTAATAATATAAAATATGAGGTTAATTTTCACAAATCTATTTGTAAGTTCTGCATATTTATATGTTGTCAATTTGTTTATGGTGGAAAAATAGGAGGATGGGCTGTGCGTGACTTCTATGAAGGTGACGATTGTTACTATGGTTTACATCTTTTCAAACACTATTCGAACAAGATTGTTTGGTGTATGGAGAATCTGCGTTATCTTACACTAATCCGGGGGAGATTCCTTTAGATCTCTGCGACTACTGCTATGGAGGATCCTAAGGATCCTCCATAGCATGTTGGGATTGTAGTTGTATGTGTTTTGGCTTGTGATTGTCTATCCTTACTCAACAAAGTTGCTTCAAGTTTTGTTGCCCAGAGTCAGCCAACTGCTCTCTCTCCTCCTTTAGAAAAGTAGATCCGCTAGCGCTACTCAGTTGTCACCAAGAAGTCACTAGACACGTCATCATGTCATAATAGTAATCCACCGTGTCGTCATGTTAGATTAGATGGTAATCATAATATTGATGGTCACCATACTTCAACCTTATTGGTATCATCCAGTTGGTGTCCATGAATGAGGAATGATACCATCCACCATAGGGTTGAGATGGTATCCATGATGTGTGGTACATCTACTTAGAGTTTGGATGGTGTTTATATGGGGATGAAGCCATCCAGTTTGGGGTTGGGATGGTACTATCCACCATAATGTTGGGATGATACGTACCATGACACTGGACCAATGGTGATCAAATTATGGATGATTTGCTCATTCCCAGCTACTGCCCTTATGGTTCAACCAAATAATCCATCATATATGGCCCATACTATTTAAAATGGTCCGACTGTCCAAAATTAATCAAGTGGTATTTTGAGGGAAAATATTTTGGTGTAAGCAAAATTACAAGATTCTTATATCTCACTTGCAATTAAATAGTATTAGCATATGCATGTACTAGGATGGGTAAGAATACATAAACTATTGATCAAATCACACGTGTTCGATCTTATGTTTTCCTTTAGATAAGAAATTAAAGAAACCAAACTACGTGCATTTTCCATTGTGCCGATTGATTCAATTAAAAATGAGAAAAGGCAGCGGGATTGATTCTTGCACGTTCTGCCGCATGCATAAACTAACTAGCTACCAACCTTGGAACAGATAACGTGGGTCTCAAATAATCGAAGCCAGCACTACAACTCACGAATTTGGCCAACTTTCACGAAGCTCCTCTGCCTAAATAAAACAGTACCAGAACAAAAAGGGGATCTAGTCGTCTGCTGTAACAGATTATAAATGTGGGGTAATTAATTTGATACAATATTTATGTGCACTTGACTGGTGATGCTAAAATCGAGTGTTCGGTTGGTAGGTTTGCTAGTATTCAATTAAAAGAAGTAGATAGCCATATCTGGTGATTGAGGGACTAATGCATTATAATTAGGCCAGTTCAGTACTTTATTGTTGTCCCAAATTAGTGTTCGATTCACAATACGATTATGACAATACTATATGTAAGTGCGTCTGGACATAGATAGAATTTCATTGAAGGTTACGATGTAAAATAAAAAGATATAAATGAATTTTATTAGAATTTAGAATGATAAGATAAACATAGCTTTTAATAGTTTGTCCAAAGATTATCATTTAAAAGTGGAAAATCGGGCAATTATGAATTAGTAAACTCGGAATAAATAATTAGAGATACAATTTATCTAAAACTTAGAGTAATATGTACCACAAAGTTCTTTACCGTCTGTTAGTAGACAAGTGAACCAGGTGAATATGTGGTATTGAGTTCAAGTATTATGTGTTGTATACAAATAAGAATATCTTTATATATCCTAATCCAGAGTCAAGGTAGTTCCCATCACCCATCCAATTTCTAGTTAGCTACGTCTCTACTTACACCGCATTGGGCGCTCCACGAACGTTGGATAGATGCGTTGACAAATTTGTAAATAAAATGGCAAGCATTTAGCCAACGCTTACGAAGCGCCCAATGAGCATTTTGAAGAGTGTAATAAGGACGTTTTTATAAACGATGATGTAAGCACCCTAGCCGCGCTTCATTCAACGTGATTATGACTATAGTGCATATCCCAAATCAAGCAGACATTAGAGAAGAAGGTCAAGCAGATGGATTTGTTTTTGGTCAATTTACTAACATATATTAGGTTGAAACTGAACTAGGGCACAAACAAAATCTCCTGCAAAATCAAGTCCGCAACACAGGTGACCGTCGTTGTATGTGTTGCTTGAACTTCGTCTACTATCGGTAGGGTAATGAATATGGTATGTATGTTGTAGTCGGTTAAGTAACTAAGAGAACGCACAATGTGGTCTGATGCACCTGTATTAAAAATTCATGTTTGATTATGTGGTGATTTGTCACTCACATTGAGAATAAATTTACCTAAGGGTTCTGCTGATTTGTTTATGAAATTAGCAGCTGAAAAGGATGTGTTCCCACTAGCTGAAGGCCTTTGATTTGTTTTCTCATTCATTAGAGACATCAACTTCATGTAGTCTGCCTTAGTCCGCTTCACTTCTTGGAGTAAATCCTATATATGTACTTACTGCATTTGCCTAAGGTTTGTTCCTTAGACCCCTGGATTATGAAAATGACACGCTAAAACAAAACACCTAACAATGGCAAAGTGTAACCAATGAAAGGGACTGCAGTATAGTGGCACAAGTAATAAATATCGAATCCACGGGTCTCTAGAGTTACTATTACTCAACTTTAGTTCATTATCTAGTAAACTAGATTAAGGATTGATTTACTAAACTACTCTACTAATTATAGGTTGGGAACTCACTTAGGTATGATTCCCCCTAGCTCCTCAATTAGGTCCAAGTTGTAATTCCTTTTTGGTTGTTTTACTGCTGATTCAATTGCGGAAGATCCTAAATTAGCTTGGAATCTCTTAAGCTGACCAAGCCCTATTAGACAGAATATCTGGCAGGCGACTAGCCTTCACCGAGATAGACTGCTAAGGCGATTCACAAAGATCTCCACTACATGGAATGAATTTCAGTACAAAGTAGTGAATTGACTGACTCCCGCACAACCAATTCACTACTATCAATCAAGGAAGCTCTCTTAACCTAATCAGATTCTATCTATCATAGGTTAAAGTAGAAATCAAGAGAATTCGGTCAGGATTCAATTGACTCAATAAATCATGCCTCAATCGATTATAATCAAACAATATAGAATCCAAAACTTCATACAAGAATGATCCTAACACATGGAACTAGGGTTCCTCAAAACCTAAGTGAAGGGAAGTTACTCCATAGAGAAGAGAAAGATTATAGTATAACTTTCCAGATTTTCAATCTTCATGTCTAGACTTGTTCCTTGAGCTTCAATGGTGATGAATCCTCCAAAATAGCTCTAAGATGGCTCTAGATCACCCTCTCTCTCTTTGGTTCGTCCCTTGGGTGTTTGGATCCAAAACCCAGCTCTCCCTCTCCAAAAATCGCAAAACAGCTTTTATACCCGCTGAAATTTGCACCCCCTACTTGCACGGCCGTGCAAATTGGGGGGTTTTGACCGTGCAAACCCCCTGTAAAACTCACACGGCCTAGCAAATTTTTACATGGCCCTGCACAATTTCCAACATGCACTCCTAAGCTTTGTTGAGCTCGTTTAACCTCCGATTTGGGTGTCGTTTGATCCCAGATGCTCGTAGTCTCCTCCTCTTTCTTTTCATGACAAGCTTACATGATTCTTTGTCAATAAATTGAGGTATAAATCCATTCTTCCTCAAGTCATGCCCGAGTTTCTCCCCTTCGATTTGCCAATTGATCTCTGATTGACTTGAAACTTGCGCCTATGCTTTACTTTACAAGCTAAGACATGAAATGTGACAAATGAACAAAACCTAGCGTAAAATAGGCCAAGTAACAATCAATTTCCAATCTAAATGATCAAGAAATCAAGGGGAAAACATGTGCAAATAGTGAGTCATCAAATCCCCCACACACACACACTTAAGCACGACATTGTCCTCAATGGAGGAAAAATTAGGAGGGTAGAACGAAGTTACTAGATTAAGTGTGAATGATGGTGAACGGGGCAGGCGGTGCATTCCAGGAGGAAAGTAGAGAAAGAGCTGTCGGAACACAAACACCACACAAAATCTCACAAAGGTTGAGTTATTGACTCTAAAATCCAAAGACAAACTGACTCAACTGAAGTGAGGTAGGGAAAGAAAGTGCAAACCGACTGGTTGGGTTGCCTCCCAACAAACGCTTCTTTCACATTGTGAGCCGGACGGTGGCTCTTAAGTTTCGGTCCATGCAGGAACCTCCTTGAAGTTGAGGTTCTCGTTGGCGAGGCGGAGTCTCAAGTCACAAGCATGTGGTAAGACAAGTGATGTAGGCTCGTGTACTTGATGAATATGAAGTCTCCACCTGAGAGACCTCTTCTTTTCTTCCTCTCTCGTCTCATTGCCCCAAACCAGATATGACAGCATCGAATTACCACCATCGCGGCCACCAAGAGGAACCGATGTCGATGTGGCCTTGATCTGGCAAAGAGACACAACAATTGGTTCCTTGCCAAGCAGCTCCTCGAAATTTGGTGGAGATATTATAGGTAACTCATAGTCGGTGCAAGCCTCTTCCACCTCAACTTCGTCCTCAGCCTAGACGTCAATTGCTTCTTGACACGCTAAAACACAACACCAAACTGCGACCTAGTGTAATCGCAGTCCAAAATTGCAGTAAAGTGGCAAGTTCTAATAATCAACCCGGGGTCTAGGTCTACTGCCTACTCCGTGAATATCTAGTATCTAGCCAACTAAGTCGATTGATTGTGGTTTTAACTAAAAGCAGTAAGAAAGCAGGAAATGGTTCGGTTTTCTGAAGCAAAGGAAGAGTCACTCGGAATGAGTCCCCCTAGCTCCTTAGTTAGATCTCAGTTGTAATTACCCTGGGTTGATTTACTATTGATTAAACTGCGGTAGATCCGACAATAGCTTGGAATATCTTAAGCTGACCAAGCCCTCTCAGTCCAACTACCCGACAGACGACTAGTCTTCACCGGGATAGAACGCTGAGGCAATAAACACAGAACTCCACTACTAGAATTGGATTCCAGTACAAAGCCGTAGATTGACTAACTCTCTTATAACCAATCTACCATTACCGAATGATGAAGCTCTAACAACCTAATCGGATTCTATCTATCTTAGGTTGCACCAGAAATCAAGAAAAGATGATCAGACTTCAATTGATTCAATGAATCATACATCATTCGATTAAAACCAAACAGTATAACAATCCCAAGTCATTACAATCAAGATCCCTAACACATGGAACTAGGGTTCTTCATACCCAAGTGAGAGAAGGTTCTACTCCATAGAGAGAGAGAGGGAAACAAAATACAAAGCATTCATACTCATAACAATGGGAAGAATCTGCTCTTGGATGATGATCTCCACTCCAACGATGATTCCCACGCTTGATTGATGAAACCCAGCTCCAAAAACACTCTTAGGGGGTGTTCTTCGCACTTTCTCTCTCTAGGGCTCTGTTTTTGCTAAAAAAAGTAGATCGCCTCTCCTTTGGCTTGAATTTTGGTAAAACCCGAGAAATTCCCGACCACACGGCCGTGTGGCTTTCCCAGCTTCCCGTGTGAGTGTGCAAAACGCGGCGTTTCGATAAGTGGACTTCAGCCATGCTACACGGCCACATCCACACGGCCGTATGGATTTCCAGGCTGCCCGTGTGAGTTCCCTAGAATTTCCACACAGCCACATGGGTTCCCTTACACGGCTAGTGTGGCTTGCCCGTGCAATTTGGTGTCACACGGCCAGGTCACACGGCCGTGTGGGATTTTAGGCGTGCCCGTGTGGCTTCCTCAGCTTCTCGCCAAACATCCGATCTTCGTCCAATCGACCCCGAACTCGTTCCCAAACCTTCATTCACGTACTAGGACCTGAAATATCACAAACAAGAACAACCTAGCGTGAAATCAGGTTTAAACACGAGAGAGAAGACTCAAAAGGTGTAAGGATGGTGGGCAAAAACACGTGTATATATCAAGTATCAAATTCCCCCACACTTAACCGTGTGCTTGTCCCCAAGCAAACCAAGTCAGACACAAGGTAAGCTAACAGATTTCAATCATACCAACATTGGGGACAATTCATATAGGCACAGAAAACGTGAATCGTATTGGTTTTCAAACATCAACATATGAACAACTTCAACAGCAGCCTGGACAACCACCATAGAGGACATTTGAGTGCAGCAAAATCGAGTAAAGGAGGAGTCTCCCTTCTGTTCATCAACCAACATAGACTTGACTCAACCACTCACTCAAGACATTCACCTCATGCACAAAACTCAAGATATCAGAATTGAGACCGAGCAATCTAGGTCCTCACCGGGGTAAAGATAATATGAGAAAATGAATCTCTCACTCTCGACCAGTGGGGTCAAGACAATTTGATGCGAAATGCGCATGCTTATTCTCTCAATCCCTAACGTCTCTTCACCATGAAGGCAACCTCTAAATGCTAGAGTTCACATCTGGGGTGTCACCACTAACTAATCTGGAGGTCTTAAACACAGGTTCAGATGACTACCTAGGGTCTTGGACATTGGGAAAAGGCCTTTTAGGTGGTGGAAGTATTCATAGCACAAGGTTCCAAAATTCCAAACCCAACACATTCACAACCAATCAAACCACTTAATTTCTTTCTGCCATTCTGCATTACTCAAATTCTTTAGAGCACAAGAGCGAAGAGGTCACATAAATGTTAGTATTCCCAAGCCAGACCGCTAAGAAACACTACTTAATGGGCACCATTCAGATTTTATTGAGAGAACCACCACCTCTTTTTTTTTCTTTTCTTCTTTTTTTTCATTTATTGAGAGCCATCACCTATGCACATTTTTCAAACACATGCCCATCTTCTTAAGAACAACCTCCAACCCTCACATTATATTTAGCAGAAATAGTAGAGAACATGTAAAAACCACTCTGTGGAACCTTCTAAGAGATGCAAAAGGGTGATTTTCCAGTGTAGACCGAAAGAAAGGAAAGTACACGGCTCAAAGGGGCTGACTAGGGGGTATGACACACCAGGACAGTCAATTTGATCGTGGGCTAATCATATGCCTCCATCATCTTAGCTAGTAACAACGTGAATGCTGCACATCATGGAAGAGGGATCTATCGCACAAGAAAGAAACGAGCAGTCTCAAATCTCACATGGCTACCTATATGCTCTCTCATTCTGATTCCCTGAACTAGATGCATAAACGATTGTCAAGAACAAGTGATCAATCCAAGTCACAGTTGGTATGCAAACAGTTGAAAAAACTGAACCCCTACACAATTTTACTGCACGTCTCAGTCATCGTTATAGGCTGTCCTAGTTACAATCAAGCTGTCATGCGATAATCCGAAAACCATTCAATTCACCAGTCAAATCATAGTGCCAATATGATCATGCAAACAGTGATACTTGGAGCCCTCAAATCTCGAGATTTGGACAGCGGACTAGGCTCCAAGCACACATATATAGATTCCAATCAATACAAAGCAACCCCCCCCCCCCCCCCACACTTAAGCACGACATTGCCCGCAATGGAGCAGAAGGAGAGATAAGGGGAACGATGTTACCGGATGGAATTACTGACGGGAGACTGGAAGTGGACCAGTCAGCGGGGAACATATGGAACGAACGGAACAGTTCTGCACGAAGGGAACATCAAGAACACACTAGCACATTGTGCGTTAGGGATCAGAGTTAGCCCAGATGGCCACAAAAGAGACAATCCACAAGAAAAAAAAAACAAAAACAAATGACATACTCATTTCAAGCTCCGCACACACATGGAGCAGACATGAAAAGTCTTAAACAAAACACACTCTGAGGGGCGATGAGCGACGAGTACAGACTACTCATCGCCAAGGTTGTCAAAGTCGATGTCGTCCATGAAGGCATCATCTCCTGTGGCGGGGGGTGGAAGGGGGGAGTCCTCCCAGGGAGTCCTCCAGACTGGCTGCTCGCCCGGTATCAGCTAGAGCAGGTGCTGCTAGACCTCCTGCAACTGCCAAGAGCGAGCCCGCTCCCGCTCGATGTGAGAAAGGGTCACCCCCTGCTCGGTCTCCATACGGTTAAGGCGCTCATCATAGGCAGTCATCTGGGTCTGATACTCGGCCTGGTGAGCCGAGTACTGCTGCTGCAACTGGAGATGATGGTCGAGGAGTTGCTGATTCTGTAGACTCAGCTGTTGAAACTGGTGAGTAAAGTAGTCCTGGGCTGGGAAAGGGGAACTGCTACCCCCGTACTCGAAGGTGGTCGGGCGGGGGGGGGGGGGGGGGGGGGGGGGGGGGGGGGGGGGCAGCAACATCATCCACTGCCTCGGGGTGGGCATTCTCAGTGGCCTCATCCGCAGGAACATCCGGCTGGTCCTCCGCTGGGATTTGAGGAGCAGGAAACCCCTCGATCCACTTGACGCCACGCTCGAATCGCAGCAGGTGCATATTCTTGATCGTGTCTTTGCCGAACACACTAGTGCCCCCCCTGCTCTGTGCAACCCTGCAGTGGGATCTAGAAGAAGGTGACCAAGCGGGTGATGAGGGGAGTGCAGTGGACTGTCCCCAACTGTGTAGCTCTCTTTTCCAGGGTCCTGGCCACCACAGAACCCAGGTGGAGAGGATGGTCCGCCGTGCGGATGGACTAGATGAAGTACATGTATCTCTTGGGGAGGGTGCTGGCACTGTCCCCAGCTTGAGTTAGGGGTTGGCATGCAGTTCGGTTTTACCGAATCAAACCAAACCGAACTGAGCAAGAACCGACCGAAACTGAATTTTACCTTGTTAGGTTCGGAATTGCCACCAATTCGGGAACCAACTTCAATTAAACCAAACCGAAAAACCAAGAAACCGACCGAATTTCCGAAATTAAAAAGGCCCAACCCAATGACCCATTAACCCAACCCTTTTCAGACTTCAGCAGGCCAGGCCTACTACCCACCCAACCCAAGCCCAACCTCCCTGCCCCAAACCCCTAAGTAAAACCCAATTTGAAGCCCACAATTGAGAAAACCCTAAGGATTGGTTCGTTTTCGTTCACTTCTTTGATTCTTTGACTTTCTATCTCTGAGTCTGAGAGACGAGAGTGAGACCCTGAACCCCGACCCTTCTAAGTCCCTCTGCCACCGCCAGCCTCCTCCACACGAAGCAGCAGCGGCCGCAGTTGCCAGCCTTAGGTAACCCAGTTCGTCACTTTTGCCTCGGCGCTCCCGCTTTGAAGCGTGAAAGCGCGAATTATAACGGAGCCGACTAAAATTCGCGAATTTCTTTTATCTGGAGCGCGAATTTTATATGGATGGAGCGCGATTTTGCGTGGGCTCTTCAATTCGCCTACACAAGCATGATGATTGACTCCCGAAATGGCCTCCGACCGGCGCTACCGGCATACACCATTTGTTCATCATTGCTTCACTCGTTTTGCGCCTAGTAGTCGCCGACCATAATATATCAGCCGACACGAGGATTGCAATTGGTTAATGCCATCAACGCCCATCCAAAATTAGATCCGTCCTTGAACTGCTCAATGGTCTATGACTAGTCGGCGACTGCTCATGACTGTGAATTCCTTGAGTAGAGATATTAGTTGTCAATGATGGGTTATCGGGTGGTGAGGTACTGGGTACGGAAAGAGAGGACTTTAAAGATAAAGAATGGGGTAGTCGGAGTTATGGAGTAGTCGATCGGTGATGAACGGTGGGAACCGTGGGATAGAGGGGTAGTCTCGGCGGGGTTTGGCTCGAGTCGGAGAAGAGAGAAATAGAAAACGACAGGGGGGAATTGGCTTCTGTGAAGAGGAGGATGGGGACGGAGAAATGGCCAAAGAAAGTGATAATGAAGATAGGCGATAACCCAAAGTGATAAATAAATTTTTTATATCTTTCTTTTTAACTTATTGTTAATCCTTATCTCTTTCAATATAAGATCAAAATGCTATCTAATCCCCATAAGCATAACTATTTCTAGTTCAATCATCCATATTTATATATGGATTCAAATAATATTCATTTTATCGAATTTTTTATTAAAGCACGATTGCGAGCCACGATCAGGAGCAAGATTGTCAGATATGAAGAAAGAGATATATAATTGTTACTAATTTTTTTTCCTATTTTTTTACAATTATATTTCACCAAATTTATCCTAATTATTCATTATATATAAAATCTCTGTTGTAAATAATAATATAATATTGACCCTCTTTTCGTGCTCTCAATATTGAGTAATTCAAAATTAGAAGCTCTCACGCTCTCGCTCCCGCTCCACGAACTGGTTACCTAACGCCAGCCTCTCCCTGACGGCGTTTCGCCGTTTCCCCGACGCCCCAAGGCGGCAAGGCCTCTCCCTCCCCGAGACCCCTACCCACGACTCGACTTCTCCCACAGTCGGCAGTCCCACTCCTTTGTCCCACCCTCCATCTCTCTCTCCCAGATTTATAGTCGTTAATCCCACTCCCGAGACCCACCGACCAGCGCCACTCCACTCGCCGGCCGCCGCCTCCCTCCCACAGACGGCAGACCACTCTCGCCGACAGCCACCACTCGCGCCTCCCAGTCCCACACTCCAAATTTGAAGGCCAGGAAGCATGACGACCAGTTGAAGTCCAAAGAAAAACACCGGCAGCCGCAGCTTCACCAACACCGACGCCGACGGTCAACAGAATCCGAACGAGCAAGTGGACGTCCATGTCTTGGTAGGTTGTTGATTGTCGAGAATGATCCCCCTATCTCTATACTAGTGCGTGCTTGAAAGTGGGTGGGAACATGATTCATTTTACTCAAAGATGATTAGGTTTGAATTTGATGGCAGGACATAGCTGATTTTTTGAATTAAGGCATAATGGTTTGTATGTTGCTTAATGTCTATGTCTAATGCTTGTTTTTATTGGACAATCACCCGAGGAGGATTTGCTTAATGGCTAATTCTTGTTTTTATTGATGGTTCTATAGGAAGATGATTCATCAGCCGGTGATCCTCCCGTGGATGAAGTCGAAGCTCCTGTTGTCCGCTCCGGCTCTACTACCAAAAAACCTCTAAAACCGAAAAGAAAAGAAATGAAGTCAAGAGCTGTGTGTTGGACTCAATTTACAAAATTCAATGCCTCGAATGGATACAAGATGTCAAGGTGTATGAAGTGCGGGAAGGAGTACGAGGCCGATCCATTTCTTAATGGTACCAATGCTATGAATGTTCATATGCGAAAGGGTTGTGGTGAAAAGAAAGGTACTACTCAACAACTCTTGAACTTAGGGAAAATTGGGGTAGAAGGTGAAGGTACTTTAACAAACTGGAAGTTTAATCAAGAAGCTACTAGAAAGGGGTTTGCTTACATGCTCATTGTTGATGAAAAACCATTCAAGTTTGTTGATGGGATGGGTTTTAAGTACTTCATGTCACTATGCTGCCCTATGTTCAGCATTCCTTCTAGGAGAACAGTCACTAGGGATTGCTTTGCCTTCTATAGTGAAATGAAAGACAAGTTGAAAAAGTATTTTCAAAGTGCTGAAGGGAGAATTTGTTTGACTACTGATGCATGGAATTCGAATAAGCAAGATAGCTTTATGTGCCTAACTGCCCACTTCATTGATCAAGATTGGAATTTGAGAAAGAAGATCATCAATTTGGGGAACTTAAAGGTCATAGATATTGCTGATGGCATTATTGCTTGTTTGGATGATTGGGGGATTGAGAAGGTTTTCACAATTACTGTGGATAATGCTAGCTCTAATGATATAGTGGTGGCCAAATTGAAGTAAGTTTTCAATACTAGGGGGACTAGTATTTGTGATAGTTAATTCCTTCACATGAGATGTGTAGCTCACATTTTAAATCTGGTTGTGTCTGATGGGCTTGGAGATATTTCCTTGTCACTGAAGAGAATTAGAGAAGCAGTTAGGTTTATTAGAAATTCACCAGTAAGGTTGAAAAAATTTCATGAGTTTGCTACTGTTCAAAAGGTAGAGGGCAAACGTGGATTGTGTCTTGATGTTCCTACTAGATGGAACTCGACATTCTTGATGTTGCAGGCTGCTGAGAGGTTTGAAAAGGTCTTCATGATGTTTCACATGTATGATGACCATTTCCGAAAGGATTTGGAAAGCAAGAAGGATAGACATGGCATAATTGGGGTCCCGGAGAAGGATAATTGGGAGAATGCAAGGAGAATGATGGGATTTCTTGGTCGGTTTAACGAATTCACCTTGAAGATCTCGGGCTCAAAATATACTACTTCTAACTTGTTCTTACAAGAAGTGCATTCCCTATATCATTTGATAACCAAGTGGGAGACGGAAGTTGAGAAAGATCTCGACTTGAGTATCATGGCTAGCAAGATGAAGATGAAGTACGAGAAGTATTGGGGAGACGTGGATAAAATGAACAAGCTACTTTACATGTCCACTGTAATGGATCCGAGGTACAAGATGGGTTTTGTTGACTTTGCTTTGAAAAGGGTGTATCCTGAGGGTGGCAAGGGAGCACGTATGGCGGGGGATGTGAAGACCGCTACATTTGATCTATTTTCTCACTATGAATAGCTTTGGAAGTCAAAACAAAGCAAGAATGCCTCTACTTCTTTGGCCCCAATTGTGGAGGAGGGTGATGGGGATGAGCTTGATGTACTTTCTGAATACAAAAAGCATAGAGAGCAAATGGTAGGGGCGGTAAACAAATCCGAGCTTGAGAAATACTTTCGTGAGGATGACGAACCAATGGTGCTCAAGTTTGATGTACTTGGTTGGTGGAAGGTTAACAGCTTGAGGTTTCCAACCCTTTCCATGATGGCTAAGGATGTTTTAGCGGTCCCAATCTCTACCGTTGCATCCGAATCTGAGATAGTGGAGGCCTTAATTTGTAGCTCGGATTGGATTCGAGGTGATTCTACACCACAATCAGCCGAGGAGGATCCAGAAGAGGTTGAGAAAATAGATGAAGGTAAAGTCTCAAATCTAGCATTACATATTTATAACATGATTAATTTGTATGTCATGACTAATTTTGAGTATTTTTAATCTTGCGGAATTGGACAAGTTGATGAATGCAATCTCCATAAGAGATAATCTTGTTTCATCTACCTCGACTTCCAATGTACCAAGTTCAAGTGGAAGGAGGAACGATGGTAGTGCATCTAGTAGTGCTTGTGGTGAAAATTCTGATGTTTCTATGCATGATTTATGACATTAGAGGTAAGAAGTTGAGATTTTATTCTATTATACTTGATTATTTGTAATTAGCTTTATACATATTAGTCACTAACCATCATTGTTTTGTTTCATGTTTCTTGTACTATTTTTGAATTCAAAGGTCTCAATTGTCCAAGAGTGAAGAGCTAAGAAACAAGATCTTTGGAGTTTCTACAAGTTATGATTGGAATTTAGACATTGGTTATTTGGTTACCTTTCTCATGTTAGTTTGAATTTAAACCATTTGTATTGTAATGAATATTTGGAAGGACTTGATGTATTGTGTTTGTGTTGAATATTTGGAAGGTGGACATTGATTATCTTTCAACTTTGAATGCTTGTTTTAATTAATTGGATTTGATCTATAAAATTGAAATGTTAGGTGATAAACAACTTAAATGAGAAGCAAAAATACAGCAGCCCTATTGTCCAAAAGGCAGTAGAATAGAAGCACCAAAATTGGCGAAAAAACTCAGCAGGGCAGCAAAATAAATTCGGTTCAGCCTGGGAAAATCGAACCGATCTATAATTTGGCTCAGTCGAACCGAACCGAATTATAGACCGGTTCGAATTCGGTTGTAGTGTATGGCGTTTCGGAAATTCGGCATATCCCATTTCGGTTCGGTTCAAACCAAACCGACCGAACGCCCACCCCTAGCTGGAGTGTAGGACTTCGCCAGCATGTGGTGGAGAATGCGGTTATCGAGCTGCAGGGTGCTGGCCTTCGTCCGCCCTGCAACAAAGGGACGTTGGCCGGGTTGAGCTAGGCGGGTGTACAGCGTCTTGAAGTTAACACCCACTAGATCGTTGAGCTCGGTGACGTAGTCCACATCATCGTCCAGGCCGAGGTCGAGAGCGAATGCCAAGTCGTGGTAGCTCATGGAGTGGGGCACACCGCCGAGCCTCAACTTGACAGCTTCACCGTCCGTCCAGTCCTCTGTATCTTCGTGCTTGAAGGTCGTATAGAACTCAAGCACCAGATCGTGGTAGACCTTCTCTCAAATGGACAGCAGAGGGCGCCAAGGGCGGTTGGTGGGAATGGCAAGGAAATGGTCGTAGCAATTCTGCTTCTCAAACTCCCTCCTGGACCAGTAATGATGCTTGCTAAACGAGCAGGCCAGGACACGCTTAAAGCGATCTTGGTGGGGGCCCCTCTTCAAATCTCGGATGAACGGGTGCTTGAGGTCGGGTTTCATCATGGTCCTGCAAAAGAACAACCCAAAGTGGAGCCAAAAGAGCCATAGAAAAGGTTAATCACAACCCCAGACTTGCGAACAGAAAACAGCCACACCATGGTTTTGTCCATAGTTCGGGTGTCAATAACTCGATCAAACAAGCACAATCTGGGTGGGGGTGCACATCCATGATGAAGTAGGCAAATTAAGCTTCACATCCATAGCAAATACACCATCAAAGCACATCATTAAGGGCCCCAACCGGCTCCCAGAAAATGGTATGAAAAACTGCCATTTCATCGAACACCTTGTGTGCACTATTAAGTTAAGCATGGAATTGGCAAATTTCTTGCACACAAGGGCTCAAACAAGCATGGGGGACATTGCCCAACACAATTCACACATAAACCAAGCCTTCCCCTCAATCAATTGCACACAATTCACACATTGCAAAGTTGTTCTCTAAACATACACCCTAACACCCAATTCTCCACAATTCACAAGGTAAATGGCAAAATCAAACCTAGAGACACAAGTAGAGGTGTAGGGGATGAAGGGGGGAAGGAAATGGAAGCGAAGAAAACCCCAAAATCTGCCTGGAAATGCTCGTCGGAGCCTTGCCGGACTCTCGCCGGAAATCACTTTCGGCGACTCAAAAACGGTCCAAATCGAAGGATAGGCCGAAAATGGGGAGGAAAGGTTGGGTGTGGGGTTGGTTTTGTGAAAAATTGATCAAAAATGGCCGGAAAATCCCCAAAGAGGCAAAATGTCGCGGTTTTCCGGCGAGGGGGAGAGGATTCCGGCGACGATTGGGAGATTTTCTGGTGACGCGGCCGTGTCGGCCGAATTTATAGGCGTCGGATCGGCCACAACGGCATGCCCTCACGGCCGTGTGAGGTGCACTAGTGCCCATGTGTGATCGAGAAAACCACACGGCCTGGCCGCGGGATTTCACATGGCCGCGTGAAAGAGTAATTCTGGCCGCGTTAAAATCAGCGAGCCCTCACACAACCAAAGGCCAAATCTACACTACCGTGTGAGGGACCCATGCTACCCGTGTGAATTGTCCAGGGCTTCCACACGGCCAGAAGCAAATTCGACACGGCTGTGTGGGATTTAGGCCTGGCCGTGTGGAATTCCACAACCCCGAATTTGACCTGTTTTCGCGCAAAATCGACATTCGACCCTTGGACAACACCTCAAGACTCAAAAACACAAAAAAATCAAAAGGAAAAAGGAAAGAAAATGCAAACCTAGGTGGGGTTACCTCCCCACAAGCTCTTCTTTACCGTCTTTTAGATGGACACTAGTAGAGGAACTAAGGGTCCTCGAGCTTGATCAGCAGCTCTGCGCACTCGACAGCACCTCCCAAGTACAACTTTAGGAGGTGGCCATTCACCTTGAATGGCTCAGTTTGAGCATTGCTTATCTCCATCGCACCATGCGGGAAAACTTGCGTGACCGTGAAGGGTCCCGACCACCTCGAACGTAGCTTGCCCGGGAAGAGTTTTAGGCTTGCATTGAAGAGCAGAACACGATCACCTACCTGAAACTCCTTCGGGCCCCTCAACCGAGCGTCGTGGAGACACTTGATCGGTCTTTGTAGAGCAGGGTGTTCTCGTAGGCGTGGTAATGCCTTTCCTCCAACTCCAGCAGCTGCAACTTACGTTCAGTACCTGCAACACTCAAATCCAGGTTTAGCAGCTTAATGGCCCGAAAGGCCTTGTGCTCTAGCTCTACTGGCAAATGACACGCCTTCCCATAGACCAGCCTATAGGGAGAAGTGCCAATCGGGTTTTTATAGGTCGTCCTATATGCCCAAAGAGAATCATCGAGCTTGGTGCACCAATCCTTGCGGGACTGATCCACAGTCTTTTCAATTATTCGTTTAAGCTCCCGGTTCGTCAGCATGGCTTGCCCATTTGACTGGGGATGATAAGCCACCGACACTTGATGCTTAACACCATAGCGAGAGAGGAGTTTAGTGAATTGCCCTTGAAAATGGGTTCCTCTATCACTAATGATGGCGCGAGGTGTCCCGAACCAGGAGAACAACTGCTTCAGAAATGAGCAGACCCATCTTGCATCATTAGTGGGCAGCTTCTGCCCACCTCGAGACGTAGTCCACTGCAACCAATATGTACAGATTGCCAAAAGATGGAGGGAATGGGCCCATGAAATCGATACCCCAAACATAAAAATTTCACAAATGATAGAAATATGTTGGGGCATCTCATCCCGGGAAGAAATGTTACCTGGCCTTTGGCAGCGGTCGCACTGTCGTGCGAAGGTGTCTGCATCCTTGAAGAGAGAGGGCCAATAGAAGCCCGACTGTAGCACCTTCCGCAGTGTGGTTTCCTCCATGGTGACCTCCAGTAGGTCCCTCGTGGCATTGAGACAGGATGTCTCCCATCTTGTGCTCCACGACACAGCGCCAGATCATGCCATCTGCTCCGATCCTGAAGAGGTAAGGATCCTCCCAGAAGTAATGCTTCAGGTCGGAGAAGAACTTGCGCTTTGCATGAGTGGACATCCCCTTTGGTAGCTGCTTGCCCACCAAATAATTGGAAAAGTCAGAATACCAAGGGACCACGTTGTCCACCAATGTCATTGCCAGCAATCGCTCACCCGGGAAAGAGTCATCGATCTCCTCCACGAAGTTGTCCACCGGAGGCGCTTCCAACCGTGAAAGGTGATCTGCAGCAACATTCTCAGCTCCCTTCTTGTACCGGATCTCTATATCGAATTCCTGCAGAAGCAGGATCCAGCGGATGAGCCTAGGCTTTGCATTAGCCTTGCTCATTAGGTAGCGAATCACCGAGTGGTCCGTGTAGACCACCACATGGGAGAGCACCAGATATGGTCGGAACTTATCAAATGCATACACCACAGCGAGGAGCTCCTTCTCAGTGGTGGTGTAATTCTCATTCACATCGTTCAAGGTCTTCGACGCGTAGTAGATGAGCTGGAAGTGCTTCCCGCGTCTCTGACCCAAAACTGCTCCGACTGCATAGTCACTCGCATCACACATCCGCTCAAAAGGAAGAGACCAGTAAGGAGTCACCATGATAGGTGCATGGGTAAGCTTCTCCTTCAGTGTCTCGAATGCAGCTGTGCACTTAGGAGTGAACTGGAATGGTGCATCCTTCTCCAGCAGCTTGGTCAGAGGTAGGGCAATCTTCGAGAAATCTTTAATGAAACGCCGGTAGAAGCCTGCATGACCCAGAAATCTGCGAATCCCCTTCACAGAAATGGGAGGAGGTAGCTTACTGATCGTCTCAATCTTTGCTCGAACAACCTCAATCCCCTCACGGACCATAAAATGGCACTTCTCCCAGTTGAGTGCCAGATTAGTCTCCTCGGACCTCTTCAGAACGAGTTCAAGGTTATGGACACAATGAGTGAAGGAGTCTCCATAAACCGAGAAGTCATCCATGAAGACCTCCATGATCTCTCCATTCAGTCGGTCGAAGATCGCCAGCATGCATCTCTGGAAGGTCGCCGGTGCATTACACAGCCCGAATGGAATCCTCCGTTAAGCAAAAGTACCAAAGGGGCAAGTGAATGTGGTCTTCGCTTGATCCTCTGGTGCAATAGGAATCTGGAAATAACCAGACATGCCATCCAGGAAGCAATAAAACTCATGACCAGCCAACCTCTCCAGCATCTGATCAATGAAAGGTAGGGGAAAATGATCTTTCCTGGTGGCATCGTTCAGGCACCGGTAATTGATACAGACTCTCCAGGCGGTAACGGTCCGCATCGGGATCAACTCTTTCTTCTCATTCGGGACCACAGTCATCCCGCCTTTCTTCGGGACCACCTGAGTGGGGCTGACCCACTTGCTATCAGATATATCAAAGATGATCCCTGTATCCATGAGCTTCACAATCTTTGCCCGTACCACTGCCTCCAAAATGGGAGACAATCTCCACTGTGGCTGCCTTACAGGCTTAACCTCATCCTCCTTCAGAATTCTGTGGGATCAGAAGGATGGCTAATGCCTATGATATATATGCAAATTACCAATCATGCAAGGGATAGTAAAACTCCCTGGGTCTTTTCGCTTCTCTGGTAGTTTGTTCTGCAGGATGGCAGAACACTCCTCGTTGAGCATCACCGTTGATAGCTCCCCAATCTTCCTCTTGTTGGTGAGGAGATCCTTCATGAACTTGGCATACTTGGGCATCTTTGATAATGCCTCCACGAAGGGCATGCTTATGTTTACCTGTTTCAGCATTTCCATGAACTTGGCAAACTCAGTCTCCAGTCGGTCCTTGTGCAACCGAGTAGGAAAGGGAAGCTGGGGTACATACTCCTTCACCACTGGGTGCGGTTTAGGAGCAGGCACCTCATCCTCCTTCTCCATTTCCTCTTCATTAGCTGGAAATGCTGAAGCATGGGTCTCTCTCTCTTGTGCTCGAACAAGTGGATCAGCAGTCACCTTGCCACTCCTGGTGGTAATGGCCTTGCAGTGCTCATTTGGGTCCTGCGGATGAGGGACGGTCTGACCGAGTAGATTACCAGGAGTCCTCTGAGCTACAGCCTGGGCAACACTCCCAAGCTGGGTCTGGATATCGCGCAGCACAACCTGCGTGTTTCTCTGACCAGCTTCTAGCTCCAAGAATTTACCTGAAGCTTTCTCCATGAACTGCTCGATGTTATTGAACTTGTTTGCACTGGAGGTGGCCAGAGAACCCACCAGATCTCGCAATTCCGCCATCGGGTCACTCTGTACTGGGGCTGCAAGTGCTGCCCCTGTCTGATGAAATGGCCGCACCTGTGACTGAGGTGGAACTGGCCCCTGTCTGGGCGGGTAGAGAGGCTGTTGCGGCTGCTGAAATTGCTCTTGTCTAGGCTGGTAAGGAGGCCTCTGGAAGCTAGGTGGTCCCTGGGGATTGGTGGTCTAGAATTTGCCCCACCCGAGGAGAAGTTGGGATGCTGACGCCACCCCTCTTTGTAAGTGTTGCTGTAGGGGTCGAAGCGCCTGGCATTGCCGATGAAGTCCACCTGCTCCTGGGGGTGAAAGACTCCCTCATTGCCTAACAATCCTCCATGGTGTGATGAGAACTCTCACACCACTGACAGTGCATCGCCTGCTGATGTCCTGTACCTGCAATCAGCTAGAGCGATTGATGGCTGAAACCAGTTTCGAAACCACCTCACCAAATAAGATGACTGGGTGGCTACAACATGCACGCCCCACCCTGGTGCTCTTCTCGATCTCCGTGCAGTTCCCCAGTCATAGCCCTGCTCTGCCATCTCTTCAAAGAGTTGATTCAGCTGTGGCAGTGTTTTGGTGCCCACCTTGAAGGCGTCATTAAAACCATGGTTGGGACACTTGAGGAAGAGACTGGTGTATCTCTTCCAAGCATCTCGGATGGTCTCATCTTCATCCTGAGCAAAGTGGGTAATTTGCTTCTGCAGGCCGCTGTCTTTGACAGGGGATGGTAGCGAGTGAGGAACTTGTCCGCCAGGTTGGCGAACGTGGTGATCGAGCCTGGAGGTCGAGTGTCTAGCCACTCCTTGGCCTGCCCCTCCAGAGTCAATGGTAAGTACCTGAGCTGGATGGCATCGGCTGGGACCCCATTTATCTTGATTCCATCAATGAGCTCGTGGAATTGTCTCAGATGTGATCGGGGGCACTCCCCCTCTTTGCCACGGAACACCACCGAACCGCGTAGTATAGTGATTACACAGATGCTCACCTCAAAGTTATTCGCTGGCACATGAGGGTACTGAATGGGCGACCTCATGTCCGCGGCTCTGGAGGTCCAGTAGTATCCCATGGTCTGCTCCTCAGGAAGGACCACATCATGGTTCTGTGGGTCACCCATCTCTTATTCGTCGGTGATTTGGAGCTGTGCTAGCGCCTCCTCCGCAGCCAGTCGCGCCTTTAGAGCCCGCTTAAAGTTCCTACAGGTCTGTTCAAGCTCCTGGTATAATGGTAGTAAATCTCCCGACTGGCTACGGGTCATGCACTACCTGCACACAATCAGCCAAAGCAACGCGTGAGGGCACACAGGTGGAAGAGAGAAAATGCAGTAAAGAAAAGGCTAGAGTAACAAACTTTCACGTTTCTCCAATAATCTAGAGGTTCCCCGGCAACGGCGCCAAAAATTTGACACGGTAAAACACAACACCAAACTGCGACCAAGTGTAATCACAGTCCGGAAATGTAGTAAAGTGGCAAATTCTAATTATCAACCCGGGGTCTAGATCTACTGCCTACTCCGTGAATATCTAGTTTCTAGCCAACTAAGTCGATTGATTGTGGTTTTAACTAAAAGCAGTAAGAAAGCAGGAAATGGTTCGGTTTTCTGAAGCAAAGGAAGAGTCACTCGGGAATGAGTCCCCCTAGCTCCTTAGTTAGGTCTCAATTGTAATTACCCTGGGTTGATTTACTGTTGATTAAACTGCGAAAGATCCGACAGTAGCTTGGAATCTCTTAAGCTGACCAAGCCCTCTCAGTCCAACTACCCGGCAGACGACTAGTCTTCACCGGGATAGAACGCTGAGGCAATGAACACAGAACTCAACTACTGGAATTGGATTCCAGTACAAAGCAGTAGATTGACTAACTCTCGTATAACCAATCCACCACTACCAAATGATGAAGCTCTAACAACCTAATCAGATTCTATCTATCTCAGGTTGCGCAGAAATCAAGAAAAGATGATCAGATTTCAATTGATTCAATGAATCATGCATCATTCGATTAAAACCAAATAGTATAACAGTCCCAAGTCATTACAATCAAGATCCCTAACACATGGAACTAGGGTTCTTCATACCCAAGTGAGAGAAGGTTCTACTCCATAGAGAGAGAGAGAGAGAGAGAGAGGGAAACAAAATACAAAGCAGTCATACTCATAACATTGGGAAGAATCTGCTATGGGATGATGATCTCCACTCCAAGGATGATTCCCAAGCTTGATTGATGAAACCCAGCTCCAAAACCACTCTTAGGGGGTGTTCTTTGCACTTTCTCTCTCTAGGGCTCTGTTTTTGCTCCAAAAAGTCGATCCCCTCTCCTTTGGCTCGAATTTGGGTAAAAACCCAGAAATTCCCGACCACACGGCCAGGCCACACGACCGTGTGGCTTTCCCAGCTGCCCGTGTGAGTGTGCAAAACGCGGCGTTTCGATAACTGGACTTCAGCCATGCTACACGGCCACATCCACACGGCCATGTGGATTTCCAGGCTGCCCGTGTGAGTTCCATGGAATTTCCTCACGGCCACATGGGTTCCCTTACACGGCCAGTGTGGCTTGCCCGTGCAATTTGGTGTCACACGGCTAGGTCACACGGCCGTGTGGGATTTTAGGCGTGCCTGTATGGCTTCCTCAGCTTCTCACCAAACGTCCGATCTTCGTCCAATCTACCCTGAACTCGTTCCCAAACCTTCATTCACGTAGTAGGACCTGGAATATCACAAATAAGAACAACCTAATGTGAAATCGGCCTAAAACACGAGATATAAGACTCAAATGGTGTAAGAATAGTGGGCAAAAACACGTGTATAGATCAAGTCATCACTTCTTCAACCCCCTTCCTCGGAATTTGATTCCTCCCCTGGGAAAAGATCAAGAACTTCCTCTAATTCACTTCCCTCGTCATTTCTCGATCTTCTTCTTCTAGCACGGATTGGAGATCAAGTCGCCATGCAATCTTTTCAATAAGATCAACTCGCATCTCCTCACTCATGCCCGCCTCTGCAGTGCTCGGTGCGGGATGCAGAAAGGTATGGTCAGCTACAACAGGACATTTCTGATCATGATCATCATGGGAGCTCTTTGTGGCAACTTTTTCTGCTCCACAATGTCCTTGTAGCCTCCTTCATCCTCCTCTTCTTCTATGGTAGCAGAAAGGGGATCTTGAGCAAGCTGTCACAAACTTGCTCAAGATCCTTGAGACTCTTCTTAATGCTCTGGAGTGTTTCCTCTGTTTCACGTTAGGAAAACTCAGTTTGGGCAATGGCCTTGGTAAAAGGATCAAAATTGGAGCATGATCTCTCAGTGTCTCGAGCAAACTGCTCCACGAGAAGTCTCAATTGTTTGTTCGGATCCTCCTGTGGAGTATAGCATGGCTCTGCAGAATGGGTCGTGAAGGTCGCCATGGCGAACTCCAACTTTGATGGCCCTTCTGGTTGTGGAAGGAGTTCTTCCTGACAAGAACATTATTCTTGAGGTTCCCAAGGGTCTGGTTGTTCTCCATAGTAGGGGGGGTTGGTATTGAAACCCGAATCCATAGTCTTCTCCTGCTTTATTGCTCCAGGATGTCTCGGGGTAATACCACTCGGGTGGTGGTGGATACCCTCAATGGTTGGAGAAGCCATGAGGATCCATGATTCAGATCTGCACCAACAAAAACACCCAAGGGAAAAGCAAGGGTGGAAAAAAACCCGCTAAAGTAACAAACTTCTGTCTTTCCTAATAATCTAAATATTCCCCGGCAACGGCGCCAAAAACATGACACGCTAAAACACAACACCTAACTATGGCAAAGTGTAACCAATGAAAGGGACTACAGTATAGTGGCACAAGTAATAAATATCGAATCCACGAGTCTCTAGAGTTACTATTACTCAGCTTCAGTTCATTATCTAGCAAACTAGATTAAGGATTGATTTTCTAAACTACTCTACTAACGACTCTACTAATTACAGGTTGGCAACTCACTTAGGTATGGTTCCCCCTAGATCCTCAATTAGGTCCAAGTTGTAATTCCTTTTTGGTTGTTTTACTATTGATTAAACTGCGGAAGATCCTAAATTAGCTTGGAATCTCTTAAGCTGACCAAACCATCTTCGACAGAATACCCGGAAGGCGACTAGCCTTCACCGGGATAGACTGCTAAGGCGATTCACGCAGATCTCCACTACATGGAATGAATTCCAGTACAAAGCAGTGAATTGACTGACTCTCGCACAACCAATTCACTACTATCTATCAAGGAAACTCTCTTAACCTAATCAGATTCTATCTATCATAGGTTAAAGCAGAAATCAAGAGAATTTGATCAGGATTCAATTGAGTCGATAAATCATGCCTCAATCGATATAATCAAACAATATAGCATCCAAAACTTCATACAAGAAAGATCCTAACACATGGAACTAGAGTTCCTCAAAACCTAAGTGAAGGGAAGTTACTCTATAGAGAAGAGAGAGATTACATTATAACTTTCCGGATTTTCAATCTTCAAGTCTAGACTTGTTCCTTGAGCTTCAGTCCTCCAAAATAGCTCTAAGATGGCTCTAGATCACCCTCTCTCTCTCTTTGGATCGTCACTTGGGTGTTTGGGATCCAAAACCCAGTTCTCCCTCTCCAAAAATCGCAAAACAGATTTTATGCCCGCTGAGATTCCCACCCCCTACTTGCACGGTCGTGAAAATTGGGGTTTTGACCATGAAAACCCCCTGGAAAACTCACACGACCATGCAGAATTTTACACGGCCGTGCACAATTTCCAGCATGCACTCCTAAGCTTTGTTGAGCTCGTTTGACCTTGTTTGACCTCTGATTCGGGTGTCGATTGATCCTAGATGCTCGTAGTCTCATCTTCTTTCTTTTCATGACAAGCTTACATGATTATTTGTCAATAAAATGAGGTATAAATCCATTCTTCCTCAAGTCATGCCTGAGTTTCTCCCCCTGATTCGCCAATTGATCTCCGATTGACTTGAAACTTGCGCCTAGGCTTCACTTTACATGCTAGGACCTGAAATGTGACAAATGAACACAACCTAGCATAAAATAGGCAAGTAACATTCAATTTCCAATCTAAACGATCAAGAAATGAAGGGGAAAACATGTGCAAATAGTGAGTCATCAGAAAATCATATTTTCTAAAGCACCTATCTTCAGTGTGACCTTGTTTCTTGCAGTAAGTGCACTCCATAATTTTTCCAGAAGGGTTGATTGTCCTTGGATTCATGTCTGGTGGCCAACTATGCTTGTGATAACAAGTATCTTCGGTATGTCCCAGCATCTTGCAATGAGCGTAATAATGTCTAGCCCTTTTTTATGTGAGATTTATTGTGTCTTTGGGCTGCTAGACTCACACTTTCCACAACAAGGGTTTTACTTTGTTGTGTCCCATATTGCTCTTTTTCATATTTAAGCATCCTTTGAAAGAGTCTATCAATGAATGGCAGAGCATCACCAAACAAGACTTGAGATCTGACACTTGAGAAGTTCTCATTCAAGCCTCTCAAAAATTTTATAACATAGTTGGTGCACATGTTTCACGACTAGTTGGTGTGCAAGTACTGTGTTGAAGAGGCTTATAATTAACTAATTAACTCGTTCCTAATAGCAATTAGGTTACCATTGTATTATGTAGCAGACTAACTATGCCTTGTTTGAGATTGCTCAAAGCTTTAGTAAGTTCAACAATTCTTAGCACATAACCTTGGCCATTTCTTGCTCTGAGGCTTCTCTGGGATTCAAGGGAAGTTTTGCAAGAAATGATTGTCTTACGGATGTTGGCTCAACTGCCTGTTGAATCCTTGAAAAAACCATGACATTGTTTCTTTCCAGGACCAAACATTATGGTGTTTTTCTCATGGGTGTGTAGGTGTGCTATTTACTAAGCCAAACTTTTTTTTGGCTCCCAAAGCATTCAACATGGCCTAGGTCCGGTCATTGTAGTTGGTGGTGATAAGTTTCTCTCCCAGCAACACCAATCCTGATTGCTCAGAACCATGTAGATAATAAGGATCCGCCATGAGATCTACATTTGGCTGGGCATTTTCACCAACATTTGCGGTATTTTCAACCATATTTGCGGCAGCTAGTGTTTAGGAACCAAACTTTGATACCATGATTGGAGAAACCTTACTCACATGAGGTGTTCTTATTTCATAACACAGCTTATATAACTAGATTGAGTGGCTACAAGGTCTCTATTGAGACTTACAATTAGAGGTGGCAATTTCAATCCAATCCACCAATCCAATCCATCAATCCATTAAAAATATCCACCTAATCCAATCCATTTAAATCCAATCCATTTAATCCAAATCCAATTGGATTGGTGGATTCATGGATTGGATCCATGGATCATTGGCAAATTACGGTTTAGTACCTATAATTTTTATTTTTTTACATTTTGGTACCTAAAATTTAATTTTTTATACAAAAAATATCATTGGAAAATTACGTTTTGGTACCTAAAATTTTTCATTATGACATTTTAGTACCTAAATTTTTTACATTTTACATATTGGTCCTTGGTTGAGGATGTCATTTGGATTCATGGATAATCCACCAATCCACTTGATCCAATCCATGAATCCACCAATCCATTAGATCCAATCCATTTGATCCATGGATCCACCAATCCAATCCATCAATCCACCAATCCAATCCATTTGCCACCTCTACTTACAATTCAAGGAAGAAGATAAAGCTTGGCTAAAAAGAAAGTACAGATCGAAAAAAGGAAAAAGATTGACTTAAACTCTTTGGACACTACTTGAGAATTTGTGAAGGTACAACGTCGCTCCAAAATCGCTTCTTCTTCTCTGTATAGCTGGAGCTCCCTATTTTGAAATAACAGCTACATGATACACAGGCCAATTGCTTCACATTGGCAAAACAAGAAAAATCAAAACTTCTATTTCTATCCTTTCCCCACTTCACGACGTGAAACCCCCCATAAAGGAGTTTAAAAAAAATACCCTCACACCCTAAAACATTATAGACGGCGGAGAACGAGAGGGATCCCGTGAGTAGGCCTCAATGAGAGCACGATGGCCGGAGAATGAACGTACGACGGAGACAAGGAAAAAGAGAACCTTGTGAGGATCATAGACAACACGATCTTGTACTCCATCACCGTCAGGTTTCTCCCGACACACATCCTCCCTCCGAACCCGAACGGCATGAACCCCATCTTGTGCTTGCACCCTCCGTACAGAGGGTCGGCCTCGAACCTCTCCGGCTTGAACTCGTACGCGTCGTCCCCCCATAGCTTCGGGTCGTGGTGCATTGCCACCACGTCGATCCACATGTTCGTCCCCTTGGGTATCGTCCGGTCGCCGATGTGGATATCTTCCTTGGCTTGCCTCTGCACGTTCGGCGCCGGCGAGTACAGCCTCAGCACTTCGTTCATCACGTAGCCCATCTGCCCATTCACAAAGCGACACGTTAGTTAATTTGTTGATGGTGTAAAAACACGACGAAAATACAAAATTACACTGAAAGGGAACATAGAGGGAGAAAAGAAAACAACTTGAGAGCACGTGGCGTGACGAATGATGAGTACACTAAAAGTGGGATTTTGTTACGACGTGGACGGGCGAACGCGTACGAGGACTCATCCCCATGTCACATTGACCTTGACCTTTTTTTGTTGAATTAGGCCTCGCCGCGCAAATTATCTTTCTAAATGTTATAATTTCCTTATGGTCAAAAGACCACTTGGGCCGTTTCGAAAACAGGTCATAACCCTCGAAACGCAGAAATACAAATCCCAGCGTGGAAAAAATATTGGTCAACAAAATGGAATGGTCACAACTCGTTGCATGGAAAGCACAAGCTTTTGGGCATGCATTAGCGCTTTCCTTTCTATTTGTTATAAAACTAACACAAGAAGATTCAAAACACCAAAAAGTGGACGTACTTAATTAGGTTAAACTTAGGACATCTATGGCAGGATCAAGAAACCTCTGCTTTTCCAAATCCAGCTAACTACTCCAAGATAAATAAGAAAATATCTGCACTGTACATCTCTCCACCTTAATATCTTATCTGCTCAATAAATGACTCGTCTCCTTTCAGTTATATATATATTTGTGGTTTACCCAACCAATCATATAACAGAAGCAAACAAACCATGCATGGCAAATTAGGCTAAATTGGACCCCCTTATAGCTTTATGAACGGTAACACTAAAAAAAGTGCACATGTTAATGCCATTAACCATGATAAGGTTCATCAATTGGCCGTGATTGGTTTTTTTTGTTTGTACGTTTATGTGTCAATCTCCATATGCAATCCAACTAGCCACCATACATGCACCCTAATAATGCATGCTAATAATGCTCATTTTCACGTCTCCTAATTCCATAACAGAAATAATTAAATAGATGTGATGACATTTACCACATTCAATAACGTTGGAAGTTTTGAAATAATTACCTTCTTGAGTGAAGAGAGGTTGGTGAAATCAATCTGTTTATCCTCTCCAGCAACTTGTTTAATCTCCTTTCTCAGCTCCTCTTGCCACTTGGGGTGCTTGGCCAGGAGCATCAAAGTCCAGGAAATAGCCAACGCCGTCGTTTCGTGGCCACCGAAGAAGAAAGTCTTGCACTCGTCCACGAGCTCCCGCGTGGTCAACGTCTTGCCGAGCTTCCCATCCACGTGGTTCTCCTGGAGAAGCAAACCTAGCAAGTCGTTGTTGTTGTTATTGTTCCTCTCTCCATTCATCATGTTGTTCTTGCGGGAGGAGATGATGGAGAGAAGAAGGGAGTCGATCTCTCTCCCCAACTTCTTGGCCTCCATGGTCTTTTTAGGGCACATGACCTTGCTGAAGGGCACCCCTACGTAACGGTTGGAGTTGAAGAGGGAAAGCTGCATGGCCCTCAGCCTCTCCACCACTTCCCTCCCGGTCTCGTACCCTACACCGAAACTGGTCTTGGCTATGATCTCTCCCGCCGTTGCGGTGACGTGTCCTTCCACGTCGATTGTTGGTGAGCCATCGGCGATCAGGTCCGCCCACCTGTCCAGCATTTGGGTCGTGGACTCGACCATGAGGCTTGACATCGCCTGTTTTTTAAATAATAGAGACAAGAGCTTCATTAGTTGATGCGTATAGACATTATGAACCAAGGGAAAATGGAAAAGGAAAAGACTAATAAGTAAACATAACTCATTTTTCTTATTTCCGTGGGTAGTTTTTTAATGATGATTTGTCATAACCCACTAAGTCCATTTACCCTCAGTTTGAAGGGATAAAATTTTCTTTCTTTGGATTACTTGTTGATCAATGTTTCGAACGGGTAAATTTTTTTAGTAAAATATGGTAGTAATTTCCGGTCTTATTCTTTGAATGTGATAAGTCAAAAGGTACTAAAAAAGCTGTCGTGGATAAATATGTCAAAAGAAGAGAAAATGAGAGATGGTTGAATTAGACAAGTAATAGGTAGGTAGTGAGCAGCACCTTCAAGTTGGGAGCGGTGAAGGCCGGGGTGATGACGTGGCGGTGGCGAACCCATTCTTCGCCTTCGACCATGACCAGCCCATTGCCGAACATGGGCTCCCGGTCCTGCTTGAAAACTCTGGGCTTCCCCCAGCTCTTGCCCATTATTCCGGCGGACATGGCCTTGAGGAACTCCGGGTCGGCGATGTACAGGAACGGCTCCGTCCCTAACCAATACACAAACACCTTCCCTGCAAAACAAATATCATAAAAAAAAAATATTCATCAGTTAGTTAATTACGTGGTGTGATAATTTCAAAAACTTGCACGTGCCCCGCTCCACCCGCCATGTTTAATTGTCTCTTTCGATTTTTTGTTAGTACGTACGGTAAACCACATGCACATACACACATATATTAAATTAATGCAAGCTGAACGTCCTTTCATATTTTGCTTTATTTATAAAGAAGAGGGTTATTACCGTGGGAGTTTTGCCATTGGGCGAAGTAAGGGAAGACGGCGGCGTGGATATCATGGGAGATGATATCATCAGAAGAAGAAGAAGAAGAAGAGTTGGTTTTGCTGGCTATGGCGAGTTTTCTCATTTCCTGGATATTGCCGAGAGGGAAAGTGGGAGTTGGGCCGGCGAACCCGTTTCGCCGGAGCTGGGAATAAGCTCCGAGAGGGGAGACCCAGAAGGCGGAGACTACCTTCCAGCATAAGTAAAGGACAGCGGCCGCCATGGCCGCGGCTATCGCCACCAGCGGAGAAGACACCATTTTATTTTAGCGTAGGTGGACAACTTTGGCTTGCTGTCTGCGACAGATAATATTGAAGGGGGGGACAAGGCTGGCTGGGAAAATTATGAAAAAGCTTTGATTGATTGATTTGTTTGTTGTTTGGTTGTATTTTTGGGTTGTGGGATAACTAAAGGGGAAGCAGAGGTTGGGGTATTTATAGACCCGCACGGTGGGTGGCTTGAAAGGTAGAGAGAGAGAGAGAGAGAGAGAGAGAGATTGGGATGGGCCTTGAGGTGGGCCGAAAGGGGAATAGAAAGAAAAAAAGGGGTTTGGTTTCCTTTGAAGAAGGTCGGAGGGAGGAGCATATATTTGAGGTTTGACTAACCAGACCGCACATTTACATGGAGTAGCCTTTTCAACATATTGACAATTGTAGAAAAGACGTAAAATACCATATCGATATACTATACATACGCTCTTCTCTTTCCAATAATTCCCTTCCTGCTCTGGTCTACGCTCTGCAGCGTATTTCCCACCTCCTGTCTTTTTATTCCGTAAAAATATAATATTTATAGAAACAATGTATAGAACAAGGTTATCAAATCGGTTCAAGTCCTTGAGCTGGTTAAGAAAGAGGTTTGAGCTTTAATGATTCGATCGGGGTCCGATCGATTTGAGTCGTTGTAGACATTTTCTGAATATATATATATACAAATAAGGTAGTAATTAAAGATTTAATGATTGAAATGAAATTTAGCTTACATGTATATATGAAAAACTTATTTTCCACAGCTTAAATCTACCTAACCTCTATGATCCACCAATCATCTCCCTTCTTTCGTTTCTCTTCCTCTTTTCCCCCTTTCTTCTTTTCCCTCTTCAGGGGTCAGATCGAAGATTCTTCTGTAGGTCGTTTTGAAGGCTTACTTATATCGGACCGAGTCAAACTGAGAATCCGATAGGAGTTTAACAATCTTGGTATATATTATAGAGATGGGAGTCGGATGGAGACCTTATCTGTTTATTATCTTTTTAGTTCTGTTTCTCTGCCCTGAAGTGCTAGTGCCCTTGGTGAAGGACAACGGCTCCTAGCTGTTGACTGCCTCGCTAGTTGAATAATTATTCAATTCGACTTTAATATATACCTGTATACATATTGGTTAGCTTATTTCAAATTATCTAATCGTTAGATCCATTTCGTTGTACTTTAATAAATTAGAGTAGTCTATTATTATTTTAGTATTAATTCGATCTTTGAGTTTTGTTTTACAAAATCGATACATGAGGTTTCTCGTACTATAGTATCATATCTTAAACTCTGTTTAATTCATAACCTTAACATTTACCTGAAATATCATACAATGCAGAAGTATAGCTGTCTCTTATCTTGAAAAATGATTATGGTGATATAACAGCCACTATAATTTAATTCTTTGAATTTTTTAACATTTTGTTCAAACTATGGGTTAATTACACAAGATACAACAAAAGTATTGGTTTTGTTGCATATTAATCATTTAACTTTTTTTAGTTGCAATTAAATCATATAAGTAAACTTCCGGTTACACCGTTATATTTGTCGTCCTTAAACTTAACGGTGGGTATCAAATTAAAGGTTTCCACCTTAATTTACACCATACCATTTTTCTTTCTCTTTCTTCCTCTCTACAAAATAAATATTTTTTAAAAATTGGAGGATTTAATAAACCTGATCACAATAGCTCTTTTAAATTCTTCTCTTGCTCTATGACTGCCAATCCTCTGTGAAATTATTTATAGAGTTGGAGATGGGGGGCTTCGGCTGCGAACTTCGGTCGAAAAAATGAGTTTCGCCTTGGAAGTCTTTCTTTAGCAGAACACAAGTTACAAAACTATGATAAAACTTTACATGGAATTCTCTCATTACTTTGCTCTTTTTGTCGCTCGATTTTACTTCTTAAGACCTGTTTCTTAATTCTTCTTCCCTCATCCAGCTTAAAACATCCCCGTATATTTAATCTCAATATGCTTCTTTAGTTTTTGTCTGATATGAATTTAAAGAATCTATACGGGGGCACCCAAAAAACTTTCCTCCGAAAGAAAAGCCTATACTGAGCCAATTATGCAACACATATTATAAACGAAAAAATAGAATAAGGATTGCATTTCACATTCCACATAAGTTCAAAAAGTTTACTTTATTTAGAAAGAAGCCAAAGTTTAATTCAATTAGAACGAAAAAATAAAAATAAAAAATGGCACAATTGTAAATTTTGACGAGAACAATAAAGGAGGGCATAAGATAAGTAAAGAGAGCTAGTAATACCAAAATGAAGAGGGAAGAATGTGAGAAAAAATAGAATTGTGTAAATTGATGTGGAAGTTTCAAGTTGATACCTACCGGTAAGTTTGAGAATGAAAAATATAAAGGTGCAACCGGAAGTCTATTTATGTGGTTTAGTTGCAACTAAAAAAACTTAAGTGATTAGTATGCAACGAAACCAATACTTAGGTGTATACAATGCATTTAACCCTTCAAACTAATATCTCCATCTCGTAATGCCATCATTTTATTGAAACATATTTAACGTTGTCATCGCAAAAAACATTCTTTCAATCATAAGTAAAATGGACTACTAATTATGGTGAATCTAACCGCTATGCTAATTAACAACTCCTCTACCAATTGTACGATTGACTCGTCAAATATCTCGTTGATTATAGTAAATTCGATCATTCGTAGAGTTATTTATCTAAATCCAGTTAACAAATGATTTAATGGCTATATGATAACTACATAAATAACATTTATTTGATGTAGTACTATGCCTAGTCGAAACAATAAGAAGGTTAACAAATTTGGTTTTTGGTTTTAAATCGTATAACATGATAATAATTTTAGTTTTGGTTTAAACCGAAAAATCAATAAAAAAAATGATAACACTCTAACTAAGTCAATATCCATGAACAACACGCTTTGTCGCCAACTTATGTGCATTAAACTCATTTTCTATCTTCATCCTTCTTTTTGTCTTTCCTAACTTCATTTTTGGCTTCCCAAATTATAGGTTTAATTATGTTTATCCAAACCAAATTAAGAAGATGATAAAAATGATCTTATCGATTATTGGGTAACTGAAAAATAAAGAGGCACTTAAAATGCTTGGTTTAGAATCTGAAAATTGACCTTACTTAATTTTCGGTTCTTCATACTTAATTGTCATAGCACAACTTATTTTAATCGATGTTTATCTTAAAAAATTATACATATTTGAGAACAAAAAATTAGTCTCGTGATAATCATTAACTTCAACCGGAAAGTTATAAATATAAATCTCTTAAATAGGATTTTTTAGGAACTCTTAAATAGTACCTAAGAAAAAATAAACCTACAATAATATCACTCTTAATAATATCACTTATAAAAAAAAAGATCTGAAACATCTATCTAGCCACAGATCGATCGATTGCTTTCTAAGTATATCATTTGTGGTTCAGAAAAGTGGCCAACAACAAAAGTCCTCTCGCTTTTATCTCCATTTTCTCGCTTCGTTTGCATACACGTGGCAGAACTGGAAATAGAAAAAGCCGTCCTCGTGGCCTACGAATACGATAGTACCCGTCCAAAGGACACACTATACACAAGCTGACCGAAAAAGCGTAGGGTCCTCTCCTCGCTCGGGATGGTCCATAAGCGTGTGACAATAATCGAATGACACGTAGATATTTTCTGCCCTTTACAAGTTGCGCCACCTGTTTATTTTTGAATTCAGATTTGTGGTCAAGGTTTTTTTTTTTTTTTTCGTTAGCCATGATCTCACCAAAATTGGTGCCACAGCCACTGTCGACGTTGACTAGCTCCCAACCAACACTTGAGAGAGATAGCACCCTAGGAAGGGATAGTGATGGCAATTTGTTTCCCGTTCTGTGGGTATTACTTGATCATATAAGAGTGAGTCGACTCGTCCTGTTTCATACCCGTATAAGTATTATCCGCCCTGATCTGTAGAAGCGTAGGGTAGGATATGGATATTGATGTACCCGCTCGATCGACCTGCTCATTACCACCATTAACTGGGGAATACATTGTATTTTTTCTTTGAACATTTAAGATTTGAAGATCTTGAATTAAAAAGTCAAATTAAGGTCGTAGCAGCTCCATGTGGATCTACGTAGGCACAAAAATATATAATTAGAGTATGAAATCAAAGCGAAAACTGCATGGATAATTGTTAATTAATTATTGTCTTAGGTAAGAATACACCGTGATGAATGAGCGTCTCTACTCGATGATCTTGTTGACCTAATTAATTAATTATTACTTAATTACTATACCATAATACTAACGGCCGTACACACGGGGTATGTGCATGTCATTAATATATTATTATAATTTCAGCTAATTAAATAGTCTAAATAACTATTTCTACTTAATTAGAGGACCGGATAGGGTGTTAGTGACGAGGTCAAAAATCTTGAAAGTTTAAGTTTAGAGAATTTGAACTGAAGAGGGAGGGCTAAAGCCTAACTCACAACTATATTTCTCAAATTTATTTCAAAAATCACTTGTAATTTTACTTGATTTTAAAAGTTGAACTGGCGTGGCTCTCTTACTGTAGGGTGCTAACACTCCTTAATATTAGCACCGTGCTGACATATGTATTATGATAACTACCCACTTATAGGCATGGTCCATTAAACCGTACCGTACCGGCGGTTCAACTACGAAATACTAGTATCGGAGGCTACACCGGTAGGCGGTATTTAACGGTCTTGAACTACGGTTAAATCACGATTTTATCATAAAATATTATACTGCTGACTTTTCCGGTACGATATCCGGTACGATTTCATGGATCATGCTTATAGGTCATAGCAGCTCCCTTCCCCCTTTCTTTGTCTTTTTTGTTTGGGTTTCATAAGCAAATTATAGTATGGTACCTAAAATTATTTATGGAAAATTATATTTTAGCACCTAAAACTTGTTTGTCTTACATTTTGATACTAAATTTTTTAAAATTTAGAAATATTTCAAAATTTATGAGATTTATGATATGTTTTAAGAAACTTGTAATATGCTTTTTGAATTTGTGGTATGCTTTAAGAAACTTATGACATGTTTTAATAAATTTTGGTATTCTTTATGAATTTTTTGGTGTGGTGAGGTTCCTATATGCTTTATAAGCGTTCTAATATGGTTTATGAATTTTGTGATGTGGTGAGGTTGTGCTTAGGTTTATAAATTTTTAAGTATAATGATGAATTTTATGGTATTGATGAAAATTTATATTTTATTACCTAATTTTTTATTTTTGCATATAATTCTTACAATATTGATGGACAATTATATTTTCGTAGCTTTTTTTCTTATATTTTTAGACCTAAAATTTTCAAAAATTATAAACAGGTCCAACTTTTATGAGGTTTTTTTGTATGCTTTAAGAAATTATTGATATCCTTTATTAAACTTATGCTCTGGTTTATGAGGTTTCTAGTATGCTTTAAGAAATTTATGGTGTACTAGATGAGGTGTCTAGTATGTTTCACGGAATTTGTGTTGTGCTTTAATAAATATGTTTATGCTTTAATAAACTTTAATGAACTTGTGATATGTTTTATGAGGTTTTTTGTGTGCTTCAGAAAATATGTAGACTACTTTAAGACATTACTGGTATGCTTCATGCAACTTGTAATATGATTTAAGAAACTTGTGGTTTGTGTTAATAAACTTGTGATTTGGTTTAGTAAACTTGTAATATGCTTTAAGAAACATGTGGTTCCATATAAAAATTACACTTTGGTATCTAAATTTAATAGATTTTAAGATTTAGTACCAAATTATTTTTTCATATAAGTACTAAAAATATTGATGTAAAATCTAACACCTACAAATTTGTGTCTAACATTTTGATACATAAACTTTTAAATATTTACAAATTGGTCCACATGCAGGTGCTTCCTAATTCTTATAATGACAGACATTTCCCTCTATTTATAATTGAAGTCAACCCTTTCTGTTGTGCTTTAATAAATATGTGTCTGATTTAATAAGTTTGTGGTATGCTTTAATGAATTTGTGATATGCTTTATGATGAAGAGGTTTTTAATGTGATTCAAGGAACTTGTGATCAGTTTGAAGAAACTTGTGGTCTTCTTCCGAGAACTTATAATATGTTTTAACAAACTTGTGGTCTGCTTTAATAAACTCGTGGTCTGTTTTATGAGGTTTCTGGTATGCTTCAGGAAACTTATGATATGCTTTAAAAAACATGCGCTTCCATATACAAATTATAGTTTGGTACATAATAGATTTTAAGATTTAGTGCCAAAATTATTATTTTTACATATAAGCCCTACAAAAGTTGATGAAAAAAATACATTGTAGTACCTAAATATTTATGTCTTACATTTTGATAACTGGGTTTTTAAAAGTTTACAAATAGGTCCACATGCATGTGCCTCCTTTTTTTTTTATAATGACAAGTGTTCCCCTCCCTTTATAATTGTAGTCAACCCCTTTGAAATAAAAAAAGTCATAACAACGAAATGTTCATATTGGCAAGAATCAGTATTAGCATGATGCTATTGAAAAAACGGCTAGCATCCTAACATCTGCAACTGAATTAAGTCCAAACTCTTCATGATTTAATATAAAATTTCACTTAAACAAGTAATTAATGTTCCTTATCGTTGGATATTATATAACCGATAGATCTCTTGATCACGACGTTACCACTTGACTAGACGAAAGACACTTGACTAGACGAAAGACACGTAATTTTTTTTTTAACAATGATGATGGACTTTATTAAAGAGAACAGAGTTCAGAAGCAGATTCCCACAAGGCATGAGAAAGAACAAAGAAGAACAAGAGCACAAATGCCAAAAAGAAAAAGGAGAGAGAAATAAAGAAAAGCGTTGAAAGGACCAGCAGAAACGGAAAGGGAAAATACATAGGGTCAGAAAAACCCCAAAGTAGAACTAGGGGCCCCTAGCAGAGGAATCCTGACGAACGGCAGCACATCTGCAGAGCCAATTCTGCAAAAAAAAAAACCATCCCATGATCTTTATCAATCTTTCTATGAGCCGTGATCCACTCAATGGTTGCTCTCATAGTCTTCCTATCTACCACGAAAGGGGTACAACTAGTCTCTTCAAAGATCATCTGGTTTCTTCCTTCCATACATGCCAGCATATCGCGTGAACAACGCAATAGATGAACCAAGCTTCGATTCCATCCAAGGTGTTGGTCTTATTGCAGTTTATGATAATGAAGATATCGCTAGAAGACAGATCCGGAAGTATGTCGTTGCTAAAAATCCACACGTGTGTGGTATAGCTGCAGTCAACCATGAGGTGATTAATAGATTCTTCTTCATTGTAGCACAAGACGCACCGGTTTGCCATCTCAAAGCCTTGTCTCTTCAGATTGTCGAGAGTGAGAATACTTTTATGCCAAACAAGCCAAATGAAACCACAAACTCTCGTAGGAATGATGCTATTCAAGACAGAAGAATACTGAAAATTAGCCACCCCAAGAAACCGCTCCTCAACCTGCCACTTGTAATATGAACTAACCGAAACGTCTTTTTTGTATCCGGATTCCACAACATCCGGGGTTGACTATTAGTGATTCTAAAGGAATTGGCTTTAATTTATTCAAAGAATGTAGCTCTCTCAATTTTTGCCCCACGCCGCAAATTAAAAGAGAAAGGAATTTCCCATAATATCGTCTCACCTGAGAAGGACACGGAGTCGACGATGCTAGCATTAGGGAAGGAAGTAGCAGCATGCGGAAAGGACTCTGCCATCGACTTCCCAGGGACCCAGTTATCATGCCAAAGAGAGATTGAGGTACCCGAACCAGGATCCACACTCGCCCCTTTCCTAAACAACTCGTTGACCTTGCAAATATTATTCCAAACATAACTGTTAAAACCTTCATCCATCTTCTTGGCTTTCCACTCCAAGGTTGGATTAGGAAACTTCATATTGATGAGCTGCCTCCACCAACTGTTTCTTTCAAAAGCATACTTCCATAGTCATTTACCCAGAAGAGCATTGTTGAAGCTCTCTAAGTCGATTACTCCCAATCCACCCTTTTGCTTTGATGCTTTGCATAAGACCCATCGGATCAAGTGTCTCTTGTTATCCCCACTCGCTCCAAAGGAATCTTCACCGAATCTTTTCGAGATTGTTCAATGCTATCTTAGGCGCCTTTAACAATGAGAAATGATAGACCGAAAGGAGGTCTTGATAGTTGCTCATCACCAGTTTCCAAATTGAAACAGAATTAGGGCGATCACCCAATGGAAGACTGCGATACTTAGAGGGCTTCACTACTCCATATACACCCGGGAATGTATCAAAGAAACTGGGTTAAGGAACATCACCAACAGTGAACATCGTAGACTTATCAAGGTTATATATCTTGAGTCTCGTAACCTCCTGGAAGTACACCATACGTAATACCAGGTTTCAATTTGTGGGATATTTGATGAATATTTAGACAGGTAAGGTGACTTTCATATTGCAACCATAAAAATGAGTTAATAGGTGTACCCACTTTTTTTAGGTAAGGTTGATATATATTAATAGAAAACAAAACAATAAAAACAACAAGAGTCAGAAAAAACAAGGGGTTCAAGGGAGCCCGCAAGGACAAAGACCAAACCCAGAAAGACAACCGTGCCACAAAATAGAGCAAAGCACAGAAAAGGCTTAATCAATCAAATGTCCACTATGTTCGGAATGAAGCCTCGCCTTGAGGTTAGTAAGCCAACTCTCAGCGACAGTCCGATCAACTTTCTGAGCCACAACCAACTTGCAGTTGCGCATCCAATTTTAAAGGAGATAAAACGCGGCGGGGCTTCAATCCCTTTGAAAATCCTTGAGTTCCACTTGATCCAAATATTCCAGCAGAAGGCGTGAAGAATAACTTTGGTGCACATATCATTTGGCAATTTACAAAACCAAGACTTAATTCTGCTCGTAATGTCAGTTTCCGCGTTGCTGTGAGTTTCAATTTTGATGAAGCAACTCAGGATTCCTACACTTCTCCTGAGAATCTGCAGCTGATGAAAAAATGGTTGATGGTCTCTACTTCGCATCTGCAGGGCACATCGACTAGGAAAATAAAATCCATTCTTCTTCATATTGTCATGCATTAGAATCTTTTTGTGACAGGCCATCCATAGAAAAGCACAGATTTTGCTAGGAATAAAGACGTGTACCCACTTTTAAAGTAGGCTTAGTTATTAATTTTTTAATCTAATCGCTAGATAACATAATTGTGGTCGGTAGGAATGGCGTTTGTGGCTGCTTTTTGTAATTGAATTTTCCTTTACGGCCTGTTTGGAAAGGCTAAGTTTTGAGGAAATGGAATTCCAATTCTCAAACTTTTCATGATTCTCATGTTTGGAAGTAAAAAATAAAAAGGAAATGGAATTCCAAAAGGTAAAAAGTTGGGAATTCTAAATCCTATCAAAAGTGGTCGGAATTGGTGGAGGGAGTGACGGAATTAGTGGACCCCACATTAATTTTGACTCACCTTTACAATAAAGCTCTTACTACTTTTGGATTTGAAATCATTAATACCAAGGATATTATTGTAAAAGCACTTGTAAGAAATCATTTCCATTTTTTTCCGAACATAAAAAGATAAAATCATTTCCCAAACTTTTGGATTTGTTCCAAACATAAACTCTTGAAATGAATTCCCACTTGAATTCAGATTCTCACAAGAAATGGAATTCATTTTCCAATAAAATTATATCCAAACAAGCTGTTAGTGGGTACGAACAGATCGATCCTGATTAGCTAGCTAAGCTAGGTCCTTTCTCAATAACGCAGTGTGGATAAACCAGTAATTAATAGCCGTGTTTTTGTCTATGTCGCCCGTAACTCATCAAAAAGAGAATATATGCCCCCCGACAAATAAACAAACGGAATGTGTGATTTGATTAATCAAAGGGTGTTTGGTCTAATATTTTGAAAACAATCCGTTGAGAACTCGACATTAGGTGAAATAGAGAAAACAAAAAGTCCTATATAGACGGCAAAAAGGGTCAATTACTCAATTATCAATCAACCTACGTACGTGTTATAAGTACGACCGATGGTTGTATATAAGCTCCTCCATAGGATCGGAGGTACGAGAAGAGGAGAAGGATTACGCGTTAATTACATGCATTGAAACAAGGATTATTGGGTTCAAAGTTTGATGTCGCAATCATCGGGACAAGCTACGGTGCTAATCCTATAGGAGGTTAGCACCGTACTAACTAATATTTAAATGGTTTAATTTTATTTTTTATTAAATAGCTATAATTAAATACAAAATAAATGATGATTTATCGAAAAAATTGGAAATGCGGATTTAATGGGATTCCTCTGGGGACGGTTGCTATTTTTGGGAAATATTAATTAATACACATTTTTTCAAAATAAAAACAGAAATTAAATTTAATGTAGTGAATTTATACTGAAAAAATGGGATTCCTACTGAAAAAATACTACTGCTTAAATTAATAGTGATTTTGTAAAGATGATGTAGTGATTTTATATTGGTAAGTAGTGATTTTGTTGCTATCAACAATTTTAATTTTGTTTATAGTTGATATTCTATTGTTATTAGTAGTGTTTCTCAATCACGACTTTACATAAGAATCAATTGAAAATTATAAACCATTACATAAAATACAAAATCACTATTATACAATCACTATTATACAATCACTACTAATCAAGCCATATCCAATACATAGAATAGCTACAAATCAAAGTACTAAACACTACTACGTTACAAAACCGAAACCGATACAGAGGTGGTAATAGAGAGATATGAGAGTTGGGGAAGCTACTACATATATGATCATTCATCTCCCAATAAACACACTACTACACACACTAAAAGGTAACTTTTACCGATCTGGCCGCCTATGAATCATGCAATGCAAAGCCGATGAAGAATGTCCTCAGGGTAGCAATCAACATTGTGATTGAGGATGGCGACGATGTGAACAGATCTAACCACCGTCCGCTACTCGTCGATGTTAGAAGCGCGATCGCAAACGTTCCGCGGTCGAGTTTCAACCTGTCTCTTCGAGAATGGCATCAACATGAACAGATCTGACCCGCCGCCCACTTCTCGCCGATGTCAGATGCGCGACGCAATCATGTCGCAGCCTACTTCTTTGCTTCTCAACGACGTTGGAAGCACGACCGCCCACTTTCCGTCGCAAGTCCTATTTGTTGTGGCTGCAGTTGACAGATGCCTCGCCATTGTTAAAAGAGAATGGATGGATGAGTGGTTTTGAGAGGAGTGTGTGAGGGGTAGGAGGCCGAGCGACAGTTTCACAAGAAGGGTGCGGCTACAATGAGGGTGGGTAGAATATATATATATTAGGGTTTGGGTTAATTATTATAGTTTTTTACCAAATTAACCTTTACTTAATTTTAATCGTTAGATTAAATTTTCAGGAAATATAGTTAGCATGGTGCTAACCTCTTAAGAGGTTAGCACCTAATCCCATCCCGCAATCATCTAATCAAACTTGTGTTGTCTTTTTGTCTTCTTTATGTTATAGTTAAATTTTAGTTAATATATTTGATAGATTTTTTAGTTAATATCATATTTTACCACTCTAACTAATTTTTTTCCAAAACATGTCCATCTGTTATGTTTCGCGTCGAAATATGTGTCACTCCATCATAACTATATTTTCAAACATGTCTTTTTGTTAGTTTTCTAACCATCTACCCCTAATTCAAGAAAATTACAATATAAAACCCACTCACCTACCACCACATTATTAAGTTTGATCGAGATTAACGTGAATTGGAAGGAAAAATTAAGATGCTCAAACTTAACAGACGAGCATGTCTGATAATATTTCCATAGCAGAGAAATATATTCGAGGTGAAATTGTTTGGTAGAATGAGCATATTTTGAGGGGAAAAGAAACACATCAAAGGAAAAATATAAAATCGGCCCTCAATGTTTGTCTTATTTTGTTTGTAATTTTTTTATAATCTTTATAACCGTCAGTATGTTCGGTCTACATTAATGGACAGAAATACTATGGTGTGGTCATCTGTTATCAATCGTTTTTTTCTAATTACGGTTGGTTTTAACTAAAATGTCTTGAGTTCTTACGTATATAGCTGCATGACGAAATATTTGATATCTCAAAGCAAAAGCAGAGAAAAATAAATTTTAAGAAATTCGAAAAGTATTAACAAAGCAGCGGACTAAAATTTTGCCAACTATTCTGTTTTTCAATCATGTATTTCTAACTGGAATTTTTTATTTATTTCCAACTAGATTTAGAAGTTGAGAAGAAATATTAATCTCCAAACCAGAACACATCTCCACCACTGCAAAAGCAAACAAAATTGTAGATATATATATATATACAAGTGTGTGGTATTATTAGACCTTGTACGATACATTTCGAGCATGCATGGCTTCGTATTATTTATGGCAACCTCGTGGCCGGTAATAATTATATAAACGTGGGTTAATAGTGCATTTGGAAACTTAGCATATGCAATTTGAATTATTAGATGATCTTTTTGTGTGATGAGCTCAATCGACTTGCACTGCATCATTACATCGTGCCACATGGTCATGATCACCACATGTTTATCTCATGTTTTCCGCGTGTCAATGACCAGTTGGTTCCAACAATTCGAGTTTTTGAAAAATATTAAATAATAGATCTTATACCACACTAACACCCCGAGAGGCATAAGGACTTTCATTTACACATGTCCATAATACAACAATACCATGTGCTTCATGAATAAGTGTCACCGAAATTCGAATAGAATATCTTTTGATCACAGAAGACTTTAATATCATATTAACAACTAATTGGTTCCAAGAACTATTGTCGAACGACTCTAACATCCGACCCACAAACGACGTGCAATAGCCAATAAGTGGAAAGAGGGAGACATATAATGTAAACGGGAAGTTACCGATATTTCGGATTAAGTTACATGTGTCGTGAAGAAAACCAAACACACCACTCCGGGAAATCGGGCCCGACCCGGTCAAAAAGCAAGCACAAACCAGAAAACCGACCACCCACCAGTTGTACGACCCGGGTCATACTCCCGCGTCCGGCGGCCGGAAATGGTTCAAGTCGCCGCCGCCAACGCGCCTGACATATTGTCAGGACGGAAGATAACTCTAGCTACCTTCACTTTCGACGGTTTGGTTCCACTGTCAACCCATAAATTACACACCACATAGTTGTGGTCTTGACGAAGTGAAAGGGACATGTAGAATTGATGTATACACACCATCACTTCTAGTTACATAAATTACGTGTAATATTTGGTGTCACTTTTGAAGAATGAAAGCGAAGGGTCCATCCAGTATATTTGTTTTTCGAAGGTAATATACCAACTATTTGTTTCTGAACGTTCAAAGCATGGATAATCTTACTGAACAACACCCTACTATCAGGCAGCAAAAACGTAAACGTCTAATTTTAAGAGAATAGCCTAGTAGTATTGTAGGGATGAGAACATCGATCATTCTCGAGACAGGATACGGTGACAACCCCTAAGGGGTTGTCAGATTGACAACCAAGGGTATTTTGGGTATGAAAAAAGGAATATATTAATTATTTTTTTTGTATTAATTAGATTGGTCATTAAAAACCCATATTATATACATTTTTTTTTAAAATTTAAATCCTATACATTAATATCTCTATCTATCTCTCTCTCTCTTCCTTTCTCCTGTGGCCACTCCGCTTCGATGGACAGACTTTTTCTCCGGCGAATTCTCTCCGGCAAACTCCCTCCAGCAACCTGAAAAAATGTACCAGTGCATTAAGAAGTGTACCAATCCATTAGTCTACTGGTATTTAATATACCAGTGCTAGTGGTACGCTACTAGTGCATTAAAAAATGTATCAGTGCTAGTGGTACGCTACCAGTGCTAATGGTACGCTACTAGTACTAGTGGTACGCTACCATTAGCAGTACCAGTACCACTGGTAGCGGTACCAGTACCACTGGAAGCGTACCATTGCCACTGGTAGCGTACCACTAGAGACTAGCACAAAAAAATCAGATCTGTAATATGAAAAATCACAGATCTGGAAAAAAAACCCAGGGATGACGAAAGGGGGAGGCAGGGGAGAGGCGGTGATCTCGTGGCGACGGTGGTGGTGGGAGACAGAGGGCGGCGGGAGGGTTGTGACGGGGAGAGGGTGATGGCGCGACGGTGGTGGGAGGAGGAGGCCGCGATGGCTGCGGAGCGAGGGACGTGACAGTGTTGGGAGGCGGAGGGCGCGACGACGGGTGGGCTGCAGTAGTGATTAGAGGCGGAGGGCGTGGCGGGTCGGCAGGACGGCTGCGACGATGATGGTGGCAGCCGATAAAGAGAGAGAGGGAAGAGACGGGAGGAAGAAGAAGAAGAAGAATAGGAAGAAGAAAGATGGCGTGAGAGAGAGAGAGAGGAAAGAGAGAATGTAGGGTTTTAGGTATTAATAGGGGTAATAATCTGGTGTGGTCAATTTTTTTCATCTAAGAATACCCTTAATCCAATTTGTACCATTAATTTGAAAAAGAAAAAAAAAGACAAGAGAGAGAATAAATCCTATGTTTATAAAATGAGTTATCAATCTCACAACCCCTAATGGGTTGTCACCGTATCTCATTCTCGAGACAGGATACGGTGACAACCCCTAAGGGGTTGTCAGATTGACAACCAAGGGTATTTTGGGTATGAAAAAAGGAATATATTAATTATCTTTTTTGTATTAATTAGATTGGTCATTAAAAACCCATATTAAATACAATTTTTTTTTAAATTTAAATCCTATACATTAATATCTCTATCTATCTCTCTCTCTTCCTTTCTCCTGTGGCCACTCCGCTTCGATGGACAGACTTTTTCTCCGGCGAATTCTCTCCGGCAAACTCCCTCCAGCAACCTGAAAAAATGTACCAGTGCATTAAGAAGTGTACCAATCCATTAGTCTACTGGTATTTAATATACCAGTGCTAGTGGTACGCTACTAGTGCATTAAAAAATGTATCAGTGCTAGTGGTACGCTACCAGTGCTAATGGTACGCTACTAGTACTAGCGCTACCATTAGCAGTACCAGTACCACTGGTAGCGGTACCAGTACCACTGGAAGCGTACCATTGCCACTGGTAGCGTACCACTAGAGACTAGCACAAAAAAAATCAGATCTGTAATATGAAAAATCACAGATCTGGAAAAAAAACCCCAGGGATGACGAAAGGGGGAGGCAGGGGAGAGGCGGTGATCTCGTGGCGACGGTGGTGGTGGGAGACAGAGGGCGGCGGGAGGGTTGTGACGGGGAGAGGGTGATGGCGCGGCGGTGGTGGGAGGAGGAGGCCGCGATGGCTGCGGAGCGAGGGACGTGACAGTGTTGGGAGGCGGAGGGCGCGACGACGGGTGGGCTGCAGTAGTGATGAGAGGCGGAGGGCGTGGCGGGTCGGCAGGACGGTTGCGACGATGATGGTGGCAGCCGATAAAGAGAGAGAGGGAAGAGACGGGAGGAAGAAGAAGAATAGGAAGAAGAAAGATGGCGTGAGAGAGAGAGATCGAGAGAGGAAAGAGAGAATGTAGGGTTTTACGTATTAATAGGGGTAATAATCTAGTGTGGTCAATTTTTTTCATTCAAGAATACCCTTAATCCAATTTGTACCATTAATTTGAAAAAGAAAAAAAAAAGACAAGAGAGAGAATAAATCTTATATTTATAAAATGAGTTATCAATCTCACAACCCCTAATGGGTTGTCACCGTATCTCATCCCTTCTCTAAGTACACAATTGAAACCAACAACTATCTAAAAAAATGCGTAAAAATCTATTGTTAGCTCAACGTTATGGTACACAAATTTCTATCACGGGATCGTGTCGGCTGATTTTACGAGGCCAATCTCTCTGCCAACTCAAAGTGACATGTATTATGTTGGTATGATACTAGTAAAACATTTTATTTTATTTTAACAGTAGTATTACACCTTTACGATCTATAGTTGCATCTTTAAAAAATTAAGCTGCTAACTTGCCTGTTACAATTTCACAAAGAATTATTGATCTATAGTTAGAATGTTAATTTTGGTAATTATAATTAATTTTTATTTTAATTTAATTATTAAACTGCGGTGGAAATTAAAAAGATTAATTTTATTTTAATTAATTTTTATTTGACACGTCACTCATTTAACGGTCGACTCTCATAGTTGACTGCCACGTCAGATAAAATTAACGGAGACTATCGGAGGGTGACCAAACTTGAATAGTTGAACAAATTTAAGTAACCATGAATGGAATAAAATAATTTTAGTAAAAAATGTGAAATGTTCTAGTAATTTCAGTGACCAAATTAAACTTGCAATTTACCCATTTTCTATTTCATAAAGATTGAGATACTCTCTTCACTAGTTCTTTTCCCCCTCAAAAGTTGGTTGACTGTCACTTAAAACGAACCTAATGAAATTGGAAGGCTAAAAATTTTGTCAACAGCAAACGTGAAACAAATTGTAAAACCGAATAACCATACATGCGGTTTAGCTATTTTCCAACAGTTATTAGGGATGGCCATGGGTGGGTAGAGCCAATGTGTCATTGGAACCAATTGTCATGACTCATGTGGGTATTGGGTTGAACCCAAATTGACTCAAACTTCAATCCTAATAATTTTGGGTTTGAAGTGAGTTCAATTTTGGCTAGACCAAAATGAGTCTATGTACAAATGAAATAGCAATATTGACTATCGATCTCACTATTCTGTCTTAAGAAATTCACACTTCAATTTTGTCGTTTTCAAATTTATCTTTGTTTTAGAACAAATTTTTTTTTTAGCACAATATAGTTGGTTATCCAATGTACCATTTCTAATCTTTAGACCCAAACTAAAAGGTTGGGTATGGGTCTGCCACAAAAGTGATATTACCGAAACTTGATTTGACCAATAATGTATGAAGTGGTTAAGTACCATACATGGACCTCTCCCAACAACTTGAGCTATTAAGATCAGTTGGTTTACGATATGATATCAGAATTTGGTTTGTACTTGAGTCCACATGTGCAAGTCCTCACGACCCCAATATTAGTCATTGTCTTAAAGCACATGGTATGAGGATTGAGGAGGCTTGTGAAAACTTCAAACCATGAGTCGACTTCCATTTGTGAGACGTATAAGAAAGTGATTAAATACTATATATCGATCTCTCCCATCAATTCGAGTTATTGGGATCACTCCCAAAATTGGTTGGTTTTTTTTTTTCCCCATCCTATCTGTTATTAGTATGTATGTATATATACCGTCAAAGGAAAATTCCCCTCATTGCTAGCTAATATGTATGAATTATTTCTTTTTTCGAATTATTCTGAGGAACCAACCATATGTTATATGTCCATATATATAGATGTAATACCCTAACTTTGAACAGTCAAGGGGTGGATCAGATTTGCATGGCTTTCAAATATTCTGACCTGCAGCAAGTACTTACCTATTGATTTGTATATATACAAATTGAAATGCGTTGCACATTTCCATTGTTTAATATAGTAGTAGCATATGTCCTAGGTTGGGCAAGCAGACATAAACAATTGATCCAATCATGTGTTCGTTTTCCTACCAAGAAGAAAGAAACACAAATTCTATTTTTCAATTTGCATGCAAGCTTGCTAGCTATCAAGTTGATTGATTCAATTAAACATGGGCTCTATATATTCAATCCGGCTATCGTGCTCAGAATATTGTATTGGGTTTCTCTCTTTCTTTTCTTTTTTCATATTAATAAATAATGCCGCCTATATATAAAAAAAAAATTTGTGTGTCGTCCAAGCGGACGCAAAACATCTGTGATCATTGCATGAGAATTGAGAATTGCTACCGCATCCGTCCAACATTTAGGAAGCGCCTTGCTTCCAATCAGACAACGCACAAGCTCTGTGAGCATGTGCTCAAAAATTGAGTTGTACGTGAGCTAGGAACAGGATAACGTGCGTCTCCAAGGCAGAACTCGACCTGACGGATTTGGCCAACATTCACCAAATTCATCTGGCTAAAACAATCCGGAAAATAATAATACAATCCAGTCGTAACACATTATAAATATGGGTTGATAATTACTATATTTATGTGTACTGTTTATGCCGAGTAACCTCCCTCACGCGCTTCACGCCCCGGACGCCCTCGTTCCTCTTACGGCCTTCCTTCCTGCACTCACACAGGCGCCTTGCGGACCAGGATGGTCCGTTAGCACTCCAACGCTCAAGTGAGAACCTACTTTTTAGAGAGAGAAGTGGTAGAACGATTCTAGTAAGAGAAGCAAAAACTGAGTAAATGAGGTTTACCTACTCGACTATTTATACCCGGGGGCGAGATCGACCGGTACACGTCGCTCTCGCCCTGTGTCAGACCCGTCATAAATGCACCATGCACCCCTAGCTTATGCGCCTCGACCATCTGACACGTCGGTCAGAGATCGAGGGCGCATGACATCATCTGCCCAGCTTTTCGTACACTTCCGACCGTTGTTCTCTTTTGTCTCACACGCCCTTCGCCAGGGACCTGGTCCCACCTGTCCCTCATGCTGTCTTCGGCCGCCCAGCCCCAAGTCTGGACGCCCTTCAGCCCAATGCTCCTGCCCTCATGGGCTTTCCCTGTCCCCTTGGTTGGGCCCGTGCCCCCGGTCCATCATGATCCATCTTGGGCTTTTCCTTTCTGGGCTGGCCCATGCTCGTTCCCCCAACAATTGCCCCCCAGTTAGGCGCGTAACCCCCAAAGTTAGGGGCCTGACTGTGTTCTTTATTCTTTTTCCGCATCTGCTTGGACCTGCACCTCCTTGGACCTGCGCCTCCTTGGTCCTGCGCCTGCTCCATCATTCGCCTGTGCCCGCGCGCGTACGCGTTCTTTTCCTCGCTACCCAACATTTGTTTTTATTATTATTTTTTATTTTTTTTATTTTTTATTCTTTATTATTTATCCGTGCTCTTTGCCCAGTTTCCGCCTCTTTTTTCGTGCCCTGTTTCCCTTGCGATTCCTCTCTCTTCCCTCCCCCCGATCCGCTCGCGTTTTGAAATTCAAATTTCAAAAATCGGGAGTGGATTGGGTGAGACCGTTCGCCTTCCCTTCCTCTCTCTCCTTCGCTCGCCCCTCTTCTTCCTATAAATTCCTTTCTTCCCCTTCACAGCCCACACAATTCACAAATTCCCTCTCTCTACTTCTTCTCTCTAGTTTTCCATCTTCTCCCTTGCTCTCGACTTTTCCTTCCCCACACGCCTCGCTCGCTATGGCTTCTTCCCGTCAAATCCCCCTCAGCACGCATACGCCTTCCGCCGAAGCGGCTGCCCCCCATCGCGGGTCTTCTCCCCCTCTCACCGAGGCGCCTCCCACTTCGTCTGCACCATCGCAACCCCAGGCGCCCGCTGTTCGCGACGCCCCGAACGCTTCTGCAACCCCGGCGCCCGTTGTTCGCGACGCCCCAAACGCCTCTGCAACCCCGGCTACATCGAGTAAGTCTTCCTCCACGCGCCTTCCTTGTTATCTTTGGATCATTTTTGCTCAATTCTTTCAACATGCATCGCAGCGCCAATCATAGGGTTCAGGCGCCTCCTCCTCAAATTTTTTTTTTTTTTTAGGGTTTAAGCGCCCCCTACGCACTCCGTTACCTTATACACCTTGCCCCTTCCTTTTACTCAGGCGCTCCCGTGTCCCAAGACTACATGTTTCGGCCCTGGGACTCGATGTGGCCTCCCGGCTATGCGCCTCAAAACACTTACCTGTTGCCCCTAGAAGAGGTCGGTCCGCATCACGCCTCGAAACAACTAGGGGTGCGCCTAGAAAAACTCGTCGTATGCGCGCAACTCCCTGCGCCCTGGAGATACATACATGCGCCACCCGAGGCGCGGAGAGGGTTATGCGGAGAGGGGTGGGTGGGCTTGTATCAAGAATTCATCCGATTCGGCCTACGCTTCCCCATCGAGCCCGTCCTTGAGGGCGTCATGGTTGCTTGCGCGTGTCCCCTCGCACGCCTTTCTCCCTCCATTATTTTGTCCACCATTGCCTTTCGCTATCAGCGTCGAAGACACAATGTGCCCCCCCACCTTTAGACTTTTCAAACACTTTTTTAAAATGATCCGGAGCGACAACTGCTTGATCTTACAAAGGCGTAGGTTAGGGTACGGGTTCATCAGCAGCTGCCGGAAGATGGGGCGCTCGTGGTTTGACTCGTTTTTCTTTGTCAAACCACGTGAGGTGCCCTTCTTTGAGAGTGGGCGCCCTGTGAGTTCAGAGTGGTCGTTGGGGAATCTCTTCGAATTTAACAAAGTGGAGGCTCTAAGCCAGGCTGAGCTAGACATGGCGAAGAGTATATCAGCCCATCCCATCGATCTCGATGCCGGGAACGATTACGCTTATATTCTCGCCGATTTCTACGGCGACGGTACTGACTATGCGCCTTCTCATAGGTTATGCGCCTCTGTTAACGTTATGATGTATTTGGGGCTAACTCGTTTCTTTTCTTGGTACAGGGACTGACTTTACCTCGGTGACGAACCTGATAAAGTCAAAGCTCGACCGCCTCCGCAACGCCAACGTCGGCCAAGGCGCTCCCGCCACCCAGGCGCCTCGTCCGGGCGGGACGCAACCTATGAGGCTAAGGGTGAAAAGGCCCGCTGCTGCCAGCTCTTCGTCAAGGGGGCGCACTGCCTCGCCTTCGGGGGCGGCTGTTCGCGACTCTCCGCATGCCTCTTCTGCCTCGGCCTCACCTTCTCACTCCACGCCTCGGGAGACAGTCGGGGTGAGCACGCCTCCCTCTCCTTCCTCCGTTGGCTCTCGTAAAAGAGCGGGCGGTACCTTGCAAGGCTCGGGGAAAAAAGGCAAGTCTGCCACCATGCGTGAGCCGGGTCTGCCCCGCAGCTTCGTGGAGCCCACCGTTGGGCCGCACACTGGGGAGGTGATTCCTCCCTACCTTCAGTCCAGGCGCCCTCTCGTCAAGGTGCCCGTGGACGTGCCCGTCCGGGCGGCCAAAGATGTCCCGGCGGCCATGGCAATGGCCAAGGCGCACTACGACGTGATAGAGCATCCGGGTGGCCTAATTTCCGACAAGCCTTGGACGAAACTGACGAACATGAGCGTTCAGGTAAGGAGGCGCATAGTACTTCTTTCACCGATTTCTTTTGCCCCCCTTATCATGTGAATATTTGTTTGTAACTGTTTGCTATCTTTCGTCGATGCGCCTCAGATGATGCTCCTCTGTGAGGCCACCACGCGTGAGATTGCGTCGATCGCGTGAGAGGGGACAGACGCAGCCATCTCCGCCGAGCGCCTGCGGAAGGATTTGGATGCAGCGAAGTCTGACCTGGATGCCAAGTTGGCGGCCGAGCGCCTCAAGGCCCGAACTGAGCTAGAAGGAGAGATCAAGGCACAGGCCGAGGCGGACAAGGCTGAGTGGGAGAAGGCGACCCATGAGCTCCGAGAAAGGGGCGCCGCGCTCGTTCGGGAGCGGGACGCGTTGCTGGATGAGAAGAACGTGCTGCAACAGGCTGTTGACGACTTGGAGGAGGCGCATAAGAAGACCAAGAAGTCCCGGGCGCATTACAAGCGTGAGCTGAAGAAGTCTCAGACTGAGGTGGGGCGCCTGAACCAGGACTTGGCTGACTTCCCCGAATCGGATGCTGGCAAAGATCTTCAAGCCAACGTCGTGATTAGCACTGTTGAGATTCTCCAGGCTAAGTTCCAGGCTGACCACCCAGAGTTGGCCTTTGACAGCATCGCCCTCATCGAGCACGTGGTTAAGGCCATGGAAATCCAGCAGGCGGGCGCCTCGGCTGCTGCAGATGCGCCACCGGCGAATGATGAGGCGCCTAGCGGTGGGAGAGGAGTTGTGGCCACGCAGGTGGAAGAGGAGGAGGAAGAGGGTGATGAGGAGGTCAGCGTAGAGTGAAAGCACGTTAATGAACCAGCGGTTTTTTTTTTTTTATATATATGAACAAGTAGTTGATTTCCTGCCATTACTTCTTCCATGGCGCATTACCCTTTCCTTGCTGCTTTGCTGCTAACGTTACCTAAGGCGCATTAGGGATTAGAGGGCGCTTTGAGAATTACTTGGATAAAAACTACTCCCGAACTTTGTGCTTGCCCCCAAAAATTATTCACAACTCAGGGCGCAATAGGGAGGGCGTGCTTGGAATTACTTGCATAAGTATAAATAACTTACGGGGCGCGATTAGCGGGTGCATTAGGGATAACTTGTGGGGCGAGGGCGCCATTAGAGGGCGCATTAGGGGGTGCGATTAGAAGGCGCATTAGTGATAACTTGTGGGGCGCGATTAGAGGGCGCTTTAAGAATTACTTGGATAAAAACTACTCACGAACATTGTACTTTTCCACAAAAACTACTCACAATCTTAAGGCGCAATTAGAAGGGCGCTTTTGGAATTACTTGACAGAAAGTCACAGGGCGCGAACTGGAAGGCGCTTTTGTAGGTGACACTTGGCGAACACAGGGCGCAATTAGAAGGGCGCTTTTGGAATTACTTAAACTACTCACGAACATTGTAATTGTCCACAAAAACTACTCACAACTTAGGGCGCGATTGGAAGGGCGCTTTCTGAATTACTTAGATAACTACGGGGCGCAGCTGGATTGGGGCGCTTCACACACTCAACCCCCCTGGCTCCACACAAAATCTGCCCCCTTCTACTCATCCTCCCTACTTGGCCTTACCCTACTAACTCTTCTTCTTCCTTGTTGTGATAGACCCGTAGGTTCTGCGCATTCCATGTGCGTTTGATGCTCTTCCCACTCATGCGCTCCAGCTTGAACGTCGCTGGCCCCACCACCTCGCGAACTCGGTAGGGCCCCTTCCACTTTGGTGCTAACTTCCCCTCACTGGCCTTGGGCCTGAAATCCCTCTTCAACACCATGCTCCCTTGCCGTATTTGGTGAGGGTGCATCTTCCTGTTGTAATACCTTGCCACTTGCTGCTTCGTAGCCTCTAGGCGGAGGGAAGCGACATCGCGCCGCTCTTCTAGCATGTCAAGGTCGTGCACGCGCTCTCCCTCGTTAGCCTGCGCCTCATAGCTTGCCATTCTGAAGGTTGGAATGCGCAACTCCACCGGGATCACTGCTTCGCTCCCGTACGTGAGTGCAAACGGGGATTCTACTGTTGCCACCTTGTATGTCGTTCTATGTGCCCATAGCACGCTCGGGAGCTCCTCAACCCACCTGCCTTTTGCCTCCAGGAGTCTCGTATGCAATCCGTGCAGAATGCTTTTGTTAGCAGCCTCTGCTTGCCCGTTCGCCTGAGGATAAGCCACGGATGAGAAGCGCAGGATCACCCCCTTCTTGTCACAGAAGTCAACAAAGTGCTTGCAATCAAATTGCTTCCCATGATCGGTCACTATGGCCTCTGGCAATCCAAACCGCGTGAAGATGTTCCTGTTCGTGAACTTACGGACCTGCGCCTGAGTAATGGACGCCAGAGGTTCAGCTTCGATCCATTTGGAAAAGTAATCAACTGCCACTATCAAATATTTCATCTGCCCGGGCGCCTTGGGGAATGGTCCTAGCAAGTCCATGCCCCATTGGGAGAACGGCCATGCGCCCACATTTCCCCGCATAGGCGCAGCGGGAACGTGGATGTCATTGGCATGTATTTGGCATTGGTGGCAGCTGGCCACGTGCTTTGTTGCATCCGCCCTGATGGTCGGCCAGTAATACCTCTATCTCAACAGTACCTTCTCGAGACTGCGCGCTCCCGCGTGCATGCCACACGCCCCCTGATGGACTTCTTCAATTGCTTTCTTTCCTTCTATCTCAATGAGGCACCGTAGCTAGACGCCGGAGTGCGACCGCTTGTACATCTGGCCATCAATGATGGTGCAACGCGCGGCCTTGCGCCGTAGCCGCCATGCGTCCCTGTCGTTTTCTGGGAGGACCCCTTGCACTAAGTATGCCCTGATGGGTGACATCCAGCTCTCACTCTCTTCGGCCTCGGTGATCGCTCCTATGACAGATTCACGCACTGAATGCTCTTTGGTGACGATGACTTGCCTATCTTCCTCGAAGTCGGTTGCCGTGGCGAGCTTAGATAGAGCGTCCGCGTGGGCGTTCTCCTCCCTTGGTACATGTATGAATTCCACCTCCTTAAACCACGCCCCCTTGGCCTTTACCATAGTAACATAGGTGCTTAGCGCCTCCTTTTTAACCTCGTACACGCCGTTCAGCTGATTCACCACTAACGCAGAGTCCGAGCGGAGCTGTACCTTTTGGGCACCGAGTTCTCGAGCCGTGTGGAGCCCCGCAATCACCGCCTCGTATTCCGCCGCGTTATTGGTTTTTAGGGTCGCAAAACGGAGGGCCAACTCGTGCGTCGCACCCAAGGGGCTCACAACCACCACTCCGGCCCCCGCACCCAACTTGCTCGCTACGCCGTCCACGTAAACCTGCCAGGCTTCCTCTGCGTCGTCTCCTGCACTGACTACCCCTTCAGCCACAAACTCAGCCAATACTTGCGCCTTTATCGCCGGGCGGGGCGCATAGCTTATGTTGTACTCGCTCAGTTGCAACGCCCACTTGACCATGCGCCCTGCCACATCCATGGATCCCAGCGTGCTTCTCAGCGGCAAATTCGTGAGGATTGTTACAGGGTGGGCCTGGAAGTAGGGACGCAGCTTTTCTGCCGCAGTGACCACTGCTTGCCCGGCTTTTTCGATAGGCGCATAACGGGTCTCGGCTCCTGCCATCACCTTGCTCACGTAGTACACCGGTCTATCTTCCCCACCTTCCTCATCCTTGGAGACAAGCACCGCACTGACCGCCATTTTTGACATCGCAATGTATAGGTAGAGCATTTCGCCTCGCTTCGGGGCGGTCATTACAGTAGGGGCCATCAACAAGGTCTTTAGCTGCTCGAACGCCTCGTCGCACTCTTCCGTCCACTTGAATCGGGCGGCCTTCCTTAGCACTCGAAAGAAGGGGGCGCCCTTGTCCGCCGAGCGAGGTATAAAGCGTCCCAAAGCAGCTAGTCGCCCGTTCAGACTTTGCACTTCATTAGGTGTGCGGGGGGTTGAAGGCGCCTTATCGCTTCCACCTGCCAGGGATTAGCTTCGATGTCACGCTTGGTGATCATGAACCCCAAGAACTTTCCGGCTTCCGCCCCAAACACGCACTTCAGGGGATTGAGGCGCAGGTCGTGGGCGCGGAGCGCTTGAAATGTCTCCCGCAAATCCGCCAAATGATCCCCTCTTCGCTTACTATTCACCACCAAGTCGTCCACATATGCCTCCACATTCCGCCCGATCTGTTGTCGAAAAACTTTGTTCACCATACGTTGGTACGTGGCTCCCGCATTCCTCAACCCAAATAACATCACTCTGTAGCGGAAGTTACCGAACAGGGTCATGAAAGTTGTCTTGTCCCTGTCTTCCTTACACATGGGTATTTGATGGTAGCCCGAGAACATATCCAGGAAACTGAGTGCCTCGTGGTATGCCGTCGCATCTACCAATTGATCAATTCTGGGCATGGGGTATGCGTCCGAGGGGCACACTCGGCTTAGGCTGGTGTAATCTACGCACATCCTCCATTCTCCTGACGCCTTGGGCACTAGCACTACGTTGGACAGCCAAGTGATGTATTTGGCCTCCTCCACGAACCCTGCTTCCTGCAACTTCCCCACTTCCTTTCTCAGCGCCTCTTCCTTCTCCAGTGAGATCGGGCGCCTTTTCTGTTGAATGGGGCGCACGCCCTTCGCTATGGCCAGACGATGCTCCGCAACTTCCGCCTTTACTTCGGGCATTTCCTTCGCGCTCCATGCGAACAAGTCTGCGAATTCCCTCAAAAGGCCAACTAGCGGACCCAATTCTTCACCCGTCGTGTGTGTCGAAACGCGGACGCATCTGTCAAGGCGCAGGTCGTCCAACGGTACATGTATCTCTTCGTTCGCCGCTTCAGCCCTTGGCAAGTCTTCGGGCCTTGAGTCAATGTTATACATCCGGCTTCTCTTGGCGAGACGTGCTTCCGCGGAGGCCTCACCCCTTGAAATTCCGATGCCTTCCAAGGTGACAAACTTCAGGACTTTATGGCAAGAAGAGGCCACGCCGTTAAAGAGCGCTAGCAAGGGGCGCCCCAAGATAGCGTTGTACGGCGAGGGACAGTCAACGATGCCAAAGTTCACCGTATGTGTGACACAAAGCGCCTCGTCGCCCAAGGTTACGGGAAGTCGCACGCGTCCAATAACTTGAGCAGGCGCCCCCGAGAATCCTATGAGCACCGTGTCCGCTGGCATCACCATGCTAGGTGACAGCTGCATCTTCTCAAAGGTGGACAGAAATAGCACGTCCATAGAGCTCCCGGTGTCGACCAACATCCTTTTGACTTCGCATCCAGCCACCACTCCCCTGATTTCCAGCGCCTCCGTGGAGGGTGTTCGACACGCCTCCTCCGGTACCTCATTAAAGCGTATCTAGATGGCCTCGCGCGCACTGGCGGTGGCCGACTTCAGGCGCCTTCCCTCTTCCAGCTTCTGCCTCAAGTCTATGGAGCCGTGATGGCCTCAATGGTCAACCTTACACGATTCGGGTTTGCCTCCTGTTCTACGTTGAATGGGGGTGGGGGGAGAACAGCTTCTTGTGGTTTGCTTTCAGGCGCCTTCTCTCCTCCCCTGGATTGGTCGATCGCCGCCCTCGGTTCTTCGTCAGGCGCCTTTACCTGAGCCTCCTGCGCTACGAACGTCCTCTGCGTTCGATCATCCTTTTTCACAAAGTCGCTCAGCATGCCCCTGTCTACCAGCCCCTGTATTTCGGACTTCAACTGATAGCAATCTGCGGTGTGATGTCCCCGCTCCCTATGGAACTCGCAATACCTGTCGAGATTCTGTTCATTCGGGCGTCCCCTCATGGGGCCAGGCCATCTCAGGTGGTATCCCTTGTCCTTCACATACTGCAACACGTTTTTCAGCATGTCGTTTAGCTCGGTGAAATTCCCCGCATTCTTCGGAACGGGCCTTTGGTTCTCCACCCTACGCCCTGGGAACGGTGCGCTGGGTGCCATCATCGGCGCACGGGGCGCCTGCGGTCTGTACCCTTCTCCTTCTTCAATTTTGTTCTTGCGCCTGTCAAACCTTCTAGCTGCAAGCGTCTCCTCCAGCATAATGACCTTCTGCACCCTCCTATCAAGGTCCTCAGTGGACGTTACGTCTCTTTTGGAAAGCGCCCGACACAACTCTTCACTAGTCGTGCACTCATCCAGGCAGCATCCTAAGACTTGCGGCTTGACGTCCTTCACCGCCATGGCTACCGACATCCATCGTTCGTAAAAATCACGAAGTGGCTCGTTTTCCCTCTGATGGACCTTGAACAAGGCGCTGATCGTGAGGGTCCTGCGCTTCCGACTAGCGAACTTTGACAGAAACAAGGAGGCAAAGTGCTCGAAGCAGTCGATCCGTCCTTCCTCCAGCTGGTGGTACCAGTCCAACACCACCCCTGTGAACGTGGAAGGGAACGCACGACACATCGTGGCGTCCGAACTGCTGTAAAGCTGCATTTTCGTGAAGTAATTGTTCAGGTGGTCTTCTGGGTCAGTTGTACCGTCGTAGCTTGGTAGCGCTGGTATGACGGAGCTCGGCGCCTCGGCGAGGACGCTCCTGGCCAGGGGCTGTCGAACTCCCCAGCCTCTCCCTGCACGCCTCTGTGCCCATCCGTTGTAGTCGTCATAATCCGATTCCAAGTGTCGGGTCAAGTGCCCCATCTCCTCTGTGCGCTTCCCGAGGCTGGACGCTCCGTCTCCTTCTTCGTCCCGCTCCTTTCTCTTCGACCCAGGCGTGTGTGGGTCGCCTCCGCTCCTCTTAAGCGCCTCAACCTCCTTCTTCAAAATTTCGAGCGCGTGATCTTGGCTCTCGATAATCTGAAGCAATTCCTCTTTGGTGAGCGCGGCGCCTTCTGCTTGCACGCTCTTGTCAACCCTCGGGCTCCCTTTCCCACCATGCTCTTCTGCCTCCTTCGTCACCTCCGTCCCCTGTTCATGAGGCTCAGCCCCTCCGTCCTTTTCTCCTAATCCCGCAGTCTCCATGCGCCCCGATGGTTATATCCCCTATCTGGCGCGCCAATTGTTTATGCCGAGTAACCTCCCTCACGCGCTTCACGCCCCGGACGCCCTCGTTCCTCTTACGGCCTTCCTTCCTGCACTCACACAGGCGCCTTGCGGACCAGGATGGTCCGTTAGCACTCCAACGCTCAAGTGAGAACCTACTTTTTAGAGAGAGAAGTGGTAGAACGATTCTAGTAAGAGAAGCAAAAACTGAGTAAATGAGGTTTACCTACTCGACTATTTATACCCGGGGGCGAGATCGACCGGTACACGTCGCTCTCGCCCTGTGTCAGACCCGTCATAAATGCACCATGCACCCCTAGCTTATGCGCCTCGACCATCTGACACGTCGGTCAGAGATCGAGGGCGCATGACATCATCTGCCCAGCTTTTCGTACACTTCCGACCGTTGTTCTCTTTTGTCTCACACGCCCTTCGCCAGGGACCTGGTCCCACCTGTCCCTCATGCTGTCTTCGGCCGCCCAGCCCCAAGTCTGGACGCCCTTCAGCCCAATGCTCCTGCCCTCATGGGCTTTCCCTGTCCCCTTGGTTGGGCCCGTGCCCCCGGTCCATCATGATCCATCTTGGGCTTTTCCTTTCTGGGCTGGCCCATGCTCGTTCCCCCAACATGTACTTTGCTGGTGATACTAAAATAGGATGTTTGGTAGGTAGGTCTTGCCGGTGATTAACTGCCTAATGCATTTTAAATCCTCCAATTTAGTGTTTTAGTTGTCCTAAATCAGGATTCAGTTCTTCATATGTTATCCTATAGAGTACAGTGGCCACATCAGTTATTAGCCTTAGTTTTGGTTAATGATACTAAAAATAGGGCTTCTTGTGTAGTAGGGGTTGTCATTAGGTGGTGGACTAGAATGAGTTTCCATCTCAAACTGACACTCTTGCTTTGTAAATAATTGGTATTATTGTGACTCGATACTCATCCACATTTGTAATTTGTTTTGTGTTACTGTCGATCGTCGGCAACAACCCTAATATCATCGATAAGTTTGGGTTGTCGAACAGGTTAAACTCTGTCAAATCTATTGACACAAAATTTTCATAATAAATTTATGCACCTTATACCAATTTGGCTATGGACAACCTTAGCAAGAATGATACTTTTCATTTTGATTTATCGATGCTTTCAATACACCGGCAAAAAATAAATAGCTAGAACTAAGAGTGGGCAATTGCGTGGTTAATCCGCGATTTGATATCGATTCACCTACAAATAAGTGATTGATGTGCGTGGATTGTGGATTGATGAATCTCCTACCTGCATTTGTTCGGGTGGGTAGTGGGTGGATTGCAGGTCATCCGAATGATCCGCGCCATATTTTTACAGGTTAATATTGTTTCTTATTTATGTTGTCGAATTGTGATGATCATATTTTTAAACAACATTCCACTACCATCAACTTCTAAATGTGAAGAATAAATCATATTTTTGGACTACTATTATTGGTTACTATATATGTTGTGCAATGTCCATTAGATATTGGAATGCAAATTACATTCTATTAATTGTATCGAAGTCGCAAAATGCATAAGTTTTCTCTAATAATTGGTAGATAGAGTAGTAAATTTTTTATTCAAATGCTATGCATATCCCTGTGAGACTAAGTGAAAAGTGTCTAAATTAATACACAAACTAAATTGCGAGAAACTTATTATAAATGTTAGTCAACCCAACTGCACCTATTTGTCACCCACACAATCCAACCCGAAGAAGAATGTAGGTGTATAGCGAGTCACAATTATATCAATTCGCTAGTAATTAAACAGGTGGATCAATCTAAAACCAAAACTCACCGACATGCCAATTACCTAGGGCTGAAAATTTGCATGTCCAGTCCCTGTCCCTGTCTGACCCGTCCCTGAAGGGTCAAGATGTATAACTGTCCCGTCCCTGTCTCTTTCTTGACCCTGTCTGGCCCTCAAGGGTTGGGACGGGACGGGACGGGCCGGGTCAGTGGGTCGACCCTAATCAACACACTACTTTTTTAAAAATTATGTTTTGGTACCCAAAATTATTTTTTCTTACAATTTAGTACCTAAATTTTATTTTTTTACAAATAAGTTCATAAATTTTGATGGTAAAATTACGTTTTGGTACCCAAATTTTTTTATTTATACAAATTAGTACCTAAACTTTTAAAACTTTACAAAAAGGTCCAATGAAGTATGAGATATTTGTTTTTGCTAAGGGTCACAAGGTCAAAACGTGACCCGTCTCTAAGTTGTCCCGACCCGTCCCGTCCCGACCCTTACACTATCAACAAATGACCCGTCCCTAATCTGTCCTTATAGATAAACTGACCAGTCCCGACCCTTAGGGACGGGACGTGTCAGGACGGGTCAGTGGGTCTTCCGGGACAAGCTTTCACCCCTACAATTACCCACCCCTAACTAGAACCACAGTATAATACCATGGAAAATAAATACACTGATCATTAACCCATCGCTTTCGTTGTTTAAAACAAATCCGGAAGCTCTAAATATTGCACGTACGTATTCATGTAACCAGAAGTGGTTTGTTTGTACATTAATTCTACATAATCCCCTTCGCTTTGTCGACACCACAGCTAGCAAGATGTGCGTAATAGTACCTTGGAAAGTGAAGGTAGCTTAGCTATCCTCCGTCCTACAATAAGTCATCACACGCGTTGGCGGCGACTTCTATTTACGGCCGCCGGCCGAGAGAGTCTGACCCGCGCCGTAAAAGTGGTGGGTGGTAGGTTCTTTGGTTTGTGCTTGCTTTTTGACCGGATCGGCCCGACTTTTACGGAATGGTGTGTTTGGTTTTCTTCACTACACACTTAACCCCAAATATATACTCCTCCTCCCCTCTTAATTATCTTCTTATTGGCTAATATTGCACACCTATCACCACCTCGGAAGCTGATCGAAATATCACGTAATTAACAAATGAGATCGTCAGGATTAGAACATAATATCTCTCAATAACAAGAGATTCTAATAACATATGAAAATCAATTGATCTCAATAACTCAAACGACTGAAAAATGTTTAAGTCTTTTACCGCACAATAACATCACATAGTTCATTAGAAACAGCAAGAACAGAAGCACATGAGTAATTACCGTATCATTGTAGTTGTTTTCTAGGGTTTTTTCCACAATGAATAATATTATGTCAACATTTTCATAAAGTACATGAGATAAACATGAGGTGAAGTGAGGTGAGGATGAGCATGTGGCACGATGGATGGATCCAATGCACGTCGATCTGAGTACTCTAATAATTCAAACTGCATATGCTCAGTTTCCGAATTCACTATTAGTATTAACCCACGTTTATAAAATTATACCGTCCACGAGTTTGGACACATATAATACGAGGCCATGCATGTTCGAAATGTACGTACAAGGTTTAGTGAACCACACACGTGTATATATCTATTTACGCTTACGCATGCATGGCTTTCTTGCCATGTAAGGTAGACCACACATACCAATTTTTCTAAACCAAAAAAATAAGACAAAACGGATTAATAGTATATATTTTGCCTTTTTCATATGCATTTCTTCACAAGCATGTTCCACTATACGTCGAACAAGCATCTATACTATTTCTATATATATATTGTACTGTTAATTGTTTCATCCAGTCCTCGTTATTCGTTAACCTCGATCAAACTCAATACAGGTAGTGACCGACAGGGATGATGGGTTTTTGTTTTTATTGTTATTTGCTTGAATTAGGAGTAGTTGGATGGAAAACCAAGCAAGGGACATATTTGATCCATCAATAACTAAGATAATTAGATGTAATTATAATCAAAGATTGTAAAAAAATGTATGGGAGGTTGTAGTCGATGATTTAGTCAATATTATCATATTTTATATTAAACTCATAGTTTAAACCCGATTCAACCATTTCATTCCGGTAAAATCTTATACTGATTTAGATTCCGGTGGACAATTTTTCCAGGTTAGAACAATGGTGCATTACGGACGGTTGTGCAACTAATGCTCAGTTGCAAGAGAAATTTTACAATGCTATATAGTATTGGTGCTATAGGATTTTGCCTTTATGGTACAACTTAAAATTGTACATTTATGTTATGGTACAACTTTAGATTGTACCTATACTTTTTGTACAAATTCTTTTATGGTACAACTTGAATTTGTACCTTTATGTGATGGTACAACTTCAAGTTGTAAAGTTGTACCATAACATAATGGTACAAATTGCTTTATGGTACAACCTAAACTTATACATTTAATGTTATGGTACAACTTTAAGTTGTACATTAAAGCACCAATACTAGAAGGGCTCCAGTTGCAACTTTGTTTATCATTGACTGTTTTTGTCATGATCACTTTTTCTTCCTCTATTTCACCCAATATAGTGGAGTTGCATGTCGACGGATTGTTTTCAATATTAGACCAAGACCCTAATTAGCTTTGATTAATCCATCAACGATTCATCGTGTATAAACCGCAATTATTTACTTGCTTATCCACACTGCGTACGTAAGTGTAATCAGGATCGATCTTTTCAAACTTCAAACCATTAGTAACGAATGAAAAATCAAGCTCTTAAAAATCGCCAAATTATTGCTCTCGTGGAAATCTAGAGTATGCAACTTTGTTGGAGGGACCTTTAGAATTATTATTATTATTATTATTATTATTATTATTATTATTATAGTAATGTCACGCATATACCACGTGTCGTGTGTATGGCGGCAGTTAGTGTTATAGTAAGTAATTAATCAATGAATTAGGTCAACTAACTCGTCCAGTATAGACACTGATCATCATTACGGGGCGTATTCATACTTGAGACCATACTTCATTAATTATTATAATATAAATAGCGCCTATTTGGTTTAAGGGGTTCAGTGGGGAGTGGGCGGGTCTACCATAAGTAGACTGCAGACCACACGGATCGCCGTCAATATATGCCAAGTCTTGATCTCTACGGGGATCGCCGTCCACATACATGCTGGATGTTGATCTCGGCCGTTGAATTCTCTCCTCCCCGCGTCGATTCATCTTCTATCCATCCCCGCATTTCTCTGATCTCCCACGGCGATCGGCTGGCGGCTATCCAAGTCGTATAGAACCTTGGTGGTCTTCCCTCCACAATCTTGGCTAATCCCTCACAAAATCTCTGTTGTTTCCCTGGCGATTGAACGAATAATAGGCAAACAACGCATGCATGCATCCATCTTCTTCCTTCCAGCAGGCAATATCGATATCCACTTTTTCCCCGCTCCTTCCTTCTCCGCGTTGTTTCCCGTCCATCCTCCCTGTTTTCTCCCCGATTACCTGTAGTGCTCGACATTTTTTTCCCCGTCGTCGCTCTACCTGGATGCTAGCCAACTCTCAGTCTCGCTTTCCCATTTTTCCCCTTGCAAAAACCCTCACCAATGGACTGTAATTTTCGGAAGCTGCTTGACGACTACACAGAAAAGGGAAAAAGGAAGCAATTGAAAATCCCAGTGGAGCATCAGTCCCTTTTTCCAATTTGCATGAGCTACACGTTGCATAGTGGGGATGCCACCTGGCCTCCATTAGCTTTGAAATAGCTACTTCTTCTCCCACTAATTTTAGAATACATGGTTTGGTTAATTGCGACAAACAAATTGCATGGATAAATATGCTCTCTCCTCCACCAAAATGAGAGAAGCTAAGCCTAATCTGTTCCGCCCAATTAAACTACATGGATAATATGATCAGTAAGGCTCGATTTTAATACTTTTTTAGGCTTTCAATAATCAAGGTTGGTTCATTTGACAATCACATTATATAAAATATATAGGTTTTATACTAGCATAGAGTCTATGATAATTCGTACAATTGTCAATTTATGTCTTTTCTATCTAACTAGCAAGAAACTATTTGAAATTAAAGTATAATGAAATTTAGAACTTAACATGATATATGAGATGTTTCTGCAAGTTAACTCTATAATGCTTTGTCGTAGAATATCAACAGTTTGTTCAAACAAGATTATATTGGATCATTTGTAACTAGCTGTGTCATTATATATGTAGGTTTCTTATGCAATTCTCTTACATTCACTGTATTTTCAGTTGTTTGTCTCTTATTTCATTTTACTACTTGGTACTAGCGATATTTTTAATGCTTCCATTGCACAGCTAACACTTTCTTGACCTTCCAAGAATCTTATTAGAAATTTTGAATAATTCATAGCATATTGAGTATGATGTTTTCTTTGAATTAGAAATTTAGCATGTTGTGAACTTGATTACAAACAATTTTATTTGTATACTGATCAATGCTTTGGTCACATACATGTGTTTTTTGATAAACATCACAGTTACATGTTCAATGAGATCAATCAAAACAGCTTTTGCTTTTTGTAATCCTTGCTTTTGAGTGAGTTGCAAATATTATTCCAGCTTCCTAAGTCACGACAACACTTTTTAAGCATGAATTGTGCCTTCAGTTATTTCACTTCAAGGTGCCCTGTAACTTTAGTATCGATTTGAGTATTTACAATAATTTAACTGTTAATGCTTCAGTTTATATTCCTCCAACGTTCGGTCTTCTTAATTTAACTTTCTATTAATTATTTTTCTATTATGTCATTGCTTTGTGATGTCGTTTTTGCCATTATTAAGACAAAGTAGTTGATTATTCAACAAATTATCCAGTTGGATTTGATTTTTTATAAATTCAAATCTTTTTTGCCACCTCCTTAAATAGACAAAGTTAATAACTTTTTATTGATTTAGAAGCTAAGACTCTAATTCCATTTGCATGAATCATCTCTCTTTTGGTTTTCCGACATAATACCCACAATAGATAAATAAAGTATCAAACAGGAGTTACAATGGAAAAAAAGAAGGAAGTAGTTATGGACTTATGGTAGTCGAGTGACACTTGCTTCTTGCTTCTGCATTTACCTAATCCTCTCCAATTGTAAAAGGAGGTCATATGATTTTGTGGATAATGGAAGGAAAATCATTGAATCCATTAGTTACATGCTGCTAATCGAATTCGAGTGTAATCTAATGGGATATTATGTACTTTCGTGGATAAAATGAAAGGTAAGCCACGAGATGTTGAGGGGGATTTTGGAGTTAAAAAGCAAAATAGTTGGATTGACAATACACAATAAGGAAGGCCAAGATCACTTTAGAATATGTGAGAATTCCTATAACGCTTTTGAGGTGTCTTGGAGTTTTTTAGTTGGTTTTATAACGTGTAAAATACAATTAATGTAGTCAAAATCACGCTTTAAAATCTAATAAAATCACGGTTTTACTCTTCTAGCTCACTAAAAAGCTTATACGTAGAATCATACTTTTCACTCACAATTGTAGTCAAAATCTATGCTTTAAAGCTTATACTTTTACGCTTCTAGGTCACCAAAAACGCTTCTACATAGAATCGAAATTTTGACTACAATGAATACAAAATCGCAATGTAAGTATTTACGAAAAAGAATTAACAAAACATTTGATAATTCAATGTAGTAAAAAACATGTTTTGACTAACACCATGATATCCATTTCTACTAACATCATAATATCCATTGTAGTGTGTGGTTAAACTAAAAATAAGTGCATGTTCAGATATGAAAGGGTACCCGCCGCGGAGCACGGGCCATCTATCTAGTTAATTAATAATTATCCATGCAGTTTGATTGCGGAGCCTCGTGTTGATTTCATACTCTAATTTAGGGCTGAAAATTACTTGACCCGCTTCAGACCCTGTCCTGTGTTTCACCCGTACTTGAAGGGTTAAGATGTATAACTGATTTGACCTACCTTTATTTCCTTCTTAGTCCTGTCTAACCTTCTAGGATCGGATCAGTGGGTCGATCCTTATCAACACACTGATTTTTTACAAATTATGTTTAGGTACTCAAAATTATTTTTCTTACAATTTAGTACCTATTTTCTTGCAAATAAGTTCTTCAATTTTGATGTTAAAATTACATTTTGGTACCCAAATTTTTTTTACAATTTAGTACCTGCACTTTTAAAATTCTAAAAATAGGTCAAATGTGTTGGTATGTGTAATTTCATATATAAGGGTCACCGGGTCAAAAAAATGACCCAAACCTAAACTGACTTGACTCTACCCGATCCTTACATGGTCAAAAGATTCCCTGACTCTAAATTGACCCTTAGATAAACTTATCGAACACAATCCTCAGCGTCGGGCGGGTCAGTGGGTTTTTAGAGTCAAGTTTACAACCCTACACTAATTATATATTTTTGTACGTACTTAGTTCCACGTCCAGGTGTTTTGACCTTAATTTGACTTAATAGTTTATACAATTCGAGATCCTCGAAAAAAAATACGCAAAAACGATGCATTTCCATTGATATCACTTTCAAGTGTTGGTTGGAAGCTAGTCAACGTCTTCCGTGGCGCCAATTTTGGTGCGATCATGGCTAACGAAAACAAACCTAAAATATATACGTGAACGTGACCACAAAAAGGGACTAGCTATCAATCCTAACTTTTACTACCAACTCCAAATGGGAAAACCTGAATTCCGAATTTCCACGTAGCACCACTTGTAAAGGGCTGAGAGTGCCTACGTGTCATTCCACTATTGCCAAACGCGGCTCTGGCTTCCAAAATTCTGGACCATTGAGAGCGAGGAGAGAGAGAACCCTACGCTTTCTCGGTCAGCTTGTTTATAGAGGATTAGAGCATCTCCAATGGTGCAAATGGAGGGAATTGCAAGCTGAGGTGGCAGCCATGTGCAATTGAAAAAGTGGATGGCATTGATGCAAGACCACTTTCAAGGGATGAAAATTTGCACACCATGAAAATCTGACATGCAATTGCAAGTGGGTCCTTTGTTTGTTTTTGTTTTTCTTTCTTCTTTTCCCAACCATTTGTGTGGTATTAAAATGTAAGTGGGACCCAGAAGTGCAATTGCATTGGAATGGCATTGATGTAGCTAGTATGAAATTGATGAGTGAAGTAATTGCTAGAGTTGCTTAGGTGGCAGTAGGGACCACACTTGAAAGTGAAGAATGATTGCATTGTTGGAGATGCTCTTAGTGTCTTGTGGACGGGCGGCTTGACCTGATTCTGTCTCAGCCACGTGTATGAAAAAGAAAGAGATAAATGGAAATACAGAGCAAGAAAGGGACAGCCAGCGATGACTTTTGTTGTTGGCAATATTTTTTACTACTCAGTTGGATCCAATTAGTCCGAGGCCTTTTGGGAAGTCACCCAAGAGTAAAATTGTGTGAACTTGATCTAAAGTGGATAATATCGTACTAATTGAGCTGTTCAATTATGACAAGTGGTATCAGAGTCTAGTTTGGTTTGGGACAGTGGACGTCAGTTTCGTGTAGTGGCGGACCCAGAAATTTTACATAGGGGTTTCCTCTTTTAAAAAATTAAAAATTAATAAAAATTAAATCATTCTTAAATAAGAAAATACTTGACTCGTACGAAGTTAAAAAAATCCCACGATGTGTTTTCATATTCGAAAATAATTGTAAAATATACTTGGTGTCTACACTGCTCAAATTATTGTCTATGTATATCCTACCAGACAATCATTCACGAATCGATCACAGATTCAATTCTTAAACTTGTTATTGATGTAACCCAAAGTTAAAAAGACTTTTTCAACACATAAAATAATCAATAAAAATTAAAGATAGCTTGAAATTAGTTTGATTGTTAGATTTTGAAAATAATTAGAGATAACAAATGTCATTTTACTATTACACTGTGTTTAAAATCGAACAACAAATGAGTTGTAACCTAATGAAAATTACGTTTATCAATAATAATAGTGTTCTAGGTGCGAATTACCCAAACTACCTATATTCTCATACACAATTAAAAAATGAGAGTAGGATAATCACTTTTTCAAATTTCAGGGGTGTCCCCCACTATCAATTATAATTTTTTTTATACGCAAATTATCACTAAGGGTTCGATAATCATTTTCCCAAAATTTAGGGGTGTCCCGGGACACCCCCAAACTTCCCTGGGTCCGCCCCTGGTTTCGTTGACCCTCATTCGGTGACCTCGAGAATTGAGATCCGCGTGTGGTTGGTTGGGTTAGCGGATCAAGGGAGGTCCGCGTCTGCTTCGGATCAAGATAATCTTTGAAGAGAGGACACGAAGTTCGTGATCCTTGTCTTGAGGAGATTATTGTTATGAAACAATATGCGTTTGGAAAAATCCTTGTACCGAGAAGCTCATCGATACAAGGTGTCTGACGGATCAAGATAATCGCTGAGGAGAGGACACAAAGTTCGTGATCCTTTTCTTGAGGGGATGATTGTTATGAGGGGAGGATTGTTATGAGACGATCCAAATACATAATCGGAAATACAAGGGAAGGAACCCTTGTATTGTTTTTCCTAAAAAAGAGGACCTTATAGCTAGGGTGAGAAGCGAGCTGAGCTGCCACAGATCGCTTCGATTGCTTGAAACCTATTGGCTAAAAGTGAAACATGAAGTATAATGTGAATATATTCTAAATGAAATAATAGTTGGAATCATGTAAGATATATTCGATATTAGAGTGAAAACATGAGAAAGACTAGAGATCCAGTCGGAGGATGCTTTTATTGGAACTATGTTTCTGTTTATTTTTGTTGTAACTTATATGCTCTTCTATATTCCCACAACCAACTCCAATTCTTTTACCTATTAACATTTTAGAAGATTTCACAAAACCTTTATCACTTAGTGTTTTACTTTTCGTAAATATTATAGCGGATGAATTAGTAGTTGTTGCTCTTGTTTATTTAGTACCTTCGGTGGTTCCTATATCTATCATGTTCCTTGGATTATCTACAAGCGGTAGTCAAGCTCTTATTCTTGCAACTTTAGCAGCGGCTTTATATAGATGAATCCATGGAAGGACATCATTGATGAATTTTCAAAAAATTATTTTTTTATGCTTTCATGTGCGATAAAGTTAGCTATTGGGAACCTAGTTCACCAACGGCATTTCTTTATCATAGTTGGTGGAGATAAATCCCGGAAAACGAAAAACTAATGAACATGAACCCCATCCATAGAAGTCAATCTGAGTGGTTCCCTTCCGGACGAAAAGTAGCATCTGCGGATGAAAGAGTGGACGAGCTTCCTGTCAATTACATCGTGTTGGCCGATAACTCGAAGGTATTCGCTCATTGATGGTAGTTTACTGATTGGATTTTGTGGAACAATCCCATCCTTTGAAGTACTTGTGGAGAATCCACACCAGTAAGAAATAGCTTTAGTTGGTGATGGAAGTGACCTATTACATAACTTTGCCCTTTTTCTTTTATAAGTGTCCGCCAAGTCCATTAGTACGAGGCCTTTTGGGGATGATACACAAGTTTAAAACCATACGTGCTTGTCCCAAAGTGGACAATATCGTACTAATGGAGCTATCGGCCGGTTTCGACAAGTAGTATCAGATCCTGGTTCAGTTCCGGGCAATGGACGTTAGTTTGGTGGGACCCTCATTTGGTGACCTCAGGATTTGAGATCTACATCTGTTTGGCTGATCAAAGAGAGTTTCGCGTTTGGTGGATCAAGGAGAGATCCACGTTTTCCTGGGTTGGTGGATCAAGGGAGGTTTGCGTCTAGGAAGCATATCAAAGAGAGTTCTACGTCTGGGGAAAATTCTTGTACCGAGAAGCCCATAGATACAAGGTGTCTGGCGGATCAAGATAATGGTTGAGGAGAGGACACGAAGTTCGTGTTCCTTGTATTGAGGGGGAGGATTGTTATGACACAATCCAAGTACCACATCGGAAACACAAGGGAAGGAACCCTTGTATATTAGTGTCCACCTAGCTCACTAGTACGAGGCCTTTTGGGGATGATACCAAAGAGTAAAACCATGCGGACTTGGCCAAAAGCGGACAATATCGTACTAATAGAGCTATCCGATTTTGACACATACTATGTACATCGACTAAATATTATTTACGTAGCTTTCATATGTATAGCATCAAAATTAGGGGTGAAAATTGATGTGGGTTGTGTTATCCGTCACATAATAGTTAAAGTGATATATTAAATGATAATGCAAGTCTAGAAATTATTGAATTGTCACGATAATTTTTCTCGTAACACTAATCACTACTTATCTGGCGAAGTCAAAAGATCAAAATAAGTGTATCCTTTTATATAAGGCAAAATTCATATGTATAGCCAAAACTATGACGTTTGTTACAATAATAGCCACTTTTGGAGAAATACCAATAATAGTCAGAATTTTGAATGTTTGATGACAAATATAGTCATTTCCGTTATATAATTTGACGGCATCAATGACACCGTTAGTTAAATTAACGGAATACTTACGTGGCTGCCAACTCACCCTCTCTTTTGTTTCCACCTCAGCCTTCAATGATAGTGGATGACAGGTCATATTAAAATTTTATTTTCTTAGCAAATCATTTTTTTTAAATTTATTCTCATCTTCTCTTTCCCTGACTTCATCTTCTCCAATTGAATCTCTTCCCATCTCCTTGTTCACTAGACTTCTCCCCCGATTCCCCCAGAATAATAACTACCAGCGAAGACTCACACCAGCTATGACCACACACACACACACTCAATCGGGAATAAAGAATTGGATGAAGCTATCAATTGGATATTAGGGATTTGATGTAACCCAGAACGGTGAAGATGAAATGTTGTCTGATGTTCGCCTCCCTGCCTCGCACCCAGCTGCCTCTGTTGCTGATGATGGATATTGAAACGAGGAAGATAGCGACGTTTTCTTCCGCATCCGCTAGTGAAACCGGATCCGTCGACCCCATGGCGGTGTCGAAAGCAGAAGAGGTGATTGATTCTCTTTCCCTGTCGTCTGGCGCTCGATTCTCCTTCGCTGCTATCTGACTGGGCCCTACATTTGAGGCATCGAGGAAGAATCACGACCTGGCAGCGTTGAGGGAGAGATGCGGCATGGAATCTCTAATCCCTCCTCCCGCAGCAGTTCGCGGCTTTCAATTACGCAAATCCCTAATTCCTCCTTCACCAGAAATCTCTAATATCTCATACCTCGCAGTAGTTCACCACTTTAGATTCCACCTAAAGGCTTCTCCATCTCTATGTTGTTGTCGGTGGCGAGACAACCGATGCGGGAGAAGAGGTTGACGGTGGCTAGTGGTTAAGAATGAGATGGCATATTCGACGATATGCCGATGGGAGTGAGAGAGGGAATCGCCACATTGATTAGGCTGCGAGACCTAGCAACCGATGACATAGGGAGAAGCACTAATGTAAGGTTACAAAACTGTGGTGGTGGTATCGACGACGGTGAACTTCTAGGAAGAAGTTTCTGGGAGCTTTATTGTTGAAGGTGAACAGGCGATGGTGGTATAGTATTGATGAAGGGAACAGGCGGTGGTGGTGGAGAGTTATTGTTTTTATTGTTCTTTTATTTTTTATTTGATTTGATTAAAATAAAAGGATATAATTTTGATTATTTTCCACTTAATATTATTTTTAATAAAATATGTCACGTCCACCGCTGTTGTTAGTCTAGTCAACACGTTAACTCACACCGTTAAATAATTGGACGAAAATGGCTATTTTTTGTATTTCGTCAAAAGTGGCTATATTTGGCTAAACAGTCAAAGTTTTGGCTACACAAGTGTATTTTACCTTTATATAATATGAATATATGAACAAATATACAAGTAATTGATTGACAAAAAAAAATCTATTAATACAAGTTTCCTTTTGTAGAAAATTATAAATCGAGAACACAAACACAAGGATTTTACGTGGTTTCCTCATTCAATTTGAACGAGACTAGTACACGGAGAACGTGAGTTCTCAGGTTTTCTTATTGATAATGATTTCTAGAGTTAGGGTTTGGCTGAAACAAACCCTTACACCAAATAGAGAGTCGTTCTCGTACAACAAGTAACTAGAGGACTATCACATTACATTACGACTCCTAATCTTACTAAAAGTGACAAACAAGTAAGAAACGAATCGTAATACTCCCCCTCAAGAGAAGCAGTGAATATCCAGCAGACCGAGCTTGACCAGGAGATGATGAAACTGATCGGAGCTCAATCCCTTGGTAAAGATATCAGCAAGCTGCTCAGAAGTAGCTATTTTGAGAGGAAGAACATCACGAGGCTGAGCGCTCTCCCGAACAAAGTAGCAATCCATCTCGACATGCTTAGTGCGCTCATTGAAAACCGGATTAGCTGCAATGTGGAGGGCAACCTGGTTTTCATAATATAAGGGAGTCGGACATGTATGATGAACATCGAGATCACAGAGCAACCAATGCAACCAAAGAACCTCATTTACAGTAGTAGCAATGACGCGATACTCAGCCTCGGTAGATGAGCGAGTCACAACAGACTGCTTCTTAGTCAGCCAAGAAATGTGAGAAGAACCCAGAGTAATGAAATACCCGATAGTGGGGCGACGAGTGGTGGGGAAACTAGACCAATTCGGCTCATCAACAAAAATGACTACGACGACAAATGCATGATAAGACTGAGATAGGCTACTTTAAGTGAGATAATCCTCCAAAGGATACTCGACTTCAACCGTATCAGCAAACCCGGGCAAGTTAATATCATAACTAGCCAGTCGTGTACGTAGAGGGCTACCGAGTGAGGTCACTACGACGGGGAGGAGCTGGTGGAGTATTATCAGGGGCAATAGTAGGAGGCGTAGCAAGGCGAGGTGAATGATCAGATGTTGCGGAAGATGAAGAAGAGGAAGGGCAGATCGTTGAGGGAGTGGAGGTACCACTTGTTCAGCTAATGAAGCATCAGGTGGTGAGGTGGACGTGGTGGAGTGAATGGGGGTGAAGGAGCTGGACACGTACCTGTACGTGGGCACCGGGCCGTGCCGGCCACGGGCTAGCACGACACAGCACGGTTAGAGCACGACACGAGCACGAATAATTTATGGGCCGTGTCAGGCCTAAACTTCATGAGCACGGGCATGACACGGTATATAAGTTGGCCGTGTCAGGCCTAATATTTTCGAGACTTTATTGAGTATACGAACTGACATGACACAAAAGTACTATCTATTTGATAGAAAATAAATATAAAAAGAATTATATGTTCAAATATTACAAATTACAAGTAGAAAAATAATTATTTGTTGTTGTTAGAAGTGTCATAAAGATATATACGTACTTACTACCATAAGTAAAATTGGACGAAGAATTAAACAAAGCCAAATCACACTCGCTATACTTCCAATTTTCTTTTCCCCCTTATTTGTTACTTTTCTCAAACATTATCGATTAATACTATCTTTCTCCGTCCAATTTTCACCTTTTTTATTCTCTCTTTTGTTTTCGTCCTTTTCATTAAACACGAATACGAGCATGGCACGAGCACGAATAGGCACGACACGTTTCGAACCGTGCCCGAGCCTGGGCCGGGCCTAGCAAAGTTAACAAATGGGCTTACATGGCACGACACGAAAACTGACAGGCCGTGCCAAGCACGACACGAAATAAATGGGACCGAAGCGTGCCCGTGCCGTGCCGGCCCAGCGCCCATGTACACACGTACCACTCAGAGAAGGAGACGAGGAGGTCACGTCCAGTGGAGGAGCGATGGAATCATCCACCCATGCAGGAGGAACAATGGGCAAGGACGAGGAACCATGATTATCATGAGCATAAAACAAACATCCAAAGTTGTGCATATGGTTAAGAGGGGTCCTTGCCAAACATAACCTGATAAGGAGAACGATTACCAATCGGAGTAAGAGGTAAACGATTGAGGAGATAAGTTGCAGTAAGAAAACACTTCGCCCGAAATTTCACAGGTAAGTTACCGTTCAATCGTAAAGCTCGAGCTGTCTCCAAGAGATGGTGATGTTTTTGAACAACTACGTCATTCTGCTGCCGTGTGTTAGTGCAAGAAGTTTGGAGAATGATGCCAGTCTGTTCATAATAGTCGTGCAACTCATTTGTTGCAAACTTTGGGCCATTATCCGCTAGACTACGACGCACCTGTTTATAAAACTGAGTGTTGACATGCGACAAAAATACAACGTCCAACTTCATACTTAAACTTCATTAAGAAAACCCAGCCTAAATGACGTCCAACTTCATACTTAAACTTCGTTAAGAAAACCCAGCCTACACGACAATAATCATCCACGATTATAAAAAATAACGAGCTCCAGCAAAAGGAATCTGTTAACCTCCCCAAATATCAACATGTATCAGCTCAAAACAATCTAGAGTAGTAATCGAGTTGGAAGGAAAAGAATCACGAGCCTATTTAGCTCGAAAACAAGAAGGGTAAATACAATTTAATATCCAAACCTTTCATTTTAAACAAAATAATAGCCAAACCTTTTCGAAAACAATCTAATATCCAAATCGTCAACTTTCCGTCCGTTTGACCGTTGGTTGACAGTTCAAAAAAGCTTTGTTTATGGGAAATTGTCACAATACAACTTTGTTTTCTTGTTTTGGCATTGCAGATGACTGAATATTTAGATATTCTATACCATCATGGTGGAGTCATGAACTTCTCGGGTTTGGAACCACGATATGTTGGTAGTTTTTCAGAGAAGATATCGATGGATATTGATGAAACGTCGTACTTCGAACTTTTTTGAAGTGTCAACTAACGGTCCAACGAACGGAAAGTTGACGATTTGGATATTAGATTGTTTTCGAAAAGGTTTGGCTATTATATTGTTTAAAATGAAAGATTTGGATATTAAATTGTATTTACCCAAACAAGAATGACAAGAATTCTTGTGCTGGATTATTGGACTAGAGATGAATTGTTGAAGAACGGATAACTTGGCCAAGGAAGGATGACTCAGACGAGCATGCCACAATGTAGAACTATCCACTACTTGACGAACAGAATGTGACACCAAATGCCGCTCATCAAGCAGTTGTAGATAATAGAGTCCATCAACATGCTTACCTATCCTAATCACCCTTTTGGAGGGTAAGTCCTGGACAACACATGATGCGATATCGATTAGCATGATATTTAATTTATGTGGTTCAAAAATGAAGATTCGAATACGAAGATATAAGAATCAATTGAGAGTATTTTTAATGGATAGGAGGATGATTGTAGCTATTGCTCGTTATGCCGCTCTCGTGATGGTGCATGAGAGGATTAATGCATGGAATAGGAAATTTTCATGTTCAAAATTGAAGAAGGATTTGTTTCTTCTTTTACAAATGAAGGCCACGTGAGTTGTTGAAGGAGGCTGATAATGTGGAGTTTAATTTGTTTAAATTAGTTGTTTTGGTTATTTTGGGTTTAATTATTAGTTTTAGTTCTTATTTAATTAGTATTTTGTTTTATACTTAGTTTGTGATTTGTTTTTCTATTCTTTTTAGGTTAGATTTATGTTTTGAGACCATTATAAATAGAGGGTGTAAGATCTACGAATTTGGTATACCCAGTAAGACTATTATTATTGAATTTCAGAAAGCTTTTGCTTGTTTCATTTTTGGATTTTTTTCTAAATATGAGAATTTTGGAGTGTTAGAGTCACTCTAATCAATTACTTATACACCCTAATTGTGGCGAGCTACCCATATCAATTGCCCTTAATTCAGAGTTAAGATTGTCCGATCGATTCTTATCGATTGCCCCTTTTCATGAATGAATTATGCCGATTGATTTCCATCCTATCTGGGTTACTATCTTTTGGTTCGAATTGCTTGAGTTGTGCGACTTTGATTGTATCAACACATAAGTCTTTTAAGAAAATCACAGCCACCAGAAGATCTGTCGTAAGATGGCTAACAGAAAGCAAATTGCAGTGGAAATCAAGAACATGCAGAACTCGCAGAAAAAGATCATTAGACAATTGAACAGACCCAATACGATTAACCGGTACCCCTGTGCCATTAGGGATACAAAATTATAAAGTCGATGGATTCCCTAGCTCATTGACCAACAAAGACTTGTGGTTAACAATGTGCTCATTACAACCCGAATCGATAACCCACAAAGAGTGAGGGGTAAGAGACGTACCAACCATATTCGAAACAGGATCCTGAGAGGTTCTGCGAGTTTTGCGTGTTCTTTATTTTCGCTGCAATTTGCTTTCTGTTAGCCGTCTTACGGCAGATCTTCTGGTGGCTTTGATTTTCTTAAAAGACTTATGGTCGATGGCAAATGCTATTTCATGTGCCGTAGCACACTGACTGCTCGAAACAATCGTACCGACGACGTGGAGTCTTACCATTGCTTCCCTAGGTGCGAGGAGGATACCCGTGCAATTTGTAGCATGTTTTCTTAAAGTGGTCAGTGCGCTAGCAGTGGGTGAACACCGGACGACCATCCGCGTCACGAGGGAAGCTATAATTACCACGCTCCTCCTGGCGAGAAACCAAGGAAGACGTCGCTCGTCGCTCGCTTGAAAGACAGCTGCCTAGACGCGGGGGCGAGGATTACTTGAAACATAGTATTGATGCTCGTCATTCATCACCAAGTGATAAGCTTCAGCCAAGCGAGGGATTGGTTTCGTAGCAAGAATCTGAGATTTGATGGTTCCAAAAGCATCGTTGAGGCCCATGAGAAAAGCATCATCGACTTCGTGCTGCTTGCGTTTGACATCAAAAGAACAATCACCACATGTACATTCTAAAGACAGCAACAGAATTGATTTCATCCGAGCTCTGAGTTTGGTGTAGAAATAAGCCAACGAGGCCTTCTCTTGCTGCAAAGGACTGATCGTATGCCTCAATTCATACATCTGAGAGGCGCTGTCGTGGCCAAAACGGGACTGAATATCGACCAAAATCTTGCGCGTGGTAGTTGCGAAGATCAAGCTGCTCCGAATATCTTTGGACTAGGTTGTTTTAAGCCAACCTTTCACCATGGCGTTCGCTTGCTTCCAAGCGATGTAATCCTCGCCACCAGCCTTAGGTGCAGAGACAGAACCATCGTTCTTGGTTAAGAGAGAGTCGGTGATATCCCCCCCAGCCACTGCCATAGTTCGTCTCTGTGAGCTCGCCTACGAAGAGCTGGCTAGGGCTGCAGACTGATGGATTGTAAAGGGAGACAACTGTTGTGTCACACCGCTGACACCAGCGTTGCTCTTGGCTGAACTAAGAAGATTCTCTTCACCCTTTTCACTCACATTAAGACTTGTTGTGAATCCGTTCACAAATCTGATACCATGTAGAAAACAATAAATTGAGAACACGAACACACGGATTTTACGTGGTTTCCCTGTTCAATATGAACAAGACTAGTCCACGGAGAACGTGAGTTCCCAGGTTTTCTTAATGATGATGATTTCCAGAGTTAGGGTTTGGTTGAAACAAAGCCTTACACTAAATAGAGAGTCGTCATCGTACAACATGCAACTAAAGGACTGGCAAATTACATTACGAATCCTAATCTTACTAAAAGTGACAAACAATTAAGAAAGGAATCGTAATACATTTTATGTAAATAACCAAGACATGGTTCTATCTTCGAAAATAATTGTAAAAATACCTATAAAACTTCTCGTCTTACGTAACGTCTAGCATTCAAATTCTATATATACATGTATGTGGGGTTCACAATTATTTTTCAAATTTTAAGTGTCTCATGATAGAGCCAAAGTAGGTTGGCTCTGCCACTGACTACCTGTTACGGTTTGGTGTGAGTTGGTTGTGGTTATTCGCAAAGATTAATTTTTGTGGGAGTAGAGCTATGGCCGCCACCCACGAATATATGATTCACAATTTAGACTATAGTGATTTACTGGTGTGTTGTTCGTGGATATATATTTTTGTATTTATTACTCAGTGTGGGTGGTTTCCCCTTTTTGAATTTGGTATTCGACAATTGTGTCAGAGAGAAGAAAGAAATGAATTTTCACTTTATAAAATGTAAATCAATCTCGCATGAAATAAGCTATATTTGTGTTCTGCAACAGGAAGAGTCTTGTTGTTTTATGTGGTTTGCTTTGTCGTGTTTGTGATTTGCATTATGTAGTTTTTGGTGTGCTTTTGAAAATTTTATGGTTTGCTTTGTTAGATTTCTGGTATGTTTTATCACATTTGTGATTTGTATTAGGAGGTTTCTAGTGTGCTTTAGAACTATGTATGGTTTGCTTTCGGAATGCAAACCACAAACACTTTTATTAGTGTCTTCTACATGTAGCTTCTGTAAATATGCAAGATAGATGATGCCATAAAGATGCAAATAAGTAGGAATGCAAGATCGAGCAAAGAACAGTTGGTGACTACATTTATTAGTGTAATCTGCAAATTACTTAAACCGATGTATGGGTTTTAGAAACTACTACACATCACAACATTATGGTACAAGACAACACCCCCACAAATTTACAAATCTATATTCTGGAATCTCTCCAAACATATAGAGCAATCTGGCTCAGAGTAGTCCAATTCTCTTGCTGCTTCCGTGAACCTCTGTTGTGGGAACTCAGGCAGAGGCCTTATCTCTGCTAAGGGTATGCCCTCAACCTCAATAGCTGATGCTTGCCCACTGCTGTCCGTGTGGCTCTTGCTGATGGCTGCAGCAAAAACGGCGTAATAGCCAGTAGAATCACCCAATGGTGACGGTCGGAGTAATCCCGCCAAAGACAGTGATCAGTATCGCCTCCTACTGGGATACTCTCGATATTTCGTCCCCGTTTGTTCCTATTGTTGCATTTGCATCTCCGTTCGACATGCCAGGAAGGGGCATAGCATAATTGAAAGAAGAAGAAGAGGGACTTAGAGCAGAGTGAATCGAGGCAGAGGGGTGATTGCAAATGATGTCGGCAGGACTGGAGCTCTGACGCGGAAGCTCTTCCCAATATATCGCGAAACGATGCGAGGTGGGTTGCCAGATCTGCGCCAAGTCTAGACGAAAAGAAAAGTGAGGGGGAGGAGAAAAGTTGGGCGGAGGCGGAGGAGAATCCCAGATCGGGGAAGGGACGATCGCAGCATCGGAAATTCGAGATGAATTAATTAGATTTTTTTTATTTTTTTTATGTTAAATTACCCTATTACCCTTAATGAATCCTGTTGTTACAGCAACAACAAAGGAGCTGTTGTTATACAATTCGCTCCTCAATTATACACTATAAGTACAGAGTGTTGTTGTGATTGAGGGAGGACCGAGAAAATATAATGACATTCTTTTCTACTTCTTATTTAACTTATGTTGTGTACTTTTGATATGGAACTGGATTTAAGAGGGATTTGGGGCTCTGTTTTCTGAGAAGGGAATAGAGTGGTTAAGAACAAGAGAAAGAGTGAACAGCAACGAGGAGAAGGGAAGAAGAGTTGGGAATGGCTTCTTTGAGGAAAAGTTGACCCTCCTTAACATTAGGAATGGCAATGGGGCAGGTCCGGGGCGGGTTTCTTGGTACCCAGACCCGCCCCGTGGCAGGTCGGGGCAGGTCGACCCAATGGGTATGCAATTTATATTAAAAACATTATAAATATTCGTTATTTTTATTATAAGACTAAGAAAACAAACAATATTATGACAATTTCAGTTAAATTATTGGAGAAATTGAGGTTTTTACTAATTTACAACTTTCTTATAGCTAAAATATGATGCAATAAAAGGAAAATACTAAGTAATTTGACTAAGATTACATGTAAATTAGACAAGAACGGGTCGAGAATGGGGCGGGTCAGGGCAGATCGGGTCGATGAGACTACCCATGCCCGCCCCGCCCCGCCTACAGGGCGGGTCGGACCCGCCCCGAAACAGGTCAAACAGGTCGGGTAACACGGGTCAGGTCGAAATTGCCATCCCTACTTAACATTAATGTGTTCCATTGATTAATCTTCTCGCTACCAATACATGTGAGCAGCTTTAGCTTATAAGATCAAGGTTCCACTCAATCCCATAGAGTATCACTCATTCGAAGGCCAAGGGGCTCGTTTGCTATGCGTATTTATGATGAATTTGCTCGAGATTGATGTCCATCATCAAAAGGGCTAGCTATCAAGAAATCTTCCAAGTGGGCTCTTTAACGTTTATGTCCTTTCTTTGTAGATTTTGCAACTTAATTTCCATGTTTCTTTCACTTTAAATGATTTACTAGGTGGCGATGCCGCACCTTGTCGTGGGGCGGAGATGGTATATGGGCATGCATGTATTATGTGACCCGTTATGGTGTTTGTTTGTATTATTAGTCTAAAATTAATTTTTTGTTAGCAGTTTTGTTAGTAATATTGACTTGGCAATATGATATTAACTGAGAAGAGATATATGGCGGTCAACATCCAATTTATTTATTTTTGAAATTTTTCGCTAATAAATGATATTCACCTAAACCCAAGGAGACCCATTGATTATGGATAGGGTATGGGTGACGTATATATGAGTTTGAAAGTTTGTAGATGGGTTTGGGTAGGGTACGAATATGTACTTACATAAACATAATCTAAATGTGTATGAGTTGGGTATGGATACCCATTTATTCGATGGTGTTTTAGTTACACATACAAAATTAGACATATTTGTAGAACTTCAAAAGTTTAGGCACCAAAATATCATACACAAAAATGTTAGATACTAAAATGTAATGTTCAACCAATATTTTGGGGACTTATGTGCCAAAAAAATAAATTTAGGTTATAAATCTAAAGATCTATTAAGTTTAGTTACCAAACTGTTATTTTTATATTTGAGGCTTAATTCATTTATGGTAATGTATTTAAGATGATAATAATTACTTTTTTTTATAGAAAAATGGAAACTATTACTTGATATATGTAGATACCTAGCGAAACATTTCATATATAATTGTCGAAATTCTAGCTCGGGTGAATAGAAAAACTTTAGTGAGAAGCAAAATGAATACAAACTGGAATACACTTGGCCAATCATCAGAATTTGGGATACCAAGGCTTTCATTTCTATATTTCTTTTCATTGAAATGTTTCTTGAATTTTTTCTCATTTCTGGCCAATGTCTGGAATGCTTTCTCAAATGGTTTTGCAGATTCCAACATAATATATGTAGAATCCCAGCATGTAGCTACATCCAACGAAACAAATTTCTTCGACATAATCTTTTCAAATTCAATGCAATATTTGAATTTTCTGCTCCTACTTGGTGTAGATTTAACCCACTTCACAGACTCTCTTACTCGCTCCACAGATATATCAGTTTCTTTAAGCCCATCCTTCACAACTAAATTAATAATGTGAGCTACAAACCTCATATGCAGATACTTTCCATCCAAAATATCCGATCCCCACTCTTTCAACTGTTGCCTCATATGGATAGCAACAACATCGATAACTCTAGCATTGTCCATTGTGATAAAAAACACCTTCCTAATGTCCCACTCCACCAAACAACTAGCCAACTATTTTCCAATTTCATTTCCAGAATGTTTTGTTACGTAGACAAAGTTGATAATTCTCTTATGCAACTTCCAATCTCTACCAATGAAATGAGCAGTAATGCACATGTAATTGATATTGGATAAAGAAGTCCAAGTATCAGTGGTGAGCAATACCATCCCTAAACACTTAGTCTTGAAATAGTCCTTCAACAAGTCTCTATTTTCAAAGAACACCTTGATAAAGTCTTCTCTAACACTCTGACGGTTAGGTAACACAAACATAGGGAAAACACTAGACATGAAAACGTTTGAAATCTTCATGTTCAACGTACCTAAATGGTAGTTAATCTATGATAATCATCTCAGCTAAAGCTCTCCTAGCATCAATCTGATCAAATTCCCAAGTGTGTACCTGGCCGCCAACTATCAGCTCACCCCTTGCTATCTTCGCCAAACAACGGTTTCAATGAGTCCGTAGTGTAGAAGTCCCATTAGTAGTAGTATCAACAAGAACATTATTGCAGTAATTGCATCGAGCTTTATCCACTCCATCCTTCTTAAAACGCTTGAATTCAGAAGTATGGCCAAACATCATATCTTTCTTTCCTTTTTCTTGAAGTTGCCTCCTCACCTTTTGTTTGGGCAGGAGGTACATTGGTGGTACCGCAAAACAAGAGAAGGATTGGAAGACGGTGCAGGAGGTATAGGAGGAATACCGATACTTCTAAGGTGGTGCTCTATACGTCTACGATGAGACGGTGATGGAGCCTCACTTTCCCTACCGAAATGAAAAAGTGACTTGAGTACTTAAGAACCTGTTGGAAGTGGCGAATGATAGGGGAGATTTTACTCTCTTCTTTGTGATAAGGAGCTAGAGCTACTGCTCTTTTCTTTCAATTTAATTCTACTGCCCATTTATTCCTTCCGATCTTCTTTAAATAGAGGAGCAATCCTAGAGATCAGGCTCAGAATATTAAGACCTTGATCTTCTACGGTTTGGAGAATCACTCAAGTTTATCTCCCTACACCTACGAAATCAAAATATCATATCTTAGCTAAATCAAAAACTGAATAACACGATGAGTTAAAGTCCCCTGCACAAATCCAGTTCCACACAAAGCAGCTAAAGCAGCAGATCATCGCTGCTTTTGAGAAGGAGACTACCACGTTTGGAGGAGGGGGACCTCAAGAGAGACGACTGATCCGCCGGCAGTCACCACAAGAGGACTGGGTATGCCTGAACACCGATGGTTCAGTCACACATTCTCCTTCTATCATGGCAGCTGGCGGGGCATCGTTAGGGGAGGCGATGGCCGCTTTATAAGAGCTTTTACAGCGAACCTGGGAGGGGGTTCTATAACCCGTGCAGAGCTGGCTGGGATTGTACAGGGACTGAAACTTACCTGGGAACTGGGGGCTAGGAAGGTAATTTTACAGACAGACTCACTTATAGCGAAGACCCTGATTGAGACGACTTCACATCAGCATCCACACTTTGTAGCCATTGGTGAGGTACAAAGTTGGCTTCAGTATCCATGGCAGGTTCAGATAGAGCATGTCTACAGGGAGGGAAACAACGTAGCTGTCCATACCATTGATATTCGCACGAGCCCTCTAGCTTACTGGCTGTACTTTGACAGGATTGGGTCCCCCCCCCCCCCCCCCCCCCGGCGGGGCTTTGTTAATGCATAAAGGTTGGGGCGCCCTTTAAGCGCTCCTTTTTCCGGGGAAAAAATGAATAACAAATCAAACAAACTTACAACTGGTTTTCCTATGCAAGCAGCAACTCCTACTCGTTTTGGGCCTTCCGTCTTCAGCCACGAAGAAGCTCGTCTAATCCCAATTGGCCTTCCACCTTCGATCCTCCCCCAGCTCGGGTTATAGGCCCATCAGAACCATAGAATGTCAATCAAGTACATGTAGTTATAGTATATGACCTCATCCATTCAATGACAGAAGCTAGTTTGCGCTACTACTGGACTTAATTAAGTACGTGGATTGTGCTTTCCCATGCAATTATAGTTAATCAAGTACATATAAATAAACATAGTCCCCGATGGTGATTTACAGTAAAAATTAACAAATAAACTTCATAAAAATCCTGAGGACTTCAACGGTTCCATTGCGGAGAGTGCGGCGCTGTTGAAAATTGAAATGAGAGTTTGGGGCTGCGCTAGGGTTTCTACTTAGTACTTGTTAGATTTCATTTGGCGCTCCGTTTCATTCTTCTAAGGCTCTAAGCAATTTCGGTTTCTCTATTACAATTCGGTTTCTCGGGTTTACCCGAAACCAAAACCACCAGCACCACTTTGGTTTCAACCCGAAATACAACCCCGATAAGTAAAAAAAAGGTTCGTTTTTCGGTTACCCGAAAAACCGAATCCGAACTGACAGGCCTAAATTTAATGAAATGAATGGGGAGAAAGGGACTGCAATACAAGTAGTTTTTTTTAATGGTGGGCTTTATTCATCAAACGATCATTACTACAATTGTTTCACTTCAGTACACCAGAGGGAACAAACAAAAAAGTAAAAAAAAAACAACAGAATGATCAAACAAAGAAACAGACTACTTAACTACCATTACAACAACTAAAAAAAACAGACATCACCCCTTAGCCGAGACAAACATCAGATTACATCATCTTAAACCAAAGAGGTTTCCCTTCTGTCGCAATTGCAAACACTATATCCCCTGCCAACTTGAACTCCACCTCTTGCGCCATTCTCCGAGCCAGGTCTTCGAGAGACGGAGCCCTGCTGTCGTACAACCGCTGACATCTCTCCCGCCATATTTCACTAATCAGCAAACACCAAACGATTCGCCCTGTCAAACACTTCCCAAACCTGCCAGTAGCAGCTAGAACTGCACTATTAAAACTCATCGTAAGGGGAAACTGCCATGGATAAAAAATTAGATTCCAAACCACCCTGACATAAGAACAAGAGAAATAGAGATGATCTTGAGACTCCGGTTCTGAGTGACAGAGAGGGCTACAATCATCAACATCCGAATTCCGTCGCTTGATCTTGTCCAGTGCCGTTATTCTGCCTTGCCGAATGAGCAAAGTTAACAGAGAATTTTTAGGGATCAGGGGACCTTTCCACACCAGATTAACCCATGGAACAATTGACTGTCTTGGTCTGAGGCAATTCCAGACTTTCTTTATGCTGAACCAAGCCATATTAGTGCCATCCCATTCTACTCCATCATCTGTACTAACTAGGTGTAGTCTAATAAGTGGCCAAATTTTAAGTATTTTGTTCTAGATCCAAGAGCCAAGTGTCTGAGTCTCCCAGATGTTAAGATTTCTAAGTCTATATTCCTTCAGCCACGCGATCCAAAGAGTCTCCTGATCTGCAAGAACAGCCCAAATGTGCCTAGCTAGACATGCTTGATTCCATGACCATAAGTCTTTAAACCCCAAACCACCTTCTCCTTTTGGTAAAGCTACATGTTTCCAAGCCACTTTAGCTTTCTTGTTCTGTTCCAGATTACCCCATAGAAATTTCGAACACAAACTCTCTACTTCTCGTATTACTTTATTGGGGAGTTGGATAATATTCATCCAGAAGTGAGTGATACTAGCTAAAACAGCTACTATTAGCTGAAGCTTGCCAGCATATGTCAAAAGCTTTGATTGCCATCCACAAATGCGACAAGTGATCCTTTCCACCAAGGCTTTACAGTCTGCCACTTTCAGTTTACCTGCATTCAGTGGAATTCCCAAGGACCTAACTGGAAGAGTACCTTCTTTGAAACCTAAGCTACTAGCCAACGTTGTCCTGGTTTCCTCCGTAACACAGCGTAGACACAGAAAAATTCGCTTTTAGAAGGATTACAGCGTAGACCAGATACAAGATAGAACTTGTCTAATATTTCAGCAACAATCCCCACTGCCTCCCCTGACCCTTTGGTGAAAATCAATAGGTCATCTGAGAAGCAGAGATGGGTAAGCTCAATTCTAAGGCATTGAGGATGATATGGTAGGACTTTTCTGGTGGCAGATCTATTGAGCATACAAGAGAGAACTTCCATGCTCATGGCAAACAAATAGGGAGACAAAGGGCAGCCTTACCTTAGACCCTTCTTTGCAGAAAAATTCCCAGTCAGACCACCATTAAGGCATACTGAAAAACTAGTTGATTCAAGACAACACTGCACCCACTTAACAAAATGTTCTGGTAACCCCATTGCTAACATGACAGAAACCAAAAAAACTCCAATCCACACTATCAAACGCCTTCATAATATCAATTTTTAAGGCACATCGAGGTGAAACATACCTCCTATTATACCATTTGAACATTTCATGAGCCAGGATGATATTATCAGTGATAAGCCTGCCCTTTATAAATGTTGTCTGGTTAGGACAAATAAGTAGCTGTAGAACTTCTTTCAACCGGTTGGCTAGGATCTTAGAAATGCATTTATAGAGGAAGTTGCAGCAGGAGATAGGTCTGAAAAACTTTATAGAGCTGGCATTTGGAATTTTAGGGATAAGAGTGAGAATAGTGTTGTTTACCTCTCTTCGAAGAGTGCCAGTAGAAAAAAATTCCATAATTGCCTTGATAGACTCTGAACCAACTAGATTCCGATTATCCTGGAAGAATTCAGCTGAGAACCCATCAGGTCCAGGAGCTTTGCCACGCTTCATCTCCTTAATCACTGAGGTGATTTCCTCAGCCGAGACAGCTGCACACAGAGAGGACTCGGGGGAAAGATGATGATAGAGTAGTCTCTTAAGAGTGTCCACTGCCACATGCTTCAAAGAGGGATTAGCCACTCCCAAAAGATTCTTGTAGAATTCCATGACCTCCTTACCTATTGCATCCATATCTTCTAATACTCGGCCATCTTCTGAGATTAATTTGGAGATAGTGCTTCTGGAATTCCTAGTTCTGACCATACTGTGGAAATAACTTGTATTTAAGTCACCACTATTAATCCTCATCTGCCTTGATTTTTGTTTTAGAAAGTGTTCTTCATCTTTTTTAAGGTCAAGAAGCTGGACCATACACCTCTGCTCAGCTTGGAAAGCTGAGGAGGCAGGGTGCTCCAACACTTCCTTTTGGGCCGACTCCAGTTCTACCTGTTCTTCCTTTACCCTTTCATGTCTGTCTGAGTATTGCTCCTTGTTTAGTTTCATGAGTCTCAGCTTGACTTCTCGAAACTTGTAATAGAGCTGTTGCATAGCAGATGCCCTGATGGTACAGTTCCACCCTTCTTCAACTAAGCTAGCATAAAAAGGGTGGTTTTTCTAGAAAATGAAATACTTGAAAGGCTTGGGGAAAGACTTCATCCTGGAATCCGTGCATACAAGAAGTCCATAATGGTCAGACTAGCCTGGAGAAATAGATAGGACAGAAGAACGTGGAACCTCAGCCAGCCATCATTTTTTTACTAACACTCTGTCCAGTCTCTTCGCTATGGGGTTGCCCTCTTGCTTGTTCGTCCATGTAAACCAAGGACCAACTACTTTGTGATCAATCAGCTGCATCTCTTCAATCCACCTTCCAAAATTCTGAGCACTCTCCCCCAATACAACAGGATTTGAGGATTCACTATTGTTGAGAATAACATTGAAGTCCCCCAGGACAATCCAAGGTTCTCTTCTGTCCATTTTTTGCTGAAGCTCCTGATACATTCTTACTCGCTGGTTAGAATCATTAGAAGCATAAACAAAGGTGATCTGTAGCTGTTTCATTCCCTGTAAAGTACCATTCACATAGAACTCATATCTGTCTTGTACTGCAAAAGGATAATCATCCCACCAAAGAACCCAAATTCGACCTACTCTTGCACTCGAATATGTCTCCTCATGTTTCCAACCTGGAAAAGAATCCTCCAAAATTTTCTGAACCTTTCCTGAATCAACTCTAGTTTCAAGTATGGCCACTAAATCAACCTTATAACGACGAATAACTAACTGCTGCAATACTATCATACTTCACAGGGTTATTAAAACCCCTCATATTCCATGTGAGAATATTCATTACTTACTTTTAGTTTTGGCCTTAGGAGGCCTACCAGGCTTCTTCCCTTTCTGTTGTCCCACAAACACTTTACAACTCGGGGAAATGATTAGGATCCTTAAGAGGTGAAACAGCTAGGGAACCTACCTCAAATTGCTCCAAAGAATCCAAGACTCCAAAAGCATTACTGGCCATATTTGAGTGACTAGTTCCTCCCATTACTACTTGAAATTCCGAATCAGAAGGTAAATTTTCGGCTTGCCATATTAGAAAAACTTGACCCCCCCCCCCAGCAAGAGAAATGATCAGATTGTCCACTGCTTGTTGAAGACATTCACCCTCAGCGATAGCAGACTGACTCGACTCTACTGTCACTCCAGGAATTGGCCAAGTGAAACCACTTCGTAAAGCGTAGTATAGCGGGTTTGGGTTTAATTATCAACCCGGGTCCTAGATTTGATGACTACTCAGTGAATTCTTGTTATCTAGCAATGAAACTTTAATGCAAGTCTAAACTAACAAACTAACAAAGCAAGTAAACGGTTGTATTCAGGTTAAGAGAGGTCACCTGGATATGGTTCCCCCTAGACTGCAGTTAAGCCGGATTGTAATTACCAAGTTCAGTTTCTATGAAAGTTATACTGCGGAAGATTCTTAAACAGCCTGAAGTCTCGACTAAAGGTCTTCAGACCCTCTCAATCTGAATCTCTAGCGGGCGACTAACCTCCACCGAAGTAAACAAATTGAGGCCCTAAGAACAAAACCTCCACTACCGGAGTAAATCCGGTACAGAATAGTGAGTTGGCTCCTCGACTAAAGTCACCAACTCCCTACCTTCAATCAAGGATGCTCTATCAACCTAGGCAGATATTCTCATTCTAGGTCAAAGCAGAAACAACAGGAATTTGATCAGGATTCAAGTCATTCAATCATTCAAACCTCAATCGAATATAATCAAATCATAGAATCAGTACTTGGGTTCATACAATCAAAGCCTAACATACAAATCTAGGGTTCTCCATACCCAGATGAATGGGAGAACTACTCCATAGAGAAAGAAGCAAAAGCAGAATCAGACGCGGAATTCATACTGTGAAGGATGGATTCCTGCTTCTGGATGACGATCGGCACTTCTGCAAGCTCAAGCTGGCCTCCAATGGTGTTGAAGATCAATCTAGGGCACTTGGAGACTCTTGTTCGTCGCTTTCTCTCTCTAGGAACTGATCTCTCTCTCTAAAACTCGAATCCCCCCAGACTTGTGGCTAAAAATCTGCTTAAAAGCATCAGTGGCCAAAGCACGGTCGAGGGCACGGCCGTGCTTTGCCTGAGCCTGCCCGTGTCTCAGCCAAGGTTAATTACACGGCCAGCAGTTGGGAGGAAACACGGCCGTGCTTCGCGTTGGATACGGCCGTGTAATGATTGAACACGGCCGTGCTTTGTCTCGGCCCTGCCCGTGTAATCAGCTCAGCTCTCGGCATAAAAAGCACGGCCATAGGAACACGGCCGTGTAATGCCTTAGGTGTGCCCGTGTTTTGGCCCCAGCTTGACGAAATGACCTCCGAATGCCCCGAAACTCGTGGTTAGCCTTCCCTTTGACGCCTGGGACCTGAAATATGACAAAATAGCACAACCCGGCGTAAAATAGGCCAAAACACACGACTATACCCCTCAAACGGATAAGAACTAGGGGCGCAAACATGTGCAATTACATCGTTATCAAATTCCCCCACACTTAACCGTTTGCTTGTCCTCAAGAAAACCAAACTCAAACCAATGCAACTCTCCAGACCTCTATAGCAACAAACAACCCAGATCGTAGGTAGAGGACTTCCTAGATCATTTAGCAACTTACGAGGTCAACCGACGCACAAGTCATCTCATAGCTTCTTCGGCGAGAGCACTAGTATCAAGTCGGCATCATGGCAAATAGTGAACAGAGGACAAATGAATTGTGGATGGAGAGATTCTCAAAAACAAAAGACCATGGACTCACATTTTTCAAGGTGCTCTATTTTCTGCTTAAAGATGGTTGGAACCCCTTTTTTTTCCTGATTTGCTTGTTTTCTGATATTTTTCTTTTCTTTTCTTTTTCAAGGGTCCCAACCTGCTCTTACCGGCCATGCCAGGAGCGGATGTCTCGAGCCTCGTGCGGGGGAAAGACATTTAAGGGGGCTGGAGGTAGTAGGTGGAAATGGGGAACGAATTCCCGTCTCCCCTTACACACTTTCGCCCTATTCGCACGGAGACGTTTATTTGGAAGCACATTTTCGAGCACCTGTTATTTTCAAAACATGACACAAGAGTCCATGACAGGTAGAAAATCCACAACATCACACAATTCAAGGGTCCTAAGATCACTAATTCACTCAATCAACCAACACAATATGAAGAAGAAATGAGATTTCTTAAATGCATCAACATCCTCCATAGTGCTACACTACCTCCCTAGGTTGCATATTACTATAAAGACTGTCAATTCAAAGCATACTGAGCAGGCAATTGCAAGGAAACACGTACTTGGAGCCCTCAAATTTAAAAATTTGGACAGTGGACTAGGCTCCAAGCACACAAACAGATCTAATGCAGTCAAAAGATAAACACCCCCCCACACTTAAGATCGACATTGCCCTCAATGGAGAAGAGGGAAGGATAAGGGGAACGATGTTACCGGTATGCATGGACTGTAGGAGACTGGAAGCGGGCCAATCGAGTGAAGCGGACTGGAGAGGGGACCAATCAAGACACGCACAGCGAGAGGAAACCAAAGAGCTCAACACAGTATGTTAGGTCCAATGGTCAGCCCAATAAAACATCATCCAAACCAAAAGAAAAACAAACCAAACCCAAACCGGGTTACAATCCGACTCAAAACACAATAAAGAAAATCAAACCGTGGTGGGGTTGCCTCCCCACAAGTGCTTCTTTACCGTTGTTTAGCTGGATGCCCATGGTGGATACTCAGGGCGGTGCAGGAACAGGTGCCTCCAAGAGCGGATCCACGTCGCTCTTGAGGTACAGCTTCAGGTTGTGGCCATGCACCCGACGGATGCGACCACTATCATCAGTCAGCTCGACCTACCCATCTGGCAAGATGCAGGCGAGTGAGTACCCGGACGGCCAGAGTGGTCGTGGTGCAGGAGGTGGGACCAGCTCATAGTGGTCTCCACTCTTCTTCCGTACAGGCTTAGCAACCTGCTGCTTCGGCCGCCACTCCTCCTTGAGCTTTTTGTTTGGAGGCGTGGCTGGATGGCGTGGCGGCGAAGGAATGATAGGAGGGTCCTGCAAAATAGGAGGTGCAGAAGGGTACACGACAGACTCGTGTACCTGATCAGAAATGGCATGCACAGGCGTGACAGCAATCATAGCACAGTGATCAAATTCAGTCACAGAAAAAGTAGCCTGTTCATCCCCAGTACGCAAGATCAACTTACCATCATGCACATCAATAAGTGCCTTGGCGGTGGCAAGAAATGGTCTACCCAGAATCAAAGGTACATCCACATCCTCATGTATATCAAGAATAATAAAATCAACAGGATATGTGAATGCACCAACACTAACAAGCAGATCCTCTATGATTCCCCTAGGATGCACGATAGAACGATCAGCTAACTGAATGCTCATCCTAGTAGGGCTAAGTTCACCTAGGTCTAGCTTTTTATACAACTTATATGGCATGACGTTTATGCTAGCGCCTAGGTCCGCCAAGGACTTTCCTACATGCATGCTGCCAATAGTAAGAGGGATAGTAAAACTCCCTGGATCCTTGCGCTTCTCGGGCAGCTTGTTCTGCAGGATAGCAGAACACTCCTCGCTCAGCAGCACGGTCGAGAGATCCCCAAGTTTCTTCTTGTTGGTGCATAGATCTTTCATGAACTTGGCATACTTGGGCATCTTCGACAGTGCCTCCACGAATGGTATGCTGATGTTGAGCTGCTTCAACATTGCCATGAACTTGGCAAACTCAGTCTCCAGCTTTTCCTTGTGTAGGCGAGTGGGGAAGGGAAGCTGGGGCACATGCTCCTTAACCACTGGTTGTGGCTTGGGAGCAGGGGCTTCCTTCTCCACCCGCACTGCTGCATCGTCTGCTGGAAGTGCTGAAGCAGGTAGTGGTTCCTCCTGTCTGGCCGGAACAGGATCAGCAGATATGGCCCTACCGCTCCTGGTAAAAATGGCATCAAGCTGCTGGAGCTGGTGAGGATCCCGAGGATTCGGGACAGTGGTGGCAGGCAGAGTCCCCGGTGCCCTGGTGGTGCTTTGGCGGGCCAATATGCCCACCTGGGTCTGCAGATCCTGCAAAATGGCACCCTGGTTCCTCTGACCTGCCTCCAGTGAGGCTACACTCTGGTCCAACCTCGTGATAGTCGCCTGAGTGCTCGTCATGAATGAAGCTAGAATGTTTTCCAGCTTCGTCATCCTGTCATCTGGGGCTGGAGCTGCTACTGGCTCGGCAAACTGGCGCTGGGGCTGCTGGAATGGCTGCCCCTGCCTAGGCTGGTAGGGCTGCTGCTGTGGGTCTGGCCCCTGGCGAGCCTGGAAGGGCTGCCTCTGCTGAAAACCACCTGCTGGTGCTGGGAAACCAGGTGGTTTAGTGGTGTTGCTGCTCCAGGCGAAGTTGGGATGCTAGCGCCACCCCTCATTATATGTGCTACTATATGGATCGAATCGATGCGCCTCGCATTGGCGATGAAGGCCAACTGCTCTTGGGGTGTGGTAGACTCCCTCATAGCCTGGCAGTCCTCCACTAGGTGATTGGAGCTCTCACACCACTGACACTGAGCAACTGGAGGTGTAGCCAAACCTCTGCCTGGAATAAGACTGTTGGGCTGCTTCAATGTCTGCACTAGCTCAGCTACCTGCTGCTCGAGCCCGGATCTGGTCTCCATGGCGTGCACACCACGGTCCCTGGAATGTCTGCCTCTGCTGCTCTGCCCCCAGGAATGATCTCTGGCTGCCAATGTATTAATCATCTAGTTCAGCTCGGGTGGAGTCTTAGTGAGAACATCCCCTCCTGGGCATAGAGACTCAATCACACTCTGGCTGTCTGGAGAGAGAGCACTGTAGAAATTCCCCACTGTGAATGCATCACTAAAACCATGGTGGGGACACTGCCAGAAATATCCCATGTACCGCTCCCATGCATCACGAAGTGACTCATCTGGCTCCTGGCGGAAGTGAGTGATCTCCCGCTGAATCTCTGTAGTCTTTGATGCCGGATAGTACCTGTGCACAAATTTGTCAGCCAGATCGTCCCAAGAGGTGATGGACAATGGGGGCTGGGTCTCCAACCACCTCTTAGCATTCCCCGCCAGAGAATGTGGGAAGAGATGAAGGCGGATCGCATCATCGGGAACACCGTTCTGCTTGAACCCGTTTGTTAGCTGCAGAAAACGGGACAGATGTACCCTGGCCTCCTCATCCTTCAAGCCATGAAACTGGATCGAGGATGTGATGAGCTGAATCCAGCATGGCTTGATCTCGAAGTTGTTTGCTGGGATCGGCGGGTAGAGGATGACCGGGCGGATGTCAGCAATCCGAGGAGTGTAGTAGTACTCCAAGGTGGGACCCGGCTGCGGTGGATGATGAACTCCATGATCCTGGGGTATGGGGTTGTTCCCCAGGACCTGATTCACCGGGGGAGCCTGCTGAGGATTCCCCTGGTGTTGATTGTACTCTCCGTCCATCCCGTGCTCTTCTTCAGAATCACTGCTCACGTGGCCGTCTATGCGCTCTTCCGTAGCCAGTCTAGCTCGCTGTTGTCTCCTGAGCTGGCGACAGGTGCGGTCAATCTCTGGATTCAACGGCAGTAAACCTCCCGACTGGCTACGGGTCATGCACTACCTGCACACTCTCAAGCAAGCAAACCCGTGAAGGCACAAGTGGGACAAAGCAAACAAAGCAAACAGAAAAAGGCTAAATTAACAGAAATCACTTTTCTTCAACAACCTAGCCATCCCCGGAAAACGGCGCCAAAAACTTGACTCGACTCTACTGTCACTCCAGGAATTGGCCAAGTGAAACCACTTCCTAAAGCGTAGTATAGCGGGTTTGGGTTTAATTATCAACCCGGGTCCTAGATTTGATGACTACTCAGTGAATTCTTGTTATCTAGCAATGAAACTTTAATGCAAGTCTAAACTAACAAACTAACAAAGCAAGTAAACGGTTGTATTCAGGTTAAGAGAGGTCACCTGGATATGGTTCCCCCTAGACTGCAGTTAAGCCGGATTGTAATTACCAAGTTCAGTTTCTATGAAAGTTATACTGCGGAAGATTCTTAAACAGCCTGAAGTCTCGACTAAAGGTCTTCAGACCCTCTCAATCTGAATCTCTAGCGGGCGACTAACCTCCACCGAAGTAAACAAATTGAGGCCCTAAGAACAAAACCTCCACTACCGGAGTAAATCCGGTACAGAATAGTGAGTTGGCTCCTCGACTAAAGTCACCAACTCCCTACCTTCAATCAAGGATGCTCTATCAACCTAGGCAGATATTCTCATTCTAGGTCAAAGCAGAAACAACAGGAATTTGATCAGGATTCAAGTCATTCAATCATTCAAACCTCAATCGAATATAATCAAATCATAGAATCAGTACTTGGGTTCATACAATCAAAGCCTAACATACAAATCTAGGGTTCTCCATACCCAGATGAATGGGAGAACTACTCCATAGAGAAAGAAGCAAAAGCAGAATCAGACGCGGAATTCATACTGTGAAGGATGGATTCCTGCTTCTGGATGACGATCGGCACTTCTGCAAGCTCAAGCTGGCCTCCAATGGTGTTGAAGATCAATCTAGGGCACTTGGAGACTCTTGTTCGTCGCTTTCTCTCTCTAGGAACTGATCACTCTCTCTAAAACTCGAATCCCCCCAGACTTGTGGCTGAAAATCTGCTTAAAAGCATCAGTGGCCAAAGCACGGTCGAGGGCATGGCCGTGCTTTGCCTGAGCCTGCCCGTGTCTCGGCCAAGGTTAATTACACGGCCAGCAGTTGGGAGGAAACACGGCCGTGCTTCTCGTTGGATACGGCCGTGTAATGATTGAACACGGCCGTGCTTTGTCTCGGCCCTGCCCGTGTAATCAGCTCAGCTCTCGGCATAAAAAGCACGGCCACAGGAACACGGCCGTGTAATTCCTTAGGTGTGCCCGTGTTTTGGCCCCAGCTTGACGAAATGACCTCCGAATGCCCCGAAACTCGTGGTTAGCCTTCCCTTTGACGCCTGGGACCTGAAATATGACAAAATAGCACAACCCGGCGTAAAATAGGCCAAAACACACGACTATACCCCTCAAACGGATAAGAACTAGGGGTGCAAACATGTGCAATTACATCGTTATCACAGACTTTCTTGACTCAACCTCTAAGACAGGGCCCGCCAGAGAGTTCCCAACTTCATCAAGGGATTCAACAACCTCAGTCTGCACTTCTTCAGCAACAGCCTCATCAACCTCAGCCTGCACTATGTCAGCAATGGCCTCACCAGTCTCAGCCTGCACAACATCAGCTTCCGTTTCTGGACATTTATGCCCAAATCTTGAGCATTTCGTACAGATCTCAGGCATATTACAATACTTAAGATGAACAAAATAGGAAGATCTTCTGTCTGGGACTAGCGTCAGGGATGCAGGAAATTGAGAATTCAGGCCAACCTCCACACGCACCTTTGGATATCCCAGCCTTCTACCCAGTCTACTAGCCTTATCACACCAGAGGGGTTTCCCTAGCATACTTGCAAGATGAGTAAGGATGTGCCCCGTTACATGCTCAAGAGGAAGGTCCAGAAATCATACCCACAGTGGAATGGTTTCTTACGGCTGCTCTGCTCGGATCCCTGGCTCCCATTTCTGCAAATAGCACATGTCATTGTGAATATGCCAAGGCCCACTCGTGAAAACCCAGTGAGTTGTCTCCTCCTTAGGGAATTGAAGCAGTAAGAGCGATTCACCCAAGCACGAAACCCTAATCGATCCATGTTTTCCCCACAGCCTATTCGCCCATGCTTGTACCTGCCCGATGTGAGGAGACGAAGCAAGAAATTTCCCTACTAGACAATTCTTCCACCTCGCTATTCCCTCTTCCTCAAGCTCCGTGGGAATCCTCAAACCGCCATCAACGATTTCAGGCTCGATATAGACGAAACGGTTTTCCTCCGCGATGCCAAACAGATCCGCCCATGAACGATCACTTGCCATGACGATGGAGAAGTGGATTTCAAGAAACAAGACGCGCGGCCGCAGCGGCGGATGCGTGCGACTCCGACGAATGCTAATGAATTTTACCGCTCACTCTCTCTCTAACTTCTCTCTCCCACTTCCTTAACAGTTTTTTTCCTATACAAGTAGTTATTGAGAGTTTCTTAACAGAATTGGAAATAGAATACGAAATTCCCCGAAGCACAGTTCAGGTTGGGCACATGATCTAGATCATATAAAAATAGCAACTACAAAGAGATGATGGTCATTATCCAAAGTCCCTCCCGAATTCATTACAAAAGTTAAATTACTGTTTATACCATTACACGCCTCGTATATTTGACACCTTAAAAAGTCGCAATATCCAATGCAGACCTTGTAATCATCCTTCACACACTGCACACCAAACGCAAAACAAATAACGCACGATCAAATAGAATATTCATTCATGCAGGATAACCGAAAGACCACATACACACACATGTATTGGGCGCAGGGCCGTGCTTGGGCCGGCACGGCATGGGCACGCTTCAAGCCCATTTATTTCATGTCGTCCCGTGAAAGCCCATTTGTTAACTTTGATAGGCCCGGCCCGGCCCCAAGCACGGTTGGAATCGTGCCGTGCCTATTCGTGCCCGTGCAGTGCTCGTATTCGTGTCTAATGAAAAGGAAGAAGATAAAAGCGAGAATAAAAAAAGGTGAAAATTGGATGAAGAAAGATAGCATTAACCAAGAATGTTTGAGAAAAGTAACAAATAAGGGGAAAAAGAAAATAGGAAGTATAGCGGGTGTGATTTAGCTTTGTTTAATTCTTCGTTCATTTTTACTTTTGGTAGTAATTACGTATATATCTTTATGGCACTTCTAACGACAACAAATAATTATTTTTCTACTTGTATTTTGTAATATTTGAACCTATAATTCTTTCTATATATATTTTCTATCAAATAAATGTTATTTTTGTGCCACGTCCGTTCTTATACTCAATAAAATCTCAAAAATATTAGGCCCAACACGGCCCACTTATATACCGTGTCGTGCCCGTGCCTATGAACAGGGGCGGAGCTAGGTAGGCTCTCAGGGGGGCCCCGGCCCCCAAGAATTTCAAAAGCTACGTGTAAACATTCCGAGCATTTTGAGATTTTCGTATAAACTTAAGAACCATTAAATACGTCACAGTGCACCAAACTAACACAGTAATACTTTGCAGTCCAGCGGATGCAGTGCTTACTTACTCTTTCTAGGTCTTACGTTCGAAAACTACTCTTAGCATATTTTAGTCTTTTAATTAAATACCCTATTAAATAGTTTATTTTTAAAAATGTCTGTAATTTGTGATATTAAACCGAGTTCTTAAGTATTTATTTAAAAATGTCTGTAATTTGTGATATTAAATCGATTTCTTAGGTATTTATTTTTAAATTATGAAATTAGAATGAGTTACATAATATTGACTTGAAATGCATTATTAATTTGTTAGTTTGTTTCTAATTTTATATTAAACATGTCATGGTATTAGTGTAGATCTTATTGTAAATGAAAATAAAATGTGTTACACACTTACACTACATTGAATTACATTTTAATTTGATTTTTTATTTTAATATATATTGAACCTATCATGTTAGAAATTTGAACTTTAGATCTTATTTGGAGTTATTTTTACTATCTTAAAAAAGTATAGTTATAATAATATAACAAATCTGTTTTTCTTGATTATTTTAATTAATTTTAACGTATTCTCGCGATTATAGAGTAAGAAATCCGGCCCCCCGACCGCCAAATCCTGGTTCCGCCCCTGCCTATGAAGTTTAAGTCCGGCACGGCCCACTTATATACCGTGCTCGTGCCGGACATGCCCATTTATTTCGTGCCCGTGCTTGTGCCGTGCTCTAACCGTGTCGTGCCGTGCTAGCCCGTGGATGGCCCGGCCCGGTGCCCACGTACACACATGATACACGATTATATTGCCTATGCAGCCACTGGGCATAGCCTGGATCGGTCAACGCGGGTTCCGGGGAGATAGCAACTGCACATACAGGAAAATAATTTTTGCTATTCATTCATGTATATACACAGTCGTACAGTTACATGATCACCATTATCAATAATTAATTAAGGGCGATGATGAATTGATAGGATCCAACAACTAAAGCAGAGTCATTAATTGATTAGAATCTGCAAACAATCAACCAATCCAATCAGACCGAAAGACCGAAAGAAGAAGAAGAAGAAGAAGAAGAAGAAGAAGAAGAAGAAGAAGAATGATGGGTTAGCGATGATTGGAAACAAAATCAAACGAACCTAGAGGACCGGCGCCGGTGAAGCCTGCGAGACAGGGGTTCGTCGACGTGGAGTTAATCCAGTGATCGATGATTGATCCCCAGCCGCCGGCGCCCAATACCCTTTCTGAAGGTACGACCGGCTGATAATCCCGTGTCCCAGCAATGAATAAGAGGATGCTGCCAGCCATTACCATCTGTTGTCACACGTACAGGTACAACCGATTCGCTTTCTCCTTCTCACTCGCGTACGTTCACCCACAACCGCCAGCAAGCTGCAATCCCTAACCCTGAAAGTAAACGCACTCGGGAGTCGGGAGATTGTCTTTCAGCAAACCATCTATTACACATATGTGAAATCAAACAATGAAGAAGCAAACCAGTTATTAATTCCGCACCGCCCGGAGAAAAACAAAAACAAAAAGCATAAAAATTTGTTCTCATAATCTCCACGCGAGCATGACATGGTGCTCTAAAAAGCTTCATCGCTCTAAAATGGCTCAAGATAGGTGCATAACCATGGGTTATGCACCAATCAATAATTAAATTTGGACCCTTCATTTAGAAAATTCATATCTAAGGATGGAGAATTAAAGATCATTTTTATTTTTCCTAACTTTCTTAATTGACTCATATCTTTTTCTTTTTTAACTCGGATTTTAATTTTTTTGGCACAGATGGAACGAGTTCATCGTGCTCTACAAAATGAGATCAATTTTCAATATTTTTTTAGAAAAAAAATGCTGGCCTCTCGGTACTAACTGCATACCATATGGTATTTTCTTCGTTTTTAATTCGTTTTTGAAAACGTTTGCACAGAAGGGACGAGTTCATCATGATCTATTGGATTCTAAAAATTTCTGGGTGAACAAATTACATGACCAAAAAATACCACACAATACCATACAATACCACCCTGGTACGAGGTGGTATCTTGTGGTACACAATGATAAAAGCCGTAAATGACAGTTAATATACTTCTACTATCATGTATTCAACCATCCTACAGTCTTGGTTTGTTCATACCATCATGGTATGCTTTTCAAATCATAGGTATGCTCTTATCTCAATACCAGTCAATACCATATGGTATAGACTGGTAAAAAATGGCTCAATTTTTTTTGTTCGAAAAATATATCAAAGTGGATATCATTTTGAAGAGCACAATTAATCTGATCTAACTGTGCAAAAAAAAATTAAATTTCGACTTAAAACGAGTGAGAAATTGTCCGTCAAAGATTAATGAGGGAAAAATTAAAGGCTTTCCGGGAGAGAGAGGTATGCTGATGTGGGCTGGTTACTCATGGTTACTCATGGGTACTTACCATAAGGTTACTCACCTGATCTATTCCCTCTAAAAAGTGCCGCTACCTCTAATAAGTGCGATGTCGCGGCTTATGATTGGTCCACGCGAGCATGATATGGCGCTGTTTTGTTTTCCCAATAAACCCAAACCCGATAGCCTGGAATATAACTCAAACCGATATTGGCCCAAATAACCAGCGGCGGATCCAGGACATAAGAGAGCACTGGGCCGTATTTGAATAGAATATTAGATACCATAAACAAAAATATATAATAATATAGTTTTCATTACAATGCCAATTGTACAAGAAGGTATTTTAATTTAGCAAATTCATCAATAATATAATCTCAATCCATACTGATAATATACTCTTTTTCAAAGAAAATAGCTAAGTAATCAACGAGAAATTTATCGCTCATTTTGTTGCACAAATCAATGTTCATGTTCCATTGCTGAAAATATTCTCTTCATGGTAGTTGTTGAAACGGCTAGGTCAACACTAGACAAATCAACCGACAAATCAATTTGTATTATGTGTCCATCCCTGTTTCCTCCAGGTTCTCTAATAATTTTGCAAGAGAAGAAACTTCATCCTCACACATTCTCCAAAGAATGCATCACATAGCCTTCAAAGTCTCGAGGCTAAACTCTTGAGCAAGTTCGTAAATATTTTCTTCATCAAAACACCAGAAAGAACGGTTAGAATCTAGTGCCCCACTCAATTGAGGCAATCTAAATGATGACTCAGCAAGTCTGTAAATATTTTCTTAATAAAAACAATGGAAAGAAAACGAGCTCGACGGGCTGGAGGAGAAATCCATTTTGGATATGCTAGTCTCCTCGTTCTTGTTTTGTTTTGGGGGGATTGGGAAATTTTTTGAATTTTGAACGGAAGGGTGTGCTTTAGTTTAGATTTTTTTTTTTAATGAAACTTTACACTTTTAGGTTTTCATGTCTTTTTTCAAATAAAATCATTGGGGATATAGAAAATTTAGTATAAATTTAGAGTAATGGTTTGGATATGTTCATCTGAACCATTTTTCTAGTTACACAAAATCCTATTATCAAATAAAACTAGACATAATTTTAAATAGCACTGGGCCAAATACCTAAATAGAAAATTTTATAAGCACTAAACTAACTCTGGATCCGGAGGAGGGCTGGGCCGGGGCCTGGGTTGGCCCAGCCCTGGATCCGCCATTGCAAATAACCACGGATTCTGTCTTTCCACTTCTCCTCCGTTTGGCGTTTTGCTTTTGGTTCAATAATTTAATTAAAAAATCACTCGAGTTTTAAATCACTTATTTTTCTTCTGGAATGGAACAACGATGAAGCAGAGACTGTCTTCCTTGATCTGGTGTCGTCTGACCAACTGTTCGGTGAACTTCGTCGCTGGTCCAATCTGGAGTATTTACCTAATGAATCCACTAAGAAGAGATATATGGTGGTCAATATCCAATTTAAACAAATTTGAAAATTTTGGCTAATAAATGATATTTACCTAAACCCAAGTAGACCCATTGATTATGGGTAGCGTATGAATGGCGTATATATGAGTTTGGATATAGTATGAATATTTACTTTCATAATCTAAATGTGTATGAGTTGGGTATGAATACTCATTTATTCAAGGGTGTTTTAATTACACATACAAAAATTGTACCTATTTGTAGAACTTCAAAAGTTTAGGTACTAAAATGTAATACAAAAAAATTTAGGTACTAAAATGGTTTGTTCCATCAATATTTGAGGACTTATTATGTTATAAATCTAAAGATCTATTAAGTTTAGTTAGCGAACTGTAATTTGCATAGTCGAGGCTTAATTTTTTTATGGTGATGTATTTAAGATGATAATTATTTACATTTTTGTATATAAAATAGGAAACTATTTACTTTATATGTATAATTGTTGAAAATTCCATTTATAAATTTTTTTTAAATTCTAGCCTGGGTGAAAAAGAAAGACTCTAGAAAGAAGCAAAAAGCATACAAACTGGAACTCGCTTAAAATTTCACGCCTTCAAATTCCATACTGAAAAATGACGACATTCTAATAAGTAATAACTATGTATATTTATTTTTAATTGCACTCGACATTGAGCTGAAAAAGATAGTGGTTCATTGTTAAATTATTAATTCTCTAAAGTGTTGATCAGTCATGTATGGACTCGTTTATACTTGTGATTAGAATACATAAAAATTGTATACTAATTAGGGTTAGACCAATAAGGCAGAGAAAGAAATAAAGAAAGGGTTATGGATGGTGAGTGAAAAATGAAACGAAAATGAAGTAGACGATGAAAAGGTTTTGAGCAATTCTTTTAGTGGGCCATCAATACAACAGTCAACCCTTTTCACCGTAGCAATTTATTGACACTTGCTTATGTAGATGTCGCATATTTTGTTACATGTAATTAGTAAAAGTTTGTTTAGTACCACGTATATGTACTAAATGAGTTTAAAAATTTGCTCTTACAATATTTTGGAGTCGTCTATCTTTTATTATTTATTTAATATTTCACGTCATGAACAAATATAAAATGGTCGAATATTCTCTTACAATTGAGTTATATAACATCTTGTGTTGTACAAACTAAATTTATACTTTTATGTTATGGTTGATTGAATTCATGGATTGGTTCAATAATTTAACATAAAAATTAAATTTAGGTTATCAAAATGTAAAATGTACATTATAGTAACTAAGTTGTAATTTAATTAACTTTGGGGAATTCTCATCCAATCAATTCTTTTCTCATAGGGATCAAATCATCATTATTACCAATGGACCAATCAGAGAGAGTTCTTAGGCAACAGTAACCTAACTTCAAATTTATATATATTAATTAAAAGTTTTATTTTGATATTGAGTTATTTTAGCTTAAGAAATTCTTCTTACTCCTTTTATTATACAATGTTATCAATTATTAAGTATGGTGTACTTAAAGGTAAAAGAAATGTTATGCTAATGTGGTCATAGTGAATTTTTTGAGTTAACCATTGTGTTTATTAATTAATAAGTATCCGCAAACCAAAATTGTGCTCCTAGTAAAATAGTTCATTAATTAAGTCATTCCGATTGACACGAACTTATGATGAACTAATGTAAGATATTTTTTTATGAATTGGTGTACTCTTTATATCATCAAAAAAGGAGTCAAAATTGTTGGCAACAACACTGCCAAACTAAGCATTACAAAAACAGAGTTCTAAACCACTGAACTCGCTATTTGCAAAACAAAGGAAACCTATACTTAGGACCAAGAGACAAAGCTAACAAGACCAGAAACTAGTCAAATTTTCTTCTCGGAACAAGACTGGAATATCCTGCTTAATACGTTCAATCATCTCCTGATGCTTTTTCTTGACACCTCCATGCTTCAGCAGACATCTTTCACGCCAGATAGTACTGACTATTGCCCTCCAAACTGCCCTAGCAACCTTATTACTCACCTGCTTTCCTTTGAACTGAACAGAAGCCCACTGCAATTCAGCATCCCAATCATCAGTCGGAATTCTGGGAAAAGCTTTGGCCGGTAACCCTGCAAACAATTCCTTAAACACACAACATTCACTAAACAGATGAGCTTTTGTCTCTAAAGGGCAAGAACAGAACACACAAGAAAGGGGCCTCTGCCTCCCCAGTTTGCAACCTTATCACTGGTTGTGATATAATTCTTGACTACAACCAAATTTATCCCTTGGGGGAGATAGACCTTTCCAGATTAAGGAGTACCAGGGAACAGGTGCTTCTTGCAGCCTGAAAGACTCCCAAACCAGTCTGATACTGTACTTCTTCATTACCTTACCATTCCACAGAACCTCACCATTCACCATAGACATCTGCTGGGAAATCTTATCCCTGCTTTTCAACAATTTTAACCAAATCCAAGAACCAGTTTTGGACTGAAATGTCCAAAAGTCATGGTTCTTAAGCCTGTATACCATTAGCCATGCCACCCACAGAGATCCCTCCTGCAAAAGGATTAACCAAATATGTCTAAACACGCAAGAGAAATTCCAGCTCACTAGATCTCTTATTCTCAATCCACCTTCCTTCTTAGGGAGTGCTAAATAATGACAGGCTGCAGCATCCCTTTTTTTTCCCCATCACATACTCCCCATAGGAAATCACTACAGAGCTTTTCAATCTCCGTGATAATCCTTTTTGGCAGAATAAACACTGCCATCCAGAACTGTGTTAAGCTTGCAAGCACAGAAATCACCAACTATAACCTCCCTGCATATCTAAGAAACTTTGTTTTCCAACTATGTATTTACCTGTTACTTTATCTAACAGTGATTTACATGCCTTGATTAAAAGTTTGCGAGGAATGAGATGCAACCCCAGATATCTGATTGGAAGAGATCCCAGCTTATACCCTGCCCTCTGAGTCATCTGTTTCTGCCATTCCATAGGAATTCCTCCACAAAACAATTCACATTTTTCATGATTTGCCTCCCCAGTTTGCAACCTTATCACTGGCTGTGATATAATTCTTGACTACAACCAAACAAGGAATTTATCCCTTGGGGGAGATGGACCTTTCCAGATTAAGGAGTACCAGGGAACAAGTGCTTCTTGCGGCCTAAAAGACTCCCAAACCAGTCTGATACTGTACTTCTTCATTACCTTACCATTCTACAGAACCTCACCATTCACCATAGACATCTGCTGGGAAATCTTATCCCTGCTTTTCAACAATTATAACCAAATCCAAGAACCAGTTTTGGATTGAAATGTCCAAAAGTCATGGTTCTTAAGCCTGTATACCCTTAGCCATGCCACCCACCGAGATCCCTCCTGCAAAAGGATTAACCAAATATATCTAATCACACAAGAGAAATTCCAGCCCACTGGATCTCTTATTCTCAATCCACCTTCCTTCTTAGGGAGTGCTAAATAATGACAGGCTGCAACATCCCCTTTTTTTTTACCCCCATCACATACTCCCCGTAGGAAATCACTACAGATCTTTTCAATCTCCTTAATAATCCTTTTTGGCAGAATAAACACTGCCATCTGGAACTGTGTTAAGCTTGCAAGCACAGAATTCACCAACTATAACCTCCCTGCATAGCTAAGAAACTTTGTTTTCCAACTATGTATTTACCTGTTACTTTATCTAACAGTGGTTTACATGCCTTGATTGAAAGTTTGCGAGGAATGAGAGGCAACCCCAGATATCTGATTGGAAGAGATCCCAGCTTATACCCTGCCCTCTGAGTCATCTGTTTCTGCCATTCTACAGGAATTCCACCACAAAACAATTCACATTTTTCATGATTTGACTTAAGTCCAGAAATCCTCCTAACCTCCCCCAATACTCTCTGAATACATTGAATACCATGATTTGAACCATCATAGAATAGAAGAAAATCATATGCAAACATTAAATGGGTCAAACCCAGCCTCTTGCTCATAGGATGGAAAGGCATTTTCCCCTCTCTAACTGCCTTGGCCATTAAGCATGATAGGATTTCCATAGAAATGGCAAACAGATAAGGAGACAGTGGATCGCCTTGTCTTAAGCCTTTTTGAGCTGAGAAATACCCCACTATACCACCATTAAACCCCACACTCAACTTAGGGGTAGTAACACACATAACAATCCACCTCACAAATAGATCAGGGAAATTCATTGCTTTTAACACAGTGATTAAAAAATCCCAATCCACCGAGTCAAAGGCCTTCATAATATCAACTTTAACAATGCTTCTTTGATATATATCATTTCTATTGTACTTTTGGACCAGTTCATGAGCTAGTAAGATGTTCTCACCAATAACTCGCCCTTTAATGAATGCAGTTTGATAATGGCTTATAAGGAAATGGGCCTAAACAACTTCATCTCCTCAGGGTTCTGAACCTTAGGTATTAATGCTAAGAGTGTAGAATTTGTACCTGAAGGAAGAGAACAACTAAGGAGACAGTGTTGCACAGCAGAAATAATGTCAGGACCAACAATATGCCATGTTGTTTGGAAAAAAACAAGCTGGAAATCCATCTGGCCCCAGGCTTTTATCCCCTTTGAATCAAAACAGGGTGTTCTTTACTTCATCCTCCAATACAGGCCGAATTAAAGCAGCTTGTTGCACCTCGTCAACTTTAAACTGCAGGAGATCTCGCATTTCCTCAATACTACTCGCCTCAACCTGTGAGTCCTTCTGCCCCAGCAACCTTTTATAGAACAATTCAGCAATCTTGTACATGCTATCTGTATCTGTTACTCGAACTCCCTCATCATTTATCAGAGATCTTATCATATTTCTTTTATTCTGATTTTTATTGACCTGTGGAAATACCCTGAATTTGAGTCTCCCACCTTCAACCAAACTTCCCTAGATTTCTGCCTTAAAAAGGATTCTTCAGCTTCCCTTAATGTTTTGACATCAGCAAATAACCGAGCCTCTTCCTGGAATGCTTCAGCTGAGGGATTTTGGAATGCACTGGCCTGAGCTACAATCAACTCCTGCTCCTTGAGCTTTACCCTCTCATGAAGATCAGAATATTCACTTCTATTCAGTTGCTTGAGCAACCCTTTCAATATTTTTAGCTTCCTACTTACTCGTTCCATAGGTGAACCTACAACCTCTGAGCTATAAGCCTCCTTCACCAGATCCCAGTACATCTCATTTTTCATCCAAAATTTAAAAAACTTAAAAGGTTTAGGGAGAGATTTTATAGAACTATCAGTGTTAACAAACACTGGACAATGATCAGATACTGCAGGATTCAAAATATCCACTGTGCTAGAACCAAAAACATCCAACCATTTATAGTTTATAAAAGCTATATCCAGCCTCCTCGCAATTGGATATCAGACTGCTTATTGATCCATGTGAACCATGGTCCAGAAGACTTGTGCTCTACAATCTCAATGTCAAACTGCCATTTCCTGAAATCCACCATACTGGAGCTAACTCCAAGGGAGTTGGAGGCCTCGTTCACATCCCTTATAGCATTGAAATCCCCCAATATAACCCAAGGTTCATATTGAACCTGAATAGCCCCCAGGTTACTATAAAGAACTCTTCTCTCTGCTTCCTCATTAGAGGCATAAACCACAGTAACAAAGAAAGGCAAACCAGAACAAATCATAGCATGAATGAACTGATTATTACTATGAAGGACCCTCATATGCACATCAGATCTCCAAATCAGCCCAATTTTACTCAATCCATCATCATTGCCAACAATTCTCTTCTCCCAACCTGGAAGACGCTTATTCACTAGTTCCTCAGCTTTATCAACTTTAACTCTTGGTTCTAATAATGCAATAATATCTATACTATATTTATTTACTAGTAGCTGCACAGCTTTATTTTTATCCGGGTCTTTAAATCCCCGGGTATTCCATGATATGAACTTCATTTATGCTTACCTCCCCTGCCCCCTCTCTTGGAAATGGGAGCAGTAGGTGTCTTCTTTCTGTGACCCACAGTGATCCATGGATTCTGAGTATCAGGAGGTTCCTCCAAACTCCAAAGGAGCTTGTCTCCCAGAGCTTGGTGAAGAATTCTCCAAGGCTATAGGAGAACTACCCCAACTGCCGATCCCTTCACAACATCAACAAATCTCACAGCCTGGTCCCTAGAATCACCTTCAGTAGTAACCAAAAAGCAAGAAGTTTGCCCTTCCTCCACCGAAGCCTCCAAGAGTTCATTCTCAACCTCCGGTTCAGCAGTAACCTTCTCTTTACCCTTACTTACAGCTTCCAACACAGGTGGAACAACTTCAGACTGATCTACCTAAGCACCAACCATTGGCGTAGCCAGCTAAATGCCTTGGTGGGGTCCAAAGATTACAAAGAACTAGGAAGTCCTGGCGGTTTAGCTATCTCTATGGAGAGTTGGGGTCCAAAGCTTGAATCCCCTAGTCCCCTGCCCTGGTATTCCTTTTTTATAACGTGAGCTTCTTTACCAAGTGGGGTCCACTGACCCCACATCAAGCAACGTGGCTCCGCCACTGGCACCAACAGATTTGATTTTAGACACCCACTTCTTGTCCACATTTTCAATTCTATTATAGACATGACTTAGGTCACCCAATTCGCGGGTACAACTCCCACGATCCCGCTCTAGGGCGGCGAAACGCGTTTTTGGGGAAATTCGCGAAGAAGTCGCGAGTTATTTATATTTGGAGCACGACTTTGATTTCGGCGAGCGCGATTCCTTGGAGCACTACATATATGAGGTGGCGGGGGACAGTGACCGTCGACGATAGTTAGGTTTATGTCAGACAGACGGCGTATTAAACGAAACACGTTCCTGCCTGTTCTGATTTCCTCGGGTTTTCTTTGCCGCTGCTCTGTTTTGGTGTTCTCGGAAACAGAGATGAAGCTTATATGACCGATTCCTGGAGTCCCTTGGGCTCCACAAAAGGAATGTCGTCGCGATTATGATTTACGCCGATGTGGCTACGACTATGAAAGGGAATAATGGTGTTAGAGAGATGCAGCGGCGGTGGGAGATCCAGGGCGATGGGTAATTGAAGTTGTCTCTGTTTTCTAGGTTCTAGGCGAAGAAGACAGAGGTTAATTCTGTGTCTCGTTTTGTTTCATTGGGTTTGCTATTTACTTGTGGGCTTTAGAAGTGCTAAGCCCATATGAAAAGCCGTGAGCTGCATACGACCAAGAAGGATGTTTCCTTCATTTTTTTCCCCATTAGATATTTCCTTCATTCCCAGAGTCTTGTCTTTCCCTTTTCAATTTTTACAATTTTCCAATTATGCAATTCGAAAGTTAATTATTTCTAAGTTTTCAATTGAATTTCAAGAAAGACAAAAGAAATAAAAATATATTTGAGTAGTGGAAGAAAGAAATTCTACAAAAAAAGAAGAGAAGTACATTCGTGATCATATTTTTTGATTTTTCTTAGTTTTATTTTATTATAATATATCATAGGAAAGTAGTATTTTGTTTAAAATATTATAAATATTATTATAATAATATAATATTAACGCTCTGTTCACGCTCTCAATATTGAATTCTTTTAAAATCAACGCTCTCACGCTCTCACGCTCCCGCTCTCGCTTCACGCTCTGGCTACCTAAGTCATGACCGCAAACCTCACACTTAGAACAGAACGTAAGATATTTGACACGATACATTTTTTTTATTTTTTATTTTGAAGGATTTACGTTGTTATTTTACGTATAATTAGCAAAATAGTTGTCACGATCTAAAACATACCGGCCCAGCCAGCATGTAAAAACACGTAATTTTATTTACCATGGACCCCATCATCCCATCTTATATGGTTTGTGAATTGTACGTGATATGATCTGTGTTTTATTTATTTATTTTTTTTTCACGATCGAATCAATTTTCCCAACCCTATCTTTCAGGGCAGATATAGTATACTGTATACTTCATCCATATAAATGGCCGCGTTACATATTTAACATTTGGCCGGTGTAAGATTAATTAACATTTGACTTCATCGCTTATAGAACTTAAAACGCAAAGGTCTCTCGAACCATATGAACAAAATTTTAGTCCGTAAGATTCGCGGCTCTCGAAATTTAATTAGAGCAAATTAGACAAGTCGAACTAAATAATTGTTCAACGATGTTGCAAAAAAAAAAAAAAAATGTTCAACGAGCACTTAGGACAGAGGAGCCGCTGTCCTACACAAAGGTACCAGCACTTAGTACTAGGGGTGTTCAAATGGTTACCGTGGTAATAACCAAACCAATTAAGTCTATATTTCATTAATCGTGGAATAAAATGTCTTAACCAAACCGTCCAAATTAACACGAAAACCAAATTAACCAAACCAAAGTTTAATTGATTTGGTTAATCGGATTATCAGATTAACCAAATAACATAACCATGATTGTCATCGTCATTCGAGTTAATACATCATTCATCATCTCTGCACCTAATATAGTTAGCTTACAACAAACCCTTAACATAAATATTAAATACATACCCATACCACTCATAAGGCAGTTAAAGCTCTCCTACAAAATACTTAAACTATGCATAGTTTGAGGTGACTATCATTGTATTGTACGTAATCCTAAAGTCTAGTACCTGCCCAAAATGTTTTGGTTTAGTAAATAGGCAGACCCATTTAATTTTTGACGCATAATGTTTTGGTTTGTTGTGCACATGGAAATAAAATAGGGAATCACGAAAGTTTGGTTTGGTTGGTTGCATGAAAGTATAAATACTTTTGTATATTAGGTGTATCATTAATTGGTTAATTGGATTCATTGGTTAGTAGTGTTGAAACCAAACCAAACCACCTAAGCCAAATAAGAAAAAAAATTAATCAAACCAAATCAATTATCCAAATTAACCGAATACTACCGGTTAATATGATTACCATGGTAACCAATCCGTTTGAACACCCTACTTGTTACAGAGGAATAAAACTATGTAGCTAGAGGGAATAAACAGAAACAAGTCACCATCCGACTCCCAGCTGCTCTATGCATTTATAGTTTATAGATATTATTATTTTCCGGAATAAAAGACAAAGAAAAGAAAGTGGGAAATACGCTGCAGTCAGAGTGTAGACCAGAGCAGAGCAGGAAGGAGAATTATTGGAAAGAGTAGAGTAGTATATATGTACAGTACAGGTATTTTCGCTCTGCTCTATTGTTCAAAATCAAAGGCTACGTGTAAACATGCGGTCAAACCTGATGCCCTGTTCACTTCCCATTTCATTTTCTGTTTTCTGTTTAAAAAATGAAAATCAGAAAACAAATGACATTTAAATGTGTTCACTTGATCATTCCATTTTCCATGAAAAAACTCAATTATTACAAATGGGAAAGCTTTGGGAAAACGATTTATACCTGTTTTCCGAAATCAAGTGACACGGGTTATGCCCCGTTTCCCAGCAGAAAACGCGCTAATCCATTCCAATTGGCCCGCGTTCGATTCACCACAACGCTATTTTTTTTAACCTTTTTCCTCCTGCTTCCTACGCTGCCGTTTTGCCCTCTTCAATCAACCCTAGAGACTAAAACTCGGTCGGCCGCTCTCTTCCTCTTCTCCCTCCAGCCCACTTCCTCCGCTCATCTCCCTCACTCCCTCCAGCCCCGCCGCTCATCTCCCTCACTCCCCTCCCGCCCCGCCGCCAGCCCACCGCCGCCATCTCCTTCACTCCCCTCCAGCCCCGCCGCCAGCCCACCGCCGCCATCTCCTTCACTCCCCTCCAGCCCCGCCGCCAGCCCACCGCCGCCATCTCCCTCACTCCCCTCCAGCCCCGCCGCCAGCCCACTGCCGCCATCTCCCTCACTCCCCTCCAGCCCCGCCGCCAGCCCACCGCCGCCATCTCCCTCACTCCCCTCCAGCCCCGCCGCCAGCCCACTTCGGCCATCTCCCTCACTCCCGTAAGAAGTAGAAGCAGCAGCCGGCGCCGATTCCAGCCGCCGATTCCTCCAACAGAGAGCTCCAGCCGCCGATTCCAGGTACTTACTCTCCTTGCCAGCGACCAATCCATGCTTGCTTGTGATGATGAATTGGAGTGGTTTGGTAATGTTTTGTGAACAATGGACAGATTTGTTGCTTTATTGTTTTGATTGCAAATGATGTCTTCTTTTATTTTGTTTGATGTCAATTTGTTGGTGATATCTTATTTCGTATTATTTCGTATTGAATTGTAGCGTGATAAGCGATGGCTGCTATTGATGTCGTAAACAATAATGATTGTGTCATACTTGAGGGAGCCGAGGTTTGGCCTGATAAAGTAGTCGAGTATTTTATTGCTTTGATGCTCGAGGAAGTAAAGAAGGGGAACAAACATACGACAACTTTCACTAAATTGGGATGGTCCAACATTGTAAATGGGTTGAAGATAAAGTTCAACAAGGACTATGCCCCAGATCAGTTGAAGAATAAATTTAATTTGATGAGGAGGAAACACCGGGAATTCAAGGACTTAATAAGCCAGACGGGAATTAGTTACTCTTCTGTAACAGGGAGGATTGCTGCCTCTGATGAGCAGTGGAAGGTGTGGAACGAGGTAATTGACATTTTTAGTCATTGCGATTGAATTGAAAGTAGTATTTAGGAAAGAGGAATTGATTAGAATGTTGCATTTGCAGCGATACAAGATGATGGGGACTATTAGGAAGCATGGATGTCCAGAGTATGAAAACCTGTGCATATTATTTGGTGATACAACTGCCTCTGGTGCGAATGCTGTTGCTTCTACTCACGAGGTCTCAGATAGTAGTGGTGGACCTAGCAAAGCAAATTATGTGGATCTTGATGGTGAAGAAAATGTGGGTGGAGTCTCTGGTTGTGCCAAGGAGACGTTGCCCAAAGTGAAGGGTAAAGGAAAGAAGAGAAAAGCAGCTAAATCTGGCTTTACCAATGCAGTGGAGAATGCCATAATCAGCATGGCTGAAGACTCCAAAAGGAAGAGTGAGAGGCGTGAAGCCAAGGAGACCGCCTCTTCGGTTGGAGGACCTGTGCATGATGTATCTTCGCAGGATAAAGAGCTTGACATTATGACTGAATGCATGAATTTATTAGATGAAATGGAGGTGGAGGCTAATGTATTTGTGAAGGCTTTCGATGTTCAACATGATTGTCCACTGAAGAGAGGACTTTTCTTGCGTATGACAGAGAGGAGAAGGAAAGAATGGTTGTTGAGTTTAGTGTGACTATGGTTGTTTGTTGAGAACTGCAGTGACATTTGTTTGTTGAGTGTTTGATGAGTTCTTATGGTGATGTTTTATGAATAGCATGATGTTTGATGACTTATAATATTATGTTTGAGTGTAAGAATCTTATGAACTAAGTTGTAATTGAATGTTTGAGTGTTATATCACTTGTATTTGGGTTATTATCCATTTCTAATGAAGTTCTTATGCATTGCAGAACTTATGAATTTAGATTCAGATTCAGATTCCGATTCCGATGAAGAGTTGAAATTCATAATGCTTGTGGCTTTGTTGGAGAATGAGCGATCTAAGTCTATTAGGATGCCATGTAGAACCTCAGTGCAAACAGGACATGCTTGGGTTCAAGAACTTCTCCGTGGGCATCCGATTAGGATATATGAATCACTCCGAATGGATAAAGAAATTTTCTTTGCTTTGTGTGAGGAATTGAAGCAACATGGTGGGTTGAATGATACAACTAATGTGATGGTCGTAGAACAAGTTGCAATCTTCCTCAAGACTATAGGTCACGCAAATGACTTCCGCGACCTTGCAGAACGGTTTCAACATTCTACTGCAACCATCTCAAAGTACTTTAATCTAGTGTTGAAAGCAGTGGTGAAACTTGCAAACAGGGTCATTGTTCCCCCAAATTTGGAAGTTGTTCCCGAAAGAATAATTGATTCAAAACATGATCCATATTTCAAGGTAAGCAATTCTCTTTATGATTGAGGATTAATATTCGAATGTACTTTAATTATGACACTTACTCACATTGTTTCAGGATTGCATCGGAGCAATAGACGGAGTTCATATTGACGCAGTGGTTCCGAGTGGTGAGCAGATTCCATATCGAGGACGGAAGACGACTACTACTCAGAATGTAATGGCTGTTTGTTCTTTCGATATGCTCTTTACCTTTGTGATGGCTGGATGGGAGGGTACAACAAATGATGCAAGAATTCTTACTGAAACCGTTTCCAACCCATCTAACAACTTTCCCATGCCACCGCGAGGTACGAAATGATTGTCTCTTTATTTTAGTAATTATAGTACACATTTCATATGACTAATTGATTTTATATCTTATAGGTAAGTATTATGTTGTTGATTCTGGATATGCAAACATTCCTGGGTTTCTAGCGCCATATAAGACAAAAGAAGCACGTCATTTTCAAGATATCGATCGTGGAGGTGGACCAAGGACTCGTAAACAACTTTTTAACTATTATCATTCATCTCTACGCAATGTTATCGAGCGTTGTTTTGGAGTTTTGAAGGCTAGATTTCCCATTTTGAAGCATATGCCTCCTTTCGCTCTCAAGAAACAAGCACACATTGTTCTTGCATGTTGTGTTATACATAACTTTATTAGGATCCACTCTGGTGACGACACTCTGTTTGAAGGTGCTCAAAATTATTGCACGGGGGAGAATGCCAATGGAGTGCAAGGAGGACAAGAACGAGAAGCATATAATCATAGTTCAAGCCAAACTCGAGCGATGGATGCACGACGAGATGGAATAGCAAACAAGTTGTGGGATGACTTTCAAGCTGGACTTATTTGAATTTTTATGTTGTACTAGTACTTAATTAATATAAGATGTTGTACTTGTATTGTGTTTATTAGTTTAAAAACTATTTAATTCGAATTAAAAATTATAATCATGGCTAGGGTTGTATGATAATCAAGAATCAGAAAACAGAATGAAGCAACTAAACAGGATTTCTTTTCAGAACTCAGTTTCAGAACTCACCAAAATTCTCAGCTAAACAAGGTTTTTTCAGGTTTTGTTTTCCAGGAAATGGTCAGCTTCGTTTTCATTTTGATTTTGTTTTCTGTTGTGGTAGCTAACAGAAATGGAATGACAAGTAAACGGCCCATGAAATGCTCCTCCGACATTCTTGAAAGGAACCCTTTTTTTCTATTCGATCCCCTTTCGGCCCACCCCCAAAAGGCCCATCCAAATCCCAGGGATTTTTTCAGAAATAGCACTGTTTAAAAAAAAATTCCTAAAATAGCACCTAAGTCCGAAAAATTCCCAAAATAGCACCCTTTTCCAAAAACCGCTCCCTACCAGTGCGGTTTAGGCGAAAACCGCCATCCAGGGGCGCGTTTTTCGATGAAAACCGCACCCCCAGGGGGCGGTTTTGCAGACCGCACCCCCAGGGTGCGATTTGGTTGCAGATTGCACACCCAGGGTGCGATCTGCTTTTTTTTTTTTTTTTTGAAAAATCCTAACCTAGGTGGAAACTTCAAACGGACGTATCTTTGTGTTCAGGTATCCAATCGTCGCAAAATTTTTTTTGATTCCGCATAACTTTTTGAGATCTTGCAAGCCAAAGGTGGTTTGGTCCCGCCTTCATCCCAAAAAATGTCGTTCGCTACCCCGAACAAGCTTTTTTCCGATTTCGTCAAACTTTGGACAACCATAACTTTGTGCTCCAAAATCCAAACAACATGAATTTTTTTTTATTTCGCATAACTTTTTAAGGACTACAACTTTTATCATAGACACAATTTCAAAATGTACGTGGATTGCTGAGAAGGGAAGGTAAGCTATTCCCAAAATCCTGTATATCCAAAAATAATTCCTGTTTTGAAAATTCATTATAGTAAAAATTGTAGTCCTTAAAAGTAATGCGAAATAAAAAAAAATTCATGTTGTTTGGATTTTGGAGCACAAAGTTATGGTTGTCCAAAGTTTGAAGAAATCGGAAAAAAGCTCGTTCGGGGTAGCAAACGACATTTTTTAGGACGAAGGCAGGATCAAACCACCTTCGGCTTGCAAGATCTCAAAAAGTTATGCGGAATCAAAAAAAAATTCGCGACGATCGGATACCCGAACACAAAGATACGTCCGTTTGAAGTTTCAACCTAGGTTAGGATTTTTCAAAAAAAAAAAAAAAAAACAGATCACACCCTGGGGGTGCGATCTGCAACCAAATCGCATGGTGGGGGTTTTCGCTTAAACCGCACTGGTAGGGAGCGGTTTTTCAGAAAGGGTGCTATTTTTGGAATTTTTCGGAGTTAGGTGCTATTTTTGGAATTTTTTTTTTAAAAAGTGTTATTTCTGGAAAAATCCCCAAATCCCATCTCTCTCTCTATAAATACCCCAACCTCTGCTTCCCCTTCAGCTATCTCACAACTCAAAACACAACCAACCAACAAATCAATCAATCAAAGCTTTTTCCCAATCAGCCTTGTCGCCCCCTTCAATAAGCTAAAGCTGTCCACCTTATTCATACTAGGCTAAAATGGCGTCCCTTCTCCTGGCAGCGATAACTGCGGCCATGGCTGCCGCCGCTCTCCTTTACTTTTGCTGGAAGGTAGTCTCTGCCTTCTGGATCTCCCCTCTCAGAGCTCATTCCCAGCTCCGGCGAAACGGATTCGCCGGCCCAACTCCCACTTTCCCTCTCGGAAATATCCAGGAAATGAGAAAACTCGTCCTAACCAGCCAAACCACCTCTTCTTCCGACATAATTTCCCATGATATCCACTCAGCCGTCTTCCCTTACTTTGCCCAGTGGCACAACTCCCACGGTAATAATTTATCATCTTTTTTGTTTTCTTTTAAAAGAAAAACATTAAAGGACGTCCATCTTGCATAAATTAATATATGTGCATGTGGTTTACGGTACGTGCTAAAAAAACAAAAGATTATTACCACATGGGGCCATGTGGTTTAGGAAATCATCACACCACGTAATTAACTAACTGATGAATATTATTTTTATGATATTTGTTTTGCAGGGAAGGTGTTTGTGTATTGGTTAGGGACGGAGCCGTTCCTGTACATCGCCGACCCGGAGTTCCTCAAGGCAATGTCCGCCGGAATAATGGGCAAGAGCTGGGGAAAGCCCAGAGTTTTCAAGCAGGACCGGGAGCCCATGTTCGGCAATGGGCTGGTCATGGTCGAAGGAGAAGAATGGGTTCGCCACCGCCACGTCATCACTCCGGCCTTCACCGCTCCCAACTTGAAGGTGCTGCTCACTGCCTACCTATTACTTGTCTAATCAACCATCTCTCATTTTCTATTCCCCGCCATGCGGGTCCAGATCGGGTCAGTAACTGATGGGTCAGTAACCCATCAGTAACCCCTTCTATGGTCCCCACGTGTCAGACACTTTTTATTTAAATTAAATGTGAAAAGGGCAGTACAGTAAAATGACACTTTCTCCTATTTATTGCTGAGGCTGACTTTTGACCGGATCACATCAGCGCCTTCTCTCTCCTCGCAAAACATTTAATTTTCCTTCCCTTAATCTTTAACAGACGATTTCTCACTCGTTTTAAGTCGAAATTTAATTTTTTTGCACAGTTAGATCAGATTAATTGTGCTCTTCAAAATGATATCCACTTTGATATTTTTTGGACATAAAAAAAATTGTCAGTTATTACCAGTCTATACCATATGGTATTGACTGATATTGACCATACCATATGGTATGAAAAGAATTTAACACATCAATATATATTACGTTACCACCCAATACCATATGGTATAGTGTGGTAATATCAATATATATTTCGTTACCACCCAATACCATATGGTATAATATGGTAATATCAATTATATATTACGTTACCACCCAATACCATATGGTATAGTGTGATAATATCAATATATATTTCGTTACCACCCAATACCATATGGTATAATGTGGTAATTAATATCAATATATATTTCGTTACCACCCAATACCATATGGTATAGTGTGGTAATATCACACAATACCATACAATATCATATGGTATAGTGTGGTAATATCAATATATAATTCGTTACCACACAATACCATACATTACCATATGGTATAGTGTGGTAATATCAATATATAGTTCGTTACCACACAATACCATACATTACCATATGCTATAGTGTGGTAATATCAATATATATTTCGTTACCACCGAATACCATATGGTATATAGTTATAATATCAATATATATTATCTAAAAGAAAAAAAAACAGAAGGAGGTAGAGAAAAAAGATCGTCTTGTGTCGCCTCTCATTTCCTCTTCCGCAATCAAAACACCAAAATGCCGAAAAAATGAGAAAGATCGAAATTGAGGCCAATGAGATGATGAAGAGAAGAAATGCAATGAAAAAGAGTGGCTCCAATTTTTATTCGTCATGAAAAAAATAAAGAAGAAGAGAAGGGAGCAGATTTAGATCTAGAAATGAGATTGAGAGAGAAAAAGGAAGAGAGAAAGAGAGAGGATCTGGAAAAGATATTGGGAGAGAAAAAGGAAGAGAGAAGGAAGATAGAAAGTTGCAGAGAACTGATTTCTCTTTCCTTCCTTAAAAGTGCAGCCATTAAATACGAAATAAAATAAAATAAAGAATTTAATATATAAACGGACAAAAATACTCTTCTCCATTCAACGTCCGGCCCAACCACACGATTGCCTACCTCTTAGATCTATGGTCCCTATTCATTACTGACATGTCAGTAACCACGACCCGTAGCCGGCGCCGAACGTGCAGAGGCAAGCCAAGGAGGACATTCGCGTCGGCGACCGGACGATACCCAAGGGGACCAACATGTGGATCGACGTGGTGGCGATGCACCACGACCCGAAGCTGTGGGGGGACGACGCGTACGAGTTCAAGCCGGAGAGATTCGAGGCCGACCCTCTGTACGGAGGGTGCAAGCACAAGATGGGGTTCATGCCGTTTGGTTTCGGAGGGAGGATGTGCGTCGGGAGGAACCTGACGATGATGGAGTACCAGATTGTGTTGTCTATGATCCTCACCAGGTTCTCTTTTTCCTTGTCTCCATCGTACGTTCATTCTCCTACCATCGTGCTCTCATTGAGGCCTACTCATGGAATCCCTCTCGTCCTCAGGCCTCTGCAATCGTGATCTTGAAGCTGTTGATTGTTGAGGTCGATCTTCCTTTCTAACATAGCCATTTGATTTGATGTAATGATTTGATAAAATGGGGAAGGGATTAAAGTAGAAGCTTTGGTTTTATTGTTTTTGCCAATGTGAAGCAACTGACATGTGTATCATGTAGCTGTCTGTTCTTTCAAGAAAGCAAAGAGCAAGCCCCTGGGAAGAGAGCAACAATTTTCTACGAGTCTTCTTTTTTATGGACAATAAAAAAAATATTAAGCTCAAGGTAGGGGAGAAAAACCACACTCCCCTCATAAATGTACATAAAATGCTATCTACAATATATGACTAAAATATACACTACCAACACTTCAAACTCCTACAAGTACAAGCAACCACTCTCGTGAAAATCGGGTAAATCCAACATTTGGTCACGGTGATTGCTAAATCGTGTTATGTTTAGTCACTAGAAAAAATTAATATTAATTTTGATCACTCGAATTACTAAAACAGGTCACATTTAGTCACTTTCTCGTTAGCCTCCGTCCAACTCCGGGCACTCGAATTACTTTTTTTTATGAGTGTCACTCGAATTATTGAAACATGTCACATTTAGTCACTCTCCCGTTAGTTTTCGCCCAACTCCATTAACGGAGTTGGACGAAATCTAACGGGAGAGTGACTAAATGTGACATGTTTCAATAATTTGAGTAACCAAAATTGATATTAATTTTTTCTAATGACTAAACATGACATGATTTAGTAATCTCAGTGACCAAATGAGGTATTTACCCCATGAAAATCAGTCTGCAAATCCACATTCCCTGCAATAGCCAACTCTATAATACTCTACGAGTCTTATTGTATGGCAATTTTTATTATACCGAAGAAAGTGATTAAGAATATACAGAGCCTCTGCTCTAATTTTCTCTGGTTTGGAGATGGGGCGGGAAAAGCTACAGTTGCTTGGAAATCTATTGCTCGGTCTAAGAAGGAGGGGGACTTGGATTGAAGGATTTAATTAATTACCTGGAATGTGGCTTGTTTGGGTAGAATAATTTGGCTCCTTCTTATGCAGGGTGGTAGTTTCTGGGTGGTTTGGTGCTTTCGATACAGGTTGAGAGGGGACTCAATCTAGGATGTCAAATCTACTGACTCTGGATCCTGGATATGGCGTCAATTAATGAAACTCAGACCTTGGTTCAAATTCAAAATTGATCTTGATGAGACTAGTAATGTGCTCTAGCTTGGAAAGAAAATGCCAAAGTTTTTTGTTTCAACCATTTGGGAAACTATCAGAATAAAAAACCCCGAGGTTCGTTGGTGGAGGATTCTCTGGGGTAAATTTGTACTGCCAAGGAATCGTTTCATTACATGGATTGTTATCCTTGATCGTTTTAAGACGAGAGATAACCTTAAAACATGGGGTGTTACTGCTGTTACTGATCGTGTGATGGGTACGAAGCCATTTCGCGTCGATCCAACCGCCAACCCAAGCCCAACCCAAAGTATCTAGACTAATTATTAATTATTATTCGGTTTTCCCTTTCCTTGTTGTTTAGGTTTTTCCTTTCGTATTATGCAAGTATGTAAGAATACTATAAGTATTGGTTTGAGGAATAAGAGAAGTACAAGAAGAAAACTCCTAAACTCCAGTCTACTTTTACTTTGTTACGATTTACGCGATGGACGAACTGATCGTCCATCAATTGGTATCAGAGCCCGGTTCGACGGAACCGAGCTCCTACCAGCTCCCAGGGACATGCACCGAAGCGGATTCCGAGGAGACGAACGTACGACGACGGCAGCCCGCGCATCGGCTCCGGTGAGCAAGAGAACCGCAGGACCTGGATCCCGATCCGACGGATGGCGAGGTCTCCCTGTTCGCCTTTACCGGTGTCTCTCACCAGCAACCTTACGATTTTCCATTCAGCTGCAATAGGAGACGATGGTGGCGCTAGTCGACAGCGGATCATCGAACAATTTCATCAACCGCGACACGGCCAAGGAATTGCTGCTGACTCCGACTCCCATACCTTTGTTTTCAGTCAAGGTCGCGAATGGCGATGTGTTGCGTTGCGAGCATTGCTATGAGGCTGTCGAGCTGCGCATACAAGGAGAGCTGATGCGAGTGGACTTGTATGAGTTGCCCATCAAAGGTCTAGACGTTGTGCTGGGCATTCGCTGGTTACGATAGCTAGGGCCGGTCACCATCGTCTGGACCCGTTTGACGCTAAAGTTCATGGACGATAATGACCGCTGGGTTGAACTTCAGGGGAACCGGAAGACTATCGTGAAGGACGACCACCTTCATCAGCTGCGACGACGAGAGGTAGCATTCTGGGCTCTCTGCGTTCCCGACCAAGGGGTGGCATCAACGGAATCTCCGGCCGAATTGCAAGAGCTTCTAGGGAGGTACGCCAATTTATTCGAAACCCCGACACAATTACCTCCCCATCAAACTTCTGACCATCGCATTCCACTGAAAGAAGGGACGGACGCAATCAACGTGCGGCCATACCGCTACGCCCACTACCAGAAGGAGGAAATAGAACGTCAAGTGGGAGACATGCTGCGGACCGGGCTTATTCAGCTGAGTTCGAGCCCCTTCTCATCACCCGTCCTTCTCGTCAAGAAAAAGGATGGTACTTGGCTGATTTGCACTGATTTTCGAGCTCTAAACCAAGCCACCATCAAGGACCGGTTTCCCATCCCTACGGTAGACGACATGCTGGACGAACTCCATGGTGCAAGGTACTTTACGAAGCTTGATTTACGTGCGGGATACCATCAGATATGTATGAGTAAGGAGGACATTCCTAAGACGACTTTCCGAACCCACAGCGGCCATTATGAGTATGTAGTCATGCCCTTTGGATTGTGCAACGCTCCGGCCACCTTCCAAGCTGCTATGAACGACATCTTTCGACATCTCCTACATAAGTTGTCCTGGTTTTTTTTTTTTTTTTTTGAAGATATCTTAATTTTTAGCCGAGATTGGGAAACTCACTTGCAGCACCTTCACGAGGTTTTCGTCATCTTGCGAAGCCACCAGTACTACCTCAAGCACGCCAAATGTGTGTTCGCTCATCAGAGAGTCGAGTACTTGGGTCACATCATCACGCCCGAGGGAGTGCAGGTGGATAATTTGAAAATTCAGGCTATGGTAGACTGGCCGAGCCCCCGTAACGCCTCGGAGCTACAGGGGGTTTTGAAGCTGACCGGCTACTACCGCAAATTCGTCCAAAATTACAGCTCGATTGCTCGACCGTTGACTATGCTGCTGAAGAAAGGGGGCTTCGAATGGACAGAAGCAGCCGAGCAGGCTTCGACTGGACAGAAACGCGCCATGACTTTGACACCCACGCTCGCAATGCCTGACTTCACAGAACCCTTTACCATTGAAGCTGACGCGTCAGGATAGGGCATTGGTGCGGTTCTCTCTCAAAGCGGGCATCCGATTGCTTACATGAGTCGCACCTTGGGGCCCGTGAAGATAGGCTAGTCAACTTATCAGAAGGAAATGTACGCCATTGTTATGGCCGTGCAAACATGGCGACCATACCTCCTGGGGCAGACATTCCATATTCACACCAATCAACAGAGTTTGCGTCATATGCTCGAACAACGAGTTTCTACTCCCGACTAGCATAAGTGGGTGGTAAAATTAATGGTTTATGATTTCAAGGTTCACTACAAACCCGGCGTCACTAATAAGGCCGCGGATGGACTTTCACAGCGGCGACATGAGGAATCCTTGTACTCCTTGACTGCGGCCGAGTTCACCTTCTGGGATGAAGTACGCGAAGCTGTCACTAGTAATTCATATTTGCAGGCTATGCGTGACAAGGCATTATCGACCGATCCGGGTGACTACAAGTATCGGCATGGCCTTGTGTTCTTCAAGGGTCGCATTGTTCTTCCACCGGGATCGTCACTTATCACGACTGTCCTCCATGCCCATCATGACTCGGTTCTGGGAGGTCATTCAGGGATAGAGAGAACCCTGCGACGCATTAACGGGATTTACTATTGGCCACGGATGGTGCAGACCATTAAGGACTACATCGGGGCTTGTGATGTTTGCCAGCTAGTGAAAACGGAAGGGGTGGTACCGGCGGGACTACTGCAGCCGCTCCCGATTCCGCGCCAGATATGGGAGGAGATATCCATGGATTTCATCGAGGGTTTGCCGCAGGTGGAGGGTCGCTCGGTTCTCTTCGTCGTGGTGGATCGGTTGACTAAGTATGGGCATTATATGGCTCTCTCTCACCCGTATTCAGCTCGGACGGTGGCCGAGGCTTTCATTTCTTGAGTAGTGCGACACCATGGGATTCCAGTAACAATTGTCAGTGACCGAGACCGAGTATTTTTGAGTAAGTTCTGGCAGGGGCTGTTCGATCAAGTGGGCACGAAAATCTTGATGAGCACAGCCTGTCATCCACAAACAGACGGTCAGATGGAGGTGATCAATTGCTGTCTAGAGCAGTACTTGCGATGTTTCACGCAGCAACATCCGCGAAGATGGGTTCAACTCCTTCCATGGGCCGAATTATGGTACAACTCAACATATCACCGTACGATTGGGACGACCCCATTCCGGGCGCTCTATGGCCGACCCCCACCTTCTGTGGTTCCATATTCGGATGGGTCCTGTACAGTAGTTGGTGTTGATGAGCTTCTCAAGGAGCGGGATGAAGCTTTAGCTTGCCTTCGCCAGAATCTGGTTGCGGCAAACAACAAGGTGAAGCAGCTCGCTGATGCTAGTCGGCGGGACGTCAACTACGACGAAGGAGAATGGGTTCTTGTGAGACTTCACCCATACCGGCAGTCGACCGTGTTCCGCCGAGCTTCTCAAAAGCTTTCCGCTCGATATTTTGTTCCATACCGTATCCTCAAGCGAGTTGGAGCCGTCGCCTACAGGTTGGAGTTGCCTTCATCGGCTCGCATTCACCCAGTCTTCCACGTTTCATTGTTGAAGAAATATGTAGGCGATGTTAACCCCCAGCTGGTACCGCCGCCGCCGGTGGGTGATGACGGTGATCTCGAGGTCGTTCCGCTCCGAACACTTGACCATCGTTGGAGTCGCAAAGCAGGACGTGTCACGGAGGAGTGCTTAGTACAGTGGCGCCATTTACCACCAGAGGAGGCCACGTGGGAAGAAGTGCAAGCTGTTAGGGATCGGTTTCCATCTTTCGGCCTTAAGGGCAAGGTCGAGCTTGAAAGGGGCGGGGGGGGGGGGGGGGGGGGGGGGGGGGGCAATGACGCGTACGAAGCCATTCCGCGTTGATCCAACTGCCAACCCAAGCATAACCCAAAGTATCTAGACTAATTATTAATTATTATTCGGTTTTGCCTTTCCTTGTTGTTTAGGTTTTCCCTTTCGTATTATGCAAGTATGTAAGACTACTATAAGTATTGGTTTGAGGAATAAGAGAAGTACAAGAAGAAAACTCCTAAACTCCAGTCTACTTTTACTTTGTTACGATTTACGCGATGGAGGAACCGATCGTCCATCATCGTGTGTTGTGTTACAAGTCTAATGAATCTAGGCAACATTTGTTCTGTGAATGTGACTATTCCTTTGCTTTTGTTTCTGCTCTTATGCGAACGTTGCTTCTCTGCAGCCTCGTTGGGATGATATGCTTAAGTTCATGTGCAGAAAAGATTCCCAGAGAGGTAGTGAGTCTTCGATAGATTGTGCTTTTTGATGCTGCAGTATAAGAAAAAAGAGATGACGACGCTGCTTTAGGGAGATTCCGAGAGATCCATAGGTTTTGGCAAAGTTACCCAGGGAAGAGAGGAATTTGTTTGGTTACGGGATTGTTGATTTTTGTTCCAAGGTTCTGAAGAGTTCTAGTTATAGTCACCTTTGGATAGCTTAGATTCTTCTTTTGGGTTTTTTTTCCTGTTTTCGGGTGTTCTCAGGAATACTGTGGGCTTTTGCCTTCTGTTTTATTTTTTTTTTTTTTGCCTCTTTTACTAATTGGCAAAGAGTGAGTTTCAATGATAACTTCTAATTACCGAGAAAAAAATTGAATTCTACGGAATTGAAACTAGTTATAGCATTTCTGAGGAATTGAGGTGGAATTTCCAAATGAATTCCAAAAATATTTTACTAATTATGATAAAATGACATAATTCTCTTTAATTATTAATTAAATTACTTACCGATACAAGTTTAGCGCCAGTAAACACTTTTGCTCGCCTAGTTAATTCCTTCAGCCGGGAGCATTAAACTCTATATATACAACTTTGTGGTAAAACCTAAACCCTACTTCCATCAGGCGGCTCTCAATTTTACTAGCTGTGCAATGCAACTCTCTTCTTCAATTCTGTACCATTCACGCCACCGATCAAGAAGGTTAGCTTTGTTTATCTGTTTTTCATTTGCGGTTCTTAGATGGACATTGTTTCTTTTATACGTACCAATTCAAAGCCCTTTTTTATCTGCACGTGGTGCTAATATATAATGAGGTTATAATGATGTTATACTTATATATAATGAATAGGGCATCAACAACAAGGCGATCACAAGTCCAACCTTGGTGCGAGAGGAGCGTGGTCCAGTCACTAGAAGTCAAGCCAAGGCATTCAAGGGTCGACATCAAGCTTATTTGGCTCAGAACTTCACCAATATGGAGGCCGAGTTATTCATGGGACGAGAAGTGATGACGATTCAAGTTGGGGTTGTCTCAGGCCAAACCCATGGTTTGGAGGTTGAAATCCACAAACGTGGAAATGGACTTGCGACCATGGATTCTATCTAGGGGAATTCCATGACCGTGGATTTTGAGGGGTCAGGGTGTTGATTTTGACCTGCTGCTGCTGGTTGTTTTTGTTACCTTTGCGGATTAAGTGACTTGTGGACCAAGACTCGGGTTTCTTAATTATTTTTGGCCCAAAACCTTTGTAGCCTATATAAGGGGTTGAACTAAATCTTTTATAGGGTAATCAACAATTTTATTAAGAAATACAAACCCGAGAATTGGTTGTTCAAACAATAACTTCTCTTCTTCCTCTTTCTTGATCGTGGAATCGATTTAGCAAGGGAAAACCGACGTTTTCTGCTGCTCATCACCCTAGCCTAATAGTCCTTAGTACACCTGGCCCTCTTCACGACTCGTGGATTTGGTTTGGGTTATTATCCGCTTTGTGATCGTTGTGCTTTAATCGATCTTTGGTGCGTTTCTGATTTTATAAGTCTAGGAGTTAGAACCTCGCTTATATCACGTGGTATCATAGCTCAGGTTCAACACAGTGACACATGTATCCTCCTTTCTTGTGTGGGAATCCGTCAAAGAAGGTTTCGTGCTCTTAATCGCCGCCAAGAGAGGTTAATTTTTAATTCTTGTTTTCAGTTTTGTTCTTGCTTGTAACGTGCATATGGAAAAATTCGTTCATATAATATAAAAAAAATGAAAATCAAAGTAAGGAAAAAAGGTGGGAACTAGGTTAGATCACGCAAGAAAGTCATTTCATGTGTTGTTCTTGATTGGTTTCTGATTGTGCTACTTGGAAAGTGAGAAGTTCTTACCTAGGTGACTCGCATGAAACTACACCACAAATTAATCCTGACTAGAGTCCAAGTTTTTCAACTCTAGCCCGGTGCAGTATAGAGCAAGTATTTAAATTGTCAACCCGGGCCGGTCCATGTACCCCTACTTCAATCGCTTAGGTTGTTATCTAGCAAGCAACTTTTGGGTTTATAACTAATGGAACTACAAACTAAACTAGCAAGGAAAAGTAAATAAAAGAAAACTCTAACTAAGGGAGCTTCACCTAGGAGTTACTTCCCCCTTACTAGCTACCATGACTCGTTGGATTCAATGGAGTCGTGTGGCGTAGGTGGTTGTGAACCGCGGGGGTGAGCAACTAGTGATCGATCTGTCACGGAATCAATTCACTAGCGATCGATTTGTCATGGGATTTATCCACTCACCAAGTCTAGGGGAACCACTAGGAGGAGCAACTAGTGATCCATTTGTCACAGGATGGATTCACTGGAGGTCGATTTGTCACGGGATCGATCCTCTCACTCATTCACTAGTGGCTTCCTAGGTCTCTCCCTCAAACCGGAGTTTGAGCGGCTTAATCATAACCAACCTAGATGCAAACTGGTAACCGCGTACCGTAGAGGGATGCATATGTGTTCGGAGACCACAATCTCAATTGCTAAACTGAGGTAAGCATGAAAGGTCGTGTCACTCGACCCTCTCAGTTTAGACAATCGGTAGTTAACTTACTCTCTCACTCAACTCTAAGGTCGGATGGCTTAATCGCGATTAACAGACTTGCTTAACTCAATATTGAAGGTTGCCCTAAATTAACCTAGTTTAGGTGGCTTAGAAAGCGGAAAGAAAACCAACTCGATTGAGTCTTCCTTGGAAGGGGGATTTTCCTCTCTAAGCTAGGCTAAGGTGGCTAATTAGATTGCTAGCACAACATGCACAAACCTAAGGATGCTAAGCAAAATTATGCACAACCTTTAGATTGCTAAGCACGAGCATGCACAATCACCATGAAAACACCTATAATACTCAAATTGATGCAAACCCACACTTAATCATTCAATTTAAGCAAGTAATTACAAAGTATTAGTTAGGTATCTACAACACCGAAGAGAAAAGAGTGAGTTTCTAGAGAGAGAGATTACAAATTTGAGCTAAAGATCTTCTTCTTCTTCTTCTAGGCTTGAATCTTCCACCCAAGCCTCCAATGATGCTCCAAGATTACTCTAGCACTCTCACTCTCTCACTAAAACTGCCCTTTGGTGTTTAGGTTGAAACCCTAGAGAAAGTGTTTCTTCTCCAAAAACCAACTCTCGTTTCTCTCTCCCCGCTGTTGTCTTCATATTTGCCCGAAAGCAACCAGTTCACGAACGCGTTGGTCAGTTCATGGTCGTGAACACCTAAACGAGTCGTGAACTCAGCGTCGTCCAAAACGCACCACTTCACTGTCCTGGGTTCACGGTCAATGGCCACAGTGAAACATAAGTGGTAAGAAAACGAGTGATCTCAATCGAGTGCAAACACGTGAGGGAGTGATTTGTAAGGTCCTTTGTGTGTACCACTAATCTGAAACTTTAAGCATTGACGGATAACTTCTTGTTTTGAGTTTCTGAACTAAATGGCAGGAGAAGGAGAAATTTGCAACAATCAGGAAGTTCAGAACTTGGAGGGCATTCCACAAGTTACCAGGGATGCTCTTATAGGACGTCTTACCCGGCTGATGCAATACCAGCAGGATCGGATTAACACTCGCCTTGACGAAATGGCCTGAGCTATCAATCTCCATTCCGAGGAGGAGTAGGAAGAAGACGATTATCCACCACCACCACTGGGTGGAAGGCGAGGCTGATCTCTGGGTCCCAACAATCTCAGACCCCTACGAGGCCGAGGAGGAAGACCCCCAGTTCAAGTTCGTAGAGCTCCTGGACCACATGACTATGAGGAGTACTACGAGGAGGAAGAGTATCCACATCATAGGGATGATGATATGAGGGGACTGAAGGTAAAGGTGTTCAAGGGAGAAGTGATCCTGAAGCTTACCTCGATTGGGAGAGAAAGATGGAGTACTTGTTCGAGTGCCACGACTACTCTGAACGGAAGAAGATAACCATTCATGCTCTTTAGTTTTCTGGCAATGTCATTGTTTGGTGGGACCAGCTGGGTGATGAACGAAGATTGCACGGAGAAGAGCCCATCACGACTTGGCATCAAATGAAGGAAGCCATGAGGAGAAGATTCGTGTCCGTTCATTATCAACGAGATCTGCATCAAGCTCTGCACTTGTTCAGACAGGGTGCGAAGAGCGTGGAGGATTGTTTCAAAGAGATGGAGACATTGATGATTCGAGCTCGCATCAATGAAGATCAAGAAGCAACCATGGCTTGATTTCTCAATGGTATCAATCGGGAGATTAGGCAGGTCGTGGAGATTCACCATTATGTGGAGATTGAGGATCTAGTGTAGATGGCTACTAAGGTCGAGAAGCAACAAAGCAAGGTTGTGCGAAGAGGGCTGCACCATCCACGAGTGCCTCCTCGAGTGTAACTCGAGCTCCATTTGTGAAGAAGGAGGAACCTAAGTTAGTGCCCAAGCCATTTCCCACCTATGCTGGAGAGAACGAAGCTACTAACACACGTTCGAGCTCTATTGTGTGTTACAGGTGCCAAAGTCGGTATCATGTGGCAAATCAATGCCCGAACAAGGGTGTGCTGATATTACTGGACAATGGTGAGTACAAGTCCGAGCCTGAAGATGGAGAGGTTGAGACTGAAGATGAGGAAGAAGATATCGAGGAGTGGTCAGTGCAAGGCGACTACACCTATGTAGCTCGCCGAATTCTGAATGTGCCACAAAGAGAAATGATTGAGCAGCAGGAAAACCTATTCAACACCCATTGCTTGGTCGATGGGAATTTGTTCTCAATGGTCATAGATGGAGGGATCCTTCCCCAGTGAGCCAGCCACGAGAGAAAAACATAAATCTCAACGTCAAAAAGAACAACGACTGAAGCTCTAGTGAGAAGAGAGAATTTCTTTGCGAGTGGAGGTGAAATTAAGCAAGCTTTGAACACCTAGGAGCCGATAATCATGCTCCTTTAAAAGGAGACATTTTTTAGCTCTAACGACCTTCAGGCTTTGCCTAGCAGTGTTCAACTTGTTTTGCAGTAGTGATGGCAATGGGTCGGGGCGGTGCGGGTACCTCAATACCCATGCCCCGCCCCAAGCTACTACGGGTCGGGGCGGGTAATACCCGCGCGGGTACGGGGTGGGATGGGTCGACCCACTCTTACATGCTATTTGAAAAAATACACACAAAAATTTACTTTTTACAATAAAACCAAGGGGAAAATACTTCATGAATGAATAATATGATATACACGAATGGATGGCATAAAAAATTGACCTAAAACGGGCCAAGAATGGGGCAGGGCGGGTAGGAAGTTGATACCCATGCCCCGCCCCATGCTACTACGGGTCGGGTAATACCCGCCCCATCGCGGATCAGGTCGGGTAATACCCGACGGGGCGGGTCCAAATTGCCATCCCTATTTTGCAGGAATTCAAGGATGTCTTCCCAAAGGAAGCTCCCAAGGTGCTGCCGCCCATCAAAGAGATCGAGCACCAAATCGATTTTTTCCCTGATGCTTCGGTTCCAACAAACCAACGTGTCGCACCAATCCGGAGGAAATTAAAGAGCTTCAACGGCAAGTGGACGAGTTGATGGAGGAGGGTCATGTTCGAGAGAGCATGAGTCCTTGTGATGTACCTGTCATCCTCGTACCTAAGAATGATAAGATTTGGCATATGTGTGTTGATTTCCAAGCTATCAACAACATCATGGTAAAGTATCGACATCCTATTCCTAGATTGGATGATATGCTGGATGAATTGCATGGTTCTAGTGTGTTTTCTAAGATAGATCTTAAATCTGGATACCATCAAATTTGAATGAAAGAAAGTGATGAATGGCAAACAACCTTTAAAATCAAACATGGTTTATATGAGTGGTTGGTTATGACTTTCGGTTTTACTAACGCCCTTAGCACTTTTACAAGATTAGTGAACCATGTTTTGAGAGATTTTATTGAAAAATTCGTGGTGGTCTATTTTGATGATATTCTGATTTATTCTAAAAACTTAGACGACCACGTGAATCACCTTAGAGCTGTGTTGGAGACTCTTCGAAAAGAGAAACTGTATGGTGATCTCAAGAAATGCATGTTTTGCACTGATGGACTTGTGCTTCTGGGGTTCGTGGTGAGTTCGAAGGGGATTGAGGTGGATGAAGAAAAGATTGAGGCAATAAAAGCATGACCCACCCCAACCAATGAGAATGAGGTTTGAAGTTCTCATGGTCTTGCAAGGTTTTATCAATGGTTTGTAAAGGATTTCAGCACCATTGATGCTCCTTTAACCGCGATAATCAAGAAGAACATGACCTTCCAATGGGGTGAAGCTCAACAGAAAGCTTTCGTGCTTTTGCAATATGAACTAACTCATGCTCTTTTGCTGATGTTGCCTGACTTTTCTAAAACATTTGAGATCGAGTGTGATGCCTCTGGTCTAGGCATTGGTGCTATTTTGATGTAGGAGAAGAGGCCAATAGCTATCTTTTGCGAAAAGTTGAGTGGGGCTGCCTTGAACTATCACACGTATGAAAAAAATCTCTATGCTCTTGTTCGGCACAACATAAGCTAACAAACGACATGCTCGATGGGTAGAGTTCAACAATCCCTTCCCCTATGTGATCTTCTACAAGCAAGGTAAGGAGAATGTGGTTGCTGATGCCCTTTCTCATAGGTATGCTTTGATTTCATCTCTTGATGCTCGATTCATTGGGTTTGAGCATATTAAAGAGCTGTATGTCAATGACCCTGATTTTGGTGAGATTTATGCGGCTTGTGAGAAGCATGGTGAGGGAAATTATTATCGCGGTGATGGTTATTTGTTTCGTGCTAACCAACTGTGTGTGCCTCATGCTTCGATTCGTGAGTTGCTGGTTAGAGAAGCTCATGGCTCATTTTGGGGTATCCAAGACTTTAGATTGCCTCCAGGAACATTTTTACTTGCCCCACGTGAGAAGTGACATGAGAAGGTGTGTGCGCGGTGTCTTAAGTGCCACCAAGCCAAGTCAAAAGTTCAGCCAAACAGGTTATACCTTCCTCTCCCTATTCCTACTACTCCTTGGATTGATATTTCTATGGATTTCGTTCTTGGATTGCCTTAGCCTAAGAATGGTAGACATTCTGTGTTTGTTGTGGTTGACCGGTTTTCAAAGATGGTGCACTTTATCCCATGTCACAAAACCGATGATGTATCTAATGTAGCTGAACTGTTCTTTTGGGAAATTGTTAAGTTGCATGGTATGCCTCGCGCTATAGTCTCTGATCGCAATCTCAAGTTCTTGAGTTACTTTTGGAAAACTCTATGGAGTAAGCTTGGAACTAAGTTGTTGTTTTCTACTACTTACCACCCTCAGACGGATGGCCAAACTGAAGTGGTAAATAGGACCTTGTCTCAAATGCTTAGGGCTGTCATTAAGAGTAATATCAAGTGTTGGGAAGAATGCTTACCTCATGTAGAGTTTGCATATAATAGGGCTATTCATTCTACCACTAAGTTTTCACCATTTGAGATTGTGTATGGGTTTAATCCTTTAACCCCATTGGATTTGTCTCCTTTACCTATCAATGAGCGTGTGAATTTAGATGGTGTGAAGAAAGTAGAGTTTGTTCGAGGTTTGCATGAGAAGGTGCACCTGAACATAGAGAAACAGACGGAATAAGTTCTGAAGAACATGAACAAGCATCGGCGTCCTCAACGATTCGAGCCAGGAGATTGGTTATGGGTGCACATGAGGAAGGAACATTATCCCCAACAACAACGTTCTAAGCTACTGCCTCGTGGAGATGGTCCCTTTTAAGTCCTCGCCCGTGTCAATGGCAACGCCTACAAGATTGATCTGTTGAGCGAGCATGGTGTGATTTCTACATTCAATGTTGCTAAATTAGCTCCTTTCCTTGAAGACAACTTTGGTGCGAGAGGAGCGTGGTGCAATCACTAGAAGTCAAGACAAGGCATTCAAGGGTCAACTTCAAGCTTATTTGGCTTTGAACTTCACCAATATGGAGGCCGAGCTATTCGTGGGACGAGAAGTTATGACGATTTAAGTTGGGGCTACCTCAGGACAAATCCACGGTTTGGAGGTTAAAATCCACGACCATGGAAATAGACTTGCGACCGTGGATTCTGTCCAAGGGAATGCCACGGCCTGAAGACACAAATCCACGACTGTGGATTTTGAGGGGTCAGGGCGTGGATTTTGATCTACTGGTGCGGGTTGTTTTTGTTTCCTTTGCGGATTAAGTGGCTTATGGACCAAGACTCGGGTTTCTTTGTTATTTTTGGCCCAAAACCTTTGTAGCCTATATAAGGGGCTGAACTAAGTCTTTTAGAAGGTAATCAACAATTTTATTCAGAAATACAGACCCTAGAATTGGTTTTTCAAACACCAACTTCTCTTCTTCTTTCTTGATCGTGGAATCGATTCAGCAAGAGGAAACCAACACTTTCACTAGCTCATCACCCTAGCCGAATAGTCATTCGTATATCTGGCCCTCTTCCCGACTCACGAATTTGGTTTGGGCTATTATCCGCTTTGTGATCGTTGTGCTTTAATCGATCTTTGTTGCATTTCTGATTGTTTAAGTCCAGGAGTTAGAGCCTCGACTTATATCATATAATATGTGTTCCCTTTGTCTATGATGAGATGATATTATGTTATTTTTTCCTGTTACTATCTCTTCCTTTTGTTATGCTTATACCCTCGACATTTGTGTGTACACATGTATAACCTCATAAATGGAATCAAGAAATCAATCATCCAAGTTTTGAAGTTACCAAGAGATGCATAACATATTCAAACAGTTGTTTGACTTCTTCATATCATACTGGTTTACGCTCTCCATCGGCCAAATTCAAGCAAATCGTTGAGGGAAGAGATGAAATGTCTCGTTCAGACCCTTCATCAACCACTCAACAATTCAGGAAACGCCTGCAGAGAACCCTCTCCAAAAAAATCAACTGGGAGTCAATGTGTGCCATGTTCAAGGCATAGATCAAGAGCCCACTCAACATGGAACTCCTCTTATGGATAACATGTGTTGCAACTTCGGGAGCTTTATCTTCCTAGTAATGACCAGAATGCTCAACCACGCCATACCGAAAAAATCACAGTTTTGTGATCTTTCTTCAAAATTGGTGTCCTAATGATGAGTGATATAGCTTTAAAATTTACAATGGACCTGCACACATCCATTCTCGTTATTGCAATAATGGAACCATGTCATGGTATAGTTTTTAGTTTGTTTACTATACCTCATCTCGATTACTGATCCTCCAGCTATATATTATTTTGATTTGATGGAAATTAATAAGGGCGTAGCTGTAATTTTTAATTTAATTCAACTCCGAATGTAGCCAAACATGATTTAAGAATTCATTTCATTTCTAAATATTTGAACATGACATACCAAACATAAGAATTCATTTGACAATGAATTCTACACAGTAATTTATTTTAAAATGAAATGAATTCTCGATTCATTTGGTACCAAACGGACCGAACAAGTACTAATCTATCCGTATATTTCATTGTAGTTGTATGATCATACTTTCATTTTCTATTTGATCCCTATTAGGAGTTGCAATTGGATATATATATATATATATATATATATATATATATATTAACAAGAATTGATTCATACAAAACGAAAGTGTCTAAATTGTTATAATATTTCTACTTTGCATGAACTTATTATTGTATATTTATGTCGATCTACTTAATAGTTAATTGGAAAATTGTTTTTCAGAACCCATAAACCATCTATACTCATCAACCATAAATCTAAACCAATCCGAAAGAGAATATGTGGGTGAGGGTATCTGGTTATAATTATACAAACATGTTCCTAAGCCATCGAGTGAGTCAATTTGAGATAAATACTCATTCAACCCACACGATAACCATCCCTACTACTAAGTACCCTTATTTTTAGTATCACTAGCAAAACAGTAAAAGAAATGGTTAATAACCAATATGATCAATGTACTCCGTGAGTGACCAGACGACTATAAAAATTGTAAGGACGTCCTTACATATAATGTTGCCACAGTCGTGTTGTGAATTGAACACTAATTTCGGAGTTGGGACATGTTTCGCTGCGAAACCAAATATCCACCGCCGAAAGTCGAATTTGTTTCCGACAATGTTGATTTGATATTTCGCGATGGAAATTCTTTTGATGCCGTTGGATCGGACGTACCGCTGAATGTTGAAATCAGCGTGACCGTCAAATATCCACCGTCGGGTGTCGGGTGATGTTGATTTGATCGATGCACCTCTAAATGGTGAAATCAACATGACCGTCAAATATCTGCCGCCGAGCGATGTTGATCTGATCGATACACCACTGACTTCTAACCAACGCGACCGTTACTACGGTTCGCACCTCTCCAAACTACGTTCGAACGAGGGTGTTTGAGTTTTTGAGGAATCTACGCTATGACTACTCCTATGGAGATTCCTGTGGAGAGCTCCGAGACTACGACTAAGACTACAACTATGGAGATCCTTCCTGGAAAGAGAGCTCCGCGAAGGAGTTACAGAGAAAAAGATAAGTTTGACAGATGTGTTTTCGTGTTGATTTGGTTGTCCCCCTTCTCTCTCCTTGCTCCACAGCTTTTATTCGAAAAACATCTTTGTAATCTTCACGCTCGGTGAAAACCGCTTCCTCAACTGCTTCGTTGTGAACTCCCACGTGTCTCAACCGTCTTGATCTCCTCCTCGCTCTGGTTGGTATGAATCTCATGCGATGTCGTTTTATTCCCCAAACAACTATGTCTACTTTTTACTCCGCCAAATTGTTTTATATTAAACACTGTCGTTTTCTACTCCGCGGTGTTGTTTTCTCTCGCGGCGTCGTTTTTAGCCAAACTACACCGTCTAAAATAATCATTAAACAGATTAATTAATTACACCGGCTCATTATTGTCACGCGGTCAAATTTGCATCCCTCGGCGGCGTTCAATCTTTCCGCGGTATGGCTTTTCACTTATCGATGTCGACCTTGAACTGCTCCGTCCCGATTCCACCAAACAATGTCGTTTTTCATTCCGCGACATTGTTCTCTACCAAACAGTACCGTTTTTCTCTTCTTGCGGTGCAGTTGGGCTTGCCGGGCCACCCTCACCAAAATCCAACCCGTTGTGGTATAGTTTTTAACTAAACAGTATCGCTTACAAAGACCTCTCGCGGTATCGTTTTCTAATCCGCGGTGTCGTTGGGTTTACTCGCGGTGCCGTTTTTAGCCAAACGACATCGTTTCCCAGTCTCCCGATGTCGTTGAGCTTTGAGGTTCGAGACACCGTTTTATCCCTCATCCGACAAGGAAAAAAATGCTCCCTTTTCCAACTCCAACAGCAGAATCGCGAACCCCAATAAATTCGTAGCCTTGGTTCGTGACATTGTTTTCACCGAATTCTCAACACCGCGGTACCGTCGAGCTTCTACGCGATGTCGTTTCCCTCCTCTTCCGACAAGGAATAAACAAAAACATTCCTTTTCCAATAACAACACTAATAGGCCGAGTGAATCCGACATTGTTTTTCCCTTCCACACAACTTTGTCGCGTTTGAGCTCCTACTTGAGTTTGGAGTTTTTTGGGCATCAGGCTTGCTCCCCAATCCACCATTCATGGCAGACTTCCTCTTAGCAAACATTGGTGTGGAAACTCCATGTCGTGCTCGATTGAGCTTGCCCCCCAGTTCACTCAATGGAGTCTTTGGGGGCACTTTACGTGGAGGATTCTTTTGATTCATTCCAACTTTGGTGGCATTGGGTTTTTTCACGTGGCTACCACCCCCACACTGCAGAGCGTTTGTGGTAAACCTTCTTTGAATTTTCCTAGAACATAGTGAATTTGGCAAACTTGTATGCCAATTGCAATGTTGTTTTTCTTTCAACCGGTCATGCGGTGGGATCTCATGCCCCCCGAGCGGTTCAGAGTGAATGTCATTGCGATGTTGCTTTGGCAACCCATCAAATAAGAGCTACTATGCTCAACGTACTTGTGACCAGGTTCTCCACCTTGATTATTATTCTCAACGACACTGTTTATCCTCAAGTTGCGACTCTGCAAGTCACCTCCAACTTGTCTGTCCTTAAGAACGATGGTGTTCACCGGAAAAGACACATTGGGATTCCTTGATTCTGGCAACAGTGTCGTAGCCATAATCGGCGATAGAGTTTGATTGACACTATCGGGTCTACCACTATTGATTAGTTCACGGTTGGCTCCCATAAATTCACTACCAGCCATACATTGCAAGTTGGATTGTTCAATATTGATATGAGCAACGTTGGATTGACCATTACTTTGGTCACGACACTGCAAAAGCGATCGATCCACAAAAATTGGCGGATAACACACTTGCTCGCTACTCACACGTGATTGATTTTCTAAATCATATGTGGATTTACATATTGACATATAAAATCAGAAAAGCAATTATCCAACTTATCACACCATCAATCTATGTCTTTTTCAAATTTATCTATTTTCTTTTCAAGATTATCAAATTGGAGATTTACCTCTTGGCGAAACTCCTTCATGGATTGGCGAAACTCCTTCATGGATTGACGTAGATACAAGATTTCATCATGTAGCAGCTCCTCCATCCCTTGAGTACGTCTATCTGCCTCGTTCTTCTGACCAACTTCAATGTCGGCGCCTCCTCCTCCACAGGTACGTGTGGAAGATCACGATCTTGTTTTCCTTGATGCAGAGCCGAATTCACATCAAACACACGGGTCCCACCAAGTGTGCCATATTGTTTCGGTGTGAAACCAAATATCCACCGTCAAAAGTCGAATTTGTTTTCGGCAATGTTGATTTGATATTTCGCGATGGAAACTCTTGCGGTGCCGTTGGGTCGGACGCACTGCTGAATGTTGAAATCAGCGTGACCGTCAATATCCACCGCCGGGCGTCGGGCGATGTTGATTTGATTGATGCACCTCAGAATGGTGAAATCAACGTGACCGTCAAATATCCACTATCGGGTGATATCGATATGATTGAGGCACCTCTGACTTCTAACCAACGCGACCGCTACTACGGTTCGCACCTCTCCAAACTACGTTCGAACGACGGTGTTTGAGTTTTTGAGGAATCTACGTTACGACTACTCCTATGTAGATTCCTGTGGAGAGCTCCGCGACTACGACTAAGACTAAAACTATGGAGATCCTTCCTAGAAGGAGAGCTCCGCGAAGGAGTTACAGAGAAAAGATAATTTTGACAGATGTGTTTCTGTGTTGATTAGGTTCTCCCCTTCTCTCTCCTTACTCCACTGCTTTTATTTGAAAAACATCTTCGTAGTCTTCACGCTCGGTAAAACTACTTCCTCAACTGCTCACAACTCCCACGTAGCTTAGCCGTCTTGATCTCCTCCTCTCTCTGGTTGGCGTGAATCTCACGCGATGTCGTTTTATTCCCCAAACAGCTCTGTCTACATTTTACTTCGCGACATTGTTTTATATTAAACACTGTCGTTTTCTACTCTGCGGTGTTGTTTTCTCTCGCGGCGTCATTTTTAGCCAAACAACATCGTCTAAAATAATTATTAAACAGATTAATTAATTAAACTGGCTCATTATTGTCACGCGGTCAAATTCTCATCCCTCGGTGCCATTTAATCTTTCCGCGGCATCGCTTTTCAATGATTGATGCCGACCTTGAACTGCTCCGTCTCGGTCCCATCAAACAATGTCATTTTTCATTCCGCGACATTGTTCTCTACCAAACGGTACCGTTTTTCTCGTCTTGCGGTGTCGTTGGGCTTGCCGGTTCGCCCTCACCAAAATCCAACCCGCTGTGGTATAGTTTTTAACTAAATGGCATTGCTTACAAAGACCTCTCGCGGTGTCATTGGGTTTACTCGCGGTGTCGTTTTTAGCTAAACGACACTGTTTCCCAGTCTCGCGATGTCGTTGAGCTTTGAGGTTCGCGGCACCGTTTTATCCATCATCCGACCAGGAAAAAATAAAAACGCTCCCTTTTCCAACTCCAACAGCAGCATTGCGAACCCCAATAAATTCGTAGCCTTGGCTCACGACATTGTTTTCACCGAATTCTCAACACCGCGGTACCGTCGAGCTTCTATGCGGTGTCATTTCCCTCCTCTTCCGACAAGGAATAAACAAAAACATTCGTTTTTCAATAACAACACCAACAGGCCGAGTGCATCCGACATTGTTTTTTCCTAAAAAAATGTCGTTTTAAGTACCGCATTGTTGTTGAGCTTCCTTGCGGTGTCGTTTTAATTCTCCGCGATGCCGCTCGACTCCAAACAACACCGTTCTTTGTCATGCGGCATCGAATTAAATGTCGAGATTCATCCATGCGGCATTTAATTTAGTTTATATTATTAGGTGTATACAGGACAACAACAAAAAAAAAATAGTGAACTGGACTAATTATATATAATGTATTACCCACTATAACCATATATATAGTCTACCTACTTCTTTTAAATGAAGACCAGCAAACCAAACACCCTATTTTATCATCACCAGCCAAGTGCACATAAATATTGTATAAAATCAATCACCCCATATTTATAATGTGTCACAACAGACGACTGGATCCCTTTTTTTTGGATACCGTTTCAATTGGGCAAAGGAGCTCGGTGAAAGTTGGCCAAATTTGTTCATTGTTGTTCTGGCTTCGAATATTTGAGACCCACGTTATATGTTTAGAGGTAGCTAGGATGCATGCAGTTAAAATCGTACTTTAAAGTTAAAAATTTACATTTTTACATGTGTATGTTATCAAAATGCTTCTATGGAGAATCGCTCGTTTCAATTCCTAGTGTAATCAAAATCTACACTTTAAAATTTAACAACTTACGTTTTTACGCTTTCAAAATCACCATACTAATAGAGTTATGTCTATACATATGAGTTGATGTGGTTGGAACATACAAATGCAAGAAAATAGTAGCTACTAGCTATACCTGAGAGACACAAACAACATATCAAAAAGAAGAAGGAAAAAAAAAGATACACACAACCCTCCAAAAATCTTAATACACTAATTAAAGGCATAAGAGGTTACTGTTGCACAAGAGAAGAGTTAGAGTGATCTGTGGGTTTCAAAATTCAAAATGACTAGAAAACAAATCCCAAATTCATGGAAATCTACAAGTCTGCAGGTATATAGATAGCTCAATATATTTTTTCACCTCTATTCAAATTTTCCTGCAACGAGAGTGAAAATAGAAAGTGTGTTTTTGTCTTCACAATGATCTATTTGTTTGTCATTTATTCTTTAAAAATACACATACTAGGATTTGAACTGTGGTCATTTTCAACTATGAAAAGAATCTTAACCAATCATACTACATAGATTAGTTGTATCATTTTAAATAAAAAACATACATGAAGCTAAAATTAAAAAATCACAGAACTTTTGGTTTGCTAAGGTCGCTAAATCTTCGCTCAGTACTTATTGGTGTTTTGATATTTTGATTTTCATATTTAATTATTTTAATTATACTTTAATACTTAATTTAAATCTCTATTTATCTTATAAATAGACGATAACTTTAAAATCATAGACCAAATATCATTGGTTCAATATTACATATCGAATGTGTAGAAGCGATGTTGAACTCCTGCATTAGTATTAGTTTATAGAACTACTATGAGGCAATCATATTCATATCTTTCTGCAAACTATATGGGGACGGGTTCTTTGAACGTTTTTAGCTCAGTTAACCGTTAAGTTTTAAATATTTTCCTAATATGACAATATGATGGACCCAACAATCAGTAAAAGAGGTTGAGTTTAATAGATTGGTTTATTTCATCTTTTTATGTATTAAAATGAATTTTTAGAGCAAGGACATGTCTACATATACACTCTACACAATATATACTATTGGCACGATAAAATTGTCGTCTCATTTCAAATTTCCTACAACGAGAGCAAAAGTATGAATGACATTTTTGTATTCGCCATTATTTGTCTTTATTTTGTATAGAAAATAGACAAGTATTGGGATTTGAACTAATGTATCTTCAAACACAGACAAAAGTCATAACCATGATTTTCAATTCGTGTATGACTCTGTTGGTCGAACCAATTCTATCTAAACCTGAGTATCTCAACGGGTGCCGAAGGCCCAGTTGGTTGTCTACTTAGGCTGGGTCAAAGTCAAGTTTGTCTATCTTAGTGGGAAATCCAACCGATTTAACCAACTGATTCGAGCATCAGCCACTTTAAAATGATGTTGTTTTCAACAATTCGTATATGTAGCTACACTGTCATGTCATCCTTTTACATATCACATGAAACATCACATACCATGTTCGACTATCCCATCGTCTCTTCTTCTTACTTAGATTTGAGAGCCTACAATACACGACCCAACCATCTCAAAAGCTATCATAATCCCGCAATAGCAAATTTCATTTTTCTCGAGCTGCACAGTCATAGAGCCAGTCGACCTCATCTCATACAAATACGAAGCAAAAATTATTAAGAAACATGCATTTGAGTTGAAACTTTAGGTGACTAACAAAGGCCAAATTCCTTATTTTAATTATTATTTAATAATTAATTAAATTCTTATATATCTTATAAATAGAGGATAACTTTAAAATCGCGGCCCAAATATCATTAGTTCGAATATTCCATATCAAATTGCAGTGTTGAATATGTAAAAGTTATGTATAATTATTAAATTAGTATTAATTTTTAAACCTACTATTACATAATCGTATTCATATCTTTGTGTAAACTATATGGGACTGGTTCTTTGAACATTTTAGTTCGGCTAACCGTCAAATTTTAAACCTTTTCCTATTCTGACATGATTGGATCCAACAATCATTAGGAGTTTAATAAGTTGGTTCATTTCACCTTTTTTCAATGTGCTAATGAATTTGTAGGGAAAAGATATGTCTTTATATACACTCTACACAATATATAATACTAAAATGAGAAAATTGTTGTCTCATATCAAAATTCCTACAACGAAAACGAAAGTAGAAATTATATTTTTGCTTCATAATTATTTTACAGAAACTATCAAACTTCCAAAATGCAGAAATTTTTGCTCAAACTAAAAATCAGAGCATCGAAAATCATTGTTCGCAAATTTTCAAATATCACTTATTTGAGAGATTTTTCTCTTTATAAACAAAGTAAAATGAAACAAGTTATAGCCAAATCAACAGCTTTGGCTCGAAGATGATGACCTGATTCTTCGTGGGAGAAAGAAATACATGCGGTACCGTCAGAGATCTGGAGAGCAAAGACGAAAAGGATACACTACGAGTTCATGAATGAGTACTGTGAAATAGATCATCAAATCACGGGCTGAGGGCTGAATAAAATGATAGGATGTTAGTTAGATAGCAGATGATATAGAATTTGCCAATTTGGTACATCTACAGGAGATCTCCAGAGTCGGCTTAGGAAACAAAGAATCAAAGGGGAAGAAGAAGATATAGACTCTTTTATTAACAACTAATTGAGTGCATGGGGGTGGATAAACGATGCATTCATTTCTCTTTTCCTTTTTAAAAAAATAAAACAAAATAGTATCGTAAATTTTTTTTGGGTTTCTATTCACCTTTTGAAGTTTGTTTTTTTTCAGGCCTAATCAGATTATTTAAAGCTATTATTCTACTAATATTATTTTATTTTTTCCACTGCATTGATGTAATTTTTTTACCAAAACATGTTAGTAAGTTAAATGATATATTAATTAAAATAATATAATATTCAAGCTTTTTCGGCCCACTCAAATTATAATTCTTGAAGAGTATACACTCTTACGCTCCCATTCTAGCTCCTGCTCTAGCTCCCGCTCCGCAAATTGGTAAGATAAATTTGTCAAGTCAATTCTATTAACAAAGAGACTACTGGAAGAACTCGCATTCCATCACATATTGTCTTCCCTCGCAAACACCCTCATGCTCAATTTCCACTTGGTCGTTACTCATTAATTCAACTTTGACACACATCGCCACCATAGGAGTGTGACTGACTCGACTTTACTGTCACTCCAAGAATTGGCCAAGTGAAACCACTTCCTAAAGTGTAGTATAGCGGGTTTGGGTTTAATTATCAACCCGAGTCCTAGATGTGATGACTACTCAGTGAATTCTTGTTATCTAGCAATAAAACTTTAATGCAAGTCTCAACTAACAAACTAACAAAGCAAACAAACGGTTGTATTCAAGTTAAGGAGGTCACCCGGATATGGTCCCCCCTAGACTGCAGTTAAGCCGGATTGTAATTACCAAGTTCAGTTTCTATGATAGTTACACTGCGGAAGGTTCTTAAACAGCCTGAAGTCTCGACTAAAGGTCTTCAGACCCTCTCAATCTGAATCTCTAGCGGGCGACTAACCTCCACCGGAGTAGACAGATTGAGGCCCTAAGAACAAAACCTCCACTACCGGAGTAAATCCGGTACAGAATAGTGAGTTGGTTCCTCGACTAAAGTCACCAACTCCCTACCTTCAATCAAGGATACTCTATCAACCTAGGCAGATATTCTCATTCTAGGTTAAAGCAGAAACAACAGGAATTTGATCAGGATTCAAGTCATTCAATCATTAAAACCTCAATCGAATATAATCAATCACAGAATCAGTACTTGGGTTCATACAATCAAAGCCTAACATACAAATCTAGGGTTCTCCATACCCAGATGAATGGGAGAACTACTCCATGGAGAAGAAAGCAAAAGCAGAATCAGACACGGAATTCATACTGCGAAGGACGGATTCCGGCTCCTGGACGTTGATTGGCACTTCTCCAAGCTCAAGCTGGCCTCCAATGGTGTTGAAGATCAATCTAGGGCACTTGGGAACTCTTGCTCGTCACTTTCTCTCTCTAGAAGTCGTTCTATCTCTCAAAAACTCGAATCCCCTTGACTTGTGGCTGAAAATCTGCTTAAAAGCATCAGTGGCCAAAGCACGGTCGAGGGCACGGCCGTGTAATGCCTCAGCCCGCCCGTGTTTTGGCTAGTGTTAATTACACTAGGAGAAACACGGCCGTGCTTCGCGTTGGACACGGCCGTGCTTTGGTGGAACACGGTCGTGCTTTGTCTCGGCACTGCCCGTGTAATCAGCTCAGCTCTCGGCATAAAAAGCACGGCCACCAGAACACGGCCGTGTAATGATTTAGGTGTGCCCGTGTTTTGGCTCCAGCTCACCGAAATGACTTCCGATTGCCCCGAAACTCGCGCTTAGCCTTCCCTTTGACACCTGGGACCTGAAACATGACAAAATAGCACAACTCGGAGTAAAATAGGCCAAAACACACGACTATGCCCCTCAAACGGATAAGAACTAGGGTCGCAAATATGTGCAATTACATCGTTATCAAACTCCCCCACACTTAACCGTTTGCTTGTCCCCAAGCAAACCTAACTCAAACCAATGCAACTCTCCAGAACTCTATAGCAACAAACAACCCAGATCGTAAGTAGAGGACTTCCTAGATCATTTAGCAACTTACGAGGTCAACCGACGCACAAGTCATCTCAAAGCTTCTTATCGAGTCGGCATCATGGCAAAAAGTGAACAGAGGACAAATGAATTGTGGATGAAGAGATTCTCAAAAACAAAGGATCATGGACTCACATTTTTTAAGGTGCTCTATTTTCTGCTTAAAGATGGTTGGAACCCCCTTTTTTCCTGTTTTGCTTGTTTTCTTATATTTTTCTTTTCTTTTCTTTTTCAAGGGTCCCAACCTGCTCTTACCGGCCATGCCAGGAGCGGATGTCTCGAGCCTCGTGCGGGGGAAAGACATGTAAGGGGGCTGGAGGTAGTAGGTGGAAATTGGGAACGGATTCCCTTCTCCCCTTACACACTTTCGCCCTATTCGCACGGGAGACGTTATTTTGAAGCACATTTTCGAGCACCTGTTAAACTCAAAACATGATACAAGAGTCCATGACAGGTAGAGAATCCACAACACCACACAATTCAAGGGTCCTAAGATCACTAATTCACTCAATCAACCAACACAATATGAAGAAGAAATGAGACTTCTTAAATGCATCAACATCCTCCATAGTGCTACACTACCTCCCTAGGTTGCATATTACTATAAAGACTGTCAATTCAAAGCATACTGAGCAGGCAATTGCAAGGAAACACGTACTTGGAGCCCTCAAATTTAAAAATTTGGACAGTGGACTAGGCTCCAAGCACACAAACAGATTCTAATGCAGTCAAAAGATAAACATCCCCCCACACTTAAGATCGACATTGCCCTCAATGGAGAAGAGGGAAGGAAAAGGGAACGATGTTACCGGTATGCACGGACTGCAGGAGACTGGAAACGGGCCAGTCGGGGCAAGCACAGCCAAAGGGGAACAGAAGAGCTCAAACACAATATGTTAGGTTCAATGGTCAGCCCAATAAAATATCATCCAAACCAAAAGAAAACAAACCAAACCCAAACCGGGTTACAATCCGACTCAAAACACAAGAAAGAAAATCAAACCGTGGTGGGGTTGCCTCCCCACAAGCGCTTCTTTACCGTCTTTTAGCTGGACGCCCATGGTGGATACTCAGGGCGGTGCAGGAACAGGTGCCTCCAAGAGCGGATCCACGTCGCTCTTGAGGTACAGCTTCAGGGTATGGCCATGCACCCGACGGATGCGACCACCATCATCAGTCAGCTCGACCTGTCCATCTGGCAAGATGCAGGCGAGTGAGTACCCAGACGGCCAGGGTGGTCGTGGTGCAGGAGATGGGACCAGCTCATAGTGGTTTCCACTCTCTTTCCGTGCAGGCTTAGCAACCTGCTGCTTCGGCCGCCACTCCTCCTTGAGCTTTTTGTTCGGAGTCGAGGCAGGATGGAGGGGCGGCGAAGGAATGATAGGAGGGTCCTGCAAAATAGGAGGTGCAGAAGGATACACGACAGGCTCGTGTACCTGATCATAAATGGCATTAACAGGCGTGACAGCAATCATAGCACAGTGTTCAAACTCAGTCACAGAAAAAGTAGCATGTTCATTCCCAGCACGCAGGATCAGTTTACCATCATGCACATCAATAAGTGCCTTGGCGGTGGCGAGAAATGGCCTACCTAGAATCAAAGGCACATCCACATCCTCATGTATATCAAGAATAACAAAATCAACAGGATATGTGAATGTACCTACTTTAACAAGCAGATCCTCAATGATACCCCTAGGATGCACGATAGAATGATCAGCTAACTGAATGCTCATCCTAGTAGGGCTAAGTTCACCTAGGTCTAGCTTTTTGTACAACTTATATGGCATGACATTAATGCTAGCGCCTAGGTCCGCCAAGGACTTGCCTACATGCATGCTGCCAATAGTAAGAGGGATAGTAAAACTCCCTAGATCCTGGCGCTTCTCGGGCAGCTTGTTCTGCAGGATAGCAGAACACTCCTCGCTCAGCATCACTGTCGAGAGATCCCCAAGTTTCTTCTTGTTGGTGCAGAGATCTTTCATGAACTTGGCATACTTGGGCATCTTCGACAGTGCCTCCACGAACGGTATGCTGATGTTGAGCCGCTTCAACATTGCCATGAACTTGGCAAACTCAGTCTCTAGCTTGTCCTTGTGTAGGCGAGTGGGGAAGGGAAGCTGGGGCACATGCTCCTTAACCACTGGTTGTGGCTTGGGAGCAGGGGCTTCCTTCTCCACCCGCACTTCTGCATCGTCGGCTGGAAGTGCTGAAGCAGGCAGTGGTTCCTCCTGTCTGGCCGGGACAGGATCAGCAGATATGGTCTTACCGCTCCTGGTAAAAATGGCATCCAGCTGCTGATGCTGATGAGGATCTCGAGGATTCGGGACAGTGGTGGCAGGCAAAGTCCCCGGTGCCCTGGTGGTGTTCTGGCGGGCCAAGATGCCCACCTGGGTCTGCAGATCCTGCAAAATGGCACCCTGGTTCCTCTGACCTGCCTCCAGTGAGGCTACACTCTGGTCCAACCTCGTGATAGTTGCCTGAGTGCTCGTCATGAATAAAGCTAGAATGTTTTCCAGCTTCGTCATCCTGTCATGTGGGGCTGGAGCTGCTGCTGGCTCGGCAAACTGGCGCTGGGGCTGCTGGAATGGCTGCCCCTGCCTAGGCTGGAAGGGCTGTCTCTGCTGAAGACCACCTGCTGGTGCTGGGAAACCAGGTGGTTTAGTGGTGTTGCTGCTCCAGGCGAAGTTGGGATGCTGGCGCCACCCCTCATTATATGTAGTGCTGTATGGATCGAGGCGCCGCGCATTGGCGATGAAGGCCAACTGCTCCTGGGGTGTGGTAGACTCCCTCATAGCCTGGCAGTCCTCCACTAGGTGATTGGAGCTCTCACACCACTGACACTGAGCAACTGGAGGTGTAGCCAAACCTCTGCCCGGAATAAGACTGTTGGGCTGCTTCAATGTCTGCACCAGCTCAGCTACCTGCTGCTCGAGTCTGGATCTGGACTCCATGGCGTGCACACCACGGTCCCGGGAATGTCTGCCTCGGCTGCTCTGCCCCCAAGAATGATCTCTGGCAGCCAAAGTATTAATCATCTGGTTCAGCTCTGGTGGAGTCTTAGTGAGAACATCCCCTCCTGGGCATAAAGACTCAATCACCCTCTGGCTATCTGGAGAGAGGGCACTGTAAAAGTTCCCCACAGTGAAAGCATCACTAAAGCCATGATGGGGACACTGCCAGAAGTATCCCATGTACCGCTCCCAAGCATCACGAAGTGACTCATCTGGCTCTTGGCGGAAGTGAGTGATCTCCCGCTGAATCTCTGTAGTCTTCGATGCCGGATAGTACCTGTGCACGAACTTGTCCGCCAGATCGTCCCAAGAGGTGATGGACAATGGGGGCTGGGTCTCCAACCACCTCTTAGCATTCCCCGCCAGAGAATGGGGAAAGAGATGAAGGCGGATTGCATCATCCGGGACACCGTTCAGCTTGAACCCGTTCGTCAGCTGCAGAAAACGGGACAGATGCACCCTGGCCTCCTCATCCTTCAAGCCATGGAACTGGATGGAAGATGTAATGAGCTGAATCCAGCATGGCTTGATCTCGAAGTTGTTTGCTGGGATAGGCGGGTAGAGGATGACCGGGCGGATGTCAGCAATCCGCGGAGTGTAGTAGTACTCCAAGGTGGGACCCGGCTGCGGTGCATGATGAACTCCATGATCCTGGGGTATGGGGTTGTTCCCCAGGACCTGATTCACCGGGGGAGCCTGCTGAGGATTCCCCTGGTGTTGATTGTAGTCTTCCATCTCGTACTCCTCCTCAGAATCACTGCTCACGTGGCCGTCTATGCGCTCTTCCGTAGCCAGTCTAGCTCGCTGTTGTCTCCTGAGCTGGCGACAGGTGCGGTCAATCTCTGGATTCAACGGCAGTAAACCTCCTGACTGGCTACGGGTCATGCACTACCTGCACACACTCAAGTAACAAACCCGTGAAGGCACAAGTAGAACAAAGCAAACAAAGCAAAAAGAAAAGCTAAATTAACGGAAATCACTTTTCTTCAACAACCTAGCCGTCCCCGGCAACGGCGCCAAAAACTTGACTCGACTTTACTGTCACTCCAAGAATTGGCCAAGTAAAACCACTTCCTAAAGCGTAGTATAGCGGGTTTGGGTTTAATTATCAACCCGGGTCCTAGATGTGATGACTACTCAGTGAATTCTTGTTATCTAGCAATAAAACTTTAATGCAAGTCTCAACTAACAAACTAAAAAAGCAAACAAACGGTTGTATTCAAGTTAAGGAGGTCACCCGGATATGGTCCCCCCTAGACTGCAGTTAAGCCGGATTGTAATTACCAAGTTCAGTTTCTATGATAGTTACACTGCGGAAGGTTCTTAAACAGCCTGAAGTCTCGACTAAAGGTCTTCAGACCCTCTCAATCTGAATCTCTAGCGGGCGACTAACCTCCACCGGAGTAGACAGATTGAGGCCCTAAGAACAAAACCTCCACTACCGGAGTAAATCCGGTACAGAATAGTGAGTTGGTTCCTCGACTAAAGTCACCAACTCCCTACCTTCAATCAAGGATACTCTATCAACCTAGGCAGATATTCTCATTCTAGGTTAAAGCAGAAACAACAGGAATTTGATCATGATTCAAGTCATTCAATCATTAAAACCTCAATCGAATATAATTAATCACAGAATCAGTACTTGGGTTCATACAATCAAAGCCTAACATACAAATCTAGGGTTCTCCATACCCAGTTGAATGGGAGAACTACTCCATGGAGAAGAAAGCAAAAGCAGAATCAGACACGGAATTCATACTGCGAAGGACGGATTCCGGCTCCTGGACGTTGATTGGCACTTCTCCAAGCTCGAGCTGGCCTCCAATGGTGTTGAAGATCAATCTAGGGCACTTGGGAACTCTTGCTCGTCACTTTCGCTCTCTAGAAGTCGTTCTATCTCTCAAAAACTCGAATCCCCTTGACTTGTGGCTGAAAATCTGCTTAAAAGCATCAGTGGCCAAAGCACGGTCGAGGGCACGGCCGTGTAATGCCTCAGCCCGCCCGTGTTTTGGCTAGTGTTAATTACACTAGGAGAAACACGGCCGTGCTTCGCGTTGGACACGGCCGTGCTTTGGTGGAACACGGCCGTGCTTTGTCTCGGCACTGCCCGTGTAATCAGCTCAGCTCTCGGCATAAAAAGCACGGCCACCAGAACACGGCCGTGTAATGATTTAGGTGTGCCCGTGTTTTGGCTCCAGCTCACCGAAATGACTTCCGATTGCCCCGAAACTCGCGCTTAGCCTTCCCTTTGACACCTGGGACCTGAAACATGACAAAATAGCACAACCCGGCGTAAAATAGGCCAAAACACACGACTATGCCCCTCAAACGGATAAGAACTAGAGTCGCAAATATGTGCAATTACATCGTTATCAGTGACCTTCATTGCGTGATGAATACATGTTGTTGGAGTGCATTTTAGGAGCTTGAATGAGGATAGCAGAAAATAGCAGATAGAGAAACAAATGTAGATAGTCCGGTCGAGGAAGAATATTATTCATATGTAGATAAGATTTTATATAATTTATAGATATATGAACAATATAATAATTTTTTCATATATCCGTGCAAAAGTGGACTAAAACAATTAGACCATTAACTCTCAACCCACTTAATCGACAGGGCCAACGGGCTAAACCAGGTTGACAACCTTTGATACTTGAAATCCATATATTCTAAAAAATTTGGGTTCCAATTTTTATGATTGAGTCAAATCAATCAACAATTGTGGACTTTTCAAAGAGTTGTTGAAATTCAAAAGTCGGTCTTCAAGGTTCTTTCGTGACGGACAAGTTTTTGCGTTTAATTATTAGGTCGAAGGAAGAGAAAGCAAGACAGATGGAGGATGAGATTGTGTCTATTAATTATTGGAAATTGCAGATGGAGAAGATAAGCCATAAAAGAGATTAAATTTAATATGATAATACGTATATACTATATATTACAAGGGCATGTTTGATGTGAAAAATAAAAGGGATAGATTTGAGAAAAATTGATAAAATAGTGACAATTTATGCAATTAACTTCACATGAAAAGTCCAAGATTGTATTGATAGAGTAGAATTTAAGGTTTTATAATGTTGACTTTTCGTAACTTTTGTACGTGCATTAGTATTTAATACTTAACAGCCTCGACTTATTATTCAATCAAGCTTATACACTAAATTCTAATAATTTATACAATAAGCATTATGTTTTTCGTGTTCTTCCATATTTGAGATTTCTAGGCATAATCTTTTCGTTATTCTCTTGATTTTTTTTATATACCTTCAATTCCTACCATTCTAGATGACATATATTTTCTTTCAACTCCAATTTCATATCCGATAATAAAAAGTCCACAAATTTCTTCTAAGATATGAAAAAATATACATCAGTAAACTAGGAGGACTTGATAAAAAAGTACATATTAACTCATTATTAGTAATGTCATAATCATCAAATACCATAAATATTACTATAAATAATGAATTAAATATTTTAGAAACATCAACTTATTTAAAAACATGAAGAGATTTATCAAAATAAAATAATTATTTTATATATAATTATAAATTAACCAATATTAATGATAAAGCGAAACTCATTCGGCCAAGGACCGAGTAAAAGCTAGATAGAAACATAGAAATAACTGAGCTGGCTAGCTAGGGCGGTTAAAAAGCAACCGAACAACTCCATCTATAGTCGATACTTAATTTTCTTATCAATTTGGATAGGTATTTAGAAACTAAAATAAGATTTTACAATTATTAAGATGGATGCAAGCGACACTTCTGCTAACGGAGCATAAACAGTATCAGTGTACTGAAGTGATCCCTGACTCAGCCGATGAAGATCCCATGGAGGAAACTGCTTGTGGGCTGCATTTCTGTCTGTACTGATGCGGGATTCTGGATGGTGGGGGAGCGGGACTTGGGGTGGTGGTCAGGGACTCTATGGGGTGTGGTCGGCGGAGGCAGCAGAAGCACTCGCTGCAAAGATGGGGGCACATATTGCTTATCAGTTCCATTTCCGTAACATCATCCTTGAGATAGACTGCATGACGTTAAGTCGTTAATCCATAAGCTGGGATATCCGGAGACTATACAGGACGAAACAGGGGTAGTATGTCGAAGTACAAGAAGAGTTTTGAGTGCTACGGGAGATAGTTCATGGCACTACATCGACAGAGAGGCAAACGAAGTGGCGCATGCCTTGGCTCACACGAATACACGATGAAACGAGAGAATGATATGTATAGACATTCCACCGACCTTCCTTGTTAACCTGTTACAGCAGGATATTGTATCTGCGACTTCTTATTAATTTTGTTCAAGCAGATTACCGTAAAAAAAAAATTCATTATAGCAAATAGTAAATTTTAAGTCCAAATATTTTTCTGCATGTTAAAAAAATAATATATAGCAAATTCACCTCCATTATCATTGATCAGTCAGAGAATTTTGTTGTTTTTCTTATTTTTGGTAGTGGCGTTTGTTCTTGTTTTCAAGAAGGAAAATAAAATTCCCGAATCAGGTTAAAGATTCACGCAAAGGCAGCTCTATAACTTGAACATCTTGATTGAGAAGGGAAACAAGAGAACTACGGGTGAAAGAACTTCAAACTAATTGCAGAAAGAAAAAAAAAAAGAGGAAAAAAAACATAAAACAATAAAATTAAACGTAAACCATACGGTACCGTTCCTATCCTGAACTAAACTAGAACGAATCAATTCAAATCAACCTTATAAACTTCCGTCAAATCGGGTCGGTACAACCCGAAATTCTGTTCTTCCCCCTGCGCCTTCAAATCCTCATTGAACAGAGCAAACAAATACGTCTCGATTTCACTCCCCTGCCGCCTCGGCGTCCCGCCGCCGGAACGGGCCTTCGCTGCCACGTTGTTCACATACGCCCTCGCGTTATCCACCGTCGCCACGTCAGCTCCGGCGCTCGGCCACCCTGTCTCCGACACCACAACCTTCACCGCCTCCCCCTTCACCTTCTCCGCCGCCGCGTACATCGTGTCCACCATCGCGTCGAACAACCCCAGGTACTCCAAATTCCCGTCGGCCACCCTCTTCCCGCCGCCGCCGGCCGCCGAATTCCCCAGCGCGTACTCCCGATCGATGTTCGTCGGGTCGCTCTTGTAGGCGAAGTAAGGGTACACGTTGGCCAGCAGCGGGTAACCGTTCGCGGCGAGGAATTCCACCACCGGAGCGACGTACGGCTTCGATTCGTCTGAGAATTCACCCGCCGACGGGGGAAACGATTTCCCGATCGACGCGAAGCTGATCGCCGTGCTGACGGGGACGTCGGTGATTTGTGCCGATTTCAGAGCAGAGTCGAGATTCTTGATCGCGTCGAGTACGAGATGGGCCAGTGGGCCTGGGATTACCTCGTTTCCCGCCGTAATGTACCGGAACTTCAAACGGGCCCGGAAGGGGACTACATGGGCCGAAACCCACTGGGCCGCGTAAGATGGGTTGCTGGCCAGCTGCTCCAGATCGCTATTCAGCGTCCCAAGAACCACCTCCATCCCGCCGGCGTTGGCCAACGCAGTGAGCACGTCTTGGTTCGGGTCGAAGATCCGGACCCGGTTCACGTTCCTCGACTTCAGTAGGCTGACGCATCTGTCCGGCGACGGGAGGTTGTCGCCCAACAGGCCGTAGTTGATCCCAATGCTCGTCGCTCCACCAACTAGATAATTCAACGGCTAACAAATTAACAAATATACTATATACGTATAAAACGAAGGAAAAAACACTTGTTAGTCCAACGGTATATCAAATTACCTTGCGAATGGAACGAAATGAAGCATGTAGCGAGAGAGATGAAGAGAAGGAAAGGCGACATTGTTAGCTTCTTCTTTTTTCTTCTGCTGGGATGGATGATGGGTAAGAAGTGAGAAGTAACGAAGATTAGATAGCTATTTATGTAGGTGAAGAATACTTAAACGAGGAAATGGGTATTGGAGGAGGAGATCCTTTGTGCTTGATTGTAATCAATTAGAGGTTAATTACAGAAGCAAAGGAAAGATTGGGGAAGGAATATATGATTTGTGGGATGAAATTTTCGTGAAGTGAATACTTATGGATAGTATTAATGATTTAAGTGAAGGTTTAGTAGTTTATTTCTGGAAAGAAGCCAAAGGTTTAGGGAAGGAAGCTTTGTCATTACCTTGTTGATGTTGAAGATTAAGGGTCAAGCTTAAATATTTGCTTTGTTCGATGAGCTTCAGATTATGGAAAGAATGATATCAATTGGAAGATGACAGATGGAGAAATAATGAGAAAAGGAAATGAGAGATTAAGAAGATGTTTTAGTTACCAAAAGTTTCCCCGGCCATGGAATAAAAAAAACAAAAAAAAGATCCGCCAGCGATTAGTTTGATGTTTACTATTACGTTAAGAATGGAAGGTGGGTAAGAATTTGCTCTTTGAACATTATTCAAAGAACAATTGCTCCTTGAGTTCTCATGAGTTTAAGTTAAGGGACATGGTCAAATATAGGTAATAAAACTATATACCACTTCAATCCCAAATTACATGTTGAATGGGGGCATTTGATAGTTTCTCAGCCCCTCGGAAAACGGATCCGAATTTTCTTATTAACAATATTTGAATTGAACGAATAAACTAGGCAAATACAAGTTTGCATTTTCGTGATTCTATATTTTTTTCATTAGAAATCATATCAAATGTTCCTTTGTTCGAGGAATACTTTGATGATGATATTGCGATATAAATTATTTGTGAAGAGTTTCAGGACAAATTTATTATTGATTCCTTATACATTGTGCAACTAATGTGTATAAATTAGTTCATTTTTTTAGGAAAGAGGACGGTACGCTCGATATTTTATTAATTAAAAGAACACCAACTTCGGAAAAAAAATATACGAAATTAATGGATCATTAATTATAAATCAATACAACAACTGCCAATTAGTTTGCACCAGTCACTTGGAACATGAGATGTGACTATGGACAAACTAATATCATGGTCCATGGACGACTATAACAAAATATCGTAAATATGACTATGGTCAACAATAAGTCACATTTCCAATCGTAACAAATCATACAGCTACAAGTTGAGCCACAAATGTATACCATATATAAGGTAGCTAGTACGTAATTAAATAACTACTAATTATACTGCGATGGACTATGATTTTTCTATGTAAAAGGACATACAAATTATGTCACCGATATCTATATAAACTGAACAAATGAGCTTTGTGTTAATGACGCCATTAACAAATTATACCACTTCGGGGGAAAAAGAACAAGAAAGTGACACGTTTTCCCTTCTCCTAAACTACCCACCTTCATTCCTTCAATCTTTAACGCTACTAACCTACTAATTCATTTTAGTTTATGTAATCAAGAAACCCAAAAAAAAAAAAAAAAAACGGTTTGATTTTTGCCAAATGATGTCTCTTCCCCTTGGCCATTCCCATCTGCTTCCCTTGTACATAGAAAAATCCAAACACTCTCCCCTTGCCGCCCGTCCATGAAAGAAGACAGCTCTAAATTTATCGCATGAGATTATCAAGGAACAAGCTGAGAGACTAGTCAAATACTGCAACTAGATTATGACACCATAAGATGCGATTCTAATATATTAAGTTAAAAGGCCTAAAAACTGTAACGAAATCAGTCTATGATGAAAGAACGGATAAAACTAGAAGTCATGGAAGAGCATAATCGCTTCGTCGAGCTTCATCAGCGAGGAATGGATGAGCAATCTGACGTTTCTCAGTCTATCAAACTTTTGTTTGTCAGGCCCCTCGCGTTTATCCGGCGGCAGATTCAGGACCTGAGAACAAACAACCGATGGAGAGATCCTGAATTGTCATGAAACAATGCCACTTGTTGGCCTGTAATCAACAACATTAGAACAGGATTACCCTAACTAACCTCCTTATTTTGGTCAATCTCATGAGCTAAACGTAGGTTCAGATTCAAGGCGGCATGAAACATCTCATCTAGGACAGTCTCCCGAAGAAGCCGCTTATTTACTTTCCACAGTAAGTAGGAAGAGCCGCCGTAGCTAGGACCAGTAGCTGTACCACCCACAACCAGTTTCTGCAAATACAATAGCATTTTACAGCGGGAGGAAGAATATTCAGATGTTTGCAGAGGACCAGCAACTGGTCATACGTTTTAGGGTGGTGCAGAAACCAGTTTGTATGAGGAAAAGGTGAGAGTTACCTCCATGAGCAGGTATCCATCCTGCCACATTTTGAAAAGCGTTTTCGATGTCTCCTTTTTCTCCACAAATATCCTATCAGCAATCTACATAAGGGAATGAAGCGAATTTATGAAACAGAAGTGCAGAACCTTCATTGAAAGGAATTACTACCGGTCACAAGTCTCAACCAAAAGTGTAAATCCACAGTATGATTGTTGAAGATTTCCTGACTCTTCATCATTACCTTATCTGTTTCCATGAGGCAGCCAGCCCTAAACAGTAAGCGGAAAATTTTATATGCGGTCTCTCCAAATCTTTTCAAAACAATGGACTCAATCTGCAGTGTCAGAAATATTGGTGAACATCAGTATCCCAACCACTACTTCAACCATCTGGGGCAAACAAACAAATGAAAAACACACCTCTTCACTCTGAGCTGCTTCAGTGATTTTTGTGAAATCTACACAATGAACATGTCAATCATCACTAACAATCAAGAATAATCAAACTCAAAAGAAAACAATTAAGGAATGGACTATTAATAATCTAAAGAAGTGATCAAGCCAAACAGAACGTACCTATACTATATGATTCATCATCCGTTTTTACAAAGGTTGGGGGACAGCTTAACTCTTCAAGGCAAGTTCTGACATGATCAAAAGTCATACTGTGATTCTTTTCGTTCTTCACAACTTCTTCATATATAGTATTCAGCGATAACGGCACTGCAAAAGTCCTCCACCAGTATCACGAATCAACAAGGAAAGAGTATATAATAAAATACTTGTCTGCAAACAACTGTAGCAATTGAATGTACAAACAGAAACAAACCAAACTTTTGAAATAAAGTTCACCTGAGTTAGCAGTTTTTACTTTGTCCTCTTCTGCTCTAGATGCCTCAAGCATTGCACTCAGAACAGTTGCAGCCGCATCATCGAAGCGTACTTTTATGGTATCGACACAGGCCTACAGCATAATAAAAAACCAGTATAAGATAGTTTAGGCAAGATAGCGAGACTAAAATGCTCAAGAACAAGTGGAAACGGTAAGATATTTTGCTATTGTGAGATTACCAACCAAATGAAGGTTAAAATAAAAGGATTCACAAGGCTTAATTTATTCAGTTCTCAAAGCTTGCACATGTTCATTTTACCCTAACATGAACTAAACTGCAAGGTTATTACTTCTCTTGTTTGTCATTAACACATATATCATTCACTACAGATCAAGTGTCATGGAGCATGAGATGGTAAATCCTCTGTTCTATGGAAAAGGGTAAGAAATAGACAGTTTCCCACTCACCAAAATAATGACATGGAGCTTGATCTTGCTACGCAGATCAAACGACAACAAGAGAAACACAGGACAAAATTCCAGACAATACATGCATGCTAGTATAATTTGACTGTGCAAAACAATAAAACTAACCTTGTGCCGAAGACGCCGAAGCAATTCCTCAAAATTTGCACGCCAATTACATTCGACCTCTTCTTCAAGTGCCGTATCAGACTCCAAATCATGAAGCTTGCGCTACAAAAGCAAACTCCAATTATTGAATGGACGATGCAGATAGCTTTAGTAACTCAACCTAAAATACCAACCTTTTCCCCAACATCTTTACTCGGGGGCTGATTTACATTTTGCTGGTCATCCGCTACTTGGTCTGCGTTAGGTACAAATGAGAATCTTCTCATCACTGAAGGCATTGCTACAGCCATAACACGCTGCTCTAGGGTTAATGGCTCCACCATTACCTATCATTTCCATAAAGAATAAAACTTAGTCCTACAATTCCAGGACAGAATTCTGGTATCTACATGTTATTGGTATAACTAATACATTAAGATAGTGAGGGGGAGAACTCCAAATTCCTGCAGTATCATTCGCTAAGAAATATACACTGTTGCTGAAAATTCCATCGCTCAATTGCTCAAGTTTCTCTTCTGGCAAGACACCAATACCTTGGTAGGACTTAACAGTGCCAGTTGCTACACAATATGGTCATCTATAAACATTATCATGAATTAAGAGTCAGATTTTGTAAAACACATCCCTTTGTTAGATTGCATAATCTATTCCTCCGCAAGTTCAATCGTTGCATGACGATTGTCACATAATAAACTTTCCAGAGTTCAGCAATAACCTTTGAAGATTTGGCACGCTTCTTTGTATCAGCATCAGGTGGTGGAACTAAAGGTTCAGGAGCAGGACAGCATTCAACGTAATGGGCCATCACAAGTTTACCAAGGTCTTCCTGCACTGTGTTGGTACCTGTTGATTCTCAATAAAGAAAAAAGTCCACATCAACTTGATTATATGTACATAATCAAACTGAATTTATCTTCAAATGACAATCATATATATGAAGACAAAAAAACACAAATGACTGGTAGAGCTAAAGAGAACCTCAAGACTGTCTAAACAATGTATCACTACTAACCAAGATAGATCTCTGCTATTAACCATGTCAATTGAATACAACTCATTTCTCTTCTTGCACACCAAATGTCTAAAACATGATTAGTCACTGAACGACCATAAGCGCAGCAACTTGAATTAAAAGGAGCAACATAAGTAAAGTTCGATATGATCCTATAAAAGAGGCATATGAGTCAAGGAGCACTTACTCTCCTTGGCATTTGCACCAGCTCTATCCACTATTTGCTTTACCGTAAGCCTACCATGTTCTAGCAAACCTCTGAATAGTTCCCCACACTGCAAATGCCAAACAACTATTATAAAAACATCTCATACTAAAAATACACCAACAACTAAACAAGGAACCAAGAACAAATACAAACCGAGCCACCAAGTTCCTTCGACACCACATCCATGAACTTGGAAAACCTCACACGATGAAGTATGTTGACAAACAATGCAATATACAGCGTGAGGGCTTTCCCTGGTTCTCCTGCATCCTCCCCTGACACTGCCAAAGTCCAAACACCGTCAAAATCTACCTCCATTGTTGAGGCAAATGATCAACCAGATGAACAAGTGCAAATCATCATATCAGTCACAATCATAGATGAAGCTACTCCTACGGGACTACCAAGAAACCAATACGGCATCGATTGAAAACAAAACTGAATTCATCAAGGAACAAGAAGAAAAAAAAACTCACCGCTCTCTTCAAGGATGAAAGCCTGCACGCAGTTGTGCTGGATTAAGACGAGCAAGCAGTTCCTGACTTTAGCCGGAGAGAGCTCGGTTCGTCGAACTATGGCTTGAAGTGTCAATGCTCCGTTGCGCAGTAGACATTCACAGACTTTCTGTTGTAGCAGAAAACGAAGAATTAAAACGGTCTTCAAATTGAAGGAGTAGCTTTACACAATCACAGAGAAGGTAAGTGACCGGAATCAGAAAACTTTACAGCGACAAGATTGCCGAACTGATTGGTGATGAGATGGACGGCGTATAGGATGCCGTGTTGCGACACCATTGTCTCCGTCCCCGACTGCTTCTGGCGGCTTTACTCCCTGGCCTCGGCAAAAGAAAAAAAACAGGCGGTTGGGACTTGAGATGTCACTTTGGATAAAGCTTGTTAGCCCGCGGGTCAACCCGCCAGGCGACCCGGATCCGCCCGAAACCACTGTCAAAAACGGGCGGTAAGCACCCAGTGACAGCTCTGCCCAGGCACGGTCAGACCCGGAAAAGCCCGGTCAAACCGCTAAAACCGTCCAATTCGCCCGACCGATCGATTCCCAAGCGGTGGGTATTCTGCGATGTCTCGGCTGATACTCAACGGAAAGCAAACAAGAGTGTAGCGGGGAAGATGATTTAGTGATGAATTGATGAAACTCGGCTGGAAAAAAACAAGATGAGTTTGTCTCTTGTCTTGGTAACAAGATGGAAAGATTCTCAATTAGTTATATTTGGGGCACAATTAGAAGGAAGAAATCGCAAGTGGAATGGTGGAAAGTTGTTTGGAACAAGCACAGTTTGCCTCGAAATCGAGTTCTGATGTGGCTCATTGTTCTTGATCGAATTGTTACTAGAGATAAACTAAAAATTTGGGGACGTATCACAGACAGTTCATGTGTTCTTTGTGTCCTAGTGGAAGAGAGCATGGAACATCTATTTTGCCATTGTGTCTACATGCAGAAGCTGATGGCTGTTGGTGAAAACAGGATCAATGTGCCTGTTGTCTGGTCTGATTTACTTCACTGGTTGATAACCAGAGTTGACAGAGGGAGTTGTGGTGCTGCTGAAGTTTCAATATGGACTTGGACCAGTTGTTTTCTTTGGAGGGAGCGTTGCAGACGAGCCTTTGGAGAGTCCCCAAGATCTCCAAGTGTGATGGCTGGAGTTGTGAGGGAGGATCTTAATCTTTATTGCCACATTGATACTGAGTTTCTTTGTCAGATAAAGAGTTCTACAATCTGTTATTTTTGCATAGATTAGTAGCTATTTCTTCGTTACTCTCCTTACATGATTGTTGTGGGCTTTAAGACTTTGTGTTTTTGAACCCTTGTGTGAATTTGCCAAGGGGGTGCTTAATATAAGACAGCTAATTACCAGGAAAAAAAATATTGAGTTTTCAAGTGTGCAATGTATTTTGATATTGTATTGTAGTAATTCAATGATTGACGATTTTGAGAGCAATCTCAATATAAAGACTATCACGATCTATTGACCATGATTTCTTATTAAATGATTTTATATGAAAACATATATGTGTATAAATATTGAAGCTAAAATGAGGGTAATAGTTCAAAAGGTTTTAATATGGAGAAATGTTTAGAGTAACCTAATTGGTTAAACTAAAATTTTATCACGTTAAGTGGATATGGAATTTCGTATTAAGCTTAAGCCAATAAAATAAAATGAAGAATGATAATGATAAAAATAAATAGTTGCCTAAGTGATTTTTGCACCTTGAGTGGGCTCTTATTGTCAGCCTCTGATCACGGGTTCGATTCTCCTTAGATGCCATTTTTTGTTGTTTTGCAAAGGGTAATTATTAATTAACCAAAACTAGCACAGGGCCCGACCCGTTGGTCGGAAAACTTTAACCGAAACAAATGTATAGTTATTGATATGATATATAGAGGTGAAAAATAATCAAAAACTAACCTAATCGTCCACGCCAAATTGACCCACCCGTAATATCAAAGAAATTCATTTTTCTGGATGAGTGCATATTTGAATTTTTGTAAAACCGTAGCATTGTGATTAGGTGAGGGTTTTGATGGTACCAAGGGAACCTTTATCAAGACAATTCATTCTTGTTGATCACATGACTCGATGGCTAATCTCCGACCGGAGCAAGCAAACCTTTACACACCTCTGTTACATATTGGGAGACCTATACCGCCCCGTAGAAACTGTGTACCTGGATGATGAATATGAAGTTGCGAGATTTGAAATATATGAGTTACGATGCAAAGTTGTCATCAATAGTTAGTTGGACAATGTATTGTGTTCGGGTCAAAGACCAGATGACCCTCAACATAGAAATTTCGTTGCCACACTGAATAGTTATTGAGAATATATATATATATATATATATATATATATATATATATATATATATATATATATATATATATATATAATGAAGACGTGTGAAAAAAGTACATAGAACATAGGGCGATTAAAAGGACAAAGATTTTAAACCTCTCGCCTTAATGGAAGAAGATAATCGAAATGAATATATTTCTCCAGTTGAACAAATCTTTGTGTTGTTTGGTAAACATCATAAGATTTCTCTTTAAAAGTGAAAGAACTAACTCTAATATTCTTAGGTGAACATATTTGATCTTTTCATGGACAATTCATGAACTTCATCAATCAAATTTGTGATAATAAATGTCAAAGTGATGTTTAAAATATAATATGTAATTTATCTAGTATAATTGCAGAGAATACAAAATGCAGCTCATGAGCTTAAATTTAAGCAATTTGATGGACTAAAAATAAATTAATATAGCACTCATGCTGCACAGATTAAGTGTAGGGGAAGAGAAAACAAAGCAGGGTGGATGTATTGCAATCCATATGGGTTTGATGAGGCTCAAAAATATATATCGTATGTGTGCAGACTTAGAGGATAGAGCATAAACCATGGATCAGATAATGTACAATATGATCTAGATTCTAGACCATACTACGTCTATACGGTGTGGCATAGTGAGATCCAGACCAAACAAATCATATTCAACAAAACTTATATAAGCAGCTAACTCGTGTGCTTCCAAGCGGCCAAACTTGCAGCTTGTGTAGTTTGAAAAAGATAAGCCTACCTGTACTATGTCATTGAGATTGAATTTGCAAACTTAGTACATTAATCTATCTTCTTAAGTATGTACACAATATCACTACGCTTGGTAACCATAATCCTAATTCAACAGCCACCATCCCTTTCATACCCGTACTCTCAAGAGAGTAACATCTCTTTTCATCATTGCAGGCAAGGGGAGCTCGCTCGATTCGCAGATTGTCAATTTATTGGTCCCACTCGTAATTCACTTCTGACTCCGTGTTCGATAACCAATGATGGACCTGGGCCTACTACCGCCAAGTTTTGTCAAATTATAAGAAACCCCTTCAATCTCACAACATATAAGGGAAAAAACATCCTAATATTAAAATTAATTTAGGTTTTAAATTGAAATAAAAAAACAGCCAAAAATTGACGTGCCTCGGTTATTACCTCACCAGCCGTGAGGAATTTTACAATGTTATATAGTATTGGTGCTATAGGTTTTTTCCTTTATGATACAACTTGAAATTGTACCTTTAACGTTATGGTACAACTTCAGATTGTACCTATACTTTTTGTACAAATTCTTTTATTATACAACTTGAACTTGTACCTTTATATGATGGTACAACTTCAAGTTATAAAGTTGTACCATAACATAATGGTATAAATTTCTTTATGGTACAACCTTAACTTATACATTTAATATTATGATACAACTTCAAGTTGTATATTAAAACACCAATACTATATAGCATAGTAGAAGTTCATTATAAAAAAAAAATATAGCATAGTAGAAGTGCTCCACCAGCAGTATGTTGTTAGTTTGCCTGATCACTTTTTTTTTGGTGTCATGTTATATTTGGATCCAAATATTTTGATTTAATGTGATTTATTCAAATTGCATGATGGCTGTGAAGCAAATTCAGTTGTTCAGTTCATTGTATTTGTAATAATAATTGGGCAAGAGAAGCAAAAAAGAAAAACACGTGGAACCTACTTGTATAAATTGCATTTTCACAATTTCACTTGATGCCCACGTGTATTTGAGGCTATGACTTAATGAAAAAATGTAGCCAAGTATCATTGTCATCCTACTAAAATAAATACCCACTTAAGAAAGGCAGAGGGAAATTATAATTAAATGCCTAATTTTATCTTAGAAAACCAATTCACGAATAAGAGCGAGAACATGAAAACTCAATCTTAAGACCGCAATTAAAATGTGATATGATATTAGTTATATTAATTGATTTTGGCGATTGAATATATAAGATGGACTATGTTGAAGGAACAAAATTATGATTTTCCAATTGAATGTTCAAAATTTCTGGTAGTAGTTTAAGTGGTAGAATAGTTGTACACTTGTAATGGAATATAAAAGCATTCTATTTGAGCTCCCGCATCAGCTGCATTTAAAAATTAATTTTTATAAATTGTTTTTAGCAGTTATTTCTGACAATAGAGGAGGGTAATTTGATCATATTGATGTGGCCAGACCCATATAAGCCCTCCCATTGTGATTTCTCATCAAGGTCAGCCGCCCAACCTCTCTCTCTAGTTTCTTCTTCTTCCTTCTATTTTTCTACTTCTTGCTCTTTCTAATTAGATAAAATGGAGGTTATCAAATAAAATTAGATAAAATGGAAGCAAGAAAAGAAAAGACAAAAAAGCTTTCTAATTCTCAATTCTTCCCACTGTTCGGAATCGGAAAAAACCTAGAAACCTCCCAATTCCTTTTTCAACTTTGTCTTCAAAATTCTTCTTCTCCATTCACAATTGGCAGTGTGAAATTAAGCACCTGAAACCTAGCGCACTGATAGCCGCTCATTCCTCTTACTGAGTGAAGTAGTTTGATAGTTTGTGAAATTTCATTTTGAGTCCGTTCTATCTATCTTGTTCATCTTTCCTTGTTTTTTGGTTTGGCAGAAAATTATAAGGTGGGCTTTAGATCTTGACAAATTGTTGGTTGGTGGGAGCTTGGCTGCTTGCTGATTGTAAAAATTTCAGGCTTGATGTTTGAGAGATATTTTTCTTGATTGAGATCTGCATGCGTTTTAATTGGGATGGATGTGCAAGAGTTGTAGTTTGGATATGAGGGTTCACCGAGAACTTGATAGTTGCATGAATGAATGTGAAGCCCATCTAACCTAATTGGGCCATACAATAGCCATATGCGGGAGTCAGAATTGAGCTATGAACAACTGAACATCAAAACGCATAGCATCATTTTATTTGGTGAATGTAAAATGACAACAAAGCCCATCAGTGAATCACTCTCATGCCTCCATTTTCAAATCCCTGAAAATCCAACACATGTTTTCCTATTATATATTTTGTAGATTAGGAGAGGGGCATTTTGGTCATTTTGCTCGGGTTCAAAAACTTAACTATGAGAAACCCTAGCCGCCCTTCTTCCTCACTTTCTCGTCTCTTTGCGTTTCAGAACTCTCTTTCTCTCTCGTTCTCTCTATACACAGATAAAGAAAATGAACCTCTCTTCTTGCTTTGAAACCCGAATAGATGGACGAAGTAGGGAGACAAATAAGACCCCTCATCCCGCTCTTCAATCTACCCTTGAATGGAACAAGATACAGTAACAACACCCCTATTGTTGTAAATACAACAAAATCATAAATTAAATGAAAATCCAAAATAATCCTCCAGACTCGAGCGAGCGAGAAATTATTGCCTACACCGGGAGTACCACGTCACTAATCTTATGTGGTGCTCCCGGCCAATAGCTAATTGCCAAGTATCCAAAAGCTGTATTAACCTTTTCCTGCTGGAAACGTATTAATTAAGATTTTTAATTCCTTTTCTGTTAGTTTCCTTTAAGCAAAAATTAATATACAATTAATTAAACAGAATCGTTCCCTCTCCCAAATCCAATCGAACTCTTCGTCTAACAGCCGTCGTCTTCTCCTACAGTCCTGCTGCTGAAAGTCCCGCAAAAAAAAAAAAAAAAACCCTCGGCGTCGTCTTCTTCTACTGTTGGAAGCCTTAGTAGAATCTCACCCCAATCCACGACCAACAGCTTGAGTGTCCAAGTAAGTCAACTCATTCTTTTACACTTAATTAGTTCCCTTCTTTTATATGATTTGTACTTTCAACTGAAGACAAAGGATTATTGGCGAAACAGAGGGGGCACTCCTTTATTTAGTAAAGTTCTTTTAGATGGATTGGTACAGGTAACTATAATTAACATGTTATTTATATATTTGTTCAACTAGGCATGAATAATGAAGATGGACAGAATTTTAGGGATGTCGTTGACAATGAACTTTTGCATGAAGAAGATGATGTAGTTGAACTGTTTGCTACTCGAGTTGCTAGAATGGATAACGATTTATATGGAAAAGTAGTCTTTAACGAAGAGGAAGCTTATAACCTTTACAATAAGTATGCTTTGGAGCTTGGTTTTAGTGTGCGTCGAGGCAAATACAGACATTGTGCTGCAACGGGAAACATAATTCAACGTGAGTTTGTATGTAGCAAAGAAGGATTCCAGCGGGATGAAAAGTTAGACGAAGTGAAAAAGGGGAATCGATTGGTAACACGAACTGGATGCAAAGCTTTCATTCGATTTAGCATTGAGAATGAGACGTGGAAAGTGACAAAATTTCAGCCTGCTCATAATCATGATCTTGCTCTACCATCAGAGAGACACATGCTAAAATCTGGCCGTAAGATTTCAGCAGCCAAGGCCGGTGTTATTGATACAATGAAAAATGCAGGGGTAAGAACAAAATATGTTTATTCCTACTTGTCCAAGGAACATGGAGGATCTGAAAATGTGGGATTTTCACAGAGAGATTGTTATAATTATGTTGATAAACAGAAAATGATGAAGATTGAAGCAGGAGATGCACAAAGTTTGATGAATTATTTCAAAAAGAAGAAAGTAGAAGACCCTATGTTCTTCTATGCAGTACAAGTTGATCAAAAGAATCGTCTGACCAACTTCTTTTGGCGAGATGGAAGATCAAGAATGGACTATGATTGTTTTGGAGATGTGATGGTATTTGATACTACCTATCGCACAAACAAGTATAACCTTATATGTGGTCCATTTGTAGGTGTGAACCATCATTGGCAGAATACTATCTTTGGTTGTGCCTTTTTATTGGATGAGACGGCTGCTTCATTTAAGTGGTTATTTGAGGCTTTTCTAGAGTCAATGGGGGGAAAAGAGCCGGTTACACTCTTTACAGATCAAGATGCTGCTATGGCGAAGGCAATTAAGGAAGTATTTTCTACTACACGACATCGATTGTGCTTGTGGCATATCAGCAAAAATGCGCCTTCATATTTTGGGGATCTAAATGGAGACTCTAAGTTCCAAGCATTGTGGAACAGGTGTTGCAGAGGTTGCGAGTCTGAGGTGGAATTTCAGGAAACTTGGGACAAAATGAACGACATATATGACATTTCAAGTCATAGTTGGCTGAATGGCATGTATGCAATTCGTTCAAAATGGAGTACCGTCTTTAATCAAGAATGTTTGTCTGCCGGCATCTTATCATCTCAAAGAAGTGAAAGTACAAACAATATGTTGAATGGTATAGCAGGAAAGACGACATATCTCACTCAGTTTACTCTTCACTTTGATAACTTAGTCGGACATTTGCGTTCGAGGGAGCTCCAGGAAGATTTTCGTTGTAAACAAGGTACGCCAACATTGTTAGTTAAGCATTCTGGTATCTTAGAGCATGCTGCAAAAGTTTATACTAGCACTATGTATATAGTGTTCCAAAATGAGTTTCTGTCTAGCCTTGCAACAACTTGGAGGGAATTAAGTGCAAATGGATCTGCATATACTTATGAGGTGAAAGAAGAGGGACATAGCAGACTTCGGACAGTTAAGTTTAATGCAGAAGATAATACAGTGATGTGTTCCTGTAAGAAGTTTGAGGTAAAAGGAATGCTTTGTTGTCATGCTCTTAAGATCCTCAATGTCAGGAACATCACAACACTGCCCGATGATTATATTTTGAAACGTTGGACAAAAGAGGCAAAGAAAGGAATGATGGGTCGTGAGAAAGAACTTGTATGTAATAAGACTAAGGAAGACGTGGAAATTGTTTGGCGAAACTCGATGATGCGTCTAGCTGGTGATATTATTTACAGAAGCCAACAAGTTGAAAGTATCAGAAAAATATGTCAAGAAGGTTTGTTAGAGCTTGAGAAGACTTTGGAAGGGGAACTAGAAAAAGTCAGCTCGGCTACTAGTAGCAATTTTGACAATGAAGGCGACCAGGTACTCCCTGAACATCAAAATCCAATGTTGGATCCTCCACAGGTTAAGACCAAAGGAATGAAGAGTGCAAGAGTCAAGGGACATTTTGAAAAGCGAAAACCCAAATCATCAACAAAAGTTTCACAGAGTAAGAGCTTGATTTATTTTGTGATACTTATTCATAGGATGGAATGCTTGTTTGGAATACTTATTTTCCACACTTATTACAGGGAAAAAACTGCAAACATATACCAGACCCGAAGATACAAGTCTCCAGGCAAGCCAACCAATACAAACATCACAAGTATGTGAAATATCATAGATGAATGATATTAGCTTTTTCTTGTACTGATTAGTTAATATGGTTGCTGTATTTTAATCCACTTATAATGATATGTTATTACAGGGCACAACTATTCCAAGTCATTCCTTCATGAATTTGATAAGAAATGTTTCTGTAGAGAATGTTATGACATCCCATCCACAGGTTTGCATCTTTTGAGTTTGTTAATATCTTAATTATTATGTTGTAGTGTTTATTTTGGTTATAATTTGATGTTTGTACAGGGCACAAGTATCCAAAGTCATCCATTTACTAATCTGATGCCAAATGTTGTTCCATTGGCTCATCCAAATCAGGTTTAAAGTTTAAACTAATACAAGCCTACATAGTAAGATATTAAATTATCATATCCTGACATAATTACTTATGTTATACAGAGCGCTTACTTCTACTCGGAAAACCCGATGTGGCAATTGTATTACCAAAATCAGGTGAAATATTTATCTAGATAATGTCTATTTGTTCTTTGTTATTGAAAGAAAGAATAATAATTATTGGCTTTATGTTCATATCTAACTGTGATCATATTTCAATCTTTTGTAGAATCCTTAAATGGGTCATTGAGATTTGAGAGCGATAGAGCTTGGATAACAGTCACAACACCTCGAGCGAATCTGCAGACTGCTGTCGGCTTTGATTTTTGAATTATTAGTTGTTTAGTTAGTGGTTCTGGATTGTGAATTAGTTGTTTGGGCAACCACTTAAAAGGATTTTTTTGTTGTTGTTGCCTGCAACTGCCTGTACGGCTGTACCCACTATCTATTAGCACAGCTTTTGAAGGTTTGTTTAAAACCAAACTTTGGTCATGACAAAAATGGAGAAATATTTCGACCGGCGCAAATAATCGGCTGGCGGAACTCCTCATCAGAGCTAACATCACCCAGCTCGTATGAGTAAACAACTCACGCTGGCTTTTCGGTTAGAAAATCACCGATAGCTCCAATCGTTGGTGCTGCAAGCATTGCAGAGGTTTTGAGTTCTGACCCCATAGGCAATGGAATTGCTTTTGTCTCTATTCCCCCAAAAGAAATGGACAAAGAAGATTGAAGGTACTGGGAGAATAGAGAAAGGAAAGTAGCGGGAAAAGATGCAATTAATTGTCTTGGAAAGTTGTAAATTAATTAACAAAAAAGAAATTCCAAACACGTTTCCAGCGGGGAAATGAGTTAATGAAGCTTTGGACACTTAACCCAGTACTTTTGGATACTTGGCAGTTAGCTATTGGCCGGGAGCACCACATAGGATTAGTGACGTGGTACTCCCGGTGTAGGCAATAATTTCTCCGAGCGAGCCCCTATCCTCATCCTCATCCCTTGCTCTCTTCTTAATCCATTCCCGTGCGCCACCGCCGACGATTTCTTCTCCTTCAACCAGTAATCATCATCTATCTACTCTTGAATCCGCTTCCGTTCATTGCCGTCGGCGATTTTTTGTCTTCAACCTCTTATTTTCACCATCTACCGAAAGGGTCAGAAGACCTATAATTAACATCCAGACCCCAACGGAAATTAGAGGAATCGCCGCCTTTCCGATAGTTACTGATAATAGGATCTGAAGTCGCCGCCACGAAAGTCGAGTTCCTCCGCAAAGCCCTCACGGGCACCCTTGGGGACGGTCACAGTCGTCAATTTGGGTTGACTCATTTACCTGCTTGACGCAATGCGACAATGGCTATTTCTTCTTCTTCTTGGACTACTTGTGATCCGCGACAATTACAATGGCGAGGGAAGGGAAATCAGTTGTCGGGTGTGGGCGGTGTTTCCGTTAATTGTCATCCAAAGATAATTTCCTGATAAAGGGAGGATCGAATGCAAATCACTTCCCTCACAATTTGTCTCATGGATCAAGGTATGTGTTTCTTCCCCTATGCTCAGTGTTGGAATAAATGGGGGAATGTGTGGATACTTTCCTTCACAGAAAGGTTTACGTCAAGGGGACCCTTTGTCCCCATTTCTATTCTCAATAGCAATGGAAGTGTTGTCCTGCATATTGAATAAGGGAGCAGAATCTGGAGAATTCCCTTATCACCCTAGATGTAAAAGACTGGGCATCACTCATTTGGTATTTGCAGACGACTTATTACTGTTTTCAAATGGTACTACAAAGGCTGTGGAAAGTGTAAAAGGACTGCTGGAAAGATTCTACAGACTTTCAGGGCTGAGGTTCAATCCAGAAAAAAGCCAACTTTTCTGTGCAGGGATTGAAGAGATGGAACATGATAGACTAGCTCAGCTGGTTGGTTTTCAGAAAGCAGTGCTGCCTGTTCGATACCTAGGTGTGCCTCTAATAGCAAGGAAATTAACTACAAGTGATTGCAGAGCATTAGTAGAGAAAATCACTAAAAGAATAGCAGGCTGGAAGCCAAGACTACTCAGCTATGCGGGTAAGTTACAACTGATCAACTCTGTGCTGAGTAGCCTTTCATTTTACTGGATGAATGTATTCATATTACCCCTGTCTATCATAAAAGAAATAGAAAAGATATGTAGTAACTTCCTATGGGGGATAACAGAAGAATCCATGAGGAAGAAAGCTGTAATGGCTTGGGAGCTACTGGCAACTCCTAAAAAGGAAGGGGGGTTAGGCATTAGATGCCTTAAAACATGGAATATGGCTTGCACAACTAGACATATCTGGGCGCTGCTTGCAAAAGAAGGGTCCTGGTGGGTTGCTTGGAACTACTTGTATAGAATTAAAGACCTTACCTTCTGGGAATTGGGGAAATGCAGTACTGCATCATGGGTTTGGAAGAGACTATTAAAGGTAAGAGAAAAGGTAGAAGGATTCTTCCGTTGCTGGGGAACACAGGTGTATTGGAATGACAAAAGGATGCTGCATTATTCAGTGAAGCAAGTTTGGGAAGATTTGCAGCCGGATAGGCCTAAAGTGGCTTGGTATCAGTTGGTTTGGGAGAGGTACTCGATCCCTAAACATAGTTTTCTATGTTGGGTTATAACAAGAAATAGGATTACAACTCTTATACAATTGCAGAGCTGGGGGAAGATAGCTAGTGCCAACTGCTTGTTTTGCTTAACACAATCAGAGGACAGGGATCACTTATTTTTCCACTGCCAATATACTTCACAGGTGCTGAAAGGATGTCTGCAAATGTTGAACCTGAGTTGTCCTCAGGTAACTGGATATGATAATCACTTGGATTGGGCAGTAAGAAAATTTAAAGGGAAGAAGGCAATGGCCATGGTAGGGCGATTGGTTTGGACCTTAATGGTGAGTTTGATTTGGAGGGAACGTTGTGGAAGATTGTATGGAAGAGTAGCTGTGCAATCTGGGGAGTTGGTAAGGGAAGTGCGCAGAACAGTCGAGCTGGCAAGACATGGAAATGCAGCTCTGGATGCTGATTGCAGGGGGATTTTTAGTCAGTAACAGATATGGATAGGATAGTTTCTGGTTTAGTAGTTAGCTGTGTAAATGTAGTAGTTTAGAAGCAGTAATCCTAGTGTGTTGATTGTAATGGTCCAGATGTGTTTCTTCCTCTGTTTCTAAGAGGAGGCACATAGAGCTTCAATAAAATTTTTTGATATTGCCCATAAAAAAAAAATGCAAATCACTTACAGCTAACCCTCTCTAGCTTCGTTTCAAAGGAAAGCATGAAGAATTCCCATCTCCAAAACGATCCAGTTCCATAAGACCTCAATCAGAACCCAAGGCACATAAGTCCCACACTTCATCTACTTCCTCATAATTCTCTTGTCATTCTCATCAACACGAGCACAAATGGCCACATATGCTAGTCTAGATATCCTAATTAGAAACTATAGTACTCTCAGTGGCAGTTTGAACATGACCAGAACATGGGAAATTCAGAGTCTCCACCTATTGTCGTATTTCTCATATAATAGTCGACAAATATCTTTACAAAAATTTATAAAACAAACAAAAATAAAACTCTTAGACGTGAGCCACAAATTTCAAAGCATACTATTATTACTAGAAAGCATAGCACAAATGCCTTAAAACAAACCAGAAACGGGAGAAAACATACCACAAATATCATGAAGCATACTAAAAACACCGTAGAGTATACCACAAAATTTCCTAACGCACACCAAAAAACCTCATAATGCACTCCACAAATCTCTTGAAGCAAACCAGAAATACCACAAAACATACCACAAATATTTCTAAAGCACACCAAAAACCTCCTAATGCACTCTACAAATCTCTTGAAGCAAACCAGAAATACCACAAAACATACCACAAATATTTCTAAAGCACACCAGAAACCTCCTAATGCACTCCACAAATCTCTTGAAGCATACCAAAAACAACACAAATCATATCACGGTTATTTCTTTTAACAAACCATAAACAAGAGAAAACATAGCACAAATATCCTGAAGCATATCTGATCACCATAGAGTATACCACAAAATTTTCTAACGCATACCAAAAACCTCTTAATGCAACCCAATACCCACTAATCTCTTGAAACATATCAGAAACACCACAAAGCATACCACAAATATTTCTAAAGCACACTAGAAACCTCCTAATGCACACCACAAATCTCATGAAACACACCAGAAACACCACAAAGCATACCACAATAATTTCTAAACAACACCAGAAGCCTCTTGATGCATACATAAAATCTTCTGAAGCACACCAGAAATACCATAATGCATACCACAAATATTTCTAAAGCACGCAAAAAACCTCCTAACACAAACAAGAAACACGAGAAAGAAAACTACAGATTGCATAAATCTCATAAAGCAGACCAAAAACCTCCTTATATTTGATGTGCTTTAAAATGTGTGTGGTATGCTTTGTGGCATTTATGGTATGTTTTAGGAGATTTATGGTTAGCATTAGGAGGTTTCTAGAGTGCTTTAGAATTTTTTGGTATGTTTTGTGATATTTTTGGTTTGTTTCAGAAGATTTGTGGTATGCATGCATTAGGAGGTTTGTTGTATACTTTAGAAATATTTGTGTTGTTGTTTATGAGATTAATAGTGTCACTACAAGAAAATACACATTCAGTCACGGGAATGTTTTGTTACGGGTTGTCCCCCATGATCAAAAGTGAACTATTTGTCATGGGGAGATATGCCCGTGACCGTTGCTTGTTAAACAATAATCCAATTAACTTCCCCGTGACCGTTGATGTACTGGAGCGGGAACATCATGGGCGACTAGGTCACTAGGCGGGAGCCAAAAGAAAGTTCGGCGCTTTCTAAGACCCAAAATTTTTCAAGTGCCCGCCCTCCATTATTAGCGTTATTATTTCCCTTTTATTTTCACTCAACTTTACCAAAATTTCATAGAGAAAAGTAAAGGGGAAAGCGGCTCTCCCTTTCGTCTCCTCAAAGCTCTTCCTCCACAGTCAACCCTCAACCATCCCTCGTCACCCCCAATCCGCCGTAAATCGAAACCATTCCCCTCCAATTCCATCCCAGTTTGCTTCTGTTCCCCTCTTTTCCGACACTCATTCTCGCTCCCAATCCGGCCGAGCTCTTATCTGAAAGAAAAACCCCTTTCACAAATCGATAAAAGAATGACCCAGAAAGCATCCCGTTTGCTGCTATTGCCTGAAAACGACTGAAGAAGAAGGGAGAAGTCGCCTGGAAAAAGTAATAGAAAGACCGAAGAAGGAGTATTAGGTCAGATTGCGTTTGATTCTTCTATGTTTTTGGATTTTATATTCTTTTGGTGTCACTGGATATCTCGTTTGGTGCATGACTGAAGTAGAAATTTGTTCCTCTAGATAACTTTTATGTTGTTCTTGTTGTTTTGTCTTAATTGATGATATATATGCATGAGATTTCTACTCTTGCTGGAAAGGTATGGATTGTGCTAGCTGGCTATTGGTTCTGGCCTGGAGTGGGTAGGTCGTGAGAGGTGTTTACTTATTTCTGTTATTTTTATGTAAATTCAGAATAGAGGTAGAGTAAGCAGGAGTAGCTTACAATTTTGGTTGTATCTCTATGATGTCTTATACACCAACAGATACTACATTCGGGGTTTTATCCATGTTCTATGCATCATGGTTTTCATACTAGCCTTTGGATTCTCTATTGAGTTCGTTTGGATGCAGAGAAGTTTTGTTATTTAAAGGCAGTGAGAAAAGAATGTATTTGTTATTTTGATTGTCATTTGTATCAAGTATCAACAGTACTTTACTTGAATTTATATTTCTCTATCAATAGATGTATATATGGCGCCTGAAGTTTATAGATGTAATGTTAGAATTGTGGATGGTTACTCTTTTTCGACGGAACAAGTTTTATATATTGATTATTTGGTTCAGAGTACTGGTAGGATCACCACCCTGCTGTATGAGGTAAAGATTTTCAAGAAAATTCTGAAGGGACCATATGAGAATCTCGTTTGCTTCCTCAGCTTTTGGTTCTTGCTTCACTTTTATGACTTAGGGGCTTCTATCTCCATGTGTAATAGGTCAGATTGTGTTGGATTTTTTTTTTATGGTTCCTGTTCTTGCTCCCTTACTTATTTAGCAGATTTTATCATCGTTTCTTTTGTTCTATGCTTTTTATTTTAATGCTTCTTGTTCTTGCTCCCCCTGCATATTCTACTCCATCACTCCATAATGTCACTCAAGGCGACAACTCTTGCTTCTGAAGTGATGTTGTGAGAGTAGTTTGGATGTGAGCTTAGCCGTCAATGCCCTCCAAGCAATTCAACTCCATCTTTAACGCAGGCAACTCCAGTGAGACAAGTCAGCGATGGAAGCACGACAAACTAGTAAGATATGATTGGTTCTGGATATGTCGATAAAGGCTTGCAGATAATGTAGTTTTTACTACACTTTGTTTGCATGAATGTGTTATTTCTAATGTTAGTTTTGTGTACATGTTTGTAGATATGGTTTAAGGAAGCTAATTTTTGTAATTTATCTTTATTAGGGCTTCTGTTCCCCTGTATTGATAGCACCGCATACCCAGAATTTCATTTGAGGCCAAGAACATATAGGTAGTATGCTCTCTCATAGATGGATTTGATGGAAAGAGGAGATGGTAGAAGCTTTATCTTACTGATTCATCTTTGCATTATGTAGGATGGATTTGGCTGGATATGGCTGTAGAACAACGCTTTTGTGAGATGAGTTGTGTTTACATTTGTGGTGTTTTTTTTTTTTTTGGTTTTGATCTGCTTTACAATATTTTTAGTTTCTTAAATTCGCATGTATTCCAGTATGCTTTATGAGATTTATGGTTTGCTTTCCCTTGTTTTTAGTTAATTTATGATATTTGTAGTTTGGTTTTTCGTGTTTAAATTCAATTTATGAGATTTGTGGCGTTCTTTATAATATATGTGGTGTGAGTCAAGCGATTTGTGGTTTCTGATATACTTTACGTGATTTATAATTTTCTTTCACGTGTTTTAGTCACCTTTATAGATAAAAAAAAAACAATAATATATACTAGAAACATAAAATATATACCAAAACCACAATTAATACCAAAATAATCACCAAATCATACCAAAAAAGATTTAAAAAAATTAACATTGAGCTGGAGCAGCGCTTCCAGCCTAAAAGTAAAAAAAAAAAAAAACAAATAATTAAACAACACCACAACACCGCCAAATTGGACGGCCCCGCCGTCTACTCCTACTCCGGCATTTTCTGACCGACCCTAGAATTTGCGTCGTAGCTGGTGTCAACCTCAACCACGTAGACATCGGCGGGCACCTCCCTCGCGAGCTCGGCCTCCAGATCTGGCCCTCTTCCAGAAACTCCAATCGCTTCTGCGTCAAAAAAGAGGCGGTTGTAGGAGATGCGGCTCTTGCAGAATTGATCATGGAACTTTTGAATTCGTTTCTTACAAACTCAGGTCGTCGTTGGATTGTAATCTACTTTTCGGATGAGAGGCGATGGAGATGGTGAAGGAGTTCGACTGCCGACGCCGATGGGGAAGAAGAAGCGGCGGCAGGGGTGGGATCGAGATAGGTGCGTAACACAATGAGGAGAGAGAAGCGTTACGTACAAATGAGAGAGAGAAACGACCTGTTTCCCGGAGGAATGGATTTTCAAGAATGGCGAATCTGAACTTAGTTTGATTTTTACCCTATATTAATTGGGTCAACCTATCTAATTAAAAAAGTCAGCATGAATCTAATTTTCTATTGGTTGTGCATTATTGTTGTCACTATAACAACCAAGTAGATGTTGTCACCCTATCTTCTCCCCCTTGAATTGGCTCCATGTAACGACTCGAATATTTTATGTATCGTAAACGACACACTTTAATCATTTATGATGATCTCTCCAAACAAGGGGAGGAGGTTTCCATCGGCGAAGGCAAAGGCGGTCAGGTCGAAGGTAAAAGCAGATTTTTTAGATTGCATGTCATTTTCTGGTGTTGATTGTGAGTTCCAGATTTGACACTTTTCCTTTTAACTTGGATTTTTGGGATTTCTAATCGAGGGAAAGAGGGAGGAGTCATTGCCGGGGAGAAAGAGTATACCGCCGACAGACTCAAGGTAGCGATGACCATCGACCTATTGGTGAGGTTTCGCCCATTTTCTAGAGGAGATTTGTCTGACTTTAGCTTTTACTAGTTTTGACTCGACGTTTTTTATCGAGGGTCTCAGTGGTGAGGAGGTAGAAACGAAGGGAGCAGCCGACGATTCTAGGAACTGTCGGAGGCAAAAGATGACCAGACTCTCTAAGGTTGGTAATATCTTTCCTTTTTGACATTTTTGGGGGTTTCCTATGAAAACTGGAATTTTGTGTGGTGTTATGGTGGATTTCAATATGAAAAGTCGTATGACTATGGTTTGTATTAGGGCTATTGTGTGTAGTATGGTATTTAGAAGTTTGTGGTGTGCTATGATGTGTTTGAAAATTGGGATTTATGGTCGATTTAAGGAAGATCTGGGATTTTAGGTTTGTTGCGGTGATGGTTTTGAATTTTTGATGATATGAAATTGTGGATGAAATAATGGTTGGTTTGGTTAAAACTGGGTTGTGGGGGTTATTGGTAGTATTTCTGAGCTTATGAATCTGAATTTTGATATGAGGATTGGTTGTTTGTATGGAAGTATCGATTCGGGATCTGAAGGTTTAATTTGAAAATATGTTTTATGGGGGCGATAGACTTGGGAAGTTTAGCTTCTGGTAAATTGGTTTTTGTTCTGAAAATTTGTTGGGTTACTATGGTACGTGGTTGAAAAAGGGCTTAGATATAGAGTGGGATTTTGAACAAAAACAAAGTACTCTAAAATACCTCTAACAGTTTGAGTCAAGACTCAAGACCCTTATGATTAAGTCTATTGAATATGTTTTTTTAGCTTATGATTTTGATGTTAATTTAGTGTCGTTAATGAGTATATTAAGTAAAGCAAAAGAATGGAAGAGTAACTAAAAATGAAACAAGATATGTTTTTATTTGTGATTAGCCTTAACATCGAAGGGCTTGAATGAGCAAAATTAAAATAGAAGTAGGAAGGAATTAAAGCAATATGATTTAGTGGATTGTTTCGTTGTTATAGTGAAATTTCCATATAGTGTTGCGCTAACAGTGATGATTGGGTAGATATTCTTCTTAAACTGTTTTATTGAAGAGATGTAGAAATAGATGTGATATAGAAATGATAGATGATGATGATGCTTAGATGAGTTGGTGTGAGTACCAACCTTTCTCTTTTGCTTTGATGATGATTCTGTCCTTTGTTCTTCTTCTTATGCTTTTGTTGCACTTTCCTTTATTTCTTGAGCTGCTTCCTTTGCTCTTTGGCTTTATGGTTGTGTTTAGATGAGTGAATGAAGTGTGTTGGTGTGTGTCGGCGAAGAAGGGGAAAATATGAGAGATGAGCCTATGAAGAAGTTGTCTGTGGAAACGAAAAGGAGGAAGAGGAAGAAGAAGAAGAAGAAGGCCTCTGAGTCCCCCGTTTGATTAGACCAAGCGGTTCTTTTATAGCAAAAAAATCTACAGTGAATTCACTGTTCATGACTTATGTTTGCTTTTGATTGGTTGGTAGGATTCTAGGTAGGGATACTGTAGTGTACAGTAGTTTGCTTTTGATTCGTTGACCAGATTTGACCCGAGTTGGCCAGGCTTTGGGCTTGGATTTGAGTCCAATTTCTTTTATTGTGGATCATACAATGTTAATGACTATTGTTGTTCTTTTATATTGTAATGTAGTTATTTGACATTGTTTCATCTTAATGAGATTGTTACATGACTTATTATTATACAGAAATTGGGACCCATTCTTACAACACCCAATGAATCAATTAACTCGCATGTTAACCAAAACCAAACACAAGCCTAGTTCGTATCAACTATCAAAATGAATCAATTGAAATTTGCTATTGCATAATCTCAATTGAGGCAAAGTGACAACTCATCCGAAGCACTATAATACATTTTAGGTAGAAATTTGCTATTGCAAATATCAAACAAAAAACTAAATTTTAATTAATTAAATATGTTTTAACCGGACAAAAAGTGGTGCCTACAGAATGGTTCAACAAATACAGTAGAAACTGTTTGTGGTTGCTAAAGAGGTTCTATCTACTATCAAGGCTGTGATTCAACCCAAAGAAAAGCCAGCTTTTATGTGCATGTGTACCAGTTGGGAGATATAGAATTATTACTTGATGTTATCATAGTTTGTATGTCTGCCTCATGTTCATAACTTCTACTCGTAGTTTGGAGATAGTCTACTGCTCCTTTCTCCCAATTCAGTTGTTTATACTTAGGTTTCTATATATTTTCTTTGTCAGCCATGTGGTCTGGGAAAGATTGCAAGGCTTATAAATGCTGGGAAGATATATGTTAGCGTCTGATTAGTACCAGCTCATCATGCCCACTAAGTATACTGCTTCTTCGCATGGCACCAATAGGCGTCTGGCTTTATTACTGATTTTTGCTTTGGACTCATTAGGTGTTTGTTTTCGAGCTCAAATTAGGTTCTCGCAAATCATCATGCTCAACGACCGCCTATCCAAGACTGTTGATGACAACACGGTCGAGATCGCCAATCTTAAGAAGAGTTTGAGTGATGGCAGGGAGGGAGGGAGGCACTAATGGAAGAAGTGCGGCCGCAAGTGGCACGAAGCTTTGAAGAGCGGCTGGCCGAGAAAGAGCGTGACTTGCTTGCGGAGAAGGATGCTTCCAGGGCGATCCTTGAGGAGCGAGATCATCTTCAAGAGAAGGCTTGGAAGTCTAGAGAGCTTGAGAGAGCATTACTAGAGGAGTAGAAAGCGCTCCGCAAGGAGGTGGCCGCCCTTAAGCTAGACAAGGCAGTTTTGCTGGAGAAACGCGAGTCAAACCTAGCTGTCGCTCGAGCCGAGGATGGCCCCACCTACTTGAAGTCAGCCGAGTTTTTGGCACTTGACAATGAACATTATAAGGATATTGTTGGTAATGCGGTGGTTGCCATTCTGCATTGGTTTCATCGTGACCAACCTAATGTGGTTTGGAACACGTACAGAATCTGGGATGCAATTGGCGGTTGGACTGACTCAGATGTGAACTCTAAGGCTGATGAGGAGGAACATGAGGAAGAAGATGTGGCCTCTCAAGGTGAAGGCGGAGATGGTAGTGAAGGTTCTAAGAGCATTTTATATGTTCCTTTCTCTTCTTTTTAGATGATGTTTTGTAGGGCCTGTAAAGTGGCATGTTACCTTGACTTAAAAACTTTATCTTTTGGAAGTGCTAGATGCTCCGTGTGTGTTAACAATTCTCTGGCTACCTTGTCAGAGCAGGTTTATATTATTTGATGCTTTGATGTTTATTGAATCTTCTATGTGTGATACCGCTTTACACTATTTGCTTATGTGTTAATACTTCGTGTTATTGCTCTGACAAGCGGTGAACGTCATGCGATTGTGTTGACTTGGCAGGAAACTGATTATACCGCTTAGTCGGGAATCAAGGCTTTGTAATTTTTATAGACATGCCCTAAGTACTGCGCGCTAGTTGAAAACGATCTCCCTTCTCTCATCTTTATTACACCTTCTGACCAAGCTCGAATTTTCACGTTTACGCGATGGCATGGCCGCACTGGAGCCCCCTAAATTGGGCTCAGCTATTTGGCGTGGGTGAGGGCAATCGTCTTCGCTATGTTGCACTGAATCTGGTGGACGGAGATCTAGTCTTTACCAGGGAATTCATGATTAAGGAGCGGTCAGATGGTGCAATGCTCTGGTGGGTCAATTCCTCACAGGGGCGCCCTCGATCGCTATCATATGTCGATGGGCTCAATATTTCTGGGGAAGAGATGGCAGGGTATTTGTTTCAGTGTTTGGTACCAATATGTTTTTGTTTCAATTTGAGTGTGTGAAATCGAGTACTTGGATCTTCGAGAATGGTCATTGGCATTGCGAGAACATACTGACACGCTACAACACAACAAACAATGCCAAGTGTAACCAAGGCCTCCTCAGGGACACCGTTTAGCTTGAACTCGTTCGTCAGCTGCAGAAAACGGGAAAGATGCACACTTACCTCCTCATCCTTCAAGCCATGGAACTGGATAGAGGATGTAATGAGTTGAATCCAGCATAGCTTGATCTCGAAGTTGTTTGCTGGAATGGGCGGGTAGAGGATGACAGGGCGGATGTCAGCAATCCGTGGAGTGTAGTAGTACTCCAAGGTGGGACCCGGCGGCGGTGGATGATGATGAACCCCAGCTGCCTGGGGTATGGGGTTGTTCCCCAAGATTTGATTCGCCGGGGGAACCTAGTGAGGATTCCCCTGGTGTGGATTGTGATCTCCTTCCATCTTGTACTCGTCCTCGGACTCGCTGCTCAAATGGCCGTCTATGCGCTCCTCCGTAGCCAGTCTAGCTCGCTGTTGTCTCCTAAGTTGGCGACAGGTGCGTTCAAGCTCCGGATCCAACGACAGTAAACCTCCTGACTGGCTACGGGTCATGCACTACCTGCACACATTCAAGCAGCAAACCCGTGAAGGCACAAGTGGGACAAAGCAAACAATGCGAAAAGAAAAGCTAAATTAACAGAATTCACGTTTCTTCAACAACCTAGCCGTCCCCGGCAACGGCGCCAAAAACTTGACTCACTCCTACTGTCACTCTAGAAAATGGCCAAGTGCAACCACTTCCTAAAGTGCAGTATAGCAGGTTTGGGTTTTAATGTCAACCGGGGTCCTAGATGTGATGACTACTCAGCGAATTCTTATTATCTAGCGGCGAAACTATAATGCAGGTTCAAACAATCAAAACAAGCAAAGCAATTAAACGGTTGTTTTCAAGTCGAGAGAGGTCACCCGGATATGGTTCCCCCTAGACTCCAGTTAAGCCGGATTGCAATTTACCAAGTTCAGTTCCTATGATAGTTATACTGCGGGAGGTTCTTAAACAGTCTGAAGTCTCGACTAAAGGTCTCCAGACCCTCTCAATCTGAGTCCCCAGCGGGCGACTAACCTCCACCTGAGTAAACAGATTGAGGCCCTAACGAACCAAACCTCCACTACCGAAGTAAATTCAGTACAGAATAGTGAATTGGCTCCTCGACTAAAGTCGCCAATTCACTACCTTCAATTAAGGGTGCTCTATCAACCTAGGAAGATATTCTCTTTCTAGGCTAAAGCAGAAATAACAGGAATTTGATCAGGATTCAAGTCATTCAATCATTCAAGCCTCAATTGAATATAATCAAATAATAGATTCTGTACTTGGGTTCATACAATCAGACCTAATACACAAATCTAGGGTTCTCCATACCCAGATGAATGGGAAAACTACTCCATGGAGAGAAAAGCAAAAGCAGGTTCAGATGCAGAAATCATGCTGTGAGGGATGAGAATCTTCTCCTGGTCGTCAATCGGCACTTCTCCAAGTGTAAGCCGAGCTCCAATGGTGATGAAGATCAAGCTAGGGCACTTGGGAACTCTGGTTCGTCGCTCTCTCTCTCTAGGAATCGCTTTCTTTCTCTAAAACTCGGAACTACATTCTCCTCTGCTGAAAATTGGCTTAAAACCAGAAAATCCCGGCTCACATGGCCAGGCCACACGGCCGTGTGACATCCCCAGCTGCCCGTGTGAGTTGTGCAAACCGCAACGTTTTGATAAGTGGCTTCAGGCTTCCTACACGGCCACGACCCACACGGCCGTGTGGCTTCCCAGGGTTCCCGTGTGAGTTCCCTGCAATTTCCACACGTGGCTTTTAGGCATGCCCGTGTGGCTTCTCCGCTTCTCGCCGAACGTCCAAACTTCGTCCAATCGACCCCGAACTCGTTCATAAACCTTCATTCACGTACTAGGACCTGAAATATCAAAAACAAGAACAGCCTAGCGTGAAATCGGCCTAAAACGCGAGAATCGACATCTCAAACGGCTCAAGGATAGGGGTAAAAACATGTGTAATCAATGGTCTATCAGACAGAGCGATTCCTAGAGAGAGAAAGTGACGAACCAGAGTTCCCAAGTACCCTAGCTTGATCTTCATCACCATTGGAGCCCGGCTTGAGCTTGGAGAAGTGCCGATTGACGACCAGGAGCAGAAACCCATCCTTCACAGTATGGTTTCCGCATCTGAATATGCTTTTGTTTCTCTCTCCATGGAGTAGTTTCCCCATTCATCTGGGTATGAGAACCCTAGATTTGTATGTTAGGTCTGATTGTATGAACCCAAGTACAGATTTTATGATTTGATTATATTCAATTGAGGCTTGAATGATTTGTATGTTAGGTTAGTCGCCCGCTGGAGACTCAGATTGAGAGGGTCTGGAGACATTTAGTCAAGACTTCAGACCGTTTAAGAACCTTCCGCAGTATAACTATCATAGAAATTGAACTTGGTAAATTACAATCCGGCTTAACTGCAGTCTAGGGGGAACCATATCCGGGTGACCTCTCTCGACTTGAAAACAACCGTTTAATTGCTTGCTTTACTTGTTTGCTTGTTTGAACTTGCACTAAAGTTTCACCGCTAGATAATAAGAATTCGCTGAGTAGTCATCACATCTAGGACCCGGGTTGACATTAAATCCCAAACCCACTATACTACGCTTTAGGAAGTGGTTACACTTGGCCATTTTCTAGAGTGACAGTAGGAGTGAGTCAAGTTTTTGGCGCCGTTTCCGGGGACGGCTAGGTTGTTGAAGAAACGTGAATTCTGTTAATTTAGCTTTTCTTTTTGCATTGTTTGCTTTGTCCCACTTGTGCCTTCACGGGTTTGCTGCTTGACTGTGTGCAAGTAGTGCATGACCCGTAGCCAGTAAGGAGGTTTACTGTCGTTGGATCCGGAGCTTGAACGCACATGTCGCCAACTTAGGAGACAACGGCGAGCTAGACTGGCTACGGAGGAGCGCATAGATGGCCATTTGAGCAGCGAGTCCGAGGACGAGGACGAGATGGAAGGAGATCACAATCCACACCAGGGGAATCCTCACCAGGTTCCCCCGGCAAATCAGATCTTGGGGAACAACCCCATACCCCATGCAGATGGGGTTCATCATCATCCACCGCCGCCGGGTCCCACCTTGTAGTACTACTACACCCCACGGATTGCTGACATCCGCCCTGTCATCCTCTACCCGCCCATTCCAGCGAACAACTTCGAGATCAAGCCATGATGGATTCAACTCATTACATCCTCTATCCAGTTCCATGGCTTGAAGGATGAGGAGGCAAGGGTGCATCTCTCCCGTTTTCTGCAGCTGACGAACGGGTTCAAGCTAAACGGTGTCCCTGATGAAGCAATCCGCCTTCACCTCTTCCCCCATTCTCTAGCGGGGAATGCTAAGAGGTGGTTGGAGACCCAGCCCCCATTGTCCATCACTTCTTGGGACGATCTGGCCAACAAGTTCTTGCACAGGTACTATCCGGCATCGAAGACCACAGAGATCCAGCGGGAGATCACTCACTTCCGCCAAGAGCCAGACGAGTCACTTCTTGATGCATGGGAGCGGTACATGGGATTTTTCTGGCAGTGTCCCCATCATGGCTTCAGTGATGCATTCACCGTGGGGAACTTCTACAGTGCTCTCTCTCCGGACAGCCAGAGGGTGATTGAGTCTCTATGCCTAGGAGGGGATATTCTTACTAAGACCCCACCCGAACTGAACCAGATGATCAGTACACTGGCTGCCAGAGATCATTCCTGGGGGCAGGGCACTAGAGGCAAGAATTCCAGGGACCGTGGTGTGCATGCCATGGAGGCTAGGTCCGGGCTCGAGCAGCAGGTGGCCGAGTTGGTGCAGACATTGAAGCAGCCCAACAGTCTTCTTCCGGGCAGAGGTTTGGCTACACCTCCAATATCTCAATGTCAGTGGTGTGAGAGCTCAAATCATCTGTTGGAAGACTGCCAGGCTATGCGGGAGTCAACTACTCCCCAAGAGCAGTTGGACTTCATCGCCAATGCTCGGCGCTTTGACCCCTACAGCAATACATACAATGAGGGGTGGCGCCAGCATCCCAACTTCGCTTGGAATAACAACACCACTAAGCCACCTGGTTTCCCAGCACCAGCAGGTGGTTTTCAGCAGAGGCAGCCTTTCCAGGCTAGACAGGGGCCAGTCCCTCAGCAGCAGCCTCAGCGTCAGTATGCCGAGCCAGTAGCAGCCCCGGCTCCAGATAATCAGATGACAGAGCTGAAAAACATTCTAGAGGCATTCATGACTACCACCCAGGAAACTTTCACGAGGATGGATAAGAGCATAGCCTCACTGGAGGCAGGCCAGAGGAACCAAGGTGCCGTTTTGCAAGATTTACAGAACTAGATGGGTAGCATGGCTCGCCAAATTAATACCCGAGCCCCGGGAACTCTACCTGCCACTACCATCCCCAATCCACGGGAGCCGCACCAGCAGCTAAATGCCATCACCACCATGAGTGGCAAGTCCACATCGGCGGTACCTGCCCAGGCTAGGGAGGAAGAGCCACTGCCAGCTTCAGCACTTCCAGCCGATGATGTAGAAGTGAGGGTGGAGAAGGAAGCCCCTGCTCCCAAGCCACAACCAGTGGTTAAGAAGCATGTACCCCAACTTCCCTTCCCCACTCGACTACATAAAGATAAGTTGGAGACTGAGTTTGCCAAGTTCATGGCAATGTTGAAACAACTCGATGTCAGCATACCCTTCATGGAGGCACTGTCGAAGATGCCCAAGTACGCCAAGTTCATAAAGGATCTCCTCAGCAACAAGAAGAAACTTGGGGATCTTTCAATAGTGATGCTGAGCGAGGAGTGTTATGCCATCTTACAGAACATGCTGCCCGAAAAGCGCAAGGACCCAGGGACTTTCACTATCCCTCTTAATATTGGCAGCATGCATGTAGGGAAGTCCTTGGCGGACCTAAGCGCTAGCATAAATGTCATGCCGTACAATCTGTTTAAAAAGCTAGACCTAGGTGAACTTAGCCCTGCTAGGATGAGCATTCAGTTAGCTGATTGCTCTATTGTGCATCCTAGGGGTATCATAGAGGATCTGTGATAAGCCGTTAATTGCACATGTTTTTACCCCTATTTTGGAGCCGTTTGAGATGGTAATTCTCGTGTTTTAGGCCGATTTCACGCTAGGTTGTGTTTGTTTGTGATATTTCAGGTCCTAGCAAGTGAATGAAGGTTTAGGAGCGAGTTCGGGGTCGATTGGACGAAGATCAGGCGCGAGGCAAGTCAAAAAGGAAGCCACACGGGCACACCCACAACTCACACGGCCGTGCAAGTGACCACTTTGGCTGTGTGGGATTGTGCGAGCCTTCACACGGCCAGCCCTGATTGTCACACGGCCGTGTGAAGTTGCACTTTGGCCGTGTGGAATTCTGCGAGGCTTCACACGGCCAGGCTGGGTGAGCTACACGACCGTGTGACCCTGGCCGTGTTGGAAGCCTGAAATCCAATTACTCGGAACGCAACGTTTTTAAGTCACACGGGCAACTGGGTATGCCACACGGCCGTGTGGGCCTGCCCGTGTGAGTCGGGAATTTCTGGTTTTTTTACCCAATTTTGGGCTGCAAGTGGGAGAATCGAGTTTTGAGAGCAAAAACAGAGCCCTAGAGAGAGAAAGTACAAAGAACACATCCTAGAAGCTATCTTGGAGCTGGGTTTCATCAAATCAAGCTTGGAGATCGTCATAGGAGTGGAAATCATCATCCCAGAGCAGATTTTCCTCATCTTTATGAGTATGACTACTCTGTATTCTGTTTCCCTCTCTCTCTCTATGGAGTAGAACCCTTCTCTCACTTGGGTATGAAGAACCGTAGTTCTATGTGTTATGGATTTGATTGTAATGACTTGGGACGATATTACTGCTTGGCTTTAATAGAATGATGCATGTTTATTGAGTCAATTGAAGTCTGATCAGCTTTTCCTGATTTCTGCTGCAACCTGAGATAGATAGAATCTGATTAGGTTGTTAGAGCCTCATCATTCGGTAGTAGGAGATTGGCTATACGAGAGTTAGCCAGTTTACTGCTTTGTACTGGAATTCAATTCCAGTAGTGGAGTTCTGTTCTTACTGCTTCAGCTTTCTATCCCGGTGAAGACTAGTCGTCTGCCGGGTAGTTAGACTGAGAGGGCTTGGTCAGCTTAAGAGATTCCAAGCTACTGTTGGATCTTCCGCAGTCTAATCAACAGTAAATCAACCCAGGGAAATTACAATTGAAACCTAACTAAGGAGCTAGGGGGACTCATTCCCGAGTGACTCTTCTTTGCTTGAGAAACCGTACCAATTCCTGCTTTCTTTCTGCTTTTGCTTAAAACAACAAACACTTAACTTAGTAGGCTAGATAATAGATACTCACGGAGTAAGCAGTAGATCTAGACCCCGGGTTGATAATAGAACTTGCCATTTTACTGCATTCCCGGACTGCGATTATACTTGGTCGCAGTTTGGTGTTGTGTTTTGGCGTGTCAAGTTTTTGGCGCCGTTGCCGGGGAACCTCTAGGTTATTGGGGAAACGTGCAAATCTGTTACTCTAGCTTTTTCTTTACTGCATTTTCTCTCTTCCACCTGTGTGCCTTCACGGGTTGCTTCTGTTGATTGTGTGCAGGTAGTGCATGACCCGTAGCCAGTCGGGAGATCTACTACCACTACACCAGGAGCTTGAACAAACCTGCAGAAACTTCAAGCGGGCTCTAAAGGCGCGACTGGCTGCGGAGGAGGAGCTAGCACATCTACAGACGACTGACGAAGAGGAGATGGCTGATCCACAGGACCATGATGTGGTCAATCTTGGGGAGCAGACCATGGGATCCTACTGGACCGCCAGGGCTGCAGACATGAGGTCACCCATTCAACACCCTCATGTCCCAGCCAATCATTTTGAGGTGAGCACCTCAGTAATCACCATGCTACGCGGTTCAGTGGTGTTCCGTGGCAAATAGGGGGAGTGCCCCCGATCACATCTCAGGCGATTCCACGAGCTCATTGATGGAATCAAGATCAATGGGGTCCCAGCAGATGCCATCCAGCTGAGGTACTTCCCATTCACCCTGGAGGGGCAGGCCAAGGAGTGGCTAGACACTCGACCTCCGGGCTCCATCACCACGTTCGCCAACCTGGCGGACAAGTTTCTCACCCGCTACCATCCTCCATCCAAGACGGCGGACCTGCAGAAGCAAATTACCCATTTTGCTCAGGATGAGGATGAAACCATCAGGGATGCTTGGGAGAGATACACCAGTCTCTTCCCCAAGTGTCCCAACCATGGTTTTACTGATGCCTTCAAGGTGGGAACCTTCTATCATGCTCTCTTCCCGGAGGACAAGCAGCTGATTGACTCGGTCTGTGGCGGGAATATGCTCACCAAAACGCCGCCACAGCTGAATCAACTTTTTGAAGAGATGGCATAGCAGGGATATGATTGGGGCACTTCCAGGAGATCGAGAAGAGCACCAGGGCGGGGTGTGCATGCTGTCGCCACCCAGTCATCTGATTTGGTGCAGGTGGTATTGAAGCTGGTTTCAGCCATAGTTCGCTCTGGATTGATTACAGGTACAGGACAGCCGCAGGCGATGCACTGCCAGTGGTGTGAGAGCTCCCATCACACCGTGGAGGACTGTCAGGCGATGAGGGAGTCGTCTACTCCCCAGGAGCAGGTGGACTTCATCAGTAATGCCAGGCACTTCGACCCCTACACCAACACTTACAACAAGGGGTGGCGCCAGCATCCCAACTTCTCCTGGGGTGGGGCAAATTCCAGACCACCAGTCCCCCAGGGACCACCTGGCTTCCAGAGGCCTCCTTACCAGCCTAGACAAGGGCAATTTCAGCAGCCACAGCAGCCACTCTACCCGCCCAGGCAGGGGCTAGTTCCACCTCAGTCACAGGTGCGGCCATTTCAGCAGACAGGGGCAGCACCTGCAGCCCCAACTCAGAGTGACCCGATGGCGGAACTGCGAGATCTGGTGGGTTCTCTGGCCACCCACAGTGTAAACAAGTTCAATAACATCGAGCAGTTCATGGAGAAAGCTTCCGGCAAATTCATGGAGCTAGAAGCTGGTCAGAGAAACACGCAGGCTGTTCTTTGGGATATCCAGACCCAGCTTGGGAGTGTTTCCCAGGCTGTAGCTACGAGGCCTCCTGGTACTCTACCTGGTCAGACCATCCCTCATCCGCAGAACCCGACTTCTCCTGGGGTGGGGCAAATTCCAGACCACCAGTCCCCCAGGGACCACCTGGCTTCCAGAGGCCTCCTTACCAGCCTAGACAAGGGCAATTTCAGCAGCCACAGCAGCCACTCTACCCGCCCAGGCAGGGGCCAGTTCCACCTCAGTCACAGGTGCGACCATTTCAGCAGACAGGGGCAGCACCTGCAGCCCCAGGTCAGAGTGACCCGATGGCGGAACTGCGAGATCTGGTGGGTTCTCTGGCCACCTCCTGTGTAAACAAGTTCAATAACATCGAGCAGTTCATAGAGAAAGCTTCCGGCAAATTCATGGAGCTAGAAGCTGGTCAGAGAAACACGCAGGCTGTTCTTTGGGATATCCAGACCCAGCTTGGGAGTGTTGCCCAGGCTGTAGCTACGAGGCCTCCTGGTACTCTACCTGGTCAGACCATCCCTCATCCAAAAAACCCGAATGAGCACTGCGGGGCCATTACCACCAGGAGGGGCAAGGTGACTGCCAATCCACCTATTCGGGCAGAAGAGAGAGAGACCCCTGCTTCAGCACTTCCAGCTAATGAAGATGAAATGGAGAAGGAGGTTGAGGTGCCTGCTCCTAAACCACAACCAGTGGTGAAGGAGTAATTTACCCCAGCTCCCCTTTCCTACTCGGTTGCACAAGGACCGACTGGAGACTGAGTTTGCCAAGTTCATGGCAATGCTGAAGCAGGTGAATATAAGCATGCCCTTCGTGGAGGCATTATCTAAGATGCCCAAGTATGCCAAGTTCATGAAAGATCTCCTCACCAACAAGAGGAAGCTTGGGGAGCTATCAACGGTGATGCTCAACGAGGAGTGTTCTGCCATCCTGCAGAACAAACTACCAGAGAAGCGGAAAGACCCAGGGAGTTTCACTATCCCTTGCATGATTGGTAGTTTGCATATAGGGAAGTCCTTGGCGGATTTAGGCGCTAGCATAAATGTCATGCCATATAAACTGTTTAAAAAGCTAGGCCTAGGTGAACCCAGTGATACTAGGATGAGCATTCAACTTGCTGATAGATCCATTGTGCATCCTAGGGGCATTGCAGAGGACTTGATAGTCGCAGTAGGGCCATTCTCTTATCCTGTTGATTTTGTGATTTTGGACATAAATGAGGATGTGGATGTGCCATTGATATTGGGTAGACCTTTTCTCGCCACCGCCAAGGCGCTCATTGATGTGAATGATGGAAAACTGATTTTGCGAGCTGGGGGTGAACAAATCACCTTCTTTTGTTTATGATAATATGAAACACCCCCAGCTCCATGATGATCTAGATTACTGTGATGTTGTTGCTGATTTTGAGACCGCACTCGCCATCACGAGTGCGGGTACTGATGATTTCCTTGAGCGTTGTCTTTTGCTAGGGGAACAGGCATCACAGGACATGCAGCTGGAGGAGCAGCTCGCGGAGCTAGACGAGGCCATGATAGAGGGGCGAGAGATACCATTCAAGCCGATCCCTGTCTCACCCCGGATCGCTACATCATTGGAGGAGCCACCAGAGCTGGAGCTTAAGCCCCTCCCCTCTCACCTGGAGTATGCATTTCTCCGGGAGGGGAATAAGCTCCCGGTCATTATTAGCTCGGATCTGACACCCAAGCAGAAGAGCAGGCTGGTGGCTCTGCTGCAGAAGTATGCCCGGGCCATGGCATGGAAGATCACTGATATCAGAGGCATTAGCCCATCCTTCTGCTCCCACAGAATTCTGATGGAGGATGAGGTTAAGCCAGTCAGGCAGCCGCAGAGGAGATTGTCTCCTAACTTGGAGGCGGTGGTCCGGGCAGAGATTGTGAAGCTCATGGATGCAGGGATCATATTTGCTATATTTGATAGCAAGTGGGTCAGCCCCACTCAGGTGGTCCCGAAGAAAGGCGGGATGACTGTGGTCCCGAATGAGAAGAAAGAGCTGATCCCGATGCGGACCGTGACCGGCTGGAGAGTCTGCATCGATTACCGGCGCCTGAACAACGCCACCAGGAAAGATCATTTTCCCCTACCTTTCATTGATCAGATGCTAGAGAGGTTGGTTGGGAATGAGTTTTATTGCTTCCTGGATGGCATGTCTGGTTATTTCCAGATTCCTATTGCACCAGAGGATTAGGCGAAGACCACATTTACTTGCCCCTTCGGCACTTTTGCTTACCGGAGGATTCCATTCGGGATGTGTAATGCACCGGCGACTTTCCAGAGATGCATGATGGCGATCTTTGACCGACTGTTCGGGGAGATCATGGAAGTCTTCATGGATGACTTCTCGATTTATGGAGACTCCTTCACTCATTGTCTCCATAACCTGGAACTCGTTCTGAAGAGGTGTGAAGAGACTAATCTGGCACTCAGCTGGGAGAAGTGCCATTTTATGGTCCGTGAGGGGATTGTGCTCGGGCACAGATCTCCAAGCAGGGGATTGAGGTGGATCGCGCGAAGATTGAGACGATCAGTAAGCTACCTCCTCCCGTTTCTGTGAAGGGGATTCGTAGCTTTCTGGGTCATGCAGGCTTCTACTGGCGCTTCATTAAAGATTTCTCGAAGATTGCCCTGCCTTTGACCAAGCTGCTGGAGAAGGATGCACCATTCCAGTTCACTCCCGAGTGCACAGCTGCATTTGAGACTCTGAAGGAGAAGCTGACCCATGCACCTATCATGGTAACTCCTGACTGGTCTCTCCCTTTTGAGTTGATGTGCGATGCGAGTGACTATGCAGTCGGAGCATTTCTAGGTCAGAGACGCGAGAAGCACTTCCAGCCCATCTACTACGCGTCGAAGACCTTGAACGATGCACAGGAGAACTACACCACCACTGAGAAGGAGCTCCTCGCCGTGGTGTATGCATTTGACAAGTTCCGGCCATATCTGGTGCTCTCCCATGTGGTGGTCTACACAGATCACTCGGCAATTCGCTACTTGATGAGCAAGGCTGATGCAAAGCCTCGGCTCATCCGCTGGATCCTGCTTCTGCGGGAATTCGACATAGAAATCCGGGACAAGAAAGGAGCCGAGAATGTTGCTGCAGATCATCTTTCACGGTTGGAATCCCCTCCGGTGGACAACTTCGTGGAAGAGATCGATGACTCCTTCCCGGGTGAGCGATTGCTGGCGATGACACTGGTGGACAGCGTGGCCCCTTGGTATTCTGACTTTGCCAATTATATGGTGGGCAAGCAATTACCCAAGGGGATGGCTACTCATGCAAAGCGCAAGTTCTTCTCCGATCTGAAGCATTACTTCTGGGAGGATCCTTACCTCTTCAGAATTGGAGCAGACGGCGTGATCCGGCGCTGTGTCATGGAGCATGAGATGGGAGACATCCTGTCTCAATACCACGAGGGACCTATGGGAGGTCACCATGGAGGAAACCGCACGGAGCGGAAGGTGCTACAGTCGGGCTTCTATTGGCCCTCGTTCTTCAAGGATGCAGACTCCTTCGCATGCCAGTGCGACCGCTGCCAAAGGTCAGGTAACATTTCTTCCCGGGATGAGATGCCCCAACATATCTCTGTTATTTGTGAAATTTTTGATGTTTGGGGTATCGATTTCATGGGCCCATTCCCTCCATCTTTTGGCAATCTGTACATATTGGTTGCAGTGGACTACGTCTCGAGGTGGGCAGAAGCTCAAGCCATGCCCACCAATGATGCAAGACGCGTTTGCTCGTTTCTGAAGCAGCTGTTCTCCCGGTTCGGGACACCTCGAGCCATTATTAGCGATAGAGGAACCCATTTTCAGGGGCAATTCACTAAACTCCTCTTTCGTTATGGCGTTAAGCATCAGGTGTCGGTGGCCTACCATCCCCAGTCAAATGGGCAGGCCGAGCTGACGAACCGGGAGCTAAAACGAATAATTGAAAAGACGGTGGATCAGTCCCGCAAGGATTGGTCCACCAAGATCGATGATGCTCTTTGGGCGTATAGGACTGCCTATAAAAATCCGATTGGCACTTCTCCCTATAGGCTTGTCTATGGGAAGGCGTGCCATTTTCCAGTAGAGCTAGAGCATAAGGCCTTCTGGGCCATTAAGCTGCTAAACCTGGATTTGAGTGTTGCAGGTACAGAACGTAAGTTCCAGCTGCTGGAGTTGGAGGAGTGGCGTTACCACGCCTACGAGAACACCCTGCTCTACAACGAGCGCACCAAGCGTCTCCACGACGCTCGATTGAGGGGCCCGAAAGAGTTTCAGGTAGGTGATTGTGTTCTGCTCTTCAATGCACACCTGAAACTCTTCCCGGGTAAGCTCCGTTCGAGGTGGTCGGGACCCTTCACGGTCACCCAAGTTTTCCCGCACGGTGCGGTGGAGATCAGCAATGCTCAAACTGAGCCATTCAAGGTGAATGGCCACCTCCTAAAGTTGTACTTGGGAGGTGCTGTCGAGCGCGCAGAGCTGCTGATCAAGCTTGAGTACCCTTAGTTCCTCTACTGGCGTCCAGCTAAAAGACGGTAAAGAAGCGCTTGTGGGGAGGCAACCCCACCCAGGTTATTTTCTTACCTTTTTCCTTTTGATTTTTTTGTGTTTTTTGAGTCTTGAGGGGTTGTTCACGAGTTGTATGTCGTTCTGGAGTGAAAACATGTCAATTTCGGAGTTCTGGTAGCCCACACGGCCAGCCCTGAAAGCCACACGGCCGTGTGGAAATTCCTCCTCGCCGTGTGAGCTCTCGCACAATTTCACACGGCCAAATGTGCTTTTCGCACGGCCGTGTGAAAATTCCTCGGCCAGCCCGTGTCGGCCGACACGGGCAAAAGTGCACCTCGCATGGTCGTGTGAGCCTGGCCGTGTGGCCGAGCCACGGCCTATAAATTCGGTCGACACGGCCGAGTGCTCAGAAAACCCAAATTCACTGCCGGAAACCTCTCCCCCTCGCCGGAAAACCGCGCCTTTTCGCCATCTTTGTCGATTTTCGGCCATTTTTGGTCGGTTTTTCACAAATCCAACACCACACCCACCCTTTCCTCCCCATTATCGGCCTATCCCTCGATTTTGAGGTGATTTGGCTTGATTTTGAGTCGCCGGAGGCGATTTCCGGCGAGACTCCGACGAGCACTTCCGGACAGTTTTTCGGCCTTTCGTCGCTTCCATTGCACTCCCCTCATCATCCCCCGTTGTCACCAACCGCTACTGGCGCCGCCTACTCAGCATTCGCGAGAAGGTGTACCACGAGCTCGTGCTCGAGTTCTACACTACCTTCGAGCACGCAGACACGGAGGATTGGAAGGATGGTGAAGCCGTCAAGTTTCGGCTCGGTGGTGAACCACGATCCATGAGCTACAACGAGCTGGCGAACGCCCTCGGCCTCAACCTGGTTGATGACAGGGACTACATCACCGAGAGCGCCGAGCCAGCGGGGGTGGACTTCGGGACACTGTACACCAGCCTCGCTCGGCCCGGTCAGCTTCCCTTCAAGGCGGGGAAGACGAAGGCCAGCACATTGCAGCTCGACAACCGCATCCTCCATCACATGCTGGCCAAGTCTTACACTCCAGCCTCGGACAGTGCCAGCGCCATCACCAAGACAGCCATGTACCTTATCCAGTCGATGCGCCGGAGGGATCATCCCCTCCACTTGGGTTCGGTGGTGGCGAGGACATTCGACAAGAGTGCTTCTGAGTTGAAGAAACTCCACTGCACCCCCCTCATCACCCGCCTGGCAGACTACTTCCAGATATCCCTGCAGGGGTGCACAGAGCAGGGAGACACCAGTGCCTTTGGCCGGTTTACGATCAGTAAAATGCACCTGCTTCGGGAAGTGCGAGGTGTTATGTGGATCGAGGGGTTTCCTCAACCTCAGATCCCAGCGGAGGTCCAGCCGGAGGTTCCAGAGGGTGCGGCTGATGAGGAGGTCCAGCCCGAGGATGTGGATGATACTGCTGCCGCCCGCCCCACCACCTTCGAGTACGGGGGTGGCAGCTCCACCTTCCCCGGACAGGACTATTTCACTCAGCAGTTTGAGCAGCTGCGTCTCCAGAATCAGCAGCTTTACGACTATCAGATGCAGTTTTAGCAGCAGTATTCGGCTCACCATGCCGAGTACCAGACCCGGATGGCTGCGTATGATGAGCGCCTTGATAGGATGGAGACCCAGCAGGGGCTGACCTTGGCGCGCATCGAGAGGGAGCAGGCCCAAGCTAGGCGCATGCAGGAGGTCCAGGGGCATCTGCTCCAGCTGCTACTGGGTGAGCAGCCAGTCTGGAGGACTCCCTGGGAGGACTCTCCATTTCCACCTCCACCAGCTGATGATGATGATGCATTCATGAATGACATCGATTTGGACAACCTTGGCGACGAGTAGGCTGTACTTGGCGCCCCTCAGTGTGTGTTTTTGTTTTAGACTTTTTCTGTTTGCTCCATGTGTTTGAGGAGCTTGAACTGAGTTTGTCGTGTGTTTTGTTTCTTTTCTTTTGTGGATTGTTTCTTTTGTGGCCATCTGGGCCAACTCTTATCCCTAACGAGCATGTGCTAGTGTGTTCTTCATGTTCCCTTAGCGCAGAACTGTCCGCTTGTTCCATATGTCCCACGCTGACTGGTCCACGTCCAGTCTCCCGCTGCATTTCAATCCGGTAACATCGTTCCCCTTCTCTATCCCTCTGCTCCATTGAGGGCAATGTCGTGCTTAAGTGTGGGGGGTGCTTTGTATCGGTTGGAATTTATATACGTGTGCTTGGAGCCTAGTCCACTATCCAAATCTCGAGATTTGAGGGCTCCAAGTACGGCTGTTTGATCATATTGGCACTGTGTTTGAATTGGTGAATTGAATGGTTTTCGTATTAGTGCATGACAACTGGATGGTGACTAGGGCAACCTATAATCATGACTGAGACGTGCAGTAGAATTGTGTAGGGTTCAGTTTTTCAACTGTTTGCTTATCAACTGTGACTTGGATTGATTACTTGTTCTTGACAGTCTCTTATGCATCTAGTTCAGGGAATCAGAATGAGAGATAGAGCATATAGGTAGCCATGTGATATTTGAGCCTGCTCCTTTCTTTCTTGTGCGATAGTTCCCTCTTCCATGATGTGTAGCATTCACGTTGTCATTAGCTAAGATGATGGAGGCATAGGATTAGCCCACGACCAAATTGACTGTCCTGGTGTGTCATACCCCCTAGTCAGCCCCTTTGAGCCGTGTGTTATCCTTTCTTTCGGTCTTCAATGAAAAGTCACCCTTTTGCATCTTTTAGAAGGTTCCACAGAGTGATTTTTACATGTTCTCCGCTGTTTCTGCTAAATGTAATGTGAGAGTTGGAGGTACATCTGAAAAGTTGGGCAGGTGTTTGAAAATGTGCAGAGGTGGTGGTTCTCTTAAGAAATGGAAAAAAATGAAAGAAAAACAAAGAAAAAATGAAAGCAAAAGTGAGCCACCACCAAAAATCTGAATAGTGCCCATTAAGTAGTGTTTCTTAGCAGTCTGGCTTAGAAATACTGGTATTTATGTGACCTCCTTCGCTCTTGTGCTCTGAATTTGAGTAATGCAGAATAGCAGAAAGAAAGTACTGGTTTGATTGACTGTGAGTTTGTTGGGTTTGGAATTGTGGAACCTTGTGCTATGAATACTTCCACCACCTAAAAGGCCTTTTCCCCATGTCCAAGACCCTAGCCAGTCATTTGAACTTGTGTATAAGACCTCCTGATTAGTTAGTGATGACAACCATTTATGTGAACTCTAACCTTTAGAGGCTGCCGTCAGGGTGAGGAGATGTTAGGAATTGAGAGAATTAGTATGCGCATTTTTCGCATCAAATTGTCCTGACCCCACTGGTCGAGAGTGAGCGTTTCATTTCCTTTTTCTTTACACTCTTTACCCGGTGAGGACCAAGATGGGTCGGTCTTGATTCTGATGTCTTGAGTTTTATGCATGAGTTGATTGTCTTGAGTGAGTGATTGAGTCAAGTCTATGTTGGTTGATGAACAGAAGGGAGACTCCTCCTTTACTCGATTTTGCTGCACTCGAATGTCTACTGTGGTGGTTGTCCATGTTGCTGTTGAGGTTGTTCATGTGTTGATGTTTGAAAACCAGTATGATTCACGTGTTTCTCTGCCTATATGATTTTTCCCCAATGATGGTATGGTTGTAATGTGTAAGCTTACCTTGTGTCTGACTTGGTTTGCTTGGGGACAAGCAAACGGTTAAGTGTGGGGGAGTTTGATAAGCCGTTAATTGCAGATGTTTTTACCCCTATTCTGGAGCCGTTTGATATGGTAATTCTCGTGTTTAGGCCGATTTCACTCTAGGTTGTGTTTGTTTGTAATATTTCAGGTCCTAGCAAGTGAATGAAGGTTTAGGAGCGAGTTCGGGGTCGATTGGACGAAGATCGGGCGCGAGACAAGTCAAAAAGGAAGCCACACGGGCACACCCACAACTCACACGGCCGTGCAAGTGACCACTTTGGCCGTGTGGGATTGTGCGAGCCTTCACACGGCCAGCCCTGATTGTCACACGGCCGTGTGAAGTTGCACTTTGGCCGTGTGGAATTCTGCGAGGCTTCACATGGCCAGGCTGGGTGAGCTACACGGCCGTGTGACCCTGGCCGTGTTGGAAGCCTGAAATCCAATTACTCGGAACGCGGCGTTTTTAAGTCACACGGGCAACTGGGTATGCCACATGGCCGTGTGGGCCTGCCCGTGTGAGTCGGGAATTTCTGGTTTTTTACCCAATTTTGGGCTGCAAGTGGGAGAATCGAGTTTTGAGAGCAAAAACAGAGCCCTAGAGAGAGAAAGTACGAAGAACACATCCTAGAAGCTATCTTGGAGCTGGGTTTCATCAAATCAAGCTTGGAGATCGTCATAGGAGTGGAAATCATCATCCCAGAGCAGATTTTCCTCATCTTTATGAGTATGACTACTCTGTATTCTGTTTCCCTCTCTCTCTATGGAGTAGAACCCTTCTCTCACTTGGGTATGAAGAACACTAGTTCTATGTGTTAGGGATTTGATTGTAATGACTTGGGATGATATTACTGCTTGGTTTTAATCGAATGATGCATGTTTATTGAGTCAATTGAAATCTGATCAGCTTTTCCTGATTTCTGCTGCAACCTGAGATAGATAGAATATGATTAGGTTGTTAGAGCCTCATCATTCGGTAGTAGGAGATTGGCTATACGAGAGTTAGCCAGTTTACTGCTTTGTACTGGAATTCAATTCCAGTAGTGGAGTTCTGTTCTTACTGCTTCAGCTTTCTATCCCAGTGAAGACTAGTCGTCTGCCGGGTAGTTAGACTGAGAGGGCTTGGTCAGCTTAAGAGATTCCAAACTACTGTCGGATCTTCCGCAATCTAATCAACAGTAAATCAACCCAGGGAAATTACAATTGAAACCTAACTAAGGAGCTAGGGGGAATCATTCCCGAGTGACTCATCTTTGCTTGAGAAAACCGTACCAATTCCTGCTTTCTTTCTGCTTTTGCTTAAAACAACAAACACTTAACTTAGTTGGCTAGATAATAGATACTCACGGAGTAAGCAGTAGATCTAGACCCCGGGTTGATAATAGAACTTGCCATTTTACTGCATTCCCGGACTGCGATTATACTTGGTCGCAGTTTGGTGTTGTGTTTTGGCGTGTCAATCTGCTTGTTAAAGTAAGCGCATTCACATATCCTGTTGATTTTGTTATTCTGGATATAAATGTGGATGTGGATGTGCCTTTGATTTTGGGTAGACCAGTTCTTGCCACCGTCAAGGCACTAATTGATGTTCATAGTGGTAAACTGATCTTGCGTGCCGGGAATGAACAGGCTACTTTTTCTGTGGCTGACCTTGATCATTGTGATATGCCTGCTGTCACACCTATGCATGCCATTTCTCACCAGGTACACGAGCCTGTCGTGTACCCCTCTGTGTATCTCGTGTTGCAGGATTCCCCTCTCATGCCTTCGCCGCCACCCCATTCAACCTCACCTGCAAATAAAAATCTCAAAGAGGAGTGGCGGCCGAAGCCGCAGGTGGCTAAGCCTGCTCGAAAGCAAGGTGGAGACCACTATGAGCTGGTCCCACCTCCTGTACCACGACCACCCTGGCCATCCGAGTACTCCCTCGCCTGCATCTTTCCGGATGGCCAGGTCGAGCTGACCAATGCTGGTGGTCGCACCCGTCGGGTGCATGGTCACCATATGAAGCTGTAGCTCAAGAACGATGTGGATCCGCTCTTGGAGGCACCTGCTCCTACACCCTGCTGAGTATCCACCATGGGCGTCCAACTAAAAGACGGTAAAGAAGCGCTTGTGGGGAGGCAACCCCACCACGGTTTTCATTTATTTCTTTTGTTTTGAGTCGGATTGTAAACTGGTGTGGTTTTGGTTTGTTTTCTTTTGTTTTGGATGATGCATTATTGGGCTGACCATTGGACCTAACATATTGTGTTTGAGTTCTTCTATTCCCTTTAGCTCTGCTTTGTCCCTGACTGGTCCCCTCTCCAGTCCTCTTCGCTCAGACTGGTCCACTTCCAGTCTCATGTAGTCCGTGCACACCGGTAACATCGTTCCCCTTATCTTTCCCTCTTCTCCATTGAGGACAATGTCGATCTAAAGTGTGTGTGTGTGGGGGGGGGGGGGGGTGTTTCTCTTTTGACTGCATTAGATCTGTTTGTGTGCTTGGAGCCTAGTCCACTGTCCAAATTTTTAAATTTGAGGGCTCCAAGTACGTGTTTCCTTGCAAATTGCCTGCTCAGTATGCTTTGAATTGACAGTCTCTATAATAATGTGCAACCTAGGGAGGTAGTGTAGCACTATGGAGGATGTTGAAGTATAAGATTTTTCCTATCTAGCTCTCTGTTGTGCCAGTCGATTTTGTGAATTAGTGGAGCTAGGACCATTGAATTCATGTGATAATGGTGACTCTATTTGGATTGTGTTATGGACTCGTGTATCGAACAGGGTGTTCATGTGGAAAATGAAAAATGCAGTTGGTTCTCCATGTCAAAATCATCAAAATCTTAAACATGGGGTAAGCCCAACGTGTGCGGCACCGTTCATTGCACCAAATCGGGTTTTGGAAGAGATTTTAGTGATCCTTAGTGGGGTACTCCTACAAGGTGAAGCTAAGCTGTCTCTAGTACAAGTAAAACTTCCACCCGTTGAACGGTTTGCCTACTTGAGGATGTGTTTTTAAGGACACGAATAGAGCTTCCGACCCCCTTAATTTCATTGACCCTCCACACTAGTTGAGGAAAAGGAGTTAAAAGAAGTACTCTGGCGAGCGCCAGATGTACACAAATTGCTCTTGCTCGACTAATAAGGGTCGACCTTGTAAGAGACTGTAGTTGGAACCCCCGCCAAGTGAATGAAAAAGAAAAAAAAAGTAAAATGAAAGTGAAAAAGGGGTTCCAACGGTGAAATGAAGTGAAAAGAGCACCCCGGTACAACGAGGCCTTGGTTGAGAATGACATGAGTCCCTTTATCCATGAACTGACTGTCTTACTTCTACTTCTTCTCATGATCCTAGCTTGAGTCTAGTACTCGCATTGAGAGAGATAGGGAACGTCTTAGAAGACCAGTTGACCTCGTAAGCTGCTGTATGATCTAGAAAATCCTCTACCGACGATCGGGGTTGTTTGTTTCTATAGAGGTCTGGAGAGTTGCATTGGTTTGAGTCAGGTTTGCTTGGGGACAAGCAAACGGTTAAGTGTGGGGGAATTAGATAACGATGTAATTGCATATATTTGCATCCCTAGTTCTCATCCGTTTGCGGCGAGTAGTCGTGTATTTTTTGCCCATTTTACGCCGGGTTGTGCTACTTTGTCATATTTCAGGTCCCAGACGTCGAAGGAAAGGCTAAGCACGAGTTTCGGGGAATTTAGAAGTCATTCGGTCGAGCTGGGGCCAAAGCACGGGCTGGCCTAAACCAAAACACGACCGTGTACACAAACAGGCACGCCAGTGTTTTTATTGCCGTGAGCTAAACTGATGGAAAAGCAAAACACGGGCTGGCCTAAAGCAAAACACGGTCGTGTCCTGACTCGCTATGACACAACTCCTAACAAAGGCCAAGTGTAACCAATGAAAGGGACTGCAATATAGTGTCTCTAGTGATAAATATCGAATCCACGGATCTCTAGAGTTACTATTACTCAGCTTTAGTTCATTATCTAGCAAACCAGATTAAGATGAAAGAACTAAAACTACTCTAGCAAACTACAGTTAAAGTTAATCTAATTACAGGTTGGGAACTCACTTAGGTATGATTCCCCCTAGCCACTAGCTAGATTAATGATTGATGATCTCTAACCTGTTTCACTTTCATTCACAATGCGGAGAATCCTTGACTCGACCCTGAGTCTCGACTTAAGGAACAAGGCCCTCTTGAGTCAATTTCCTAGAGGGACGTATCCTTCTCTAGAACAACCGATCAAGGCGTTCTGAACTAGATCCCCTCTATCGAATAAGGTTCTCAATCGGTACAAAGCAGTGAATCAACCCTCGACTAAAGCAATCGATCCACTACTATCAATCTATGGTGCTCTATTGACCTAATCAGGTATTCGCTCTCCTAGGATCAAAGCAGAATCAATAATCTCGACTAAAGCAGAATTGAATCGTGAAAACATGCATAGATTGAATATGAACTCAAGATTATAAAGTAAGAGTACTCATACAATCATCCAATCAAACAATCATAGCTAGCGTTCCTCAAAACCTAAGTGAAGGGAAGTTACTCCATAGAGAAGAGAGAGACTGCAGTAAGAATCTTCAAATGATCAATCTTCAAGTCCGGGCTTATTCCTCGAGCTTCCAAGGTGAAGAAATCATCCAATTCCCCTCTTAGAATGCCCTCAAATCTCCCTCTCTCTCTTTGGTTCGTCCCTAGGGTGTTTGGGATCCAAAACCCAGCTCTCCCTTGCAAAAACGCACAAAACAGGCTTTTAACAGCCTGCGTTCGCGATCCCCGGTCAAAATACCCGGTCCGGTATTTTAGGTCACGACCGGGGATTTTTTGATTCACGACCGGGGATTTTTGGGTCACGACCGGGGATTTTGGTTCACGACCGGGGATTTTTGGTTCACGATAGGGCCCCCTTCTGTTTCTCGGAGAAGCCCGAAACCAATTTTCCCCTATCTTTGATTCTTCGTTTCTCCCTCGTTCGGACTCCAAATCAGGTGCCGTTTGATCCCAGACGCTCGTACTCTCGTCCTCTTTCTTCACATGACAATATTATATGAATATATGGTCACAAACTGAGGTAGAAATCCCTTCTTCTTCAAGTCATACCCGAGTTTCTTCCCCCGAGTCGCCAATTGATCTCCAATTGACTTGAAACTTGCGCCTACGCTTCACTTTACCGGCCATGCCCCCTTACATTCCTTTTCCCTGCACGAGGCTCGAACCCGGATCTTACCGGCCATGCCAGGAGCGAATGTCTCGAGCCTCGTGCGGGGAAAAGGAATGTAAGGGGGCTGGAGGTAGTAGGTGGAAATTGGGAACAAATTCCCGTCTCCCCTTACACACTTTCGCCCTATTCGCACGGGAGATGTTATTTTAAAGCACATTATCGAGCACCTTTTATTTCAAAACATGATACAGGAGTCCATGATAGGTATAGAGTCCACAACACCACACAATTCAAGGGTCTTAAGATCACTAATTCACACAATCAACCAACACAATATGAAGAAGAAATGAGACTTCTTAAATGCATCAACATCCTCCATAGTGCTACACTACCTCCCTAGGTTGCATATTACTATAAAGACTGTCAATTCAAAGCATACTGAGCAGGCAATTGCAAGGAACACGTACTTGGAGCCCTCAAATAGAAATTTGGACAGTGGACTAGGCTCCAAGCACACAAACAGCCAAACATTCACACGCATTCATAATCGAACATCAATCCCCCCACACTTAAGCACAAAATTGTCCTCAATGGAGGAAAGATAAGGAGGGTAGAACGAAGTTACCAGATCAAGGGTGAATGATGGTGGACGGGGCAGGCCGTGCATTCCAGGAGGAGAGAGTAGTCGGAACAAAACACCACACAAAATCTCACAAAGGTTGAGTTATTGACTCTAAAATCAAATAACAAAACTGACTCAAACGAGGAGAAAAAGAGAAAGAAATGCAAACCGACTGGTTAGGTTGCCTCCCAACAAGCGCTTCTTTCACGTCGTGAGCCGGACGATGGCTCCTAAGTTTCGGTCCACCCCAAAACCTCTTTGAAGTTGACGTTCTCGTCGATGAGGTGGAATCTCAAGTCACGAGCATGTGGTATGACAATAGATGGAAGCTCGTGCACTTGATGCAGATGAAGTCTCCACCCTCGAGACCTCTTCTTCTCTTCTCTCTTCTCATTGCCCCAAACCAGATATGACAGCATGGATTGGCCACCATCGCGTCCACCAAGAGGGACCGATGTCGATGTGGCCTTGGTCTGGCAAAGAGACACTGCAAATGGGTCCTTGCTAAGCAATTCCCTGAAGTTTGATGGGGATATTACTTGCAACTCATGGCCGGTGCAGGCCTCTTCCACCTCAACTTCGTCCTCGGCCTGGACGCCAATTGCTTCGTCAACCTCCCTTCCTTGTTCATGTGGTATCACCCCTGGGAAATGATCAAGAACTCCTCCTGCTTCACTTTCGTCATCCTCCACAACTTCTTTCTGCACCCTTTCTTGCTCTTCTTCTTCTAGCACGGATTGGAGAGCAAGTTGCCAAGCAATTCCTTTCATGAGATCTTCTTGCATCTCCTCACTCATGCCCGCCTCTTCAAAGCTCAGATTGGGATGTGGGAAGGTGTGGTCGACTACGACAGGACATTCCTGATCATGATCATCACGGGAGCTCTCCGTGATAACTTCTGTGTGCTCCACCATGTCCTTGTAGCCTTCTTCCTCCTCCTCCTCTTCTAGTATGGTAGCAGAAGGGTGATCTGGAGCAGGTTGTGCACAAGATCGCTCAAGATAATCGACGCTCTTCTTAAGGCTCAGGAGGATCTCCTCTGTTTCGCGATAGGCCTGGGTACAAAGATCCATCCTAGACAATGATCTCTCACTGTCTCGAGCAAACTGCTCCATGAGAAGCCTCAATTCATAGTTTGGATCTGGCTGTGGAGTGTAGCATGGCTCTGCAGAATGGCCCGTGAAGGCCGCCATGGGTAACTCCAGCTCCGATGGCCCTTCTGGTTGTGGGAGAAATTCTTCTTGCTAATGAGATTGTTCTTGATATGCCCAGGGGTCTGATTGTTCTCTGTAGTAAGGGGGTTGGTACTGGAACCCGAATCCATAGTCTTCTCCTTCTTGATTGCTCCAGGGAGTCTCGGGGTAATACCACTCAGATGGTGGTGGATACCCCCAATGAGGATCCATGATTTCAGTCCGCACCCACAAAAACAAAAACACCCAAGTGAAAAGCAAGGGTGGAAAAGAAAAGAAAAACGCTAAAGTAACAAACTTCTGCCTTTCCTAATACTCTAGAAAGTCCCCGGCAACGACGCCAAAAACTTGACTCGCTATGACACAACTCCTAACAAAGGCCAAGTGTAACCAATGAAAGGGACTGCAGTATAGTGGCTCAAGTGATAAATATCGAATCCATGGGTCTCTAGAGTTACTATTACTCATCTTCAGTTCATTATCTAGCAAACCAGATTAAGATGAAAGAACTAAAACTACTCTAGCAAACTACAGTTAAAGTTAATCTAATTACAGGTTGGGAACTCACTTAGGTATGATTCCCCCTAGCCACTAGCCAGATTAATGATTGATGATCTCTAACCTGTTTCACTTTCATTCACAATGCGTAGAATCCTTGACTAGACCCTGAGTCTCGACTAAAGGAACAAGGCCCTCTTGAGTCAATTGCCTAGAGGGACGTATCCTTCTCTAGAACAACCGATCAAGGCGTTCTGAACTAGATCCCCTCTATCGAATGAGGTTCTCAATCGGTACAAAGTAGTGAATCAACCCTCGACTAAAGCAATCGATCCACTACTATCAATCTATGGTGCTCTATTGACCTAATCAGGTATTCGCTCTCATAGGATCAAAGCAGAATCAATAATCTCGACTAAAGCATAATTGAATCGTGAAAACATGCATAGATTGAATATGAACTCAAGATTATCAAGTAAGAGTACTCATACAATCATCCAATCAAACAATCATAGCTAGGGTTCCTCAAAACCTAAGTGAAGGGAAGTTACTCCATAGAGAAGAGAGAGACTGCAGTAAGAATCTTCAGATGATCAATCTTCAAGTCCGGGCTTATTCCTCGAGCTTCCAAGGCGAAGAAATCCTCCAATTCCCCTCTTAGAATGCCCTCAAATCGCCCTCTCTCTCTTTGGTTCGTCCCTAGGGTGTTTGGGATCCAAAACCCAGCTCTCCCTTGTAAAAACGCACAAAACAGGCTTTTAACAGCCTGCGTTTGCGATCCCCGATCTAAATACCCGGTCGGGTATTTAAGGTCACGACCGGGGATTTTTCGGTTCACCACCGGGGATTTTTGGTTCACGATAGGGCTCCCTTCTGTTTCTCAGAGAAGCCCGAAACCAATTTTCCCCTATCTTTGATTCTTCGTTTCTCTCTCGTTCGGACTCCAAATCAGGTGCCTTTTGATCCCAGACGCTCATAGTCTCGTCCTCTTTCTTCTCATGACAAGATTATATGATTATATGGTCACAAACTGAGGTGGAAATCCCTTCTTCTTCAAGTCATACCCGAGTTTCTTCCCCCGAGTCGCCAATTGATCTCCGATTGACTTGAAACTTGCGCCTACGCTTCACTTTATGTACTAGGACCTGAAATGTGACAAAGGAACACAACCTAGCGTAAAATAGGCCAAAGAAGCAATAATGCAAGCTTAAACGATCAAGAAACAAAGGGGAAAACATGTGCAAATATCGAGTCATCATGTCCATATTTAGGCACGACCGTGTTTTGGCCGACGCGGGCGTGTTTTTAACACGGGGCAAAACACGGGCGGGCAAAATCAAAGCACGGCCGTGCCCTCGACCGTGTTTTGCCCAGGGTTGCCCTTTTAGGCAGATTTGAGCCAAAAGAGAAGGGGTTCCAAGTTTTAGAGAGACAGAGTGATTCCTAGAGAGAAAAAGCGACGAACCAGAGTTCCCAAGTGCCCTAGCTTGATCTTCATCACCATTGGAGCCCGACTTGAGCTTGGAGAAGTGCCGATTGACGACTAGGAGCAGAAACCCATCCTTCACAGTATGGTTTCCGCATATGAATCTGCTTTTGTTTCTCTCTCCATGGAGTAGTTTTCCCATTCATCTGGGTATGGAGAACCCTAAATTTGTATGTTAGGTATGATTGTATGAACCCAAGTACAGATTTTATGATTTGATTATATTCAATTGAGGCTTGAATGATATAATGACTTGAATCCTGATCAAATTCCTGTTGTTTCTGCTTTAACCTAGGAAGAGAATATCTGCCTAGGTTGATAGAGCACCCTTAATTGAAGGTAGTGAATTGGCGACTTTATTCGAGGAGCCAATTCACTATTTTGTACCGAAGTTACTTCGGTAGTGGAGGTTTTGTTCGTTAGGGCCTCAATCTATTTACTCCGGTGGAGGTTAGTCGCCTGCTAGAGACTCAGATTGAAAGGGTCTGGAGACCTTTAGTCGAGACTTCAGACTGTTTAAGAACCTTCCGCAGTATAACTATCATAGAAATTGAACTTGGTAAATTACAATCCGGCTTAACTGCAGTCTAGTGGGAACCATATCCGGGTGACCTCTCTCGACTTGAAAACAACCGTTTAATTGCTTGCTTTACTTGTTTGCTTGTTTGAACTTGCACTAAAGTTTCACCGCTAGATAATAAGAATTCGCTGAGTAGTCATCACATCTAGGACCCGGGTTGACATTAAAACCCAAACCCGCTATACTACGCTTTAGGAAGTGGTTACACTTGGCCATTTTCTAGAGTGACAGTAGGAGTGAGTCAAGTTTTTGGCGCCGTTTCCGGGGACGGCTAGGTTGTTGAAGAAACGTGAATTCTGTTCTTCATCCTTTCTCACTCTAAAACTCTGTATTTTGCTCTAAAAACTCGATTATCTTCTATTTGGCTCTAAACAGCCTATTTAACCCGACATTGGGCAGAACACGGGCAAGGACACGACCGTGTTCTTCCCAATTCGCCCGTGTTTTGGATCTTCACGTGGGAAATAAACTAGTCGCGGGGGGTTACACCATCGCGTCTGAAAACAAGGTCGTGCACTTGGTTGAACACGTCTGAATTCTGGCCTTAGCGCGCCCATGCTTTGGATTCTTCGTCTTGTAGCGAACCCACCTTCGGCACAATAAACACTGCAAGGCTCTTTGAGTACACTGTCGTGTTCCTTCAAAATTCCGCGCGTGTTTTGCTCCTATCTCGGCATCACTCTCGCACTAAAAAGCACTGGCGTGCCCCCAGTTGAAACACGCTCGTGTTCCTAAGGCAAGTTGCCCGTGTTTCTCTTTAGCTTGGCCGAATGACCTCCAAACGATCTGAAACTAGCGCCTAGGCCTTTCTTTAAAGACTAGGACCTGAAATGTGACAAAAGAGCACAACCCAGCGTAAAATAGGCCAAGGAAACACAGTTTCGAGCCAAAACAGTTAAGAAACAGGGGTGCAAACATGTGCAAATAAGACGTTATCACATACCTATGTTCCTTCATAAATGGGTGTAAGTGATTCAATCAATGAAGATGGACTGAACTAAGTTGCCAAAATGGGTTAGAATCCGAGAGCTATCTCTGGAGTATATGACAGTGGAGGGTTTGAGTAGGGTTGCAAGTTTGCAGGGTACGCCTTTGTGGATGGACCAAGCAACTAAGCTTGGAGCTCAGATGGGTACAGCAAAGTGATGTATTGAAATGGCAGCGAACTCACTTTTTTCGAATAAAATTCGGATACGCCCGGAAGAAGAGAAGAGGTTGAATTTGTTTTTTCAATATTCCATCTCGTTGTGAACAGTGTGTTGAGTACTAAAGAATAATATTGATGATATAAGGAATAAACATTTTAATTGTTGGAAGCAGTTAGATAATTATAAATATTCGCCTTCTAGTTGGGTTTGGATGTTTGATAACGTCGTATTTGCACATGTTTGCACCCTCGTTTATTGATCATTTTGGCTTGAGTTTTTGATTTCTTGGACTATTTTACGCTAGGTTGTGTTCCTTTGTCACATTTCAGGTCCTAGCATGTAAAGTGAAGCCTAGGCGCAAGTTTCAAGTCAATAGGAGATCAATTGGCGACTCAGGGTGAGAAAGTCAGGAATGACTTGAGAAAGAATGGATTTATACCTCATTTTATTGATAAATAATCAAGAAAGCTTGTCATTAAAAGAAAAGGACAAGACTACGAGCATCTGGGATCAAACGGCACCTGAATCGGAGCTCAAACGAGATCAACGAAGCTTAGGAGTGCATGCTGGAAATTGTGCACGGCCGTGTGAAATTCTGCACGGACGTGTGGGTTTCCCAGGGGGTTTGCACAACCAAACCTCAATTTTTACGACCGTGCAAGTAGGGGGTGCGAGTTTCAGCGGGTATAAAAGCTATTTTGCGATTTTTGGAGAGGGAGAGCTGGGTTTTGGATCCCAAACACCCAAGGGACGAACCAAAGAGAGAGAGAGAGATGGTAATCTAGAGCCATTCTTGGAGCTATTTTGGAGGATTTCTTCACCATTGGAGCTCGAGAATCAAGCTTGGAGATGGAGATTGAAGATCTAGATCAGATTTTTGCAGTCTCTCTCTTCTCTATGGAGTAACTTCCTTTCACTTAGATTGTGAGGAACCTTAGTTCCATATGTTAGGATCTTTCTTGTATGAAGTTTGGATGTTATATTGTGTGATTATAATCAATTGAGGATTGATTTATTGAGTCAATTCAATCCTGATCAAATTCTCTTGATTTCTGCTTTAACCTTTGATAGATAGAATCTGATTAGGGTAAGAGAGCTTCCTTGATTGATAGTAGGGAATTGTTGTGTGAGAGTCAGTCAATTCACTGCTTTGTACTGGAATTCATTCCAGTAGTGAATATCTGTGTGAATCGCCTTAGCAGTCTATCCTGCTGAAGGCTAGTCGCCTGCCGGTTATTCTGTCTAAGAGGGCTTGGTCAGCTTAAGAGATTCCAAGCTAATTTAGGATCTTCCGCAGTTTAATCAATAGTTAATCAACCCAGGGTAATTACAACCTCGACCTAACTAAAGAGCTAGGGGGACTCATTCCCGAGTGACTCTTCCCTTGCTAAAGAACTTTGAACCATTTCCTGCTTTCTTACTGCTTTTAGTTAAAATCACAATCACTCGACTTAGTTTGCTAGATAATATATATTCACGGAGTAGGCAGTAGATCTAGACCCCGGGTTGACAAATAGAGCTTGCCTGTTACTTCATTTCCGGACTGCAATTACACTTGGTCGCAGTTTGGTGTTGTGTTTAGCGTGTCAAGTTTTTGGCGCCGTTGCCGGGGAATTTCTAGATTATTAGGAAATGCAGAAGTTTATTACTTTAGTGTTTTTTTTCTTTTTCACCCTTGCTTTTCACTTTGGTGTTTTTGTTTTTGTTGGTGCAGATCTGAATCATGGATCCTCATGGCTTCTCCAACCATTGGGGGTATCCACCACCACCCGAGTGGTATTACCCTGAGACATCCTGGAGCAATCAAGCAGGAGAAGACTATGGATTCGGGTTTCAATACCAACCCCCCTACTACGAAGAACAATTAAACCCTTGGGCATTTCAAGAACAATCTCCTTATCAAGAAGAATTTCTCCCACAACCAGAATGGCCATCAGATCTTGAGTTAGCCACAGCTATCACGGGCCATCCGGCATAGCCATGCTACATTCCAAATCCATGTCCAAATTATCACTTGAGGCTTCACGTGGAGCAGATTGCTCGAGTACATGAGAGACCCTTTCCCGAGATGGATCCTCATATACAGGTCGTTTCCCAAACTGACTTCTCCTTCCCCCGTGAAACAAAGGAGACCCTTCGGAGCATAAGGAAGCACACAGAGGTCATAGTGAAAGCTTGTGCACAGTTTTCTCAAGACAACCTTTATGCTACAATACAAGTAGAGAAGGAGGTAGAAGAAGTCAATCATGAGGATGTCGTGGAGCATACAGAAGTTGTCATAAAGAGCTCCTCTGATGATCATGAACAGAAATGTCCTGCTGTAGCTGACCATACCTTTCCGCATCCCTCACCGAGCGCTGAAGAGACGGGCATGAGCGAGAACATGCAATCTGATCTTATTGAAAAGATTGCATGGAAACTTGCTCTCCAATCCATGCCAGAAGAAGAAGAGCGAGAAAGGATGAGGAAAGAAGTTGTGGAGGATGACGGAAGTGAATTAGAGGAAGTTCTTGATCTTTTCCCAGGGGAGGAATCAAATTCTAAGGAAGGAAGGGGGTTTGAAGAAGCAATTGGTGTCCAGGCTGAGGATGAAGTTGAGGTGGAAGAGGCTTGCACCGGCTATGAGTTACATGTGATATCTCCACCAAAATTTGAGGAGCTGCTTGGCAAGGACCCATTTGCAGTGTTTCTTTGCCAGACCAAGGCCACATCGACATTGGTCCCTCTTGGTGGACACGATGGTGGTCAGTCAATGCTGTCATATCTGGTTTGGGGCAATGAGACGAGAGAGGAAGAAAAGAAGAGGTCTCGCAGGTGGAGACTTCATATTCATCAAGTACACGAGCCTACATCACCAGTCATACCACATGCTCGTGACTTGAGACTCCGCCTCGCCGATGAAAACCTCAACTTCAAGGAGGTTCTAGCATGGGCCGAAATTTAAGAGCCATCGTCTGGCTCACGACGTGGAAGAAGCGCTTGTTGGGAGGCAACCCAACCAGTAGGTTTGCACTTTCTTTCCCTATGTCTCTTCGGTTGAGTCAGTTTGTCTTTTGATTTTAGAGTCAATAACTCAACCTTTGTGGGATTTTGTGTGGTGTTTGTGTTTTTACTGTTCTCTCTCCTCCTGAATGCACCGTCTGGCCCGTCCACCATCATTCAAACTTGATCTGGTAACTTCGTTCTACCCTCCTTATTTTTCTCCATTGAGGACAATGTCGTGCTTAAGTGTGGGGGGATGTTCTATTATGTTTGCATGTGAATGTTTGGTTGTTTGTGTATTTTTGGAGCCTAGTCCACTGTCCAAATTTCGATTAGAGGGCTCCAAGCACGTGCTCCTTGCAACTGCCTGCTCAGTATGCTTTGAATTGACAGTCTTTATAGTAATATGCAACCTAGGGAGGTAGTGTAGCACTATGGAGGATGTTGATGCATTTAAGAAGTCCCCTTTTTTCTTCATATTGTGTTGGTTGATTGTGTGAATTAGTGATCTTAGGACCCTTGAATTGTGTGGTATTGTGAACTCTCTACCTGTCATGGACTCCTGTATCATGTTTTAAAATAAAAAGGTGCTCGAAAATATGCTTTAAAATAACGTCTCCCGTGCGAATAGGGCTAAAGTGTGTAAGGGGAGACGGGAATCCGTTCCCAACTTCCACCTACTACCTCAAGCCCCCTTACACTTCTTTCCCCCGCACAAGGCTCGAGACATCTGCTCCCGGCATGGCCGGTAAAAGTTGGGCTCCCTCTAAACCTTTAATAGGTGGGAGCCCCGTTTTCTGGAAATAACAGGTTAGGACCCTTGGAAAAAAACAAACAACAAAACAAAGAAAAAGAAAAAAAAAGGGGTTCCAACCATCTTTAAAGGAGAAAAAAATAGAGCACCTAAAAAAATGAGTCCATGACCTTTCTAAATTTTAGAGTCTCTTTGTCCACAAATCACTTGTCCTCCGATCACTACTTGGCATGATCCTGACTCGGGACTAGAGTTCTCGCCGAAGAAGGTAGGAGGTGTCTTGTACGTTGGTTGACCCGTAAGCGGCTAAATGACTTAGAACGTCCTCTACCGACGATCTTGGTTGCATGTTTCTATAAAGGTCTGGAGAGTTTCATTGTTTTGAGTTAGGTTTGCTTGGGGACAAGCAAACGGTTAAGTGTGGGGGAATTTGATAACGTCGTATTTGCACATGTTTGAACCCTCATTTCTTGATCATTTTGGCTTGAGTTTTTTATTTATTGGACTATTTTACGCTAGGATGTGTTCCTTTGTCACATTTCAGGTCCTAGCATGTAAAGTGAAGCCTAGGCGCAAGTTTCAAGTCAATAGGAGATCAATTGGCGACTCGAGGTGAGAAACTCGGGAATGACTTGAGAAAAAATGGATTTATACCTCATTTTATTGACAAATAATCATTAAAGCTTTTCATGAAAAGAAAGAGGACAAGACTACGAGCATCTGGGATCAAACGGCACCTAAATTGGAGGTCAAACGAGCTCAAACGAGATCAACGAAGCTTATGAGTGCATGCTGGAAATTGTGCACGGCCGTGTGAAATTCTGAACGATCGTGTGGGTTTCTCAGGGCGTTTGCACGGCCAAAACCTCAATTTGCACGGCCGTGTAAGTAGGGGGTGCGAGTTTCAGTGGGTATAAAAGGTGTTTTGCGATTTTTGGAGAGGGAGAGCTGGGTTTTGGATCCCAAACACCCAAGGGACGAACCAAAGAGAGAGAGGGTGATCTAGAGCCATTCTTGGAGCTATTTTGAAGGATTTCTTCACCATTGGAGCTTGAGAATCAAGCTTGGATATGGAGATTGAAGATCTAGATCAGATTTCTGCAGTCTCTCTCTTCTCTATGGAGTAACTTCCTTTCACTTAGGTTCTGAGGAACCCTAGTTCCATATGTTAGGATCTTTCTTGTATGAAGTTCTGGATGCTATATTGTGTGATTATAATCGATTGAGGCATAATTTATTGAGTCAATTCAATCCTGATCAAATTCTCTTGATTTCTGCTTTAACCTTTGATAGATAGAATCTGATTAGGTTAAGAGAGCTTCCTTGATTGATAGTAGTGAATTGGTTGTGCGAGAGTCAGTCAATTCACTGCTTTGTACTGGAATTCATTCTAGTAACGGATATCAGTGTGAATCGCCTTAGCAGTCTATCCCGCTGAAGGCTAATCGCCTGCCGGGTATTCTGTCTAAGAGGGCTTGGTCAGCTTAAGAGATTCCAAGCTAATTTAGGATCTTTCGCAGTTTAATCAACAGTAAAACAACCAAAAGGAATTACAATTTGGACCTAATTGAGGAGCTAGGGGGAATCTTACCTAAGTGAGTTCCCAAACTGTAATTAGTAGTTTTACTTAGTTTAGTTTGTAGAGTAGTTTAGTTAGTCAATCCTAAATCTGATTTGCTAGATAATGAATTGAAGCTGAGTAATAGTACATCTAGAGACCCGAGGATTCGATATTTATTACTTGCACCACTATACTGTAGTCCCTTTCATTGGTTACACTTGGCCATTGTTAGGTGTTGTGTCGTAGCATGTCACTGTTCTGGCAACCTTACTTGAAGCTGAGTAATAGTAAGGTGGCTTGTTACCTTGACTTAAAAACTTTTCTTTTGGGAGTGCTAGATGCTCTGTGTGTTTTAACAATTATTTGGCTACCTTTTCAGAGCAGGTTTATATTGTTTGATGCTTTGATGTTTATTGAATCTTCTATGCGTGATACCGCTTTACACTGTTTGCCTTATGTGTTAATACTTCGTGTTATTGCTCTGACAAGCGGTGAACGTCACGCGATTGTGTTAGGAACGATTGACTTGGCAGGAAACTGATTATACCGCTTAGTCGGGAATCAAGGCTTTGTTAATTTTTATAGACATGCACTAAGTACTGCGCGCTAGTTGAAAACGATCTCCCTTCTCTCATCTTTCTTACTCCTTCTGACCAAGCTCGGAGTTTCACGTTTACGCGATGGCATGGCCGCCCTGGAGCCCCCTAAATTGGGCTCAGCTATTCGGCGTGGGTGAGGGCAATCGTCTTCGCTATGTTGCACCAAATCTGGTGGATGAAGATCTAGTCTTTCCCAGGGCGGTTCATGATTAAGGAGCGGTCAGATGGTGCAATGCTCTGGTGGGTGAATTCCTTACGGCGGCGCCCCCGATCGCTATCATATGTCGATGGGCTCAATGTTTCTGCGGAAGAGATGGCAGGGTATTTGTTTCAGTGTTTGGTACCAATATGTTTTTGTTTCAATTTGAGTGTGTGAAATCGAGTACTTGGGTCTTCGAGAATGGTCCTTGGCATTGCGAGAACATACTGACACGCTACAACACAACACCAAACAATGGCCAAGTGTAACCAATGAATGAAAATGAAGAATAGTCGGTAAACTTTATTTATCAACCCGGGGTCTAGATCTACTTCCTACTCCATGAAATTCTATTATCTAGCAGTAAGAGTTGAGCGATTTTGATTCTAATAAAAAATAGAAGAAAGCAGTATATTATTCGGTTTACTTAGCAGAAGAAGAGTCACTCGGGAATGAGTCTCCCTAGCTCATCAGTTAGCTACAAGTTGTAATTCTCTTTTGTTGATCACTAGATTAGACTGCGGAAGATCCGAAAATAGCTTGGAATCTCTTAAGTTGACCTAGCCCTCTTAGACAGAATACCCGGCAGAAGACTAGCCTTCAGTCTTCACAGGAATAGACTACTAAGGCGATTCACATAGAACTTCACTATTGGAATAGGATTCCAGTACAGAGCAGTGAATTGACCGACTCTCGTACAATCAATTCACTTCTATCGATTGAAGAAACTCTACCAACCTAATCAGATTATATTTATCATAGGTTGAAGCAGAAATCAAAAGAAGTTAATCAGGCATCAATTGGCTCAATAAACACACTTCAATCGATTAAAACCAAACAGTGTTAGCATCAACTTGACAATGGCAGAACTTCTTACAGCTTGAAGGGAAAGTCAAGATTCAAATGTCAAAAATCACAGCTGGAAATGTGTTGGGTGCCTAAAGTAGTTAAGTAAGGTATTCAGACCAATAGGAGAAAGAACAAAAGCTTGCCCTTTGTGAAGATTTCAAATCGGCAAGAATATTGAGGAGCAACGGCTACATGGCAGCCTATAAAAGGCGATCTAAAGCAAGAGGAAAGGCAACCTTTTCAAGCGATCAACAAAGCTAGCTAAGACAAAAGGGGATTTTGTGAGAGTAGCAAGGTTGATAGAAAAGAGGGGTTTCTCAAAGGGTTCGGGGAGAATTGATTTTAGGGTTAGTGTTGGGGAAACACTGTTACGAGTTGCTGGGGAAGCAATTCGGGGTTTGAGAAGAGAGTGTTTGATCAATCGGATTGAGATTGATCAAAGGGTTCTTGGGTAGATAGTGTTACTTCGAACTTCATCACAATATCTTTAGTGAATCGTCGGAGATCACACAACAGTGAGTCTCCGACCGTGGAATAGTCAGTATTGGGATCCTCATTCTCCCAATACTGGAAACCACATAAAAAATCGCGTACTGTGCTCTTGCTCTGTTTTCTCAGTTTAAGTTCTGTTAGTGCTTCTGTGTGCGTTTCTGGGCAGTTTGTGATTGCAGGGATCTCGACCAAAACTGAAGAGAAGGGAAGTCCAACAGAAGTGCTAAGCTCCAGCTCTCATCTCCTGGGTTTGGTTTATTTCGGTTCTTAGTTTTTGGGCAGAACAGCTGGGTTCTTTCATCAGTTCTTGGTGTTCATGATTTTGTTTGTTTAACTTTAGTTACAGTGCTGCTGTTGATCGAACACAAGGGAAGAGGGAAACCTTTAGTATTTGAAATTAAAACTCCAACGTTTTAGTTAGTTGAGTAGTTGGGTCGGGCTGATAAGTTTAAACAATTGGGCTTTAATTCTTCTGCTTGGTCTGTCTAGTGCTAGCTAATTGAGCAGACTATTAAGGTGATTTGAAACCCAATCAAAGAAGCTGCAGGTAACGTGGTAGGCTTGGGTTTGGGTGATAAGATTAGTTAGTTATTTGTTTTGATTAAGTTATAATTCTTCATAGCAATCACTAGGTGTATTACACGTGCATTCTTTAGTCAAAAAGTGCTATTATTTGCACACTAGCTTATAACCGGCTCTTTGGCCGGAATGCTCATATTTGATTATTTGTATTTTTATGTTACTTTTAAGTCTATTAACCCGTTTAATCTTATTGATAATCATTCGATCAAGATGATACATAAAGAAATAATATATAGGTCGAACATTCGGAGAAATATCATAATCATTTAAAAATATAAAATATAAAAATGTATCATTGACCCCATTTTCATAATACTAATTAAGTCCCTGTTAATATGCTATTGGTTAGTTTTTTTTTTTACAGTCAAGAAATATAGAGTATAAAAGCTCACTGAAATTCTCACACGACCCATAGATAGTTTGAAACTAAATCTTAAACCTCACAATCCTATATAAATCATGCTTTGTAGTGTTTCGAATTAGCATATCACCTATATAAGATTTAAATTTTATATAATTATATTGCCATCAGTGTCAATTTCATTAGATAATCCAGTAATCAAACTTATTTTAGTGATCAGCTAAATATACTAAATCATAGTATATTAAGAATTTGAGATAATCAACATCAGCAAGAGTTGGTGGGCTAATTTGTTTTAACAATAAGACGACAGCATGTGCTAGTAGTTGCAGTATGCGTGTACCATGATGAGACTGTAGCTTGGAATATGCCTTGATTCCTTGTAAACTGACAAGAACACAACACAAACAAGCATTTGTTGAGGCGTGATAATACAAAATGAATTTGATACTACTAAAATATCATCTGTAATTGTGAGTCGCATGCTTCTAATTAGATACGTCACAACGAGTTATTCTATAACTTGTTTTTTCTTGTGAATTTATGTTCAAATTACTGACAATTAACGATGGTTAGGAATTACCTCAAAGGGTAAGCTTGTGATTTGCATACAGTGTTGAATCCTAAAGGCAAGCAAGTATCAGCAAAAATGTTGGCCTTCTGGAATCTGAAAGGGCATATATATCAAAATAGAGCTGATTGTCATTAGGGCCTAATTAAGATTACGATTAAGAGAATAACTGTACCATAAACCTTATTAGTCTCAGCAGACATACGCATCATGAGGCATGAAACACTGCCGCGTGGCAGACAGATCGGCCCTCCACCAGACACCATCCAAATAGTTTTTGAAAAGTCATTTATAAATCGTCAATTTGAGTTTCCCAATGACCAATCCTTCATTTCAATTTGGCTTCTTCTTTCTTCCCCTTCAGCTCGGTGGCCCTTTTTTTTTTCTTCTTCCATCCCTTGCTATAATAAGAGCAAACCCGAATTTCCGATAATCACTCGTTCGTTTACTTCCACAAAAATGGCGACTCAAACTCTCACCGGACTGCTGAAGCACGTCGCCAACGAATTCCCCGACCGCCGCGCCCTCTCCGTTTCCGGCAAACTCGACCTCACCCACGCTCGCCTCGATGAACTCGTAGAACGCGCCGCCGCTCGCCTCACCTCCGCCGGCATCAAGCCCGGTGACGTTGTCGCGCTCACTTTCCCCAACACCGTCGAGGTATTACCTGTTCTAATTTCCGTCTCTGCTCTGTTCGCTTTGCGGTTGCGAATTTAGTTGGATTCTGGATAGGAAGAAGTTGCAGATTTGGGGCTTTTGAACTTGCCTGTTTGGTTGCTGAGAAAATGCCAGAGAAAGAATCCGTGAGAAGAATTGGCTGTTTCTTAGGTATTCATTTTTTGTTTTTTCTTGTGATATGATTGTGCAGTTCGTTGTGATGTTTCTAGCCGTGATTCGCGCCAGAGCAACAGCGGCGCCTCTCAACGCCGCCTACACGGCGGAGGAATTCGAGTTCTACCTATCCGACTCGGAATCCAAGCTATTGCTCACTTCTCGCGACGGGAACACGGCAGCCGAATCCGCCGCTTCGAAGCTCCAAATTCGCCATGCCACCGCCGATCTCTCCGTACAAGATTCCGAGCTCGCTCTCTCTCTTCCTCCGTCCGAGTCGGGAGCTAACTCGCTGGACCAGGTAGTGAACCAGCCCTCCGACGGGGCGCTCTTCCTTCACACCTCAGGAACCACCAGCCGCCCCAAGGGCGTCCCATTGACTCAGCTCAATTTAGCCTCTTCAGTTCAGAACATCAAATCAGTCTACAAACTCACCGAATCCGACTCGACGGTGATTGTCCTGCCATTGTTCCATGTCCACGGCTTGTTAGCTGGGCTACTGAGCTCATTAGCAGCCGGAGCTGCCGTCACTCTTCCAGCTGCAGGAAGATTCTCGGCTTCAACATTCTGGCAAGACATGCTCAAGTACAATGCCACTTGGTACACAGCAGTTCCCACCATCCACCAGATCATCCTCGACCGTCATGTTAGTACCCCGGAACAGGTTTACCCCAAGCTTCGTTTCATTCGGAGCTGCAGCGCCTCCCTCGCCCCGGCGATCATGGCTCGGCTCGAGGAGGCGTTTGGGGCGCCGGTTCTGGAGGCGTATGCAATGACCGAGGCAACACATTTGATGTCGTCCAACCCTTTGCCGGAAGATGGGCCACACAAGCCCGGATCGGTTGGGAAGCCAGTGGGACAAGAGATGGCGATCCTGAATGAAAATGGTGAAATCCAAGGTCCCAACTCGAATGGTGAGGTCTGTATCAGGGGTCCTAATGTGACCAAGGGGTACAAGAACAATCCTAATGCTAACAAGAGCGGATTTCTTTTTGGGTGGTTCCATACTGGAGATCTTGGATACTTCGATTCCGATGGGTATTTGCATCTTGTGGGGAGGATTAAGGAGCTTGTCAACCGTGGAGGTAACTTCCATTCCCTTATGAGTTATGATTAATTGCTTACTTTTAACTTCCTAAAGAAGGTCATGACTTGTCCTAATCAACAACTGTGAGTTGGGTCTTCCTCAATTATTCCCGTCCTGCTCTAAATGCCATTCCTTTATAAGCCACTAAGAAGTGGTTGTGTGATTCATAGTCTAGTACACCAAAAACGAATACTTTTAGGCTGGCTCACAGGAAAATAGACTTTACAACCATCATGCTCCCTCTTCTTCTAGTTGATGCTGACAAAGATAGGTTTCTTGACCCCATATGCAAGTTGCTTTATCCAGAAAGTTTGGCCAAACAGGCTTAGTTAAAAGCTGGGTTGGCATGCTTGTACTGATGTTTTCCTTTATGCGACTAAACTAAGCTCCCCATGATTGACGCTTGACAGGATTTAACTTTGTACTTCAATTCTATTGTCTCTAGAGAACTTATTCTGCTGTCTAAATCATCATCATATACTGCTGTGATTAACAGGGGAGAAGATATCTCCAATTGAAGTGGACTCGATTCTTCTATCTCATCCAGACATCGCTCAAGCTGTCTGTTTCGCGGTCCCTGATGAAAAGTACGGCGAAGAGGTAAAACAACCCCCCACCTTTCCCAATTGATTGACATTTGCTAGTAGGTAGACTATTACGTCGAGCTAATGCACCAGTCTGCTCTTTTGTCAACCAACAGATCAACTGTGCTATCATCCCAAGAGAAGGCTCGAAGATCGACGAGGCAGAAGTGCAGAGCTTCTGCAAGAAAAACCTCGCTGCTTTCAAGGTCCCCAAGAAGGTGTTCATCACCGACGACGTCCCCAAGACCGCCAGTGGCAAGATCCAACGGAGAATTGTCGCTGAACATTTCCTTTCCTCCTAAATCAGCCTCCAACTATGGTGCGTACAGCTGCATAGAAAATGTATGTTATCTTTGTAACATAATGTGCACCCAAATTTGGAAGAGTGGGTCTTTATTTCTTGATCTCATTTCCATCTCTTCCATTGGCTCGTCCTTGTGTAAGTCATCAGGTGACTAAGGGACATGTCTAAGTCAATCTCAGCCATTAAGGTTCATTAAAATTTGATGGTTGAAATTAATCTACTTTAATGAGCGGTAAGTTGGTAATTACATAGTTTAATTATTTAAAAATAAAAATAAAAAAAAAATCAATGACCCACCTACCGCCCGCTGGTCCGCGTTTCGCTACCTCCCATCCGCCGTCCGTTTCTGTTTCCCGATGGCGTCCGTTTCTGTGAAACCAACCAAATATACGATCCAACACAAAAACCAAAATCCACTCTCATATCGCCTACATTAGTATTATTTGAACCAAGTCTAAGGGCTCGTTTGGAGAATTGGAGTCTAAATCTCTAGATTCTAGACAATCCAAAGATTTTAACTCTTTGGATTGTTGAAAAAAGATTTGAAAATGTTCATTGTTTGGTAACTATGATTGTTAACATTCAATGAAAAACGAAATTCTATTTTTTTTATTATCTCATAACATGTTTATCCTTAACCAAAATAATTAGATTGGCTCGAAAATATTTAGAATTTATTGGTAAGGGTATTTAGTGGGATAAATGAAAAAAAACCAGAGATATAATAGGAGGGAGAAAATCTTCAAAATCAAGATGTAGAATCTCTCTAATTATGAGAGATTTGATATCTCTAGATTTTAGATATTTAAAATCTCTGAAGTTACAATCCACGATACAAAAAGTAGCAAAAAAACATCACATTTTGCTAAATCTATGGATTCAATAAATCCACGATCCAAATCTTGTTCTCCAAACAACCCCTAAAAGTCGAGCATGGCATTACGACATTTCACCATGCATCACTAATAACTCAAGAAACCCTTGATATTTTTGCAATTCCTGAGTATGTGTTCCACGGTTTCGGTCTCCCCTGAGCAGTGGTTGCAATCCCCTTTGTTTGTGATCTTCCAATTTATGAGCAAGCGGTTATGTAAAACCAACCAAAGGAAGAGTCTAACTCTATAAGGGTCGTCTCATTCAATTATGTTCATTCCTAGACCGGTTCTTCCACCATATCGCCTGCCACAAGGTTGTAGGCCGAGATCATGGTTTTGAACCTCTGTACCTGTAATTGAAGTAAAACTTCATAGGCAAGAAAAAGCCTCTCCTTATATTCATTCACCTTCACTAGTAAACCATTCAGACACAATCGAGTGATATTCCTCTTCAGACAAGTCAAGGAGGGCAAAGTCTTCGAGCACAGCCTTCAAGGCAGCCTTAACATTTCTTATGCTTCCAGTTAACCCACTCCTCGTGAATGGCATTGCCTTCAAGAGGGCTCCCTAAAACTCTCATCCTTTTCGACGCCCCAGGTAGTTCAATTTTTGCCAAGATAATGGTTTTGGACCTCCATACTTGCAATTGAACCAAAACTTCATAGGCAAGAAAACCTTAAGCCTCTCCCAATCTCATTCACCTTCACTAGTGTACCATTTAACCAGAATTGATCGATTCTCCTCTTCAGACAAGTCAAGGAGGGAAAAGTCTTCGAGCATAGCCTTCAAGGTGGCCTTTGCATCTCTTATCCTCCAAGTTAAGCCTATCCTCATGAATGGCATAGCCTTCAAGATGGCTTCATAAGTCTCCCATCCTTTTCGACTCCCCAGGTAGTTTGATCTTCGCCAAGATAGGTGTTTTGGACCTCCATACCTACAATTGGATCAAAACTTTATAGGCAAGAAAATCTTAAACCTCTCCCAATCTCATTTAGCTTCACTAGTAACCCATTCGGCCACAATCGAGTGCTTCTCCTCTTCAGACAAGTCAAGGAGGGCAAAGTCTTTGAGCACAACCTTCAAGGTGGCATTTTCCATTTCTTATGCTCCAAGTTAACCCTTTCCTCATGAATGGCATGTAAACAAAGCAGAACTGAATCGGAAACGGAACAAGAAAGCGACACGGAGATTTACGTGGTTTCCTCGTTCAGGATGAACGAGACTAGTCCACGGCCAAAGCAGGTGAGTGTTCTACTATTTTGATGATCGTACAGATTACACCGAGGCTATATATATAGAGTTCATGGCCGAACCCTAGTCCAACCCTAGCTCCCTAATTACCTACGTACATGGACACTAATTATATTTACATGGGCTCTCTCACTGTGGGCTTCTATAACTCAACAGCCTCCCCCAAATTGATGGAGGTTCTTCATCATCAATTTGCCAGAGAGATATGAATGTCTTCCCGCAGTGAAGGCCTTCGTCAGAAGATCTGCAATCTGGTCCTCAGACTTAACATAACGAACCTGCACTGTACCATCACGAACCAGATCTCGAATATAGTGAACATGAACCTCGATATGTTTGGTTCTATCATGTAGAACCGGATTATTCGCAATCTGAATGGCACTAGTGTTGTCCACATACAACTGCATAGGGAGCTCGCAGGTGACACCAAGATCACCAAATAACCGTACTAGCCATTCTAGTTCAGATGTGACATCTGACATTGCCCGGTATTCTGCCTCTGTCGAAGACTTCGACACTCGGTCCTGCTTCTTACACCGCCAGGAAATGAAAGAGTCACCAAGTCGAACACACCACCCCGAAGTAGATCGGCGGCTGTCTATACAGCCTGCATAATCAGAATCAGAAAAGGCTTGTAGAACCAACTTCCCTGTCGATGGCAGAAACAAACCGACCCCTTTCGTACCCTGCAAATATCTCAATAACCGATGAACTGCATCTAGATGAGCTGTACGCGGCGCTGACATAAACTGACTCACCACCTGAACAGCATACGCAATATCGGGTCGAGTAGAAGTCAAATAAATCAAACTGCCCACAATGCTACGATACTGCTTCCCCCCATCCACCAAAGCTTCTCCGGACTCGCGCCCCAATTTGACATTTACTTCCATGGGGGTAGAGACTGGAGTCGCATCAGCATAGCCGGTGGTTTCCAACAAATCCTCCACATACCGCTTCTGACTGAGAAACAAGCCACCCTTAGTACGGAGAACCTCGAGGCCGAGAAAGTAAGATAAGGAGCCAAGCTCCTTCAAGTGAAACGACTCATGAAGTCCACGAGTTAGACGAGCAATCCCATCCTGATCATCACCTGTCACGATCATATCATCCACATATAACAACAAAATGACCAAACTATGCGAGGACTGACAGGTGAACAAAGAAGGATCATTTAAGCTCTGCTGAAAGCCAAGGCCTAAAATCGTGCTGTGAAATTTGTCAAACCACGCTCGAGGAGCCTGCTTCAACCCATACAGTGACCGACGAAGCAAACAGACCTAGCCAGGGGAACCAACAGTGTAGCCCGGAGGACGCTCCATATAAACTGTTTCCTTCAAGTCGCCATGAAGGAATGCATTCTTGACATCCAATTGAAAAAGCGGCCATTGACGGAGAGAAGCAACGGCGAGGAGAGCCCGAACAGTGACCATCTTAGCCACAGGAGCAAAGGTCTCAGTGAAATCAATCCCGTACTCCTGTGTAAATCCCTGCGCCACCACCCGAGCTTTGAAGCGCTCGAGAGTACCATCCGGGAGGACTTTGATGTTGTAGACCCAGCGACTACCAACAACCGGAACATCAGGAGGGGGGCGGTCCACAACATCCCAGGTATGATTGGCATGAAGTGCTGTAATCTCCTCGGTCATAGCATTATCCCAATTGGGATCACCACAAGCTTGCTCATATCTGGTAGGAACAAGAATAGATTCAACCCCATAAGTAACAAAATCATGATGACGAATTGGTGGCTGACCAAAAGTGGAGCGAGTGGAATGCCGAAGGACAGGTTGGGGCGGTGATGGTGAACTCGGTGGTGAGGAGGAACTCAGCGAAGTAGGTGGCGACGATGGTGTAGGAGGGGTCGGCGACGATGGAGGAGAGGGAGGAGCATCCTGGTCGGCAGGGGTGGAGTCGGCATCGGGAAACTCATCATCATCATCATCATCAGAAAAGGAAGGAGGACCCAAGCTAGTGTCAAACAAGGAAGGAGACGAAGACGGACCAGAGTAGTACATGAGATGCTCAAAAAAGACTACATTGCAGGAAATACGGAGACGCTGGGAAGTAGGATCAAAGCATAGATAGCCTTTATGAACATCACTGTACCCAAGAAAGACACACCTAGCAGTTTTAGAGGTAAGTTTAGTACGTTCAGACCGAGGGAGGAGAACAAAACACATACAACCAAAGACACGAAGACGAGAGTAAGGGGGATGTTTGGAAAATAGCCGAAAATATGGACTGGACTGACCAAGAACCGAGGTGATTTGATAGTTAATAAGACGGACAGCAGTGGAGACAGTTTCAGGCCAAAAAGATGAAGGAACACCAGAAGACAGCAACAAAGCACGAGTAACTTCTAAGACATGCCTGTTTTTCCGTTCTACCAAACCATTATGTTGGGAGACACCCGGACATGACTTTTGGGTGAGAATACCAAGTGACTTATACAAAGACAAAAGAGGAGTAGAATTGAACTCCCCACCTTCATCAGAATGAATGATACGCACGGATTTAGAAAACTGCGTCTTGATCATGTTTAGGAATTCTGTAGCAACTGACAAGAGATCTGATTTAAGACGCAGAAAATAAACCCATGTGTACCGAGTGGCATGGTCGATAAAGAGAGCAAAATATTTATAACCATGACGAGAGGTCACAGGACTAGCACCCCAAAGATCAGTATGAATCAGGTGGAACGGTTCAGTGATAACAGTTTGACTAGAAGGAAATGAAATTCTAGTTGTTTTAGCCTCCACACAACCAGAACAAGATAACGGAAACGAACAATGTGCCAAACTATCACTGCCAAATAGCCATTTACGAAACATAGTAACAAGTCTCCCAGAATGGGGATGTCCTAAACGTGCATGCCATAAACGAAATTTTTGTTCAGCAAGACTCGAAAAAACAGGCAAAGAATTATCTCTAGACACCGAAGAGGGAAAGGGGAACCGAGACACAGATGATGATGATGAAGCAGCCGATTTGTCCTCTAGAGCATCCAAGTGAAAAATCCGACCACACTTACGCCCCCTGCCGATCTCCCTCCCCGTCGTCAGATCCTGAACAGAGCAACCAGAGGGTGCAAACACAACACGACAACCTTGATCAGTAAGTTGACCAACAGACACCAAATTCGGAACCAACTGGGGTACATATAATGTATCCGAAAGATTAATCCTGGGTTCATGAGCTGTACCAATTTCATGCACATCCATACGAGCACCATTTGCAACTTGTAATGATAAATTAGTAACAGGACGCGGGTTTTTAAGCATAGACCTATTACTAGTCATATGATTAAAACATGCAGAATCCAAAATCCAAGGAGGGAATTTACCAGAGACTTGGAGGCTAGCAAAAGCAGAGGCAATTGCCTTACTCATCAACTTCTCAAGACCCTCGGCAGAGAGGGAAGGGATGTCTGGAGCTAAAGCAGGTGCGGCAGCATAGGCAGGAGCGGGGCGAGGTCCTGATGGAGCAGCTGGTGGTCCGCTGGTATGACTCCCATCCCGAATGCGACCCTGAAGCACCGGGCAATCGGGAATGATGTGCCCGGACTTCTTGCAGTATACGCAAAAATTCCTGGTTCTGCAAAACTTCTGTGTATGTCCCTTACGACGACAAAAGTGACATTCTACCTCACCCGAAGACACTCGGCGCTGAAATTGGCCACGCCCAGCAGCATAGACAGTGGCTTCCCCTTCAACTGAGCCTGCAACCTCTTCCTTGCGCAAGTCGTCACGCCGCGGCGGTCCACGGGCAGCAGCAAATACGGCCTCTCCATGTCCAGGCCGGCTATCGAGCGAAGCTTGCGTCCGCAAGCGAGTCTCCTCTCTCACCAAGTAGCTCAACACCTCGGCAGTTTTAAGAGAGTCCCGGTTGAGCAGCGTGGCGCGGACAGGTTCAAAGGATGGGTGGAGCCGCATCAAAAACTGGTACAGGCGGGTTCTCTCCCTCTCGGCCTGCATCTCGGCCGATGCTGAATGAGATAGTGACGCAGCGACCAAGTCTTGCTCGGTCCATAGCTGGCGGGCGGCATTGAAAAACGTGGCAACATCGCGATCCCCTTGCTGTAACTGCGACAGCTCGACCTCAATTTCATATTGGCGGGCAGCAGTGGTCGTGGCATACGTCTCAACGAGCTGTCTCCACATCGCCTCTGCTGTAGGAAGGAGGCGAAGGCCCAAAACAATGGTTGGGTCAACCGAGTTCAAAAGCGCCGTCTTCACTTTAGCGTCTTCCAGCTTCCACTTCTTCAAGGCATCGGCGGACGTCGGCGTAGCTTCGGGTTGTGGGTCGGTGCCATCAATATGACCAAGCAATCCTTTCCCTTCAATGTAAATCCGGAACTGAAATTCCCAAAGAGCATAATTCTTCGAGTTAAGTCGTACGGAGACATGATCGGAATCCATCGTAGCAAGCTCTGATACCATGTAAACAAAGCAGAACTGAATCGGAAACGGAACAAGAAAGCGACACGGAGATTTACGTGGTTTCCTCGTTCAGGATGAACGAGACTAGTCCACGGCCAAAGCAGGTGAGTGTTCTACTATTTTGATGATCGTACAGATTACACCGAGGCTATATATATAGAGTTCATGGCCGAACCCTAGTCCAACCCTAGCTCCCTAATTACCTACGTACATGGACACTAATTATATTTACATGGGCTCTCTCACTGTGGGCTTCTATAACTCAACAGCATAGCCTTTAAGATGGCGCTCCAAAGATTTCAGTGTTTAATGATTTTCATAGCTCTGATTTTCCCTTCCTTGTGGAGGAAACATTTCTCTAGCATAACATGAACCCACAAGTCATTCTCATTGTTAAGGATATGCCAAACAAGCTTAACCTTATAGCCTAGATTAAGAACTCATAGTTGAGTTGAGGCCAAGACTTCCTTGACTCAAGTTTACAATTAGTTTCCCAAGCAACCAAATGAACCTTTCTCTTCAAACAAGTCAACGAGGCCAAAGTCTTCGAGCACAGCCTTCAAGGTGGCATTTCCATCTCTTATGCTCCAAGTTACCCCTCTCCTCATCAATGGCATAGCCTTCTAGAGGTCTCCCTAAATCTCCCATCTATTTGATGCCCTAGGTAGTTTGGTCTTCGCCATGATCATGGTTTTGGACCTCAATACCTGCAATTGAACCAAAACTTTATAGGCAAGAAAACCTTAAACTTCTTCCAATCTCATTCACCTTCACTAGTAACCCATTCAGACACAATCGAGTGTTTCTCCTCTTCAGACAAGTCAAGGTGGGAAAAATCGTTGAGCACGGCCTCCAAGGTGGTATTTCCATCTCTTATGCTCCAAGTTTTTTATAATGGCGAGATAAAATTAAGGAGAGAAAAGTACAATGGTACAAGGGGAAAATGGAAGCAGATCAGAAGACTTGATCCCTGAAAAACATACACAAGAACAAAAAGGGCCTGACAGCCCAGCAAAAGGAGAAACAGATACACAAGAACATTAAGACCTCGAAATAGGGAAGACAAGAAAAGACCAAACGAAAAAAAAAAGAAACAAACTCGCAATATCAATCTAAAGAAGATAATGGGATCACGAGAGCCCTGCTAAAACCCGCAGGAATCGGAACAGAGCACAAACTATGCACCAGGGACAACCAATCCAATTGGTGTTGATCACTAAGGACACCAGTTGTGCTGACCCAGCTAAGGAGCAATCTGCAGATTTTATGGAACACAGTCTGCCAAGTCTTGTGCTCGTCCTTGAAGGTTCTAGCATTCCTCTCCTTCCAAATCTCCCAAGTAAAAGCATGGAGGAGGTCTTTCCTGAACGACCTCTTCTAAGAGTAGTGTTGGTTTTCGATGGCCCATCCCTTGATGATACTAGCAATGTCCACAGAGAAAGGCCCCACCGTTTCATCCATCTGTTACAAATTTGCTCTTTTTGTATCTTATGCTCCAAGTGAACCCTCTCCTTATGAATGGCATAGGCTTCAAGATGGCTCTCCAAAGATTTGAGTGGTTAATGGTTTTCGTAGCATTGATTTTCCCTTTCTTGTGATGGAAATATTTTTATTGCATAACATGAACCCACAAGCAGTGGCGGAGCCACACTATGCCAAGGTGGGTCGGCTGCACCACCTTGGACAGCCGGCCAACACAGGAAAAACCGAAAAAGGCATGGCGGATATGGGGCATTCTAAAACAGGGACCTGCCAATGAAAAGGGTTTTCACCGCTACACCACAGTAATTTTATTGCTTGTGTTGACATATAATATATTTACTGTGTAGTGTTAAAACGAAAAAAAATACAATCTAATTTGCCTCTATTTCCTCATCCCAACTCCTCATATGGGCCGGTCCGAGACGGCTAATCGATATTCATACCCGTCTCGTGCTAGGTCGGGTACATATCAGATTATTTATTGTGTGATAGGTTGACTCATATGAATATGTAATTTAAAAGGAAAATATTAAAAATATTCATATATTCCATTAAAAATCAAAAGACAAACTATAATATGATAAATGTAATTAAGTTATTCGAGAACTTGAGGTTCTCACATATTTGTAACTTCATTAGAGTTAAAATATAGCATAATAAAAGTCAAATCTTAAATAATTTGGATAAAATTATATGTAATTTAAGCAAAAACAAGTCAAGAATGGGGCGAGTCATTACCTACCCCAACAAGTTGAGTAAAATAGTTCATATCGAAATTTTCATCCCTACCTAATATGCTTTCGACTTCCCCCACAATTATCATTGCCCTCTTATCCACTTACAGGCTACAATTTCTATAATGAACCTTTTGTGAAGCACACCTTTTAAAATATGAAATCACGTCGTGAATTATCATACAACATTAATATGATTTTTTTATGTTGGACCTACCTTAGAAAAATTCCTGGCTACGCCACTGCCCACAAGTCATTCTCGTTGTTAAGGATATGACAAACAAGCTTAACCATATAGACTAGATTAATATATCATAGCTGAGCTCAATGCAGTCAAAATCGTGATTCTACCTAAAAGTGGAAATGAGGTATAATCGTAAAGCGTAGAATCAAAGCGTAAAATGTAAGTTTTTTACGCATACTGTAAAATAACGAAAAATGTGTTAAGTACAACATATAGTATGTAAAATATGAGTGAAAATAATTTTGATAAGTTAATAAATACCTGTAATTCATGTCTAAAGGTGAAACTCATAGCATCTTAACAATAAGTTCATAACATATATTTTAACAATAAACTACCTTCCCCTCTATGCTAATGAATTTGGGAAGGGCCTAGATGGTGAATTAGATTACTCTATTGAAGCTAAGAATGCACCCAAGTATCTTATATGTATATTATAATCTTATATGTATATTTTAATCTCAAATATATCATATTTTTTGTGATTAACCTCAACATATACTATGTAAAATATGAGTGAAAATAATTTAGATAAGTTAATAAATACCTGTAATTCATGTCTAAAGGTGAAACTCATAGCATCTTAACAATAAGTTCATAACATATATTTTAACAATAAACTACATTCCCCTCTATGCTAATGAATTTGGGAAGGGCCTAGATGGTCAATTAGATTACTCTATTGAACCTAAGAATGCACCCAAGTATCTTATATGTATATTTTAATCTCAAATATATAATTTTTTTGTGATTAACCTTAAAATATACTATTTCATAATTATCTTCATGAATAGAATACTCATTTAGTGAACTAGAAGCGTAAAAGCATAAAGCGTTTTGATGAACCAGAAGCGTAAAATCGTAAGCTTTTAAACTTTAAAGCGCATTTTAGTCCCGATTTTATACACTAAAGATTATGGAAACGAAAGCGTTTTGGGGACCTAGAAGTGTAAGTTTTTAAGTTTTAAAATGCGATTTTGACTGCATAGGCTGAGTTGAGGCCAACACCCAGGATTTTTCTTTGCTAACTAACTCTCCGGAAGCCTCACAGAAGCTACCAATGAAGTTTAAAATACACTCATCTTGCTCAACACTCACATCGGTAAAAAGAACTAAGTCATCTACGGGGAAAAAGTGAGATAAAGGAGGACCTCCAGCAGACAATATGATAGGCTTCCATGGCTTATCCCTAACTTTCTATGGTTTAAAATGCGATTTTGACTGCATAGGCTGAGCTGAGGCCAACACCCAAGATTTGTCTTTGCTAACTAACTCTCCAGAAGCCTCACAGAAGCTACCAATGAAGTTTAAAATACACTCATCTTGCTCAACACTCACATCGGTAAAAAGAACTAAGTCATCTACGGGGAAAAAGTGAGATAAAGGAGGACCTCCCGCAGACAATATGATAGGCTTACATGGCTTATCCCTAACTTCCTATGGTATTGCTAAGTCTTACAACATAAAGGGTATATATATGGAGAAAGGGGTCATCCCTGCCGAAGTCCTTTGGTGGGTGTGAAAGGGTCATTTTCTCCTCCGTTCCAGAGGACTTATATATCCACCGAAGTGACACACTATATTATGATGTTGACGAAGAAATTCGGAGTACTAGCAAACTCTAGAGTCTCCCAAAGGAACTCTCAATCAATTCTATCATATTATTTTGTCAAGTCCACCTTGAGGAGCATAGTTCCTTTCTTATTCGCTTCCTTTGTCATGGAATGGAAAACTTCGTGCATAATAAGGATATTATCAGTGATTTGTCTTTTAGGAGCGAAACTAAATTGGTTTGGATGAACAATACGAGGCATCAGAGTCTTGAGTCTGTGAGCAATCATCTTAGCCATCACTTTGTAACCCACGTTACGAAGACTAATGAGTCTAAGCTAAATCATAGAGTTCGGTGCCTCTACTATAGGGATAAGGGTAAAGATGGATTCGTTTTAGGTCACCCAATTCTCCTTCCTTGCGTCGGTGATCCCGCTCTTAAACGCCAAAGCGCGATTTTTCTAGAATTCTCAAGAAATCCGCGAATTAATTTTATACAGAGCGTGATTTATTGTTTGGAGAGCGCTTACCATTGATATACAGTCCTTAGATTCCGATTCTCTTATCTCCTCCCACACCCGTCGCTGTTGTTGAAACTCAACGATTCTAGATGGCGGCGGATCTACTAGTGTAAATGGCGGCAGATCTACTTGAAGAGGATGAGCACTTGGCCATCATGCAGGATGGGAGTGGCAGAGGACTTGGTGGTCTTGGACTCTTGGTGATGGAATTGGAGTCGAGTAGCTTTGGATTGCTCATCCTCAGTTTCCACGACTGCGCGCCCACCGTAGTCGTCAATTGGTGAATGATTCAACTAGGAAATGAGGAGGCCGCAGAGATTCAAAGCGAGAGGCGTTGGGGAGATTGTGAATGGATGGATTTGGATGGAGCAAATTCTATTGGGAGTGATGTTAATTAGTGGATTAATTCCACAAATATTGTCTTTTTTTTTAAATTACCACCAATATGGTGGTTTAAAAACAATTGACGCATATATTGTATTTATTTGTAGGTTAACAGTGACAAAGCCCGAGACTCAGGCGCAGCCACTACTTATTGATTTTCCAATAAAAGTCAGTGGCGGCGCCCGAGACTGGGGCATTGCCGCTATTTATATGATCCCAGCGCCGGCGCCCGAGACATAGGCGTGGTCGCTGCCTCCCTCTTCCACTCCAGCACCATATATACTACTCCACCTTTCCTTATGTTCTTCACCACCAAAAAAATCAATGAAGTTACGAGAGAAGCTCCGGTGTTGATGTCTGGTTGCTGGGAAGATGGCTAATAATAGGTAAGAGAAGTATTTATTTTTTAATGTGTTCTTCAAATGCTATAATGATTTTGTTCAATTAGTAATTAGCGAGTTTATTTTTTATGTAGTGGTTTTAGAAGATTTGAACTAGCTGTTTGGTGGAAATCAGAGAAAGTAGAGGACAATTTGGGCATCCATTTCGTTGGTGGTAGAAGTTTTCAGTTGACTGTTCCATCCAGTACAAGATAGTGTTGTGATTATAGGTTTCACTTACTGTCTTCCAGAATGGCAGAATGCTGTTTTATTCCATTATGTGATGCCTATTGTGGATGATGATAGCTTGAATATGCTTTGGAATTTTATGGCACAAAACCCTTATTGTTTGGGTGTTGAGATACATGTTGATCTTAGTAAGGATCGGGGTGGAGGGAAGAAGAAGATGCTTTGGAATTTGATGGGGAATTCTACAAGGGGCAGATATTTCACTCCAAACAAGCTGCACAGGTGGCGATTGAACACTACGCACTACAACGCAACTTTGAGTATAACATGGTGGAGTCGTCACCTTCTATCTGGAAGATCATATGTTCAAAGCACAAGGATTACAATTTTCCTTGGATGATGCGGTTTGGATGTCGAGATGTGGGAGGCAAATGGACTGTGAGAAAGGCCGAGTTGGTGCATTATTGTAGCAGTACGACTCAACCGACGGATCATCGCCATCTTGATGTCGACGTTATATCTGAGTCCGTGAAACACTTGGTACGTGCCCAACCAAATCTGAGTGTTCTATCTGTGCAGGCCGAGATGAAAGATAAGCTTAATATGCAAGTTACTTACAAAAAGGCTTGGTATGGGAAACAAAGAGCATTGGAGAAGTTGCATGGGAATTGGGAAGAATCCTACAACTATTTGCAAACATTCTTGCGCGTGGTAAAGAGAAAGATGCCAACATCGGTGATTGATTGAGTAAGAGTTCCTTCAGGTCAACCAGGACATTCGATATTTCAGCGAGTATTTTGGGCTTATGGACCTTGTATAAATGGATTCAAGAATTATCCAGGAGTCATGGTTGTTGATGGAACATTTCTTACTGCAAAGTATAAAGGCGTGCTACTCATGGCGAGCTCATTTGATGGTCGGAAGAAGATTTTTTTCAATTGCATTTGCCATAGTGGAGAGCGAGAATACTGATAGTTGGCCATGGTTCATAAGTCACGTTCAAGGTTTGACCAATCGAAATGATGTATGCATCATTTCAGATAAACATGTGGGACTCTATGAAGCCATGAATAACATCGGAAGAGACTGCGAGTGGAGGTGGTGCATGCGACACTATGCAAGCAATTTGCAAAGGAAGACTAAAAGCGAGATTATGTATAAGCAACTATTTCGAGTCGGTAAGCCTTTTTCATTTAATTTTGTTATCTATTTTAATGTATTATTTATTTTCATGTAAATTTGTCATGAATCTATCTAAGTAGTGTGGTTGTTTATTTTGTTAGCCGGAGAAAAACGCTTGGAGAAATTTGATCGTCAAGTTGAACCATTTAAGAAGGTGGCCGCTGATAGAAATATTTCTTGTGATAACTAGGTGGACCAACATCAGATTCGTTGGAGCTTAGCACATGATAACTACAATGGTGGGCGTTGTTGGTCTACCATGACATCCAACATGGCAGAGAGCATCAATGGTGTTTTCAAAGGTATTCGTTCACTTCATGTAGCTTCTCTTGTGCAACATACCTATTGCGATTGTTGGAGAAATTCGATAAGATGAGGTTGGAGACAGAAGCACAAATTAGAAGTAGTCGTTCACAGTACTCCATCAAGTGCGAAGAGCTGATGAAGTCGTGGTCACAAAAGGCAGTTGGACATTCCGTGACAGCGGTTGATCGACGTCAAGGCATCTATGTAGTTCAGACTCCCCCCCAACAATTTCAACATGACGAGTTCAAATACACTCACAGTGCACTTCGACGACCGCAACCGAGCAGGATTTTGCACTTGTGGAAAATTTCAAGGAAATAACAACGAAAAGGCCTCGTGGGTGGGCGTCCTCGGTAAAAGGGGCCAATGGCAGAACCGTAAACAAGCCCGCATCGACGAGAAACGGCTGTTAAAGTGGATGGTATCTGACTAAATTGCTCGTACCTCGAATGTGGTAAGGTCGATCACCAACCTATAGTGCACAAAACTTATATTAATTCAATTCAATGCGTACTTCTAAATTCACTTCACCTAATATTTATATTTATATATCTAATCTAAACTTATTCTAATTCTATTCGTAATTTAATTCTATTCTAATTTCAGTTCAGTTCAGCTAATAAAAAACTATAGAAATAGTTTCAAAACTTACCTCGTTTGCCCAAACTGCGTCAATACGATGGTGACTGTGCCCCCAAAGAAGTACCGGATCCACCGGATCTGTATCAATTGTCGCAGGTACTAGGGGTGGGCATTCGGTCGGTTCGATTTCGACCGAACCGAAATTATGAATACCGGGTCCCCGAATTCTCCCAAACCTCAAACCGATTTTGAACCAAATTATATTTCGGTTCGGTCGGTTTAAACCGAATTATAATTCGGTTCAGTTCAGTTTTTCACACAAAATCGAATTTGTGAAGCTACTTGTATTTTCTCACTTTTAAATTATTTTTCACCCATAATATAAACAATAAATATCAATTATTTTGCATCATCAATGATAAAACCAAACTTTTCAACACATAAGTCATAAAACATTTCAAATATTTAAGTCTAAAAACAACTACAAACTTAAAAATCCACCATTTGGAGCTTGCAATTATAGTATTTCGGTTTTTCGGTCGGAAATTCGGTTCGGTTGAAAGAACCCTGATATCCGAACTATCCATATTTTCCTTCCGAATTCCAAACCGAATAGCATTAATTCGATTTCGGTTCGGTTTCGGTTCGGATTTACCGAACCGTTTGCCCACCCCTACTAGGAACTGGAAAAAAAACAATTAATCAGAACATTAAAAAAAACTCCCCGCCGGCGGCAAGAATCCGGCCACCGTCAGCGAAAAACTCACCCCTGTAGCGGTCGCCGCCGCCGCCATGACGCTTACCTCGCCGCCCTCTGCCCCTTCTTCTGTCGGGGCCGGCGAGTTGCTCTTCGTCTGACATCTCTCCAAAAATCTCAGATCTGCTTGCTTGAGGGAAGAAGAAAGCGACGGCGGTTCTGGGCACGACGCCTTCGTCGGGAATCCGGCGCTGTCGCCTCAGACTGGGGCGTGGCCGCCTCCTTCCTAGCGCTACTGTCGCGGTCTGGTGGGAGTGGGGTTGGGGACGACGAGAAGTGGGGTGGTTGAAGGTTGTGTTGTTTTTGTTCTCGAGCGAGATATGGGGTGAGTGGCGGAGAAGAAGATAAGGAAAGAAGGGGGTTGCGAGGACGCCTGAGTCTCAGGCATTGGTGCCATTTTGAAAATTTCAAATAGCGGCAGCGACTGGGTCTCGGGCGGCCACGCTTCAGTCTCAGGCATTGGCGCTTTCAACTCGTTAGGAAAAACTCAAAAAGTGCCAGCGCCTGAGTCTCGTGCGGGGACGCTTTAACCATACAAAAAAACACAATATATGTGTCAATAGTTTTTAAACCGCCATATTGGTGATACTTTTTTTTAAAAAAGACAATATTTGTGGAATTAATCCCCTAATTAGTTTGGGAAGAAGGGTTACAGAGAAGAGAAAGAAGAAGCAGAGGATTCAGTCGAGAAGATAGAAGAAGGAAGGAATAAGAAAGGGGAAAGTTACTTTATTTTTTCGGGTTAATTGTATGGTTGGTCATCGAAATTCTCAGCACTTTTGGAAGGAAATGAGTGCTTTCCAAGCGCGTTCAGCCCGTTCTATGGGGTTCAAGAAATTGAGACCATGGGACATCGAAGAAAGTTTCCAAGCTGGCTTTGGTTAAAAAGTTTGGGCAATAAGACCAGAGCCATAAACAATGAAGTTTCATAATCAGTAACTACTAAGCATATAAGCAGAAACCCTCACAGAGAAGAGACAAACCCCCGAGCTAGGAATCTTCAGGAACCCAGAATGGTGAAAATCATAAGCACCGAAACGAAAAGCGACAGAATATTCTAACAAAGTTAACGCATAAACAGGAAAATGAAAATACAGCTACTAATGACATCAAACTAGACTAATACTCTACCCCTACACCTTCCTCCTCCTCTTCATAATCCTCATACCCTTCCTCTTCAGCCGTAGCATCCTGGTACTGCTGATACTCCGAAACCAAATCGTTCATGTTGCTCTCCGCCTCAGTGAACTCCATCTCGTCCATGCCCTCACCAGTGTACCAATGCAAGAAAGCCTTCCTCCTGAACATAGCAGTGAACTGCTCGCTCACCCTGCGGAACATCTCCTGGATCGAAGTAGAGTTGCCGATGAAAGTCGAGGCCATCTTCAACCCCGTGGGAGGGATGTCACAGACGGTGGACTTCACGTTGTTGGGGATCCACTCGACAAAGTAGGACGAGTTCTTGTTCTGGACGTTGATCATCTGCTCGTCGACTTCCTTGGTGCTCATCTTGCCACGGAACATGGCCGAGGCAGTGAGGTACCTGCCATGGCGTGGATCAGCAGCGCACATCATGTTCTTCGCATCCCACATCTGCTGGGTCAGCTCCGGGACAGTAAGGGCGCGGTACTGCTGCGACCCACGAGATGTGAGCGGAGCAAACCCGACCATGAAGAAGTGGAGCCGTGGGAATGGAATCAGGTTGACGGCAAGCTTGCGGAGATCGGAGTTGAGCTGACCAGGGAAACGCAGGCAGCAGGTGACTCCACTCATGGTGGCTGAGATCAAGTGGTTCAGGTCTCCAACTGAATCAAAACAAACAGAATGGATTAGCCAACTTCCAAGCTGAAATGACCAATTTAGTGTGATCATGATACTTACAGCTAGGAGTGGTGAGCTTGAGGGTTCGGAAGCAGATGTCATAGAGAGCCTCGTTGTCAAGAACCATACACTCATCTGCGTTCTCGACGAGCTGATGAACTGAAAGAGTCGCGTTGTAGGGTTCAACAACTGTATCAGACACCTTTGGTGATGGGAAGACAGAGAAAGTGAGCATCATACGGTCAGGGTATTCCTCTCTGATCTTGGAGATCAAGAGAGTTCCCATCCCTGAACCAGTACCACCTCCCAAGGAGTGGCACACCTGGAAACCTGCAACAGAATCCAAACCAATAGCAACAATCAGCCACCACAGTCAATCTATTGTATATCAGGAACAGCTCTAGATACAGAACGCTAATCAAACATCGGTTGCTCTTCGACAATCAATCAGCGATTAAATAGCTAACCCTAATTCAATCGAGCAAAAGCTACCAAAACAGTGAAGTTCGCAGAAAGAGGGGAAGTTACCTTGCAAGCAGTCACAGTTCTCGGCTTCCTTCCTCACAACGTCGAGAACAGAGTCGATGAGCTCGGCGCCTTCGGTGTAGTGTCCCTTGGCCCAGTTGTTGCCGGCGCCGGACTGGCCGAAGACGAAGTTGTCAGGGCGGAAAATCTGGCCGTAGGGACCAGATCTGACGCTGTCCATGGTGCCAGGCTCCAGATCCATGAGCACGGCGCGGGGGACGAACCTCCCGCAACTGGCCTCGTTGTAGTAAACATTGACCCGCTCGAGTTGGATATCGGTGCTGCCCTGGTACCTTCCGGTGCTGTCGATCTCGTGCTCGGCACAGACGACCTCCCAGAACTTGGCTCCGATCTGGTTGCCACACTGGCCGCCCTGGATGTGGAGGATCTCACGCATCTTCGCCGGTGGAAATGGATATCGCCGGAGCAGAGAAACAAAGAGTGTTTGTTAGTTGGGTGAGAAAGCTCTGCTCCGCTCTGTGAATGGGAAATGGGAGACGGCAGAACGGGGGTAATAAAGGGGGATTATATAGTAAGAGGACGGAGGAGGGGTTTGGAGCCGTTAAATGGGGCGTGTAGTGGCGACAGCCGTGACGGACGTTTGCTTCGTTTAGAGGGAATTTGAATTTTGAAATGAATTTGGGGAAATAGTCTATCCCGCTTTTTCCGCTTTTCTCGGTTTTAACGCGAGGAAAGGGTTCTTAACTTGTCTAGTGGGAGGCTCACTCGTGTTGAGTGTGACGCTATTGGGCCTTTCATTGGATATGATTCAATGGGCCGACTCTAACTGCTTAAGGCCAAGTCCAATGTTAATTCCTAAATTTTGGTATCTTCATCTTTAAATTTGGGGCATTCTCATTTTCTCTTCTTTTATTCCAATACTACATTTTTCAATTTGAAATTTATTTTTTTCAGTTTTCCAATTACTTAAAATGTACTTATAGAAGGTTTAATATAATTTGTTAATGTCAATTTTTGTATAGTTCTTCAGCATTTTTAAATACAAATTTTTCGATAGAATTTTTTTAATTTCGAGACTGATATTTTTGGCAAAAAATTATTGACCGAATTTTCCTTAACACACAACACTTGAAAATGATTAATCTAATTAAACCTCTAATTAACACCAATTGAACCTGTTTGAGTCCAACTGAGGGTAGGAGGTAAACTCGAAAAAGAGGGTGAGAAGAGTAACTACAAGAGGTATAGAAAGGAGTTATTCTTAGAGAGAGAAAGCAGTTGTTTGTAAGACTAGTAAGAGAGTGAAAAATGTGATCCCCTCACCCACCGGAGTAAATGCCGTATTTATAGGCTACATGGTGGTGGGTGAGTTACATGGTGACAAGACTGCTGTCATGTCAAACTTTCGGCCATCCTCCTACCTAGTACTAGGGGACTTGTCCATCATTGTACCTAATACTCTGATGTGACCACTCTTCGGGGGATAGGGTGTCGTTTTCGAGGCAGGCTAGGTCTGGTCAACTTTCTGCTGAAACGCCGTCGTTCGGTCGTTTGGAGTCCATGTCCACGCATGAGGCCTCCGGGCGCTTAAACTTCTCGCGTATGCGCGGCTTTGGGTACGCCTTTGCAAGAGCGGCGTCGCGCTGGCTTCTTGGCGCGCCTGGACCCGAGCCATATGCCCAACAATTGCCCCCCACCAGGTGGAATTCTTCGGATGCCGCCTGTTTGACTTCCACGAGGTTGGCTAGGGTCTGGGTTAAATCCGTGAGACTATTGGGTCCAGGGTTGATTTCTAGCGCGCTTGGTTCACATGTGATTTTTTTCTTCGTGCGTACGCCATGCCCCCCAGTCGGTGCTTGCGTGCGCTCGAGCAACATGGTTGGGTTCAAATGTGATCTTTTCTCTTCGTGCGTACGCCATGCCTCCCAGTCAGTGCTTGCATGCGCGCGAGCAACGTGGTTGGGTTCAAATGTGATTTTTTCTCTTCGAGGGTACGGCAATGCCCCCCAGGCGGTGTGCTGAACTTGTGACGTCAGCGGCTATAGGCTGCCTAGGGTAGGTGTCCACGTGTCGCTGGCTGATTGCTCTATTGAGGCGGCGCTTTTGAAATTTGAAAAATCCTGACAGTTATGATTTGACGGTTGCGATTCCCGATGCAACTTTAACTCTTCGGTTTCCTTCTATCGATTATAAGTAGCAGTCGATAATTGAGGGGAAGGTCACTTTGCTGTTTTCTGGCTTTGCTTCGTTTTCCTTGCCCTTCTCCTTTCGTTTCGTTCCTCTTCGAGATTCCTCTCCTTCTTCTACAACTTTATTTCTCTCGTGTTGTTGCTATTACCCTGAAGAGTGCCATGGCGAACATCAATGTCGACGAGATTCAGGTCATGCAAGACGAAGAACGTAATCTTTCACTCCTTTCGCATATTTCTACCGATCCTTCACTGGATCTGGCTGATTCCTGCAACGGGCGGAGCTGGTGGTGGTGGATTTCCAGCGACGCCGTCCTATGACGCCGATTCAGGGCACGATTTCGTGCCCGATCATGATTTGGAGATGAGGGAGTCTGAAGGTCGTGGAGAGAGCTCGCGCGCTCGCGAGGTTTTGATTATTCGTAGCGACCGCGCGGGTAGATCTGAGGAGGCGGAGGGTTCGATGCGCGGAAGGTCTGAAACCCAGTCTGAGCCATTGTGTGTCGAGCGCGTCTCCAAGTCGATGGCCCGACTTGGGATCCGCGGCGTGAGTGCGGTCTACACTATAATAGACTGGGCGGAGATGTGGGGCGATCAACCGGCGCCACAAGACAACCTTCTTCGGGGACCCGACCACGCGTCAGTGTACGGGCGGCGTGAAGTGACGGACATTGTGCGCGGCCTAGGGGCTCCCTCCACCTGGGAGTATGCCATCCCTTCCGCGCGGAGCAGAGTCGGCAATTGTCCAGCGGGATGGTTCGGGGTGTACATGGATTATTGGGAAATGGGTTTCAAGTTTCCCATTGATCCGTTTTTATGCGCATTGTACCGGCGCCTTAACTGCTCTGTCGGGCGTCTCTCCCCTCAGTGATTATGCACGCGTCGTGCCTCCCCCTTGTGTGCAAGCGGCTCAAGATCCAGCCTACTTATGGCTTATTCCGGAAGATTTACAAGATTAAGGAGCCCACCGAGAAGAGTGACTGCATGTCGATTAGGTGGCGCGACAAGAGGCCCGATGGCTTTGTATATGGGTCTCCGAAGTTGAGGAAGGGGTGGTTTGATCGATTCTTTTACGTTAAGCCGTTCCCCGGGGAGTGGGCTAGTGAGCACGTAGAGGAGCCCACAGTGTGGAAGAAGGGTAGCACACGCGGCTACGAGTCTGATCAGGGCAAATATGATGGGCTCCAGGAGCAGTATGACGTGTGCATGTTGCAACGCATTAACTTGTACCTTAGCGAGGTCCGCGCGGCCTGTTTGGAGGAGCTCTATGCTGATGGTTAGTTGTATTCTTTCCTTTTGCATTCTGTCATATTAACGGCCCTCTTACGACTTATTGACGCAGGTGTTGACTTCTCGAGCTTGGTGAGCATGATGTCGGTCGACGATGTTGTGAAGGTTCCGCGCGTCCCGTGTGGTGAGAGGAAGAAGAAGAAAGAAGGTGCGCGTTCTAGCAGCGCGAAGCGAAAAGAAGTGGAGCAACCGTCCACTGCTGAAAGGCCGCGGAAGAGTGCGCGGGTGACCACAGAGCCCGTGGTGGTTGTTCAACAGGTGGTGCGAGTGGATGAGGCTCCGCGCACTGAGGCTCCACGCACGGAGGCCCCGCGCGTTGAGAAAGTGACAGCTGCCAGTTCCTCTGGGGCGACCGTCCAGAAGACGCTGCCAGAGATGGGGGCAATCGACTATTTCCACGATGTGCGGATTCATACTAGCACAGCTTGGAACACCGCCTCCGCCCAGACTGCTTTACGGGTGCTCGGGCCTATACTTAGCATCCCTCCTCGCTTGGAGAAGTCAAATTCGCTGCTGGATCTCGCGCAGATTCATTTTGCGGTGAGTAATGAGTCAAACTTGTGTGTGTTGTAATGTTTGTCTTAACAATTTGACTAAGTGTACTAGCGTTGTGGGTGCAGGGTTTGCTGTCCTCCTTCCGCGCACAGCAGGAAAGGGCTAGGGCTGGCGCACGTCTGAAGGCTGACGAGTCGAAGATTGTGCAGCTGGAAGGTAGGCTCGCTGAAGCGGAGAGTCGTGCGGAGGTGGCGACGAAGAAGGCTAACGAAGCCATGGAGGAGCTGGGTGTCTTGCAAAGCAAGCTGGCGAAAGATGTGGAGGCGTAGAGGGCGCGGGTTCGGGACGAGCTCCGGGTCGAGTTCCAAGGGGAGAAGGAGAAGATGGAAGCGGATCACGCCGAGGAGCTGCGGCGTGTTCGCGAGCAGTTCCAGACAGAACGGGAGGAGTTCCAGAAGGAGAAGGAGGATCTGGTCCGCCTTCATGACGTGGCTAAGGCGGAGGCTGTGCGTGAAGCGCAGGTTGCCGCGGTCCGTGAGTATAGATCTTCTCCTTCTTTTGGGAAGATTTTGGTGGACGTGATGACAAAGACTGTGATCGCAATCCGCAAGAAGGTGCGCCCGGAAAATACTGGTTTTCGTTGGAACACTCTCGCTATGGTCGAACACGTTGAGATGTGGTTGCGCGAGAAGAGGTCACTAGAGCCCGATACCGAGTCTGAGGACGAGGAAGATGAAGAGGGGGAGGGTGAATCGTCCAAAGCTAAAGACGTGGAAACTAACGCGGCAGTTGACAAGGTAGCTGTGGACACGGCAGCAGAAGAGGGGGGAATGCAATTGTTACTGACAACGTTGTATATTCAGTATAGGTTCCGTTTCCCTTTGTTTTTTGTAATGTGTTATTTGCTATCTCGCAGTGGGAAAATCCAAAGACATGAATATTCTTCAAGTTATGTCGCGTTGCCTTTTCATATTTCACTTGTTGCATTGGTTTTTCGCGTTTAAGTTACATCGCGTTGCATTTGTGTTGTATTGCAACTCGTGGTTGCGCTATATGTCGCGCATCATATGCGGGGCTTATTTTGTAGCGCGGTTCATGACCGCGCGGTTACATGGCTACTTGGTAGCTCTATTTGTTTTGCATTGCGACTCGTGGCCGCGGGACATATCGCGCATCATATGCGTGATTATTTCGTAGCGCAGTTCATGACCGCGCGGTTACATGGCTACTTGGTAGCTCTATTTGTTTTGCATTGCAACTCGTGGTTGCGGGACATGTCACGCATCATGTGCGTGATTATTTAGTGGCGTGGTTCATGACCACGCGGTTACATGGCTACTTGGTAGCTCTATTCGTTTTGCATTGCAACTCGTGGTTGCGGGACATGTCGCGCATCATATGCGTGATTATTTCGTAGCGGGGTTCGTGACCGGTCATATACTGTGTTATTGCATGGGGGGAGGAATATCTCATAATTAAACCGGTCGTAAAGGTACATGGGCGGTGATTACAATCTCTTGTGGTACTTCCTTAAATTCTGGGCATTCCAAGTTCGTGGGATTGGCTCGCCGCCAATCGTGCTAATTTTGAACGTATTGGCGCCGATGACCTCGCGGAAGAGGTATGGTCCCTCCCATGTTGACGCTAGCTTTCCATGTTTCGCATCGGGGCGAAAGTTACGTCGCAACACTTGGTCTCCAATTTGGATGTTGTGTAGGACCAGTTTGACGTTGTAGTATTTTGCGACTTGAGCCTTTGTTGCCGCCAGCTTGATAGCCGCTGTTTCTCGCCTCTCCGTAGTTAGCTCGAGGTCCGTGAGTCGAGCTTCGTTGTTGTCTTCCTCGTTGAACATGGTGATGCGGTATGTGGGTATAACTGTTTCTACTGGGATGACCGCGTCACTGCCGTAGGTTAGTGCAAACGGGGTTTCGCCCGTTGCTGCCTTGAATGTCGTTCGATGCGCCCATAGGACTGTGTGTAGCTCCTCTTCCCAATTACCTTTCGCTTCCCCGAGGCGGGTGTGCAGGCCGTGTAAGATTGACTTGTTCGCCGCCTCCGCTTGGCCATTGGCTTGGGGATACGCTACCGACGCGAATCGAGTTATTGTGCCTACCTCATCACAAAAGTCTATGACTTCTGCGCAGTCGAATTGCTTGCCGTGGTCGAATACGAACGAGTTTGGGACACCAAACATGGTGAGTACGTTATTTTTCAAAAAGCGTACCGCCTGTTGGGCCGTGATTGACGCCAGCACTTCTGCCTCTATCCACTTGGTGAAGTAGTCCACGACGATAATGATGTACTTGCGCTTGCCTTTTGCGGTGGGGAATGGTCCTAGTAGGTCGACCCCCCATTGCGCAAAAGGCCATGGGCTTACATTTCCTTGGAGCTCTGTGGATGGTATGTGATGCTGCCACGCATTCAGCTGGCATTTGTGGCATTGATCAACAAATTTCTTCGCGTCTTTTTTTATGCGTGGCCAGTAATACCCTTGTAGGAGGATGTTGCGTTCCATGCTGCGCGCACCACAATGCTTTCCTCTATCTGTGCTGCGTTCACGCTGCATGATGGATCTTGATCCTCTTTCTGCACGGAGACCAATCTTGTTGTGTCGAAGTCTGTCGCCGTGGCTAATTTGGAAAGTGCACTCGCGTGCATGTTCTCCTCTCTCGGTATCTGGACATACGTGACAGCTTCGAATTGGGATTCTCGTGCCCTTACCCGCTCGATGTACTGGGACAGTGTGTCCTCTTCGGCGTCGAAGACCTCTTTCAACTGGTTGACAGCGATGGAGGAGTCGGAAGGGATCCGTACTGTTCTCGTGCCTAGGTCTTTGGCGGCAGTCAGTCCCGCGAGTATTGCTTCGTATTCCGAGGCGTTGTTGGTTTTGAGGGTTTGGAAACGTATGGCGATTTCGTGAATAGCTCCTGTGGGCATTTTCACGACAACGCCTGCCCCCGCTCCGTGTTTGCTAGCCGCCCCGTCAACGTAGATCTCCCATGCTTCGTCGTTTTTGTCGCACAATGTTACTCCTTCCGCTACGAAGTCGACAAGGACTTGCGCTTTGATTGCTGGCCTTGGCGCATATTGTATGTCGTATTCTGACAATTCAACTGCCCATTTTGTCATCCGCCCCGACACTTCCATCGAGCTTAGGATTCTCTTCAGTGGCAGGTTCGTGAGCACTGTGATTGCGTGTGATTGGAAGTAGGGGCGCAACTTTTGTGAGGCGTTCACTAAGGCCAAGGCGGCTTTCTCAATCGGGGAGTATCTTGTCTCCGCGCCAGCTAGCGTTCGGGATGTGTAGTAGATTGGTCTTTCCGTTTGCGCATCTTTGCGCGAGATTAGCACCGCGCTGAAGGCTCGAGCGGACACAGACAGGTACAGAAACAATTTTTCATTAAGCCCGGGGGCGGTTAATACAGGAGGGGATACCAGGTACAGTTTGAGCTCGTTGAATGCCGCTTCGCACTTCGTGGTCCACTTGAAGCGAGCGCCATTCTTTAGGGTTTGGAAAAATGGAGCGCATTTGTCGGCGAATCTTGGGATGCATCGCCCTAGCGCGGCTAGCTTGCCGTTCAGTGATTGTACCCTGGTGGCGCTCCTTGGAGCGCGCAGTTGTTGCACTGCTGTGATTTGCTTGGGGTCGACTTCAATCCTGCGCTTGGTTATCATGAAACCAAGGAATTTGCCAGCTTCTGCGCCGAAGACGCACTTCAGGGGGTTGAGTCTAAGGTTATTTTTGCGTAGTGCCTCAAACGTTTCGCGGAGGTCTTCCAGATGGGAGCCCCCGCTCCTTGTCTTGACAATAAGGTCATCTACATAGGCCTCGATGTTGCGCCCGATCTGGGGTGCGAAGACGGTGTCAATCATTCGTTGGTATGTTGCGCCTGCATTCTTCAGGCCGAACGGCATCCCCGTGAAACAGAAGTTGCCGAATGGCGTCATGAACGCGGTCTTCTCCTCATCTTCACGACTCATTGGGATCTGGTGATATCCTGAAAACATATCTAGGAATGACTATGTTTCGTGGTTGGATGTCGCGTCGATCAGCTGGTCAATGCGCGGGAGTGGGTACGGGTCTCCCGGGCATACTTTGTTGATGGTGGTGTAGTCGACGCACATTCGCCACGCGCCTGAGGATTTTTTCACTAGAACGACGTTTGCCAGCCATTTTGGGTACTTTACAGCTCGGATGAGACCGGCAGCTAGTAGCCGCGCCACTTCTTCTTCTATGGCTTTCAACTTCTCACTAGTGAATGAGCGCCGCGTCTGTTGACGGGGCGTCGCGATGTCTGGTACCGCGAGGCAATGTTGTGCCACATGTCTTGGCACTCCTGGCATGTCCTCAGTGCACCAGGGGGAAGACGGTGCACCTTGCAAGCGGCCACCAGCACCGTTATAGTTAGTGGTTCTTCAGATGCGATTCAGCGCGGGAGCTCTGAGTTGCCGAAACTCAGATCGCACTTTACTGCAGCGCTTGTCGTCGCACATTTGATCGCGCGGTCTCGCTTTGTCTTTTTCTTTGGCCTGTCTCCCTCGATCGTGACAACCCCTATTTCTTTACGGACGATGTAGGATCCCGTTTTCTCGTTGTAGTCTGCCTGGGGAGGAGGTGGCGGTGGTGCGGCTTGTTGGTCTTTCCGCTCCTCCGCTCCGCTTATGTATTTCGCCAAATATCCTCTCTTAATGAGCCCCTCTATTTCTACGCGAAGATTGAAGCAATATTCGGTCAGGTGCCCTGGATTTCGGTGGAAGTCACAGTGCTTTCTGTGGTCGCGCGTGTGCATAAGGGCTCTTATTGGCGCTGGCCAGTTGACGCGGTAACCCTTCTCCCTGATGAGGTGGAAGATGTTCTTTACCGAGTCGTTGAGGGGGGTGAAGCTCGTTTGCGGGCGCCTCTCTGGTGAATGCCTTCGTTGCGGAGGATCCTGAGGAGCGTGCTGCTTACCATACCCGCTATGGTACTGCGGGAGCGGGAGTTGTGGCTCTCGTCGCCTTTGTTCCTCTCGCGGAGTTTTTGTTGGCTCGTAGCGGCGGACCAATCCGGCTCCCAGGGTGACGGCTTTCTCGATTTTGGTTTCTAGTTCCGAGGAAGAGATGACGGGTCTCTTTGCCAACGCGCGCTTGAGCTCCACGTTGGTGGTTGCCTCCATGAGGTGGTGGGCTGCGGTCTCCGGAGTCAGATCGCGCACTGCCATGGCGGTTCTTGACCATCTGGCGTAGAATGCCCGCAGGATCTCCCCGTCCTTCTGTTTGAGGTCGATCAACGCCTTAAGGTGGAGCGGCCTTCTCTTTTGGGAGGCGAACTTTGTTGTGAAGAGCAGTTTGAACTCTTCAAAGGTGCGGATGATTCCGTTGGGGAGGCGGTTATACCAGTCCAAGCATATTCCCGAGAATGTGGATGGAAAGGTCCTGCATAACGCCGCGTTGGAGTTTGTCTGTAGCTGCATGCGCAGGCAGAAGCTGATGATGTGGTCTTCGGGGTCTGTTGTCCCATTGTACATGGGCATGGTGGGGGGGTCCCGCTTAGATGCTCCGCCATAATTTCTGCGCACAGTGGCTGGTGCAGTGCTCTTTTTGGCGGGGCGCGATACAGCGGGGACAAGTGTTGTTCCAGGAAGGTCAGATTCGCCCTCTCTGGCGGATCCTGCTCGCGCGACGCCGGGTTGACTTGCCTGACTGTTTGGCAATCCGCGGGTGGTGGTTGCGTCATCGTTTGACGCGCTGACGTAGTTGCGGCGGTTGTAGTCGCGACGGTTTCCTTACTCATCATCAGGGCGATCACTTGGTTCATCTTCGCTTGCATGTCCGCGATGACCTCGTTCTGCTTGGTCATCTGTTGGCGGACCTCCTTGGCCGTCAACTCCGGCTCTTCTTCTTCAATCAGGACCGCGTTGAGATTGCTCGTTTCCGCGAATGACCTTGAGTTTGTCATCGCTTTGATTGGGGTTACTTCGTTGGGGATGCTGTTATCTTGCTCTGCCATTGGGGATTTTGATCTTGTTGTTTCTCTACTTTAGTCCCACAGTGGGCGCCAATTGTTTGAGTCCAACTGAGGGTAGGAAGTGAACTCGGAAAAGAGGGTGAGAAGAGTAACAACAAGAGGTCTAGAAAGGAGTTATTCTTAGAGAGAGAAAGCAGTTGTTCGTAAGACTAGTAAGAGAGTGAAAAATGCGATCCCCTCACCCACCGGAGTAAATGTCGTATTTATAGGCTACATGGTGGTGGGTGAGTTACATGATGACAAGACTGCTGTCATGTCAGAACTTTCGGCCATCCTCCTACCTAGTACTAGGGGACTTGTCCATCATTGTACCTAGTACTCTGATGTGACCACTCTTCGGGGGATAGGGTGTTGTATTCGAGGCAGGCTAGGTCTGGTCAACTTTCGGCTGAAACGCCGTCGTTCGGAGTCCATGTCCGCGCATGAGGCCTCCGGGCGCTTAAACTTCTCGCGTATGCGCGGCTTTGGGTACGCCTTTGCAAGCGCGGCGTCGCGCTGGCTTCTTGGCGCGCCTGAACCCGAGCCATATGCCCAACAGAACCCAAAAATATTAACTAAAAAAAGAACGCCAAGTGGCGTGACCAACCGCCAATCAAGCGATCCCAAAAATGGAGGAGTCGCCATTTCCTGTGCCAAATTTGGGGAGCATATGGCGATTATCGCCATTTTTGGCGATTCCCCCAAATATAAAGACTCCGTTGGAGTCAGCCTGAGAAGAAGCAAATAAGAATTTTTGGTGAAACATTTCGTTTTCTATATTTCCGCTCAAAGAAAAGGAAAAACCATACAAAAAGTTAAAGCTATTATTTGTATTTATAAGATTTTATTCTAGAGGTTACAGTACAATACAAAGTCATCTCTAACAATCAGCTTCTAACACTAGTACAATATATTTGTTTCTCTATGTAAAACCAGCTAAATGCAATTATATCATTTCTGATTATTTTCCTACTCGGGTTCGAATTCCTCATTTCTACAACAGAAAGCATCATCTCCTTCCTTCTTTCTTTGGCACAAGCTTGATGGTGTTCTTTCTCAATCCTTTTGATATATAGCGAGTGAAGATCATAAACTCCCAGCTTGAAGAGTATCTAGTGAAACATGTGTGCACTCAATCCTTTTGTAAATATATAAGCTAGGTTCCTTTCACTTGGGACATAGTTCAACTAAAATAAGTCATGCTTCCATTATATCCCTAATCTTATGGCAGTCAATCACTATGTGTTTAGTTCACTCATGGAACACATAATTTTCAGCCATATGAATTGTGGATTTGTTTTCACAATAAATCTGAATAGGTCTTAATGTAGGACTAAGGACAAACTATTGGAATGGGGTATTGTTGATAATGATGATTGTTTTCTTTGCAAGGATTAAAATACCATACCATATCGGCGGTTCAACCTGAAAAACCTTCTACCGAAAGCAAAATTGGTAGCCGGTATTTGGTTGTATAATACGGTTGAACCATGCTTAGACCACTTTTATAACATAAAATACTCTACCGCTGACTTTTCCGGTACGACCTCGGGTACGGTGTTTCAATCTTTGGTTCTTTGTGGAGGATCTAGTGAGACAAGGGATCATCTCTTCTTCTGTTGTCCATTCTCTTCTGCTATCATTCTGCAGTTTTTCCCAAACATCAGCTGGCCAACAACGTGGTAGGGATGTCTGAATCAAGTTTGTGTGATGGTACAACAACAGGGGGGAGATGGGACTACTCTATGGCGCAGTCTGGTGCTGGATTGTAGGGATGCTGTGGAAGGAAAGGAACCTTTCGAGTTTTTGGGAATCGACCGCGATCTAATCAAGCACTGATACGGGCTATATGTGATGAAATACACTTGTATAGTTTATATAGTACGCAGTTCGGTTTGTTTTTGCCCGCCAGTGGGCTGTACAGGAGGTAGGCAGTATTTCAGTTCCCATGTATGTTTTACAAGTTCAGTTTTTCGAGAGCTTGATCACTTTGATCAAAATGGAGCTTTATAAAATGGATACCCGATTACCGGGGAAAAAAAATAGGTCTTAATGTTCATTGTGAAAATCTGATAGGAATTGTTTAACCCACTACCCTTCACATGACAATTGTGATAAAGCTCTACTCTGCGTCATATGGAGATTTGGAAAATGTACCTTCTGTCTTTGCCTTCCAGGTTATTAGATAACTCCCCAAAAATGTGCTTTATTATGTGACAGATCTTCTCGTGCCATGACAAGCTCCCCAATCCAAGCCATTGTATCTTGATAGTGTATGGGTTTGGTACTTGAAGAAAATAACAATCTCTATCTTGGTGATTGTTTGATGTAGCTTGTAATTCTGTGGGTAGCCTTGAAATGTGTTGTCCTTGGTTTAGATTGGCCATTTGGTAGTTAAATAACTCATCCTTATAATTAGCCTTCTATAACCTCTATCATCTTCCACACCGGGTTTCCTTCCAAGGCTGAAGTGTCAATGAGAGTGTTGATGTGTTTAGAATTTGAAAAACCTATGTCAACAAGAAGCTCTAAACAATATTTCCTTTGGGAAATTCATATCCCATTATCACATCATGCTATCTCCATTCCTAGGAAATTATTCAACCTTCCTAAGTCGCTAATTTTGAATTCAGAACCCAAACAATCATTTACTTCATTTATGATATCCAAATCAAATCCTAATATAATCAAGCCATCCACATACACCAATAAGACTATCAAGCCTCTATAAGTGTCTTTTGTAAATAAGGAATAGCTTGAAATGGATTGAGTGAAACCATACTAGAACAGAGCTTCAGACAATTTACAGAACCACTGTGCTAGCTTGTTTCAAGCCATGAAATGATTTTTTTCGTATACAAACTTTTCCTCGCAAAGTTTCATCGTATTCCAACCCCAAAGGCAATTCCATGAACACCTCTTCTCATAAATCTTCATGCATAAATGCATTGTTGATATCTCATAGTTCAAGATGCAGCCGTTAATGGTTACCACCGCAAGTAACATTTTCGTTGTATTTGTCTTCACTATTTGAGAAACAGTATCTAGAAAGTCCAAACCATATACTAGTGTGAAGCCTTTGCCAACTAGTCTTGCCTTGAATCTATCCACTGTCCCATCAACATGGAGTTTTATCTTGAAAAATCACATGTTCCCTACTATTTTCTTCTCTACTAGTCGATCTACAATGCTCCAAGTTTCGTTGCAATCAATGCCCTTAGTTTTGATATCACAAAGTTCATCCAACATGCCTTTCACATTATTTCATGGAAGGTTCTTGGTTCCTTCAAGTTAGTGACACCAAGCACACAATGCTTGTTTTTTTTTTTCTGATAGGTTTTCACAACTAAGTTGATAATTCAATGGGAACCTGGCTTGAACACATCCTAAAAAGTAGTCTGATAGGTGTCCCAAAGGCATTGTCACTCTATCTGATCTTCTTAAACCTTCATTTTCCTCATTACCTTCCACATCAATTTCTTCATCATATTCGGGCATCTCAAAACTTTATTCCATGTCATTCATATGCTCAAATATCAAATGTGCAGGTGAATTGTTCTCTCTTTCAGCATTATATTCAGGATTAAATTGGTGTTTGTTAATATACTAGAAACCAAGTATCCGGACTCTCTTCAAAGAATGAAACAAAAATGTCACGATTGTCTGAAGGAATTGACTATATGGTTGATACGATAGGCTGCCAATTTGGAACTAAGTCCCAAATCCAACTAACCCTTACAACTTTACCAAATATCAATCAAATCGAGTTTGAGTGTTTGACAGAGGGAAGAAGCGATTGGGAAGGAGGAGTCTGGAAAGGGCAAGGCCGAGCTCGAGGCGGAGGCAGGGGCGGCAGCTCGAGGTGAAGAGGCAGGGGAGACTGAGGCAGAGGGAGATGGCGGCCGAGACTTTGGACGTCGAACAGAGAAGACTCCCTCTGGCGACCTAGAGCGGGCCAACGAGAGGGGCAATCGAGCGCCTGCGGGAGGGGGAGAAGAGTTGCGTCTGCTCGAAATAGAAGGAAGGCCGAGAAAGCAGGTAAGGTTTCAGTTCCAATTTCAAGAGCTCTTCTCTGGTTCTCCCATCAGAACGACGCCGCCCAACCAGAAACGACAATTCATTTGGAATGACTCGCTGACCTGCCCAAACGGGCTAACCGGTCAAGTTTACCCGGATTTGACCCGTTCCGGGCTGACAGTAAAAACTAAAAAGGACTATTTTGGCTCGTTTTCATGAATAATAATACATGAATTGATTAAATGCATCTATTTGGAGAATATCAACTTCCAAACATGCCCTAAAAAGGACTATTTTGGCATGGCGGGTCTTTCGTATTAGTATGCAAACCGAGATGTGCCCACTCGACAATACACGAATGTCTCTTTCCAATGCTCTCGAAGTTGGAGGTCTGTCTTACTTATCCCGTGCGGGTGAATATTCCCTTCCTTTCATTATAGCGTATAGCCGTATACTAACTCAAGCTGGTCCACTGCCTTTAGAAGGTGCCGCCGGACCACGTGAATTACAGCTAGTAGCTAGTGGGGATAGAACACAGCACATGACCACTGTCCATTGCGGTCTCGATTGTTGAACAAAAGCATTTGCCAAATCACAGTGACGATCATCATCAGCCGAGGAACAAAGATCACACACTGGAAAATCCAACCATTCAAGACCCATTGGCAATGAATTATTATAACAATTGCAATCAAATCGTGGAGATATCCGGACTTAATGGTAGGTAAAACAAGATTAAATAGTATATACACGAAAACATAGTATACAATTTTACTAATGCACAAACATTATTGGATCGTACCAACCCAATAAGAAAATGAAAACCATGAACATTTGTCCTTCATGCATCAACATGAAGCACAAATACATAATTTTAGTGCATTCACAAATGTTATTGAATCGTACCAACTCAGTATATTTAAAAAAAAAAAAGAACCAACCCAGTAGAAATCCAAAAACCATGAACATATGTCCTCTATGCACAAAGATCAAACAAACTTTAGCACAAAATGTTATTGAATTCTACCAACCAAATAGAAATCCAAAAACCATGAACATATGTCGTCTATGCACAAAGATAAAACAAACCTTAAACCTTCAACGCATCGACAGGAAGCATAGTACACCATTTTAACAATACACAAACATCATCGAATCATACCAACCCAATAAAAGCCAAACACCATGAACATATGTTCTCCATGCAGAAAGATAAACCCAACAAGTAACTGATAACAGGTTTCATTTCTGTAAAGCTACTTAACCAAGCATCACGACATGCACCACCTAACCCGCATGAGAAACTCTAAACCCTAAAAGTTCCAGAATCCCAGTACTACACAAACTCGCAAAATAAGAAAAGAGGATAAAAAACCCAACCCACCCCCAAACAAGGAATTCAGGAACCCGGAATAGTAAAAATAACAGAAGCAACAAAATAACCACAACAGACATATTGTAGCAAACAGCAAAAACAACACTCCACCCACTTGCCAGCTACAACTCTACGATTCTTCTTGCTTTCTTTAATCAAACATCCGCTACACCTTCCTCGTCCTCTTCATAATCCTCATACCCTTCTTCATCAGCTGTCGCATCCTGGTACTGCTGGTACTCGGACACCAGATCGTTCATGTTGCTCTCGGCCTCTGTGAACTCCATCTCGTCCATGCCTTCCCCAGTGTACCAATGCAAGAAAGCCTTCCTCCTGAACATAGCAGTGAACTGCTCACTCACCCTACGGAACATCTCCTGAATCGATGTCGAGTTGCCGATGAAAGTCGAGGCCATCTTCAACCCCGTGGGAGGGATGTCACAGACGGTGGACTTCACGTTGTTGGGGATCCACTCAACAAAGTAAGAAGAGTTCTTGTTCTGGACGTTGATCATCTGTTCGTCTACTTCCTTGGTGCTCATCTTGCCACGGAACATGGCAGAGGCAGTGAGGTACCTCCCGTGGCGTGGATCAGCAGCACACATCATGTTCTTGGCATCCCACATCTGCTGGGTCAGCTCAGGGACTGTCAGGGCACGGTACTGCTGGGAGCCACGTGATGTGAGGGGAGCGAACCCAACCATGAAGAAGTGGAGGCGAGGGAACGGGATGAGATTGACTGCAAGCTTGCGCAAGTCAGAGTTGAGTTGACCGGGGAAACGAAGGCAGCAGGTGACTCCACTCATGGTGGCAGAGATCAAGTGGTTCAGGTCTCCAACTGAATCAACAAACAGATAAAACCAAGTTAACTAGTCTGTATCCAGCAAAGGAATCAACAATTAAAGCATAATTCAGAGTTGGATCACAAGGCTTGGCTTACAGCTGGGAGTGGTGAGTTTCAGGGTGCGGAAGCAGATATCATACAGAGCTTCATTATCCAGGACCATGCACTCATCTGCATTCTCAACGAGCTGGTGAACCGAGAGAGTTGCATTGTAGGGTTCAACAACTGTATCCGACACCTTGGGCGAGGGGAAGACAGAAAATGTGAGCATCATACGGTCAGGGTACTCCTCCCTGATCTTGGAGATCAGGAGAGTTCCCATTCCTGAACCAGTACCACCTCCCAAAGAGTGGCAGACCTGGAAACCTGCATCAAAATAGAAACCACTATCAATGTCAGGGACCACAATTCAGCTTCCAGGTCTAAGAAAACGAGCAAGGCAATCCAGTACTAAGAATCATAAATGAGGTATAACCAGACAGATAAGCGCAGAAGTACAGCATTCACTTATAGTCAAGAATTAGAAAGACCAGTATATCACGAGCATTGACCACAGTCAAATCTCTATACAATCCCTAAGAAATTGAGCAAACATCACAATCCAAATCGGCTCACAGACATTGAAGAGAGTACTATCAGGAGCACCACTAGATCAAGAAATTCTTCTATACACGATTCGCAAAAGTGAACATCAGGTGCCGCTCAACAATCAATCAATGGATCAATCAGATAGAAGCATAGATCGAGACTTTGGAACTTGTCTCTGTCAAAATTGACCGTGATTTCGAGGTGAGAGAAGCGCAAACGAACAGAATTATCTAAATCAAAGTGAACACAAGCACGAAATGGAGCTAAACAACCAAGCTAACCCTAATTGAAGCAAAAACAAACAGCCAAACAGCGGAATTCTCCTCGGAAAGAGAGGAAGTTACCTTGCAAGCAGTCACAATTCTCAGCTTCCTTCCTCACAACGTCGAGGACCGAGTCAATGAGCTCAGCGCCCTCAGTGTAGTGTCCCTTGGCCCAGTTGTTGCCGGCGCCGGACTGGCCGAAGACGAAGTTATCAGGACGGAATATCTGGCCGTAGGGACCAGATCTGACGCTGTCCATGGTGCCGGGCTCCAGATCCATGAGCACGGCACGGGGCACGAACCTACCACAACTCGCCTCGTTGTAGTAGACATTGACCCGCTCGAGTTGCATATCGGTGTCCCCCTGGTACCTTCCGGTGCTGTCGATGCCATGTTCGGCGCAGACGACCTCCCAGAACTTAGCTCCGATCTGGTTTCCGCACTGGCCGCCCTGGATGTGGAGGATCTCACGCATTTTCGCCGGTGAAACGGAGATCTCGCTGAAGTTTGAGTGAGGGTTAGCGTGAGAGAGAGGAGAGAGTGTTTGCTGGTTCTGTGAGACGGAGCACTGTGAGTGGAAAATGGTGGAGCGGTAGAAGAAGGCGTTATATAGTAAAAGGGACGGAGAAAGGGGTTAAGTGGGGCCAGGGGATGACGCCGTGACGGCCGTTTGGTTCTTTTCAGGGGAATTTGAATTTTGAAATTCTTTTTTCCAAAATAATTCATCCGCCTTTTCCCCCCTGTTGTGTGACTGGCTACTCGCTGTGATCAACGGGAGGAAGGGGTTGTTGTCAAGTTGGGAGCTCACTCGCGAGAAGAGGGAATTGGGATCACGCGCGTGATCATCTGGCGAAGTTGAAAAGTTGGGCCGGCGGAGGAGTCGTCAGGGAGACAAGAGATCTCGAGTCTAAACTGAGTTTTTTTTTTCGAAAGGTAAAGCTGCGATCACGTGATCCTACGACGGGGGCATGTGAGTGGCACAAACTGGAAGCAGCTTTTGCGAGTCAGTGAGAGCAAATTTTTCTTCCTGGTGTTGGCAAATAACTTTTTGGTACCTGAACTTTAATCTTAGTGTAATATTGATGGCTGAAGTTTGTTCTCGCCTTCATCTTAATACTCCCAAATTTGCAATTGAACTCAATTTGACTATGTATCAGAGTTACAACATGCACTTTGGAATGGATGGCCATGGCCTAGAGCAGTTTTGGTTAACACTTTTTTCTTGTTAATGCATGCATTGGCCTAACATAAAGCTAAATGAGGTATTCATCTAATTGAGCTCTCTAAAATGTTCGAGGTACATTATCATTGTACTTAATTTAATTAGTCAAAGATGGCAAATTGATCATAGAAGCAATTTAGTGTTATTATAAGTTAGTAAAATGAGTGATGAGTCTCTAACAGATAATGTAATAATAGTGTCATTAGTGAATGATCCGATGATAAACACTAGAACTAAACAAACGAATTGAGTTTGAGATACATCATTATATGTCAAGTAAATACGGTGCAATGGTAAGCAGGCACCAAATTTATGTAAGGATCACTTTGAAAAATCTAAATATCTAAATTGAATTGGATGGACCATTAAAACCATTAAACTCATGAGTAGAGTTCAAACGGGCTATGAGTCTCTTTGTTTTATAGTGAGAAAACTTGCATTGAATATAATTTATTGCATATTTGACTTCTAACCAAATGATTTGTAAACACGGTTCACACCTCTTTGAACACGACTCAAATAAGGGTGTTTGATTAATGGTTTTTGGGAACAAAGCTACATTAAATTACTTCTACTATTATGAATGTTCAGAGAGAGCTCCAAACTACAACTATGGCTACTTGCAAAGAAAATTGATAAAGTTTGACATAGGTGTCAATTTTCTGGTTGTATAACCCTTCTCTTCGTCGACCCTTCCTCCTATATATTGTCATAAGTGATAATTATCGTATAAAACCGCTTTATTGGATAACTCCCAAAAAGAATCTCTCCCTACTTCATCAGACGTGATGGTCACTCTTTCAACCGCCTAGGTGCCTCTACTGCACCTGTCTTGGATCTTGGAGTGTACCTTGCCTCGCCTGGTCTTGTTCCAAATCTCGCGCAATCCTTACCTTTTGATGAGCATGTGGTGTCTCGCAAAAGGAGATCGTGGTCCTCTTGGCTCGCAGTCATGGATTCTTACTCATGTTCATGGCCCTCCTGTCTCACGATCATGGACCTCTTAAGACTTAGCCCATGACTAGCGAAATAATGCTCCACAACCACACACTTCTCGCTCGTTCCCATGGTCCCCCTCGTAAAACAGCCATGTACCTCTCAGTCATGCCCATTGTCCCTATCACGAGACGACCATAGACCTCGAGACAGCCATGACCCTCATAGATTTGGTAAAATTTTTTGCTTCTTTTGATATGCTTCTCATGGCATGGGCCTCGCGTCCATGGTCCCTGTCCCTGATTGCCCATGGCCTCTCTCGCAAGACGTAATGCCTCCATAGTCCTTCTCCCTTAGTGTATTTTTTTATAGACTTGCGGACCATGTTTTATTATTCTTGTGGCATGGCATGACCTCTTACGTGAGGGTCATGTCCCTCATTGACTTATGCCCATCTCACGAAGGGCTTAATGCGACTTGAACTTAAAAGTCAAAATCCATGAGGTCCAACTTAGAAATAACATTAATTGTTATAATGAATCTGGTCATATAATAGCATTTAACTATCTGTAAATCATCAATGTGGTATAATTAAGTGATTTTTGGGCGTAAACACTCTCATTCTTGACAATATTTGGTTGTTAATGGCTCTCAAGGTTTTCTTTTTAATGGCAAAGATTATATGTAGTATTATAGCTACATTGAACCTCATAATAACAATGGGGCTCGGTAGGTGTTGATACTTTAATATCCATACCCATCTCATGAGTCATGATAGGGTGGCATTTTTTTTTTTGCATTAGCGGGAGGCCGAGGCCGAGAAAAAGACACGGTTACATGGGAGAGGGAATAGAGGGGGGAGAGTGGGCTAGTCACCCGACGAGAGTGGGCTGTCACCCGACGAGGGTGGGTAACTCCCATAACATCGTCTCGGAGAATCGACACCACACCTGGAGGTGGATGCCCCAACTCAGGCATACCGTAGGGATAGACGAGACTGTGCTTTGAGAGCCAGTCCGCGACTCTATTCCCTTCGTGATATGTATGAGTAAGGAGAACCAACCAATCACGACTAAGCTTCCTGCGAATAGCTGCAAGGAGAGTGGCATAAGGGTGTACCGGATCATGTCTTGAGTTGATGAGTTGCAAAGCCAACTGGGAGTGTTTCAACCTGAAGAACTCGGCAATCATGGTTCCAAGCCAAGTCCAGGCCATACATGAGGGCCTAAAGCTCGGCGTGAGCGGCGGTAGTGTTCCCTATATTTGCCACGTAGCCTGCAACCCAGTGCCCTATCAAATCTTGAAGGACTCCGCCCGCTCCCGCTGGACCCGGGTTACCGTTGGAGGCGCCGTCGACATTGAGAGTGCACCAACCTGCAGCGGGAGGGGACCACCCGATATCGGCCATAACCCTGTTCGCCGGACGAGTTCTGCTCCTGAGGAGAGAGGGGGGAGCCACCCACTCGGTGTGCCAAAGCTTAATCCTCGCAATGGACTGCTTGAGAGAGGGAGGATAGAGGGCAACACTCGACCCTTGCAAACAGTAGGTACATCGGTTCTTCCATAACAACCAGATGGAAATGCCGAAGAACGCTGCCCACGTTACCCCAGACTCCGGGGAATCTGTACTCAGCAAATTGGAGCGGAGCTATTCTTCCTGGTTGGCGCTGAAGAAAGAGTGTTTCCTGGCGCCAGGGACATGGCGAGTCCAGAAAAAGAGGGTTGGCGGGCAGTCTCTTAGTAACTGAAGAATTTACTCCGGCACCTCTGTACAACGTTGTCAAAATGGATTGGGTGCGATCTTCCTAGAGAAGCGGAAGGAGTTTGTGGGAATCCTCCCCCGGTAGACGAGCCAGTTGAAGCTTCGCACCCTCTCTGGAACAGGGAGCTGCCAAATAGTCTTCCACAGCTTTTCATTCGGATCCGCCTGGTGCTGATTTATGAGCATGTAGGCTGACTTCGTAGAGAATATCCCGTCTGAGGCGGCGTGCCAAAAAAGCGTATCCTCCTCCGTTGAGAGGGTATCGACAGCTACACTAAGAATCTTCTGGACATTGTCTCCGGGCAGAACTTCGCTAAACAGGTCCGTGCGCCAGCTTCCATCGCTCCTCACGAAATCCGCCACCACCGCGTGCTCTAGCTCCTCCGGGATCTGGTCGAGAGCTCATCTTTCAAGGCAACCTTCAAAACCCACGGATCGGACCAGAACTTAGTGCTTTTCCCATTCTTAATGTTCCAAGCGTTGCCTTTTTTCAAGAGATCACCAGCTTTCGTAAAACTGCTCCAGGTAAAGGAACTTCCCTGAGTATGACGGAGGATATCCAGATTCTCTCGTTGTCTTCCATACTTAGATTGCATGACCTGGCCCCAAAGGTTTTCTTTCTCTTTGATGAGACGCCACCCTCCCTTTGTTAGCATTGCCAAGTTAGTCTGCCTAGTAGGGCGGAGACCAACTTCCCCTTGGCATTTTGCTTGGGTTATCTTTTCCCAGGCTCCCAAGTGGAGCTTAGACTTATTCTCCTCGTCGCCCCAAACAAAGTCCATGTTCACTTTATCGATACTATTGCACACACCAACCGGGATTAGCTCAGTATTCATATTATAAACAGGAATAGAAGCTGATACCGACTTCGCAACTGTCAACCGGGTTGTGAACGACAAACGTTTGGCTTTCCAAGGCGCAAGCTTCTTCTGGATGCGCAGTAGGAGGGAGTGATATCTATCTTTAGTAACACGCCCATGGATCGCAGGGATTCCCAAGCATAGTTAGTAAAATACGGTACGAGAAAGTTACGTATAAAATATGTACGGGTATTATACTTCGTCACTTAGCTAATTTTACGTTTAATAGTACGTTAATAGTCATAAATATATAAAATTAATTATTTTTATAAATAAATAAATATGTAAAAAATAGTAAAGTTAATCATTTATTTCATTAAATACGGATATTAAACGTGTTATACGGGTTTTGTACGTGTTTAGTACGGGAACAGTCAAATGAACGGAAACTAATGAAACGGCTTGACAATAATACGGATACGGAAGTTTTAAATGGATAAAGTATGTACGGGTACATATACGTGTATTAAACGGAGTATTTACTAACTATGTTCCCAAGTACTTCCCCAGGTTGGCCTTCAGAGGAATGCCCGCCTGTTGGCTCAGGTGGTTCACTTTTAGTTGAGCAATGTTGGGGGAGACATACAGGATGGACTTCTGATAGTTCACATTTTTTCCCGAGCTAACACAAAAGTTGTCCAAACAGCGCTTGATGACTCTGATCTGTCTCGTCTCTGCATATGCAAAAAGAAGAAGATCATCTGCAAAAAAGAGGTGAGTGAGAGGTGGACCATTACTTGACAGTCTAATGGCTTTCCATTGACCTTTTGCAACCGTCTCGTCAACCAGATGAGATAGATGTTCCATGCAAAGAACAAAAAGGTAGGGTGATAAAGGGTCTCCCTAACGAACTCCGTTGGGACAATGGGTTGCGAGAGCTGGCCATTCCAAAAAATGTGCATCCGGTTCTACTCGACGCAATGCATAATTCCACTAATCCAGGTGCTGGGAAGGCCCACTTCCTTTAGATTATCCCGGAGAAAATTCCATCGCAGCCTGTCATAAGCTTTCTTTAGGTCAATTTTGAGAACTATCCCACCTTTCTTCCCCTCGTCTCTTATGCAAAGAGTGGAAGACTTCCTGGACCACGATAATATTGTTTGTCGTCTGCCTCCCCGAGATAAAGCTACTCTGACGAGGGGACACCAGCTTCTTCATAAGTGGTTTCAATATGCTAGTTAAAGCTTTGATGATAGTCTTCAGGCTGACGTTGTTGAGAGAGATAGGTCTAAGCTGGGACACCATCTCTGGCCTTTCCACCTTTGGGATGAGCACCAGAGTGGACTCCGACACTGCTTCAAAATTAACCGCCATGTTAGTGAGACTTTTCCCTACAAATTTCCAAAGCTGTTGATAGAAGACCGTCTGGTAGCCGTCAGGTCCGGGAGCTTGAAAAGGATTTATGTCGAAGATAGCTTTGTGGACATCCAAGATGATTGTGGTCCCGTTTCATATCGCTAAACACTGCCTATCGTTTTAACATCTGGTACGAGAGTTTTATAGTTGAACCTTCAGTACGGTACGATTTTTCAATCCTTGAGTTGTATATTTGGAAAATTACATCAACGACTCACGATTGGATATCAAACTTTTCTTAGTATACGTGTACTAGCCCAAACATGATTGCTAATTATTATTTAGTAATAATTTAACATATTGTAGTGATTAAATTCTCCATCCCCAACGAATTGGCAAATACTGAATCCTTATACAACATTTTATCTCATACGCCAAACTTTTTTTTTCTATGTTTCATTTCTTGCTTTTTTTTGTCAATAGATCACTTTTCAAAAGAGGAAATCGTTTAGATACAAAGCAGCAGGAGGGTTAAAACATCCCTCGAATGAAGCCAAAAACAGAAGTCAAACCTCGAAAACAATTGAGGCGACAAACTAAGAGCTTTACGGGTCACACAATGAGCCGCTCTGTTTCGAACTCGTCCCAAGAAAACAACCTAAAGCACATCCACCATATCAAGAAGAAAAAATATTTCTTGAAGAATCGCACCAATCTTGCTATCCGCCGCTTCCCTAGCCAAGCATTTGTCTATGATCAGTTTAGCATCACCACCCATGGACACCCCTTGTAGCCGCCGTCTGTGACAATCAGCCAAGCAGTCCCTCATGCCCAAAGCTTCCAACACATAAGGATATGCTATTCCATCATATAACGCAGAGTAGCTACCCCTACAACCCCTGCTAAAGGATCAAAAAAGACAAAGCCTACTGTCCCAAACCCTTGAGAAGAGGTTGCAACATCAAAAGTTGCTCGGATACCCTGATTAGCCCGAAAAACCTGTAGGGGAATAGGAGATGAAGATTCTGTACGTGGGACATTTTCAGGGAGAAGTAAAACTTGCTCCACTTCCTTGGCTTGATGAAATCATTGATTTGCCAAAACACTCAGTTGGAGTTGCTTGGATTGGAACACCACCGAACACCTATTCTTCCACAACCTCCAAAGCAAACAAACCAACTATAAAATCCAAAAATCATCGTCCGGTCCATGAACCTTATTGAGTGTATGTCGGATGAAACCCACTAACGAGCGCTTCTTAGCCTGCCTCCAAAAATCCTGCAAACCAATCAACCTCCAGAATTTTCGAGCAACCAAACAAGAGAAGAACAAATGTTCAACTGTTTCCTCTTTTCTTCCACAAACCGGGCAAATGAGGATTAAATCCATACCCCGAACCACCAAAGCCTCCCTAACTCTGAATAGAGAAGCCATCTCCAACCTGCCAAGGAAGCCCCTGAGCAAGCAAATCTCTCCCAAATATAACACTACGCTAGCCCCACGATGGATTGGAACCAAGAGTCGCTTCAAGAATCGATGGGACATAATTGAAGTAACGGACTCTATAGATGCGAGCCAAAAGAGAGGTGCGTTCCAAAAGAACCTGCCAAGCTACCTTAGCAAGAAGAGCTTGGTTGAACTGACCAAACTCCCTGAAACCCAACCCACCAGCTTGCTTACTCGAGCAAAGGAGCTTCCAAGATCTCTAATGAATCCTCCTATTTTCCTAAGTTGATCCCCACCAAGAACGAGCCATGTGAGCATTTAGTCACCGAATCAACTCTGATGGTAACCGGAAACACGATATGATATAAATGGGAAGGGTTGCTGCTACAGACTTGAAGAGTACTTCTTTGACAGCAGTAGACAGACGTCGTTGTTTTCAACCTTGAAGAACTGATAATAAATTTTCCTCCACAAAATGGAAAGTCTCCATCTTTGATATCCCTAAAAGAGAAGGAAGGCCTAAGTATCGATCTTGAAGACCAATCGACCCAACACCAAGTAAGGATCCCAAATCTTCCTGTTCTGACTGTAACATGTTGGGACTGCAGTACACAACATATTTTTGGAGATGAACTCTCTGGCCACTGATATTTTCAATATCTCGCAGTACCTGAAGGAGGAAAGAAGCATCCCTTCGTGAATCCCGGAGGAAAAAGAAAGAATCATCTGCGAATAGAAGATGAGAAACCTATGGACACTGAGAATTGATTCGAACCCCATGAAGTTCATGCATTGAGATAGCTCTTTTAATCATCACAGTGAAACCTATAAACACAAAACAAACAATAACGGAGATAGGGGGTCACCTTGACGTAAACCACGAGAAGAAGGAAAATATCTAGTCGGGTTGCCATTCACCATTACTGAGAAAGTAGCTGTTGTGATGCATTCTCTAATTCAGTGAATCCAAGTGGAAGAGAAACCCAATTTCCTAAGGGTCGCAAATAAATATGGCCATTCGATTCTGTCTTAAGCCTTCTCCATGTCCAGTTTCAGAGCCATGAACTTTTCCCTACCCAGTCTTTTATTTTTGATAAAATGGACCAATTCATGAGCTACTAACACGTTATCAACAATCTGCCTTTCCTAAACAAAACCAATATGCTTTGGGGATATTAAAAATGGTAAAATAGAGCCTAACCTGGTGGCTAGAATCTTCGTAATCACCTTGTACAAGAGTTGGCAGAGACTGATAGGACGCAATTGAGATGCTCTCTCAACCAAATATACTTTCAGAATAGGTGTTATCCCGCTGTGGTTCATATTATTTAGAAGCTTACCTGACTGGAAGAAGGATCAGATAGCCTTAATGACACTCTCACCCACAATTGGCCAGAAAGAATTGAAGAAACAGCCAGTGAAACCATCCAATCCCGGAGAACTAAACTCTCCCAAAGGAAAGATAAAATCTGTAATTTCCTCTGAAGACACTTCCGCTGTTAAAGCAAGGTTCATTGCAGGAGTAACTAAAGAAGGAAAGGGCAACTCAGACACCCTAGCATCAACCCGAGCATCAAACTCGGAATCTGTATGCGTTGAGGTGAAAATGTGCTTATAAAAATCAATCATGACCTGCTGCTTCCCTGACTCATCAGTTACCCATTCATCTGCAGAATTGTACATGCCATGCATCCTATTGTGTCGTCGTCGTGCTCGAGTCAAAGTGTGGAAGTAATTTGAATTTCGATCTCCTTCACGAAGCCAACTCACTCGTGACTGTTGCCGCCACTAGATCTCTTCCGCTGCCCAAACCTTGGCCAACTTGGATTCAATCCTGCTTAGTTCGGTCTAGTCAAGTGGATATGAATTGCGAACCTGAGCCGACTCCCCACGTAAAGTCCTTATACGACAAGCTGAATTAGACGTCCCCTCCTTACGCCATTGAAACAATCGATGGCGAGCATGTTTCATCCAGCTCCAAAACTAATAACAAGGAGAGCCAGAAACAGAAGAAGCCCAAACCTCTTTCACAATGTCAACGGCTTCGGAATTGTCCTTCCAACGCGCATCAAACATGAACAATTGTTTACTCGTAAGCCGATCTACCGTCCATTTGAACCACAACGCTCTTGGATCACTTCCTTCATCGGAAAGATGTTGCTCCGAACAATGTGGTCAAGTATCAATCCAATTACATGAAAACAAAAAACGATCCAAACGAATATACATAACAGAATCATCAGAGTGCCGATTGGACCAAGTGAATCGATGACCCGTAAAACCGATGTTCATTAAACCAAGATCATCCACAAATTTCCTAAAGGGCAAAGATTTGTTGGGATTAAATGCCTGCCACCTATTTTCTCAATGGAATGTAAGAGATCATTAAAGTCCCCAAACACCATGTAAGGAAATGCAAGAAGAGAACAGTAGGTAGATAAATAATTAAGTTGCCACCGCCGGATAACGTCATCACACGAAAGGTACACAAACACAAGCACACAATTTATATTACCAACACTTAAACGCAAAGCAATGTAATAATAGTCTTTACAAAGGAACGAAACTAAGACATCAGAATTCCACGCAACAACAAGACCACCCGAAGAACCAACTGGATCAGCTATACTACAATCAACAAAACTAAGGACCGATCACACCATCTACAAAAGAAGGACCATTATGAGTTTCAGATAAACAAACAATACAAGGAGAGTATACACGAACAAGTCCTTCTAATGCCTGAACTGTCAAAGCAGGACCTAAACCTCGAAAGTTCCAAGCGAGGAGAGTCATTCAATCCCATGGGGCCATTCGTTGCTGGCTTCCACCATAGTTCCCAGAATATTATCATCATTTTCAATCGGCTCTACATGTTGCCTCTTTGCTGGTGGGACATCTTCATCAACAACCATTGAAGCATAAGCACCAGCAGTAGCAGAGGGCTCTAGAGAACCATGTTCCAGTAGCAGGGTGCCAGACCAGCCGCAATCCCCAGCTGAGAACCTACCATTTCATCATGAGAACGCTTGTTTTTTTTTCTCCACAAGCAAATCCTCATTAGTGAGGCGCATATGGAAAACTGGAGTGTAAATCAAAGATCCACGATCCTTGTACTCCTCCTCATCATCAGATTCAGCCTCACTAAATATGACTTTTCCTTTACCCTTATCACCCACATTCGTAGCAGAAGTAGCCCTAGGAGCAGCTGCTGCTCTCACTTCCGAAATCTGAATAAAAGGTAAAACAATTCGAGAAATAGTAGGGTGCGAAATAGACCTGGAAGTTGATCATTCAACACTAAAGGACCAGCACCAACACCTGTAGCAGCAGTACGAACTGTTTGATGCATCCAAGGCTCCGGATCCACTTGACGAGTTGACATCCTCCTCGGAGTGTGACCACGAGCAGCAGCAGCATGAGACCGAGGGTTAACCCAGGTGTAACCCCGCCCTCTACCGCACCTAGGGACAGCCAAGTCCAAGTGATGATCAGGGAGCAAGGTATGCTTGTTGTAGGGATGGCAAAAATATCCGTAACCGTGGATATCCACCCGAATCCGATCTAATCGGGTAGGGTAAAACCTGAACCCGAAACATTTTTCGTGGGTACGGGTAAAACCCGAACCCGAATATTGCGGGTAATGGGTGGGCATGGTTATCTCACTATCCAACCCGAACCCGCCCGATTATACACATGCATATGTATTTTGTCTAGAAATAATCATTATTTTTCCCTAGAATATTTTATATTTAGCATATAAATATAATATTTTCATGAAATTATGTTGTTTTAATTAATTTTCGTCATTCTAGTGAATTATTGTCGTACTTTTCCTCTTACGTAATGTGAATATACGTGTGAATGTTAACATATTGGTTGGAATTATAAGGAGAAATTATTACCCATGGATAACCGTGGATACCCGAAACCCGAACGGGTATGGGCATGGTTTTGATTTTCTACCCGTTTCTCGTGTGGGTACGGGTATGGGTAAGACCCGAACTACGTTGGGTAGGGTTATCCGCCTCCGATCCGACCCATTGCCATCCCTAGTTTGTTGAGGAGGATTCCATGAGGACGAACATACATGTTTCATTTCCTTGCTTCTTCCCATCGAATTGCAAGGGGGAGCAGACAAGCCCATTATTTTGAGGGCTGAGGTACAATGGGCCTACATGGGCCGGACTATCCGGTCCGTTCAGATGTTAACTGCTGGATGAAAATTCCCCCACATTTTTCCAACCCTTCTTCATACTACGAACCTCTCCGAGCAGTCCCCTAAAGGCTAAAACCTCCGCTGCTCCTTCGTCTTCTTCCCACTTTCTGCTCAGCAATTGGTTTCCATTAGCTTCGTTGAGGAATGGCGCTCGTTGAGGAAGTTCCTCCTAATCCTGACACTTTAGTCTGCCGGTGGGACGGAGCGACTAGACGGGGGTCTCACTCGGCTGGTGGGATGGTTCTTCTGGATCAAGGTGGGGTCCCCAGAATGGCCTCGGCAGTCCATTTCCCTGGGATGGATGATCCCATGGTTGTGGAATTACTTACTCTACGTGAGGCCATGATTTGGTGTACCCAGCAGGGGCTTGACCAGGTCAGATTCGAGGGTGATGCTCAGGTGGTGATCAATCGGCTTGCGGAGTACCCAGTGCAGGATAGTCGTGCAGGTGCAGCAGGTTGAGGAATGGCGCTCGTTGCCAGCCCCTAGGGTTGATGGTGCTCCTCGGCTGGATGGAGTAGCCTCGGTTCCTCCTAATCCTGACACTTCAGTCTGCCGGTGGGACGGAGCGACTAGACGGGGGTCTCACTCGGCTGGTGGGATGGTTCTTCTGGATCAAGGTGGGGTCCCCAGAATGGCCTCGGCAGTCCATTTCCCTGGGATGGATGATCCCATGGTTGTGGAATTACTTACTCTACGTGAGGCCATGATTTGGTGTACCCAGCAGGGGCTTGACCAGGTCAGATTCAAGGGTGATGCTCAGGTGGTGATCAATCGGCTTGCGGAGTACCCAGTGCAGGATAGTCGTGCAGGTGCTATTTTTCAAGAAGTCCAGCGTTATATGGGGGAGCGGGAGGGATTTAGTGTCCGATTTGTTGGTCGGCGTAGTAATAGGGTAGCCCACTTGGTGGCTCGCAAAGCCCTTTCTTTGTACCCGACGATGAGTCGTTCGTTTGATTTCGTTGCCTGGCTGAGGCACTCGCTGTAATGGTCTTTGTTTTGTTATCAATTATTGATTATCTTTTGTCAAAAAAAAAAAAATTGGTTTCCATTAGCTTCGTCAACTCCACAGCTCCCGTCAAGATGGTCACCAAAAGGCAGAAATTAGCCCGACGGAAATTCAAACAAGAGAACCCAGCTCTGTTCCCAAAGCCAGAACCGACGCCGCCGAAGGACCCCAACAAGCCGAAGAAAAAGAAGAGCTTGTTCAAGCGCAAGAAGAACACTGAACCCAAAGATCCCAGCAAGAGAACCAAATTCACGAAACGGCCCCTTAGAGTCCCTGGAATGAAGCCCGGGGATACTTGTTACATATGCAAGGCTGTGGACCATATTGCCAAACTTTGCCCCCAGAAAGCTGAATGGGAAAGGAACAAGGTTCGTTCATAAATTCCTGAACTTTAGCTGGATTTGGTTGGTTTAGTAGTGTCTTATGGTGGTGGTTTGTTGCAGATATGTTTGCTCTGCAGGCAGCGGGGGCATAGCCTCCAGCGTTGTCCCAATAAGGAAGATGAGACGGTGGCTGCTAAGCTGTGTTATAATTGCGGGGAGTCTGGACATTCCTTGGCTAACTGCCTCCAGCCTCGTCAAGATGGTGAGATTTTTTCATTGTCTTGAATTCGGTGTTAGAGCAGTGCTAGTTTGGTTGAAAATTCACATTGCTTTTTGGCCTTGCTGATTGGTTGTAAGTGAAATTTTAATAGCGTCACACTTAGACAACACCCATCTGGTTAATCAGAAATAGCCGTTGATTCCTTATTAATCATTACCGTCTCCCTTGTCTTCAAATTAGAACTGTGTTTCTTTTGCAGTTTCTGGAATTGAAATTGGCTCGTACTAGTATCGGCTTTATTGCAGCTTTGTGTTACTTTAGCTTGGTTCTAAATCACGAAAGGAGGTCAGTAGGACTAAAGTTCTTGAAGATTGTACTGACCATCTCAATTAGACGCATTTTTCATAATTTGACATTTATGGCACCACTTGGTGAATCAGCTATGCTTCCTTTGGTTTGCTTCATTACCATTATCCTAGGCTTCAAACTAGAAATGGGTTTCGGTTGCAGTTTGGGAATTAGGTTGTACTGTCGGTGGTTTCTTTCTGCAGTGATTTCCCATTTCTTTTGTAGTACTTTTGTGTACATTTAACTTGATTTTGAATCAGGTAGGCAAGTCATTTAGATTAAAGCATTATGGTTCTTCCAAGATGTATTGAAGTGTCTTGTTTCACTGAATCTACAATGCTTATAAATTATTTATATTCGTTCGTGAAGATAGATAGGATTGAACTTGTAGTACTCAGTCCTGGACGTTACTTATTAGTTCTGAATCTCTACATTCTCATCTGTTGTGTAGGGGGAACCAAGTTTGCCAATTGTTTTATCTGCAATGAACAAGGCCATTTGAGCAAGGACTGCCCCAAAAATGCTCATGGGATATACCCCAAGGTACTTCAACTCATACCAGTTCTTGTATGGAAACACGGATCAGATTGTTCTGCCATCAATTTGAAACTGACATTTCACATTTGGGTTGTTTATTTTGCAGGGTGGTTGCTGTAAAATATGCAGCGGGGTGACACATTTGGCTAGAGATTGCCCTGATAAGGATAAAATGTTTACTCCTTCCAGTGATAGACAAGGTAAATGTACAATTTTGGTTATCCTTTTAGCAATCGTCTTGGAAAGGGATTGGCTGTCTGAAGTAAGACTAGGTTAATGTTTCAAATTTTGGTTCATATATATAATTAGATACAACCTTTTTGTTTCAGCCTTCCGGAATGTCGAAAGACCAACAGGGAAGTTGACCAAGTTTATAAGTGGGGATGAGCTTGATGACGATTTTATGCAAGATAGTAACACATACAGCAGCGAGCAAACTGGGAAGGCATCTGATCTGAACGAAGAAGCTACAAAATCCAAGAAGAAAAATGGTCCCAAAGTAGTGAACTTTGAAGGGTAGAATGTGATAGTTGCTTAGGTTTATAACCACCCGGCTTTCCAACAGATACTGCAGATCTCAGAGAGTTGTTCAAGTTCCGGGATGGTCTTCCCCTTCCCTAGCAACAAAATTTTGCTTTGCCAACTTCAAGGTTTTGTTTACTTGTGTTGTCGTGTGTGCCAATTTTGTAGAATGTATAGATAATTACCTTTGACAGATCATAAGTTTGGAGAAATGACCACCTTGTTTAATGTATTGTTCTTTCGCCTTGTTAACACACTTCTAGCCAAATTTTTAAAGAAGCACACTATTTGTAGGAGACATTTGGAAAGCTGTTTTATGCTTGTAGAAAAATATAGGATTCATCAATATGTTGGACCAAGAAACGTGGCCAACTGATGATCATTGACTCAATGTAGAGGGAAGCAAATTTTAGCTCATGGATTCTATATTAAGCTTGTAGAAAATGCAGGGACAAGATATATGAAAACCATTGGCTATATATTATTTCTTCTGTTTCGTGTAACAACTTGCAGGAAAAAACATCAAAAGGCCATTGTTGGATGAGCGGTGAAAAGGGTGAAGAGAAATGTCAACCTTAGTTTAGTCCCTGAAAAATCTCCCTAATCCTCGTATTTGTCTGACCTCGGCCATGTCTCCCCAGAATTAAGGATCTCTCCCGTATTCCTCCTTCCCATTCTCCATATCTCTTGCATTATCCCATTTTCCATTTTGTTCTTCCTTGTTTCGCCCCAAGCTCCTTTGGCTGTCTCCCTCTTTCAGGACATCACCATGGTAATCTCTCTGTTTCTTTCCTCTGTTTTTCTATGATAATGTTTCCATCCATCTGGTTCTATGTTCATGTTGACGTATGTCAGTGGCGGATACATGGATCATTAGGGTGTCCCGGGACACCCCTAAAATTTGGGATAACGATTATCCAACCTCAAATAATAGTTTCGTATGGATAAAAAAATTATAATCTGTAATCCGGGACACCCTTAAATTAAAAAAAAACGATTATCCTAATCTCGGTAGTAATTTGTGTATGATTAAAAAAATATAAGTGGTACTTTGTATTATTCAAACCTAGAACACTACTATTATTAAACATATTATCTAGTTTTCAACTCGTTTCTTGTTCTATTTTAAACACTATAAAATAGTAAAAACATTATTCCTTATCCCCAATTATTTTCAAAACCTAACAATTAAACTAATTACGGGTTATCCTTAATTTGAATTGATTTCATGGTTACACGACAATAGTTAAAAGAGTCTTTCTACTTTGAGTTACATCAAGAACAAGGTTAGAAATCGAATATGCGATCAGTTCGTGCATTATTGTCTAGTAGGATATACAGATTTGTTGAACAATGTAGATATTGAGTCTATTTTATATTGTTTTTTCCAAATATGAAAATATGTCCCGATCTTTTGTTAAAATATGTACTACTCGGATATTTTATGATTTATGACTTATTTAATTAATTTTTAATTTAATTTAATTTTTGGAAGAGGACACCCCCTATAAAAAAAATCCTGGATCCGCCACTGACGTCTGTTGTTGTTTTATGTTAATATGTGGGGGGGCATTATGGATAGGCGAACTCAGCATCGGGAATGGCAGTTCAAGATGACTGCAAGCTGAAGTTTCTGGAACTAAAATCAAAGAGGAACTACAGGTTCATCGTGTTCAAGATCGAGAACCAGCAGGTTGTTGTGGAGAAACTGGGGAGCCCCGAGGAAACATACGAGGATTTCACCAAGTGCCTCCCTGCCAACGAGTGTCGTTATGCTGTCTATGACTTCGATTTTACCACTGATGAGAACTGCCAGAAGAGCAAGATCTTCTTCATCGCATGGTAACACACAACACATTTCGTTACAAACTACATTGCCACAGAGAGGAAACCCATGAACACGAAAAAGAACTCGTTGTTTGTTATCTCCTCTGTTTTGCAGGGCACCTGACACATCGAAGGTGAGAAGTAAGATGGTGTACGCGAGCTCGAAAGACAGATTCAAGAGGGAACTCGACGGGATTCAAGTAGAGTTACAAGCAACCGATCCCAGCGAAATGAGTCTTGACATTGTCAAAGGCCGAGCTCTTTAGACACATACTCCGGCATCACAAGTTGTCTAAGTCTTTCTATAATGCTACAGACTTATATACTTTCACACACTCACCACCATTGAATTCATTCATTGTGGAGCTTCTCTCCTCTCCTCCCCTTACCCCTTCCTACTTGCCCCGCCAGCCATTGTTTTCCTTTTTCTTTTGTGTTGTTCATCAATTGGGTTTAGTTATATTTTTCTCGGGGATCCCTTTGTTTTATGGTTCCCATGAGTTTCTTATACTGAAAAGCAAGCAAGCATCATCTAGTCTGATGTAATTTTTCATTTTGTCATGTTATACATACTCTCCTTTTGTCATCAAAGTCGCTTCTCCAGCTATAATGTTCTTATTGCATTTGCTGGTGAAGAAAGAAAACCAGTAGTGTTGTTACCAAAGCTCTTTCATGTGTTCGATTGATTCACGAGAGTCTATTCTCTGCCTTAATGCTCTGATGTTTGCTGCTGAAGAAAGAAAACCAGTAGCGTTGTTACTATAAGCACTTTCATGGTCATGGGTTTGACTGATTCAGGCATATATCCTAACTGTTGCCTACACTCTTTGAGAGGCAATCCAAGGAGGATTAAAAAAAGAAACAGCCGAACTTGTTGCTATTAAGTATTAACAGATGCTAAATTTTGAGAAATGTAGATACAAACCTGCAAATATGTGTTCCAGACAAGCACAGAGATAAGCCAGCTATTAGAACGATAAGTTCAAACCAGATCTACATGCTTGTTAGTTGTTACTCGTAAAGCAAATCGCTACACATCATTAAGTTTATCTTACATTCTGATAGTGCTATGTCAAAGTTCACAGCATATATGATAAATCGCCATACCAGGATTACCACACAATAACATGATGCTCAGAGTTGCATGCAGTATTCTAATTCCGAACAACTGATAATCGCGCGACGAATCTTCAAAGTTTAGTGAATTGGTACATGGACAAAACGATGATCATAGACCATAACAAATCATACGAGATCGAACGCAACACATGCATGCGTGAAATACACTGTTGCCTCAGTTACCACGAGATTGCAGATCTTTCTATCATCGTGTGCTTTGCTTCGTTTCAAATAGTTTGCGCTTTATTAACCTTCATATCTTGTTGGTGTCTTTTGATCACCAGATACTCTACCCTTTAAACAACTGTTGTGTATACAAACATAACACAAGCAAAGAAAACACCAACCAAGCCAAGCAGAACCTTGAATTCTCTCACAATCTATATAAATCAAGGCTTCTGCTGACGACGACCCTGCTTCTCCCAATACCTCCTCTCCAACAAATCCACAATCTTCATCGAGCTCTCCCTCTTCTTCACAACCGCATACATCGACGAAGGGTCGTACGGCGGCGGCATGGCGCAGGGAGCCCTCTCCGCTGGACCCTTCACCAGTGAATCCATCATGAATTGCTTCTGAAACCCCTGGTCGTCGGCAGCGCAAGCCATGGCTTCGGAACAGAGCTCCGTGGCGTTCCGCGGCACCTCCGGCTTGAACTTGAGCAGCTTGGCGTACTCGTTCAGGAGGTGGAACATGTAGTCGTACACATTCTCCATTTTCAGGTCGTTCTGGATGAAGTTGCTCGCCGCCCTCCCAATCGCCTGCGCCTGAAATGAAAAAACAACAAAATGCACAAATTTTTTCATTCCCCAGCTACAAAAATTCCCGATTGAGCTTAACTAGCTAGTTAGTTCTTCAGTACTCCACCTTCCTCTTGTGGCTGTTCCCCCAATCGACGGCGAACTTAATCGACCTGCACTTATCATTCTCCTTGACCGGCCAGAAATGGCGGACCGGCATCAACCCTCTCGTGAAAAAATCGTAGTAATGTGGGTTTACGATCAACGTGACGGAGTCACACGCCAGAATGTACTTCTGGCTCACCGACCATGCCGAACCCTCAATGTAAATCTTGTACCTGTGAATGCACTGACTCGCCAGACTAGATTGCTTGTACCCTTGTTGCGACTCCTTGAACCAATCCTGCCTGTAAACCCTAGCGTTCCAATCCTGCTTCTCGGAGACATTACATTTCATAAGATCCAATCTCGTCTCCGCTACGTCAGGGTTTCCCTTCCAATAAGCGTAGGGCTGCCTGTTCTCCCATTTGGTCCTCGTGTTTCCTTCCTTCAGCTCTGGTAGCAGCATTTGCCATGGCTTTATGTCGATTTCCGCCCTACCCACAAAAGGGTAAACAAGAATCATAATCTGATCGACGGAATTGAAAAAAAATTTGAACAGAAAAGTCAGAATCACAGTACCATCCCCAAAAGGACCAATCGGGGAAGACGATGTCAAGCGTCTGGTTGTCGCCGCAGTACCGGAACAGCGGCGGCGGAGGAGGAGATTCGGGTCCGGCGAAGTCCGCCGATTTGATCACCGGCCAGTCGACGCAATCGAACATGAGCTCCAGATCGGGGACTTGGCCGGGGTACCTACGGAGCAACTGTAGGAACCCCCACAGGGTAAAAGTGTCCCTCGTCTGGAACCCTTTCTCGAAAGTCTCGACGTAGGCTCGGCCTTTGATTACGACGAGCCGGAAATTCGCCGTCGTTTTGGCCCTCTCGAGCGTCTCCCTCGTGATGCCGGTGCGGGCCCAGGGACGGAGGTCCTCGTGGATCCACCGGAAGAACTCCGGGCAGGTTTTGGACGGGGGACGGTCAGCTGATGACGAAGGAGAAGTTGTCGGGTAGTTCGTGGGGCATGTTCCGGTCAGGGTGAAACCAGGGCAGTCCAGTGGGACCTCGACTCTGTAGGTGGGGCCGGCGCGTGCGTTCCTCTCGTCCTTGATTTCTCTCTCTGCCGCGTCGATCGGTATTTCCTGCGGGAAAGAGGGAAACGGTCAGCACAGCGAGAACCACGTCGTCTTTTTCCCGTAGCCGAAGTTTGGAAAAAGTCAGAGAGAGAGAAGGGGGAGATTGAGAAAAAAAGGGCCCAATCGAACTCACGTCGGTGAATAGGCGCGTGGTTATGTACGCGCCGATGAGGAGAAAGACGCCGAAGAAGATGAAGGCGGAGTTTTTATTAAGTGGCATCATGGCGGCGTTGCTACCACCGTCTCTAATATATTTCGTTTCTGTTCGAATTTCTGATCCCCTTCTGTTTTCACTCTCCGGCGACGCTCATTTCTGGAGAATATCTACGATCCCCTGATTTTTTTCTTCTTCCGTCGATTTCCTCTGAGGCGATGTTACGCTCCTGAAAAACCGAATGAGCAAGGATGGATACCAGCTTATCGTCGGAGTATTTTCCCGGCGGTATGTAATCCAAATACGGTGATCAATCTCTTTCAACTCGGATTCCGGGAGCTCTTGTCGAGTACGTAGAAAGTGAACGGGAAAGGTAGAATCCGAGCCGTTGTGGCAGCAACTTTTGGAAGAGGTGATGCTTGGTGGAAACCCGGCCAAATGGCGTGATCTGGTTCGTTTGTATATGGGCCCATTTAGGCAGGCTCCAAATATTCGAGCCCATCTACTCAAATATGGAGAGCCCACTATTGAAACTGCTACAAATAATGGAATTTGCTATGATCCCAATGATTTTACATATAACAGGGAAAAACTAGTCCCCTTTGTATATTGTATAGCACCCTATTCCTTTACGCCTGCTACTGCTGCTGCTTGTTCTGATTGTCCCAGTACCTCTTCTCCCATAACTCAACCTGCTTGATCGAATTCGAATTCCTCCTCAAAACCAAACTAAGCGATGGAGGGTCGTAAGGCGGAGGAATCGTGCATGGAGCCCTTTCAGAAGGACTCTTCACCAACGACTCCATGATGAACTTCTTCTCCAACCCAGCTGCATTGCAAGCCATTGATTCCGAACACAGCTCAACAGCTCGCTTCGGAACAACAGGCTTGAACGTCAGTAGCTTCGAGTATTGAGTCAAGAGATGGAGCATGTAGTCGTACACGAAGTCCATCTTCAACTCGTCCTGAATGAATGAGCTCGCCGCCTTCCCTATCTCTTGAGCCTACAACAAAAAAAGGGTCCGCTCTCCAAGTCAAGCTATTGAAACACACATTATTCTGCTGGCTAAGGTGTGAGTTTGGAACTATGATTATTACCTTTTGCTTGTGGCTGTTGCCCCAATCGACCGCGAACTTGATCGATTTGCACTTGTCGTGTTCCTGGATAGGCCAGTAATGATGAACTGGGACCAAGCTTCTGGTGAAGAAGTCGTAGTAATGGGGCTTTACCATCAGGGTGACGGAGTCACAGGCCATTATGTACTTCTGGCTCACTGACCACGCGGAACCTTCGATGTAGATCTTGTACCTGAAATGCCACATAAACATAGAGCTGCTGGTCAAGAATGTAACTTCAAAAGGGGTGATGAGATCGAAACAATGGATGGGTTATGAACTATTGAACTGACCTGTGCAGGCATTGGTTGGCCAAGTCCGATTGCTTGTACCCTTGCTGTGATTCTTTAACCCAATCCTGCTCAAAACCAATTGTGACTCATAATCGCTTCAAATCGAACACAATACTCGATCTAATTCCAACCCGATGTTATCGGAAATTACCTATGACGCGATAGTAACAGTTCATCGACTACGAATCTCACCTGAGCAAAGACGCGAGCATTCCAGTCGTGTTCTTCAGAGACATTGCATTTCATAAGGTCCATTCTTGTCTCCGCCACCGCCGGATTCCCCTTCCAATAAGCATAAGCCTCCCTTTCCATCCATCTCTTCCTCTTGTTCCCCTCTTTCAGCTCCTTCTGCAACCCCTCCCACGGCTTTATGTTTATCTCCGGCCTAATGCACAATTCATCAACACCTAATTAACTACACTGTAATCAAAATTAACTCCACAGAAAATGAGAATCGAAGGGTTCCTACTTTCTACTGTCCACTTACCATCCCCAAAACGACCAATCAGGGAAAACGATATCGAGCGTGCGATCATCCCCACAGTACCGAAACAGAGGCGGTGGAACGGCGGTGGCGTTAGGCCCATTTTCGTTATAGCCGTCGGATTTGGCGATCACCGGCCAGTCAACACAATCGAACATCAGCTCCAAATCGGGCACCTGACCGGGGAACCGCCGCAGCAGCTGAAGAATCCCCCACAGCGTGAAGACGTCCCTCGTCTGGAACGCCCTCTGATACCTCTCCACGTAAGCCTTCCCGTTCACGATTACAAGCCTGAAGTTCGCCGTTCGCTTCGCCGTCTCCACCGCCTCCCTCGTGATCCCCGTGTGGGCCCACGGCCGCAGGTCCTCGTGGATCCAACGGAAGTACTCCGGACACGTGGACGGCGGGCCAGGTTCCTCGATCGTGCCTCCCGTTGTAGTCGGGTAGTTCGCCGGGCATGTTCCGGTGTGGTTGAGTGCAGTGCAGTTGAGTGGAATCTCGAGATGTTTTTTCGGAATTTTGTCGGGAAGCGTGATTTTGCTGGCCGTTAGAGTCTTCGCCGAGCTGCTGAACGCCTGCGACGAAGAATGAGGGAAATGAATTAAATAATTATTTATTACAATAAAATAATTACTACGGCTGACACGGCGGGGATCACTGCACGTGGAAACGATCGAACGACGTCCGACCACCGACGGTCTCTGGTTGGTTTGGGAAGCTCGCCGACATGAAAAGAAACAAAGCTATTATACCGCATCGTATCAGGCCCGGCAGGCGGCAGCTCGAGCTAGGCGAAAAGTCAAAAAAGCAAAACGGCAGCAATTATTGACAGTGAGAGATTGAATTTTTTTCTTCTTCTTACATTGGAATCGAGGAGGCGAGTGGAGATCAACGCGCCGCCGAGGAGGAGCAGAAGGGAGAAGACGACGGCTGACGATCTCGACGGTAGCTTCATTAATGGCCGGCAGATATTTTCCACCAATTGGCGGGAAGCTCCAGATCCGATCCACCTCTGCCAACTCAGCTGCTGCATGTTTTGTTTCCCAATACCGAACGGGCCGCCGTTTAGCGCTCCGTCACCGTCATGTTGCTACCCTTCCCCCAGCTGGTCGATTCAATCTCCAATTCGATTTCAGGAACTGGGTTGGGAATCAGGGTAGCTGAAGACCAATTGCTGGAAAGACAAGCGAATCGGCGCAAATGAGAAACAGGGGAAGGAGGAAGGTGCTGGATCCCAAGTGTGCTATACTACAGAAAGAGACAGATTGTTAAGCGAGAAGTAAAATAGGGGAGGCGCCTGAGCTTTTCTCGTGACGAGGCGGCGACTACTTACTTTCAGGAGGAAATAATTTAAGTAATGGGGAAAACGGCAAGGAAGATGGGAAGTGAAGCTTCAGCAGCTTTTGAAATTTATAATTTCAGAAACGAAGGGGAAATTTTTTTAAAAGGGAGACTTTGTGGAGGGCACAAACTAAGAGCTTCGAAGTGACACGTTATTTATTAGGGTTTAGCAAATTGGGTGGGGAGATCGCAAAGCTTGTATATTTGTGGAATTTTGATTCTTCGTTCTGTTTTTTTAGTACTGTGAGATCTCTGCTCCTCTGGGCCCTTTCCTCTCCCTTGTCGTTCTTTCTCCTGGTTCGGTGCATGAAGTATAATTAATGGAGCATAGACATGTGCGTGGATGGATTCAATCTTGTTCGGGCTGCTGAATTAGTAGGTGTAAGTCTGTGTTTACGACTCCTTAGTTTTTTTTACGAAGGGGATTTTATTGTACTTTAAAATGATTAGTTATAAAGAAGAGAATGAATCAACAATCTGGTTCCAACAAGAGGAAGTCCAAAGGCATCCGTTTACAAACAAAGTGTAGAAAGAATCGAGCGCGAGATTCTCTTGGGTCCTTTCTCATGATGTCCCTGCAAAAACCGAATTTTCTTCAAGAACCCTAATGACGAATTTGGGAATGAAAGATGAAACGAAATGCAGGGATGAAAGTGTGAGTGAGATTAGATTCGGAGTTCTGATTATTGGGCAGTCGGGCCACTGTATTGAAACGAATGTATGTGATCTGGGCCTTGAGCCCGTTTAGCATATGCTGGTCCAATTTCCTTCAAGTCGCAACGGTGTCGTGTGAGACTTGGATCAAAACGCCACCGTCAAGCAGTTGTTTATCTTCTTCTCCAGTTTCTCAGCTTCTTTTGTTACCCTGCACTTAATCAAACAAAAACAGAGAGAAGATTGTTCAGCAGATCCTCAGAACCAGGAGACACAGTATTTTTACGTGGTTTTCGGTAGGCAAATGCGCTACCGACTATTCCACGGTCGAATGTCCACGATTGCGTGGAATTCGATGATTCACTATGAGTGTGATTGTTTCAGCTCTCTACACAGAGTATCGATCCAATCGTCGAAGGATCCAGTCCAGGACCTACGATTGCTACCCACTTTGTCTTCCCCAGCTATCCAGCTACAGCGTATTCAAACGCTCTCTCTCTCTCTCTCTCTCTCTCTCTCTCTCTCAACTGATTCTCCCCGAATCACAACAAGAGCAGCTTTTCAACCCAATACACTTAAGCAGTTAACTCTAAAGCTGTATTGTTTTCTCTGGCGAAAAGTGTCTTTCTCTTGGGCTGGGGATTGCTTCAAATACTTGCTGCCGGATGACTACAGATTGTAATTTGAGGAAACCTTCATTAACTCCAGAGAGGCCTTCCAATTTCTTCGTATAGTAGCCGTTGTCCTTTACTGCAGAATGATTGTGATCCTGTTTTGAATAACCTTCCAAGTCTGTGACTATTCCCAGATCATGAGTTGATCTTCCTTGCCATTCTTCGTTCATGAGTTGATCTAGCTTGCCTCAATAATGTTTGATCTATTGACTGGCTTTCCTTCAACAGTCTCCCCCTAAGCCAGTCAATGGTCCCTTAATGTTGAGCCTGTGGCACCTACACACACTTAAGCAGACAGGTTACGTGCAGACTGTTCTTTGACATACATATCGAGGGACACTAAGAATCATACTTCCTTTTATTTCATATAAAGAGAAACTGAGGGGTACAACTGACTCAAAACAACTTAAAGAAAACCAAGACACGATCAATATATAACTCGAAAAATCACCGACTCTCCCTACGTTCTTTTATCATAAGAACTTTATTCAATTTCATTAAACAAGACTCCCCCTAAACCTGACCATTCTCAATTTAAGCAAAAACTCCCCCTCCGGTTGACATAACTAAGTTTTAGAACGGATAGGATGGCGACGACATGTAGTCTGAGATGCCTGCTTCAGAGTTGTTCCCATCCGATCCTTCACCTGAGAGTTCCTTGGGACCACTGGGTCCAGCAGTGGAGTCATCTACCGGTCAGCCAAACTCAGACCATCCTCAGGAGGAGGTACCACAGTGTCAGCATCATTTCCCCCTGGAACATTGACGCGGGGACGGCGACGTCCCACAGAAGCATCGACCCTTCGAAGTACAAATTGAGCCTGGAGCCTATAAATAAGATCAACTCGTGCCACTTTGTACCTCAGATCCACCCCAAGAGCGAGTAAAAGCAGGGTAATTGTTGGAGCGAAAGGCAGATCATCTTCATAGTTGTCATCATGATAGGTGACCATGTGACCAACACATGAGATGAGGATAGCTAATGGCACGGTTCTCCCTGGCACTGGCAAGAATCCAGAGATCAGTGGGATGAATGATGGAGTGCCCATAGGAGCGAGGAAGAAAGACCCTAGTGATATAGAAGTGAAGGACTTTAAGATCATTAGGGAGCCTTCCAGAGGACAACATATTTGGGTAGTACCTTCCAGTGTCCTGGGTGTAACGACGGAAGGCTGCTACTTCATCAAACCCTACAGACTGAAAGTCTTGTGCATCCATAACCTCGAACCCATTAATAGGTATCCCGAGTAGCAGAGAGAGAAGCTCCACGTTGACCGTGATCAAATAGTTGAACACGATAGTGGTGAAGGATGGAGGAACTGTATTGTAGCAGGGTTTCATGTTTGCATAAAACATGCGAACTGCTTCAGGGCGAAATCCATAGTGCTGATTGTGGATAATATCAGTCCACCCAAGACTGTTGATGAGAGCAGGGATATTCATATCATATCTGTTGAAATGAGATGGATCAAGAGCAACAGAGGGACATAGCTCTCGATCTTGAAATTTGAGCAGGTATCTCGAGTAGTCTTCAGCACTACCAAAACACTTCCCATTGAAGATAGCTGCTTGAGCAAGCTGAAGAGCCACATGAGGATTGGCAGCTGCCATTGGAGAGAGTTTTGAGAGAGCTAAGAATTGAGGGATATGTGTGAGATCAGACGGAGGGTGGAGGGTTTTATAGGAAGCTAGAGTGGCATACAAGGCAGGAGGGAAGCAGGAAAGATTACCCTAGTTAAGACTAAGTGGCAAGAATCAAGTAACGAATAGGTAAGCAGAGATCATTCGTAGATACTCCTTGAGGCTAAAGAGTAGGGCAGACTTTCTTTATTTGAGAGTTTCTACCTCAGTCCAAGAAAACATCCCTAGTTCTCGGCGGATGGTTAGAAAAGTGTCAGCCCCTAGAGGTTTTGTGAAGATGTCAGCCCATTGACAAGAAGTTGGGACAAATTCTAAATCAACTTGGCCCTCTTCAACTAACTCTCGAAGAAAATGATATCTAATGTCTATATGTTTGGTTCGAGAGTGCTGAACTGGATTTTTTGACATGTTTATGGTGCTTGTGTTATCACAGAGAATTGGTACTGACCCTAATTTTAGTCCATAGTCCAGTAGTTGGTGTTTCATCCACAGAAGCTGGGTGCAACAACTCCCAGCTGCTATATACTCTGCTTCTGAGGTTGAGAGAGCAACAGAATTTTGTTTCTTGCTAAACCAAGAAACAAGGGACGTACCAAGGAAGTGATAGGTTCCAGACGTGCTTTTGCGATCCATTAGACTACCAGCGTAGTCAGAATCCGAGTATCCTATGAGCTCTAAACTGGAGTGACAGGAATACCACAGTCATAGACTAGGAGTACCACTTAGGTATCGAAAAATGCGTTTAACCGATGACAGGTGGCTTTCCTTAGGAGCACTCTGAAATCTAGCACACAAGCAGACACTAAACATAATGTCTGGTCTGCTAGCAGTGAGATAGAGTAATGATCCAATCATTCCCCTATATAATTTCTCATTAACAGGATTTCCTGACTCATCCTTATCGAGTTTGAGTGTTGTAGCCATGGGAGTTATGGCTGATTTTAGATTTCCTAATTCAAAACGTTTGAGCATGTTCTGAAGATATTTAGTTTGGCAGATAAAAATCCCAGAAGACGTTTGTTTGATTTGAAGTCCAAGAAAATAAGTCAATTCTCCCATTAGACTCATCTCGAAAGCTCCTTTCATAGCAGATTCAAATTCTGCACATAGACTCTGACAGGAGCTCCCAAAGATTATATCATCTACATATATTTGTACAAGTAATATATGTTGCTGTTGTTGTTTTATAAAGAGTGTTTTATCTACTTGTCCTCTTCGAAATCCATTTTCCAACAGGAATGAACTGAGCTTATCATACCAGGCTCTAGGAGCCTGCTTTAGTCCATATAGAGCCTTTTTTAGCTTGTAAACATGATTGGGGTATCTGTGATCCTCAAACCCAGGGGGTTGTGAGACATATACTTCTTCTTTCAAGTCCCCATTTAGAAAAGCGCTCTTTACGTCCATTTGATATAGTTTAAAGTGTTTTGAACTAGCAAAGGCACACAGCATCCTAATGGCTTCTAGACGAGCAACAGGGGCAAAGGTTTCATCAAAATCAATCCTCTCTTCTTGATTGTACCCTTGAGCCACTAGTCGAGATTTGTTTCTAAGAATTGCTCCTATTTCATCTGATTTGTTTTTATAAATCCACTTGGTTCCTATGATTGCTCTACCTTCTGGTTTAGGCACTAATTCCCAGACTTTAGCCCTTTCAAATTGATGCATTTCTTCGAACATGGACTCAGTCCAATATTCGTCAAGTAATGCTTCTTGTACATTCTTTGGCACGATTAAGGAAACTAGAGCATAGTAATTTGGTTGAGTCTTGGATCGAGTGGTCATACCTTGGCCTAATTCACCAATAATCTGAGTGGGAGGGTGCCTCTTGATAATGTGAGCTGGAGGATGATGTTCTGACGACTGAGTGTTCTCTGGGACACCCCCTGTGTCATCTCCTTCCTCCAGTGATGAATTTTCCTTGCTATTTTTAAGTACTCTTCTTCCAAGACCGAAGTCCTCCTCCTCATTGTCGTCACAGCCTGTAATCTCAGTAACAGACTCATCAAATATCACGTTAACGGACTCCTCAACCTTGAGGGTCCGTTTGTTGAATACTCGGTAAGCCTTGCTTGTTTCAGAATATCCTAAGAAGACAGACTCATCCGACTTTGCATCGAATTTGCCAAGATTGTCTTTTGTGTTCAAAACAAAACACTTGCACCCAAATGGATGGAAGTATCCCAGGTTAGGTTTCTTTTCCTTCCAGAGCTCATAGGGTGTTTTCTTTAATTCTGATCTAATTAAGGCTCGATTGGTTATATAACATGCAGTGTTTATGGCTTCTGCCCAGAAGTACTTAGGTAAAACATAATCATTTAGCATGGTTCTGGCTATGTCGATAAGAGTTCTATTCTTTCTTTCTACTACCCCGTTTTGTTGAGGGGTTCTGGGTGCTGAAAAGTTATGAAAATTTCCCATTTCATTACAGTACAACTCAAAACTTTCCAAACTGAATTCCCCTCCATGATCACTCCGAATACTGTAAACTTTAGTTGATTTCTCGTTCTCTAAACGTTTTATAAGAGTTCTGAATTTCGAAAAGGCTTCATCCTTTTTACCCAAAAACAAAACCCATATATATCTTGAGAAGTCATCAACTATGACAAAAGCATACGACTTTCCTCCGTAGCTAACAACATTAGTAGGTCCGAACAGGTCTAGGTGAAGAAGTTCAAGTACCCTAGAGGTAGATATGACAGGCTTACTCTTGAAACTAGATCTAGTGTGTTTGCCCTTGGCACAAGCATCACAGAAGAAGTCCTTTTTCTCATTAATCTTAGGAAGTCCCTTGACCAGATTTAATCGAGTTAACTTAGCCAACACACTAACATTTACATGCCCTAGCCGACGGTGCCATTTTTCTTGTTCACTCTCATTCATACTTAAGAGACAAGTTTCATGAAAACTGGTTTTGTCATTCGGATCAAGAATATATACTTTACCGTTTCTACTTCCTGTGAGTAGCAATTTATTGGTTTTTATGTTTTCAACATAGCATAAATTAGGTTCAAACACAACTCTGCATTCCTTTCCACACATCTGACTGATGGAGAACAGATTGTGTTTAAGTCCATTCACAAGCATGACATTATTAATTGATGGTTTGTCTCCAACTTGTCCTTTACCTATGATTTCAGCCGTGTTATTATCTCCAAAGTAGACTTTTCCAAAGTTTCCTAACTTGAGTTTTGAGAAAAGATGTTTGTTACCTGTCATGTGGTGTGAGCAACCACTGTCCATGATCCACTTAGATGTCTCCATGCTCACTTGAAGACATTTCTGCAAAATCATGATTTACGTTGTCTTTTTGACCCAGACTTTCTTGGGTCTATTTCTATTCTCCAGTGAACAGTTACTACTAAAGTGACCTTTTTGATGACATGAAAAGCAGGTAGCATTCTGTTTCTTAGTTTCTGAGTTTATTCTTTTCTTGCAATCACGAATGAGGTGTCCTGTCTTATGACAGTAATAACATGCAGTTTTATCCAGTTTTCTTTCACTTGTTTTATGTTGCTGAGTTTTCCTCATCTTCAACTGTTCTCTGAGTTGAGAACATTCTACCTTTAGTTCATTAGATTCTGTTCGACTAATGATTAGGTGACTTTCTAATGACTCTTTCTCCTGTCTGCAATTTTCCAACTGAATTCTTAATTCTTCAGCTATTTTGATATTCTGTTCATTTTCTCGTTTTAGTTTAGCATATTTGATTTTCACATTATCAAATTCTATCTGAACCTCTCTAATGATTTCTTCTAGCATATCATCACCTTCATGATACTTAAGTTCTATAAGATTAGAGTGATCGAGAGGACTTACTTGATCTTCCCTACTGGATGATTCGTCATTTTCATCATCAGCTATGGCCATGAAAGACCTATGCACAATGACCTCTTCTTCATCCTCTGCTTCGTCTTCACTGCAACTCCATGTGGCTGCTAGTGCCCGTTCTTTGCGAAGTTGAGGGCATTCTGCCTTTATGTGTCCTGCTCTCCCACACTTGAAACACCCGGTTGAGCTTACTCCTCTGCTGTTCTGAACCTGATCGTTCCTTCCCTTGAAGTAAGTCTTAGAATGAGTGTTTCTGGGTCCTCCATCACTCTTTTCAGCGTCCTTGGTTCTGGAAGTCAGTTCTCCACGTCGTCTTTCTTGTCGTGCTCTAAGCATTCTGCTGATTTGCTTGCTAAGGAGAGCAAGTTCATCATCTTCCATTTCTTCAGATTCTTCAATTGATCCACTAGCTTTGAAGGCAATTCCTCTCTTCCCTTTCTCATTGCTGTCTGGACCATTTTTGTTTAGTTTTTCTTCATGAGTAGCTAATGATCCAATTAGCTCATCAATCGCCAGACTTTCCAGGTCCTTGGCTTCCTCTATTGCCGTTACTTTAGGGATCCATTTTTCAGGCAGTCCCCAGAGAATCTTCCTTACCAGATCTCCACTTTCATAGGACTTACCAAGGTTCTCCAGACTGTTGACAATGTTGGTGAACCTTTCATACATCTGTCAAATGGTTTCCCCTTCTTCCATTTTGAACATTTCGAACTGGTGCTTCAGCGAGTTTATCCTTGATGTCTTCACCTGAGACGTCCCTTCGTAGGTGACTTGGAGCTTATCCCAAATCTCCTTGGCAGTCTTGCACCCTGCGACCTTGTGGTATTCTTCTGGCCCAAGTGCGCAGTACATCAGGTTCGTTGCCTTGCAGTTCTGCTGAAATTTTTCATAATCTTCATCTGTCCACTTCTCCTGATCTGCCTTGAGTTCATGTGGTCCCTTAACTACTCTGGCCCATAACTTTGGATCGGTTGAACCCACAAAGAGCTCCATGCGATTCTTCCAGTAGCAGTAATTGACTCCTTCGAAACGTGGCGGCCGATTTTGTGAAAAGCCATCCGCCAAGTACAGTGGAGCATTGCTCGAAGACCCTGCTGCCATCCCTGAATCCGCCGGCGGTTGTTAAACCTCAAATCAACGGCGATGAGGCTCTGATACCACGTGTAGAAAGAATCGAGCGCGAGATTCTCTTGGGTCCTTTCTCCTGATGTCCCTGCAAAAACCGAATTTTCTTCAAGAACCCTAATGACGAATTTGGGAATGAAAGATGAAACGAAATGCAGGGATGAAAGTGTGAGTGAGATTAGATTCGGAGTTCTGATTATTGGGCAGTCGGGCCACTGTATTGAAACGAATGTATGTGATCTGGGCCTTGAGCCCGTTTAGCATATGTTGGTCCAATTTCCTTCAAGTCGCAACGGTTTCGTGTGAGACTTGGATCAAAACGCCACCGTCAAGCAGTTGTTTATCTTCTTCTCCAGTTTCTCAGCTTCTTTTGTTACCCTGCACTTAATCAAACAAAAACAGAGAGAAGATTGTCCAGCAGATCCTCAGAACCAGGAGACACAGTATTTTTACGTGGTTTCCGGTAGGCAAATGCGCTACCGACTAGTCCACGGTCGAATGTCCACGATTGCCTGGAATTCGACGATTCACTATGAGTGTGATTGTTTCAGCTCTCTACACAGAGTATCGATCCAATCGTCGAAGGATCCAGTCCAGGACCTACGATTGCTACCCACTTTGTCTACCCCAGCTATCCAGCTACAACGTATTCAAACGCTCTCTCTTTCTCGACTGATTCTCCCCGAATCACAACAAGAGCAGCTTTTCAACCCAATACACTTAAGCAGTTAACTCTAAAGCTGTATTGTTTTCTCTGGCGAAAAGTGTCTTTCTCTTGGGCTGGGGATTGCTTCAAATACTTGTTGCCGGATGACTACAGATTGTAATTTGAGGAAACCTTCATTAACTCCAGAGAGGCCTTCCAATTTCTTCGTATAGTAGCCGTTGTCCTTTACTGCAGAATCATTGTGATCCTGTTTTGACTATTCCCAGATCATGAGTTGATCTTCCTTGCCATTCTTCGTTCATGAGTTGATCTAGCTTGCCTCAATAATGTTTGATCTATTGACTGGCTTTCCTTCAACACAAAGCTGTGTAAGACAAAATGCAGCAACAAAGAACACAACACAGTCTGCAAGCAACCACCCGGAAATAGCAAAACCCTTGACCGAAAACAGATCATCAAGAAACTCTCTTGCAAACAACCAATCAAAGTGCAACAAAACCACAATCAGCTTGTCCGATCATATCGAAATCCATGGTAGTTGAACATCATCACCCCATGTGCCGCCTCCTGGGGAAAACTCAAGGGCATCCATCACAGTGAATCTAGAAACTAGACTGCATGGCGGTGGAAGAGGATATAACCAGATTGCTCCAAGCTGAAGAGGCAGAGGTGGCCGAGGCAGAGAGATCAGGTTCGAAGAAGAGCAGAAGCTCCCAAGGTAGCCACAAACCTCCACGAAAACACCGAATCCCAACCGCAACCACCGGAGAAGACCCAACCCACCATCATCCGACAGCTCACCAAGCCACTCAGACACCTAGGGAGGTCGGAGAGGGAAAGAAGGGAATGGCTTCACCTTGAAGATGAGGCCACCAACAGGGGACAAACCCACCATCCAGATCTGGAAGAGGCTCCCAAGTTGCAAACTCCGGCTCCTACGACGAGCAAGCCCAAGAACATAGAACCAAGATCTGAAAGAAGAGCCATAGCTCGACTGGAAGGGAGAAAACTGAAAGCCAGAATGGCTGAAAATTCGATTGAAAACTGTCTAAGACACAAGCACGAGCACTAAAGCAAGATAAGGAAACAATAGCAGAAAAGTAAAAAGTTTTGGGCTACCGCCGGTCACCTAAAAGGAGCCGGCGGCAGCCCCCGGAATCAGAAAAGGAAAGCTGGAAGAGGAGAGAAGGCAGAGCAAATTTCAAAAAGCAAAGGTCTAACAGTTGCTGGCAGCTCCAATCGCTTTACGACTCCTTAGTTGTTGGGTCGTGAATCAGACGAATTTCATGTGTGCAAGATGAAATTAAGTTTCTAACTCTTTAAAAGAACAAGTAACAAAATCACTATTTCATAGAGTCGAATTACAAGGGGTGAAGTAGTTTTTGAGCCATTAAGTTTCAATTAATTAATTAATTATGACAATTAAGCCCAATTGGACTCAAGTCAATTAGTATTCGACCAGGTTAAAGCAAGTTTTACATGTGTCGGGCTGGGTTGTAACATAATACTCTTTACTCACTTTTGCAATTGACGGGTTGGGTCGGGTGCAAATTTATTTTCTTTAGTGACAATTGAACCTAATTTGAACCGATCAAAGCGAGTCGAACTATTGTTGATGAATTTTGGGTTGGGAACGGATTTTACCCGCTTTTGTAATTGACGGATTGGGTCGGGTGTGGATTTTGTTAAAACTCGCCCCAATTTATCAACAGTGTTGACGAATTGCTTGATCTCCCATGGCTGATCAAGCTTCGGGAAGAGGCCAGAGAAAACTAGTCTCTGATACCACCTGACGCAGTCGGAAACCAACCGAACTCGCTAGCGTCGAATCCTCAAGAATAGTAACAAGCCTGTCAGCTGCAAGCTTTGCGAATATCACCTTCGGAATCAACCAGAGAACACAAACCCTTAGGTTTATTTGATTAAAGCCAAAAGAATGAGTCTCTTAACATAACAAAGGGTTTAAATACTACTTGTGTTAACCGAGTCCTTATAGGAAAATCCAAATTTTACAAAAACAAAAATAAAACAAAAACAAAAATAAATAATAAAGTCTCTCAAACGATGTCGTAAGGCATGCTTCCAGGTAGCCGTCATTAATGGCAAGGCTTCCTCTGCATCATATCCACAAGATACCTTCACCATTTTCCATTGGTCAACCTATATCCAGGGGGACTAGTTACAAAGAGAAAGTGCTATTGTTAACTAAAGTCTAATTGACTAAGAGCATCTACATTGGTATTGCATTATCAATTGCAAGATGACATGGCATGGTTGTTTGCAATTGCAAAAACAATTGTATTGATGTGGCTACCAATTGCATATTTACAAGCTTGCAACAAATACAATTGTTTATGCAAGTAAAAAAAGCCCAAAATGCAGATTTTTTATTCTATATTATATTATTTTTTATTTTACTATATTTTCTATTATTTAAATATAATGTTTAATTGCATTGATGTAGATGAATGAAAGTGATTTAAAGTGGATTGTAAAAAAAATTGAGTTGACAATAAAGAGCATAAATGCAATTGCTCTAATGAATAATTGAACTAACTAATCACAACACGACAAGTGTCATTCAATGAATGCTAATTATGCTTTGTTAACTATTTCTGTAAACGGCGTCGTGTCGGGTGAAAGGAAGCCCGACCCGGCCAATACAACAACGACTAGGAATGTTAATGGGGCATGTCCGGGGCGGGTTTCTTGGTACTCACACCCGCCTCGTGGCAGGTCGGGTAAGTTATCACGGGTCGCGGATCGGGGCAGGTCAACCCAATGAGTATGCAATTTATATGGAAAATATTAGAAATATTCGTTATTTTTATTATAAGACCAAGAAAACAAACAATATTATGATAAATATAGTTAAATTATTAGAGAAATTGAGGTTTTCACTAATTTACAACTTTATTATAGCTAAATTATGATGTAATAAAAGAAAAATTCTAAGTAATTTGACTAAGATTACATGTAATTTAGGCAAGAACGGGTCGAGAATGGGGCGGGTCAGGGAAGGTCGGGTCGATGAGTGTACCCATGCCTGCCCCGCCCGGCCTACGGGGCGGGTCGGACTTGCCCCAAAACAAGCCAAACAGGTCGGGTAAAACGGGCCAGGTCGAAATTGTCATCCCTAGCAACGACACATTTCTTCTTCCTTGCACAACAAAATGCAGAGTGCAGGTTGTTCAGGTAAGATCGTGATTAGTGGCGGATCCAAGGGGTGACCACCCCGGGCCACGACCCAACCCTCCTCTGGATCCGGAGCTAGTATAGCCCTTATGAGTATATCGATTTTAGCCATTCGGCCCAGTGTTATTTTATAATAAGATTGTGTGTAATTAGGAAAATGGATAAGATGAACATATTCACATCACAACTCTAAATTTAGCCCTAAAATTTTAACTCAATGATTCTCATCTAAAGAAACAAACAATGAAACCTAAAATTCTAAAACGTAAAAGACTAAAAGAAGTATGAGTTTATTCCCTTAAGAAATTACTAGAGCAGCTGGTAAAAATAGGAATTGCACAATATATGTTGATTAATCGATTGATTTGTCCAGTGTTGACATTGCTCGTTCCAACAACTACTATGAAGAGAACCTTTTCAACAATGAAATAGGTGAAAAAAAATATTTGCGCAACAAAATGAGCGATGAATTTCTCTCCAATTGGTTAACTATTTTATCCTAAAGAGAGTATGCTATTGGTATGAATGTAATCTCCATTATTGATTAATTCACTATATTAAAATTTAAAAAATCGACGTGTACAATTGATATGGTTAAAAAAACTATGATTTTTTTACTGTATCAAATTTTCTAATAAAATGCGACCCAGCGCTTTATTGTGTACTGGATCCGCCGCTGATAATTTCTATAACTCTGCTTCATACCCCTCTTAGGCTAGCTCCAACCCATGGTGTCAAATTGCTATAAAGTCATATTTGGCCATATTTGGCTTTACATCGAAAAATTTGTATTCAAAACTAATAACGAGCTATGAAAAAATTAAAGTGAAATATAAAAATTAGAGGTCAAATAAGTATGGTTTATTGAAATAAATTGAAAAAGGGAAATGGGAAGCTAAATTTAGCTTTTTATAGGGTTGGAGTGAAAAGTGGGTTTGGGGAGCTAAAAAGCCATATTTGGCCATTTAGGGAGCTAAATTCCCCTTTATGGGTTGGAGTTAGTCTTATGAATCCATGCTTAATTATTACCAACTATTCCTCATTCTGCACCCAAAGCAACACCACCAAAATCATGACAAAAATATTCCCTTCCATCCTGCCTTGTTCCGACGGGAGACAACACAAGACAGAGTGAACCATATATGAGTAACGAGTATCCCTTTATCCAACAGTCCCAGCAGCAGGTTTCCCAGAATCCGTTGCTTTTTTTTTTGTCCGTATACTTCCTTTTCATCCTTTAGCTTTGTGAAGAAAAGGTAGGCGCACTTTGTGTCTGAGTCCTTGTGCATGTTAGAATTTAGATCTTTTGCTGCGACCAAGCTGATGAAAGCTCTGCTTCGGTGGAGAAAGTCGATCAACTTTTCCCCTGTTTTTCATGTATTAACTAGTGCCGAAGGCTCGCGGGTTGGTGGGTTACTACCACGAAAAAAGGAAGAGAAAACCCAACCTCTCTCTCTCTCTAGCGCGCTTCTGGCTTAGCTCCCAAGCTTGAATTCAAAATGATATTGCTTGTCCCCCACTGGGCTAATTACTTTCCAACCAAAAACATTTCAATTATGTTGAGAGGAGCCTTGCGAAAATGTGACAGTTGGAACTTGGAACTAATAATATTTTTTTTTTCCGGTTGAAGCTTAATTATTACGATGCTGAGCATTCATAAGTAATATGATCCAAAATTTGAAACCATTGTAGCAGAATATTCATTTTACAAGGTTAAGGAATACAAATCGAAATATATTAGTATGATGAACGTATTTTACACATCGACAAACATTATGTATGCATCTCGTTGAGAGCTTACAAAGTCACATAACGATAGCAATTTTCCCCCCTCGCGATGTTGCAAACGTCTTGTAAGTTTCAATGAAAATTTTGAATACCTCATCATCATTTGAGAAACTGAGAAAATATCATAGCTATCCAACTTTAATGGTGGTTGTGGGAAATAATAATAATAATAATAATAATAATAATAATAATAATAATAATAATAATAATAATAATAATAATGCCAATTTGCGGAAGGAGCAGTCGATAACAATAAGAGATGCAATAATAAGAGTGTTGGAGGGGCAGGCAAATTCAATTGTGGAGCCTTATTATCACATGATTTGTCTGAGTGGGAAGAAATATTCTATTGTTAATTACTCTGCTTCAAGTAACAAAACGACATGGATATATAATGCTGTAACTAATCGTAACATATTGATCCGGGTTGAATCGTCAAACCCTAATTTCTAATGATAATTCGATGTTTAATTACTAGTATATAATAAAATAAACGTGAAATTGATTCATTGTAATGAATATGTATAACACGTTCTTATTGCGTTAAATCTCTCTATTGTTGTCGCGGGGTAATCTAAATTTCAAGTAAAGTTTCTTAAAAAATGTTTATAAAGAGTACCAAAAAAAAGAAAACTTGAATGAATGAATTGAGATGGGAGAAAGGTGTGAAAGTGAGAAGTGAGAACACCACCACAAAACAGAGTGAAACATCAATACACGGCTAGCAGGCAGCTAGCTCCAGCAGCCTTTTTCATTATTTTCTTTTGTTTTGTGGATTATTATGGGGGCATTGGGGTTGGGGGGTGGCCAATGCGCATAAAAAAGGGGAAGCACTCTGCACTCTGCACTCTGTAATCACGCTGGTTAGCTTTTTCTCCTCCTGATAGAAAGATAATCATCCACGCGTGAAAACTGAAACCTCTCCTCTGCTCCATTACCCAAGAAGAAGAAACACACCCTTCCTCTTCTTCTTCTTCTTCGGCCTTCCCGCTTCTCACTTCCCCTGTTCCCCAACTTCACGTTCGTCTCTGCCGTTTCGACTGCTTCCCATCCGGCCGCCATGTCTGTAAGTAGCTAGCTAGCTCTATCGCTCCACTTTCCGCTTCTTCTTCTCCTCTCGTTTCAGCTCTCTCCCTCTCTCTCTGTTTCTACGGTTTAGAGGGAGGGTTGCTTTTTGATGAAGAACTAATGTTTGAAAATGGTGGCCTAATGGGGGTTTGTACGTTTGTGTGTATAATTTGTTGCTGGTGGTGCAGATGGTGGAGGTTAGAGTTCCCAACCTCGACTGCGAAGGCTGCGCTTCCAAGCTCAGGAAAGCTCTGCTCAAGCTCAAAGGTAATCCAATCCCCTCTGTAGTTCCTTATTTTGGTCCACCACCACATAACGGTTCTTTCCTCCTGCTGATATACTGTGTGTGTGGGAGTGAATCCATATATAGATTAGATTCAATCAGATTTAGACTGTATACTGATAGAGTTCCTAATCAAATTGATCTCGATTGAACCATTTTAATTTTTTTTATTACCGTACTTCCATATTTGATTGATAATTCTTAACGATGTAACATCGTTCATAGTTCCCTGTTATAAAAAAACCGAGCCAGATCAATGGTTGGACCAGTAGAATCGTCATGCCAATTACAATAGTATTATGATTAGTTTTCTTGAAAGGGTAGGGACGGATTGAATTGATTTTTAACGGTCTCACATGAAATCAAATGATACACCCTAATTCAAGAGATTCATTGCTTTAACCACAAAAAATTACAGAAAAAATATTTTAATGTAATCTAAAACTGTCCAAATTACTAATTTTGTTTCTGTTTTCTCTTCTTCATTTTCCAATCTCAACAACTTTACGCGGTCCTCTAGCGTTTTTCACTGTAATTACTAACTTTTTTTTTTAAATTATGATTTCTTTTGCGAAAGACTCTTTGAATGATTTGTTAAAAGCTTTGGTGATGAAGCATATGGATTTGAAATTGTTTATGAAAAGTGGTAAGTTTAATACTAAATTAATGCATTATATATGTTTTTTATGTTATTGATTATAATACATGAATTATTCGATCAATAATCACCCAAAAATTTTATAACAGTTAATCGATAAACTATAAACCATTAACTTTTCCAATTTCGTGGTTCATTTCTAAAAAAATATTTTCAAACTTTGGAAAATTACATTGAACTAGTCTCTAACTATATCGGATTGGTACCAAAGTTGTCACTCTTGATACTCCATTTAGTTTTGCTACATAACTAATTTTGACAACAAAAGGAAAGGAATGTCCTTTTTGTCTTTCTTTCCATCGTCATTTTTTATCAATGGACTCGGCCCAACTAGCGGGTCTTGCTCGCTCGTCACCTGCCATGGGCCCTGGCCCATATGTGAAATCAGAATATTGAACACGGGACACTGTTATTGGCAAACAAAAAAAAAAAAGAACACGGGACACTGTTTTATTTTGCTTCGTCATTTCTCCTTGACAGGCGTAGAGGAAGTAGAAGTGGAAATGGAGAATCAGAAGGTGACGGTGAGAGGATATTCGTTGGAGGAGAAGAAGGTTCTGAAGGCAATCAAACGCGCCGGCAAAGCAGCGGAACCTTGGCCGTTCCCGGGATACGCGCACTTCTCGTCGTTCTACAAGTACCCGACCTACATCGTCAACCATTACTACGACCCTTACAAGAACGTCGGCAGCAACAGCAGCGTCCACACTTTCTTCCAGACTCCGGCGGTCTACTCCGTCGCGGTAGCCTCCGACGAGGCCGTCGCCTCGCTCTTCAGCGACGACAATCCCCATGCCTGCTCCATCATGTGACACGCTGAAAAGCTTTGCCAGAAATTCCTTTCTTGTTTCCCCTCCATCTCTATTCGTTGTAACCGTTACGATTTTTGTATCGTATCATTCGTTTGTCTCAATGTTGGTGCGATTCCGGTATTCGGACCTAATTATTTTATGTTTGTTATTGAAAAAAATTGTTTTTGTGGCAGGAGCAGAGAAGTTAAAGATTGAATGAACTATGTGATATCAAATTAGGTGCTAGAGGCTTTTCGTGTCCATTTATGTTTAGGAAATGTTAGAAGTTATAGTAGCAAAATGCAATTAGTCTGACTTAATGTTTAATTACGTACGCAATCCTAGTAGGGTTAAGGAGGCTGAGTATATATGTAGAATAGCCTCCATCGTTGTAACCAAACTATCTTCGACCATATCTCGATACGATAGACTCTGAGAGGTTGGTCCTCTCCGTGGATTAGTCTCAAACATATTCGTTGAGGATACCACGTAAATCTGGTGTTGTTCTTTCTTCTTGATTATTTCGTTTAACATGGTATCAGAGCCTCGAGCTTGATCGTGTGGATTTCAGTTACGTTCAGTTCGGCTGTTGTGGGGTTTGGCGCCTGTCTTCTTGGTGTTCGCAGGCTTTCTTATTGTCTTCGGTTTTGGTCTTCAGCGACGCTGGTCTCGGGTCATTCAGGTTATTTGGCTTTCTTGTTTAAGCGTCGTTGGTCTCGGCAGTCCAGGTTATTTTACTTTCTTGTTTGGGTCTCCCTTGATTGTCCACCTCTTCGTTTGTGCCGTTTGTGTTGTGGTTGTTCTTGTTATCATGGAAGCTTTGAAGATGGACATTGTCTCAGTTCGTTTCAATGGCCGGAAATTTGCCCTTTGGGAGTTCCACTTCAGGCTATTTGTTCAGGGTCGTCGCCTTCTCCCCATCCTCGACGGGACGCTTGCTGCTCCTGATGCGACGGCGCTACAAAAGGATCGAGATGATTGGGATACTAATAAAGCCCAGGTTATGGTTTGGATCTTATCCTCCGTTGATCCTTCCATTGCACTAAGCTTACGTAGCTTCACTACCACCCATGCTATGTGGCGTCACCTCAATAGCTTGCACTCCCAGTCCAGCGCATCTCGTAAATTTGAATTGGAGTTTGATGTTGCGAAATTGGCTCAGGGTGATCGTGATGTTCGAGCCTATTATCAAAAGGCTGTCACGCTATGGACTGAACTTGATTTGTTGACGACCTCGCTCGTCTCCGCAGAAGCTTCGGCCGAGCTTCAACAGGAGCGTACTAGCTCCTGTATGATGCACTTTTTAATGAAACTTCGGCCTGAATTTGAAGGTGTTCGATTGTCGCTCCTTCATCGTAATGTCACCAAGCTTGAGGATATCTTGGGAGAGCTAATTCGGGAGGAGACTAGAATGCGGAGTCAAGCTAAGATTGACCTTCATGGTGCGGATTCTTCAGCTGGTGTGTTCTCTATTGGAGGCCGCATCCCCGACCAGTCTTCAGCTCATGATCACTCGGCCTTTGCTGTTGGTTCTCACAAACCACGGTTTCTTCGTACTGCAAGTGGTCAGGTGATATGTTATCATTGTAAGGAGCCCGGTCATGTCCAACTCCATTGCCCCAAGCGCAATGTGTGTAATTATTGCAAAGAAGTCGGCCACAAAATTGCTGCTTGTCCCATTCTTGCCCGAAAGGGTCGTGCTCGGGCTGGGTCCTCGACTCGTGGGGCGCCGGGCGGGCCAGCATATGCGGCAACTGCTGTCTCGTCTCTTGTGCCAACTGGTTTTACTTCAGATAGCATTCGTCAGATGGTTCAGGAGATGGTTCATGAGGCTCTTCCTTCTGCGTTAGGTTTGGTGTTTACAATTGGTATGCCTTCTCGTTCTTCCTCCGTTTGGCATCTCGATTATGCTTCTTTTAACCATATGACTAGCTCTCGTTCATCTTTTCGTCATCTTCACTCTGCTAGTTCTACTCAATTACAGGTTGCTAATGGGACATGTATTCCTGCCCAAGGTATTGGGGTGGTTGATCAGCCTGGGTTATGTCTTCCGAATACCCTTTATGTGCCCCGGCTTGTCCCTAATCTCGTCTCGGTCGGTCAACTAGTGAAAGATGGGTGTTGTGTCACATTTGATGCAAATGGTTGTGTTGTGCAGGACAAGAGAACGGGGAAGGAACTGGGCCACGAGACTAAAGTAGGTCGGGTTTACCAGCTGAAGCGCTTGGATGATGTGGATGAGAAGCTGTCCTCAGGGGTGCGTAAAAGTGGAGCTAGCCTGGTGGTGGATGGTTCGCATTCGCTCTCGTCCTGGCGTCCAGATGTTGGATTTTTAGTTCATTTATCAAATTGGGATTTATGGCATCGACGATTGGGACATCCCCACTCGGCTCGATTGCTAGAGATGTTTAAGAATAAACTTTTGTCGGGTACATTTGTTTCAAATTCTTCTAGTCCATGTACTCATATTTTGGAAGCTAAACTATCTCAGCATTCCTTTAGTTTGAGTACTACCATTTATTCCGAGCCATTTGAATTAGTTCACACGGATTTGTGGAGTCCTTCTTCTATCACGTCACGTGTTGGGTTTTGCTATTTTGCTCTGTTTATCGATCATGCTACTCGGTTTGCCTGGGTATACTTTCATCGTCAGAAATTGGATCTTCTCGGGGTTGCTAAAGAATTTATTCAGATGATTCATACTCAGTTTGGAAAGACAGTGAAGGTAATCCGATCTGATCCTGGTGGGGAATTCTCTTCTGGTCCATTACAGGCAGTCTTTAAGGCACACGGGATTCTGCCTCAGCAATCGTGTCCCGGGGTCTCACAGCAAAATGGGCTGGTAGAACGGAAGCATCGGCATGTTTTGGAACTAACGAGGGCACTTCTTTTTCAGTCTAGTATCCCCACTACCTTCTGAGCCGAAGCGGTTCACATAGTTGTCTATCTGATTAATCGTCAGCTCACTCCTGTACTTGGTCACAGAAGTCCTTTTGAGGTTTTGTATCTGCGTAAGCCGGACTACGCGTGGCTTTGAGTGTTCGGGTGTATTTGCTATGTTCTTCTTCCTAAACGAGAGCGACACAAACTGGCACCAAAGGCAGTAAAGTGTGTGTTTGTCGGCTACAACGACAAGCACAAGGGTTATGTTTTTTATGACGTTGTTAATCGACGTATCCGGATCTCTTGTCATGTTGCCTTCTTGGAGCACCTGTCTTATTATGCTGAAAAGAATTCTGCGTCCAAAAGGGAAGTGGACTTTCTTCAACCCCAGCTTCTCTTTACTGCTCCTTCCGATCATTTTCCTCCCCATGATAATGATGATGATCCTTCCCAGGCCGCGTCTATTTCCATGGACATGCTGACAAATGAGGCCTCTACTAGCTCCTCGGATTACTCGGATAGCTCGACTCTGTCTCCCTCCTCGCCAGCTACCTCGACAACGGCCAGCTCCTCCAGTTCGGACTCCGCGTCCTCACGGTCCTCACACAATTCCCCACCACTTGAACCTGCCTCCCCGCCAGCTCCGCGTCGTTCTTTGAGGGCCAATAAAGGTCAGCGCCCTCCTTATTAATTAGACTTTGCAGCTTTCTCTACAGCTCCCATCTCAGTTCCGGCTACGTACAAGCAGGCGCACGGGGATAAGAACTGGGATGATGCTATGGATGTCGAGACGCGTGCTCTAGAAGACTCTCATACATGGGATATTGTTGATCGTCGTCCGGAAATGTCTGTCATTGGTTCGAAATGGGTGTATACCATCAAAACACATTCGAATGAGTCTATTGAGCGATATAGGGCTCGGGTTGTAGCTCAGGGATTCAAGTAGGAGTTTGGTATTGATTATGAGGAAACTTTTGCCCCGGTGGCAAAAATGCAGACCATTCGTACCTTGCTCGCCGTCGCGGCCATGAAGGGGTGGAGTTTGAAGCAACTGGACGTGAAAAATGCATTTCTGCACGGTGATTTAAAAGAGACGATTTATATGGAGTGTCCTCCTAGTTACTCAAAGGGGGATAAATCTAAGGTGCGTTTGCTCCGTCGGTCTCTCTACAGCTTGAAGCAAGCTCCCCGTGCTTGGTTTGAGAAATTCCAAGGCACTATTCTCCAGGCTGGTTTTACTCAGAGTGATAATGTCCTGTCCCTGTTCCTCCGTCGCCCGTCTCAAGGGTTGACAATTCTCCTTATATATGTTGACGACATGGTCATTAGTGGTGATGATATTCAGCGAATTCAATTTCTAACTCAAACTCTTCGGGACGCTTTCCATATGAAGGAACTAGGTGATCTATCGTATTTTTTGGGGCTAGAAGTTCATCGGTCACCTGCGGGTTTATTCGTTGGTCAAAAGAAATATATTATTGATCTCCTTGAGACCGCGAACATGGATTCCTGCATACCGTGTGCTACGCCAATGGAACCACATTTGAAGCTACGACAGGATGATGGGGATCTTTTACCTGACGGATCCTTCTATCGCAGTGTCGTTGGGAGTTTAATATATTTGACTCATACTCGCCCAGACATTTCTTATGTTGTTCAAGTGATGAGCCAGTTTATGGCGGCTCCTTGATCTTCTCACCTTGTTGTCGTCATGAGGATTCTACGGTATCTCTGTGGTACTCAGGAGGTTGGATTGTTTTTTTCCCGCCGAGGGTGATTCTAGGCTGGAGGCCTATGCTGATGCTGACTATGCCGGATGTTTGGAGACTCGTCGCTCTACTTTCGGATGGTGTGTGAAGATTGGATCTTCATTCATTTCGTGGCGCTGTAAGAAGCAAGACCGGGTAGCCAAATCTTCTACTGAGGCTGAGTACAGATCGATGTCCGAAGTTACTTCAGAACTGGTATGGATCCATCACTTGCTAGCTAATTTTGGTGTCATTTGTTCGTCTCCTATGCGTCTCTATGCTGACAATACTAGTGCCGTTCGGATTACCACCAATCCAGTCTTACATGATCGTAAGAAGCATATAGAAGTTCATGTCCACTACATTTGTCAGCTGGTTACAGAGGGTGAGCTTGCCTTGTCCTACATTACTTCCTAAGATCAAACTGCGGATCTCTTGACCAAAGCTGTTGCTACTTCTCGTCACTGGTTTCTAGCACACAAATTGATGTTGCGTCAACTAGGGGTGGGCACGTGGGTGGTTAATCCGCGGATTGATATCGATCCACCCGCAAATAACCCGACCCGCATGCAATGGGTGATTGATGTGGGTGGATTGCGGATTGTTAAATCTCCCACCCGCACTTATGTGGGTGGATTGCGGGTCACCCGTATGACCCGCATTCTATTTTTTACATGGAAAAATGTTGTTTCTTATAGTATCCAATATTCATTATATTTTCAAAATGCACTACAGTCTGACCATATACTGCAAAAGATGGAGAATAAAGAATAATTTTGACTACTATTATTGGTTATTGTGTTGTGCAAATGGATATTGGTATGCAAATTATTGTTAATATCCATTAAATATTGGGATACAAACTATAAATTATTAATTGTATCGAAATCGCAAATTATTGATACAATCTTACTAATGTGCTATGAACTTATTATAAATGTTAGTCAATTTTCTTAATGGTTAGTTGGAGAATTGCTTTTGCGGGTTAACCCGCGACCCAACCGCACCCATCCGCCACCCACCCAACCCAACCCGCATAAGTATGTGGGTGGATTGCGGGTCACATATATTCCAACCCGCTACTAAGCGGGTGGGTCAATTTTAGACCAAAATCCATCCAACCCGTCCATTGCCCACCCCTAGCGTCAACACCATTAATTTGAGGGAGGGTGTTAGAAGTTATAGTATCAAAATGTAATTAGTCTGACTTAATGTTTAATTACATACGCAATCCTAGTAGGGTTAAGGAGGCTGAGTATATATGTAGAATAGCCTCCATCGTTGTAACCAAACTATCTTCGACCATATCTCTATACGATAGACTCTAAGAGGTTGTTCCTCTCTGTGGATTAGTATCAAACATATTCGTTGAGAATACCACGTAAATCTAGTGTCGTTCTTTCTTCTCGATTATTTCGTTTAACAACAGAAACTGTTGAATCCAGTTGTTTATAGCAAAAGTTATCCGGGGCAGCTTTGAAAATTGAGTTGATCTTTTACTCTTTCAATTTCACTCGCTTTTATTTGATGTCGGCCGTCCTCTCAGGCCAGTATCAAACTCAGGTGTGTCCTTCAAAAGAAGCCTTGTTTGATTGGGCTTTTATTATTTTATAAATGGGCTTATCAACATGTCTAACTCAATTTGCCCTGATGGTTAATTGTTATTGCCATGTTTAAATCACTTGAGCCATATAGTAAGAGCAATTTTATATGATAAGCACCGGTGGTTCCATGTACAAATCGAATTTGTAGTATAACGTTAAAAGTACAAGTTTAGTTTGTTCAATAAAATTATTTGTACGAAAATGTATGCGTACAAATTGAAGTTATACCGAAAGGTCAATATACATTTTCAGTTTCTATCATAAAGAAATTTGTACAAAAATATATAAATACAACTTGAATTTGTACCATAACATTAACCACAATTTCCTCTCCATTTTCACACCCTGTATCTTATATTCACTTTTCACATTTTTTTTCCTCCTTCAAGTTTCTTATAACTTGTAAATTACACCATTCCTTTCATTATTTTGTACTTTCCTCTTCATGTTGATACTACACAGAGTCTAAATAAGTAATTAAACACATTTCTATTTGTGGTTGTCAACCTTCATGAGTTTTCGAAATTATCAACTAACATATTTCAATTTTCTATTTTCATGTTGTTGACATTGTACTTTCATCACAACTCTATTGCAACTACAAAAATAATAAAACTATAATAACTTTCAGACTCATGCACGCACGGAAAGGCCACTACCATGCCATTGCTTTGATTAATTGTTTTGGACAAAGGCAGAAGCTTCATGTGAAGTCTAAGGGATGAGATTAGTTGCTAATGGGTTAGCACCATACTAACTAAACTAATGACCATTAGATTAAAAAATAATTATAGAGTCAAAATTAAATGAAGGATAGTTTGATTAATACTCCATTAAACCCTAATATAAATACTAATTTTTGCCTATTGTTTCCCACAGTCGTCCACTCTCTCCCGTCCTCTCTCTCTCTCAATCAAAGAAACTGTCTTCTTCTCTCTCGGTGAAGCAACCAAATCTCCGGTCGAAGCCGAATAAGCAAGCGTTGCTCTTAATCGCGACGGCCTAGCCCGCCCCGACATCTTCCTCACCACCGCCCGCGCGGCCGCGCCTATCTCGCCATCGTCGACGAACAGGACGCCTCAATGATGTTGATTCTGCCGCAGCGAGAAAATCCATTTCGACTCAACCGTGTCACCACGCCGCCACAATGAGGCCGATTCTATCGAAGCAATGCTGATGCCGCCCCCAACGTCTCTCTATGTTGGTGAAACTCCAGCTCTCGACAACTTGGGGGGACCATACTTGCGTCTCCCTTCCTGCTCAGATCTCCACCCCAATCGTCTCTATACGTAAAGCGGTTGTACACACGGAAGCAAAATGGCAATGGGGATTTTTACAGATCTGTAGTACTAATTTTCAGATTTGTAGTACTAACTTTTCATGTTGTGGTAATGATTCTCAATGGCAATGTTTTATAGTAGTAGCGATTTTACAGATCTGATAGAGGATTTATGGTGTCGTAATGGTTTTTTGTTAACTTTTTCTTTGTACAGATCGATGGCGACAACTAATCATTATACAAAAAATATAAATCAGTACAAGAAATTCATGAATCACTCCTGATGACAATGAAATCACTACAAGAAAATTGTTAAATCACTACTAATAATAGTTAAATCACTACAAGAAAATCTAAAATCGCTACTATAACCATTAAAACTACTACTAATTTAAGTTGTAGTCATTTGTTAGTAGTAATATTTTTTACGTAAAAAATATCTATTATAAAGAAGAGAGATATTCAAAATTAAATTATTTAATAAATAAAAGTTGCTAATATTTATTAAATTAATATGCACATATTTATTAAGTTAATTTATTATTATACCGAATATGCCCCTCGTTACTCCACACCATCAGATTTTATTACAAAGTAATCAACGGTGATCAGAATAATTTTAATTCTTATAGAGTTAGCACTCTAACTTGTCCCAAAGTCTGAGAACTATCTGACCGGCAATCTCTGAATGAACTTAGAAGTAATTACCACTAATATTCCGTAATAATAAATTTACCCAAATAACAAAGGTATCTGATCAAAGTCTAATAAGAGGGGGGAAAGTTTAGTGAAAAACATGCCCATTAATGGGGGACCGGTTACTATGACAACATTCCTTGTGTTGTTATTGTAACAACACTAGTCTCCAACCAATAGGAAGGTAGGATTGTGATGACTTTTTATTAGATGAGTTGACCTAGTGTAAAATCAAAGGAGGGGTATAATTGTCATTATGAAAAATATGTTTAAATAATAAAAAATAAAAAAATAATTTTTATTTTCTGCCCAAAAATCTGGTCGCCGGAATTAATTACCGGAAAAAAAAAATTTGGTCGCCGGAATTCTGCCACCGGTCGCCGGAAAGTGGTCGCCGGTCACCGGAATATGCTTTTTTGTCGCAGGAATATGCTTTTTTGTCGCCGGAATATGCTTACCGGTGTCGGAATATGCTTACCGGCGTCGGAATCTAGTCATCGGAGCCGGAATATGCCTATCGGCGTCGGAATCTGCTCACTGACGGTCACCGGAGTTCGGTCAACGGTCTTCGTTGACCGGTCAACGGTCTTCGTTGACTGGTCAACAGTCAACGATCACCGAATGTTATGGTTAGCATTGTGAGATTTATGGTTTGGTTTCTCATATTTTTTTATGCCTTTTGTGGTTTGCTTTATCGTGTTTGTGGTTTGCACTGAGAAGTTTCTGGTTTGCTTTCAAAAACTTTGTGGTTTGCATTGGGAGGTTTGTGGTTTGTTTTAGGAGATTTGTGTTATGCATTAGGAGGTTTCTGGTTTGTTTTTGTGGTTTGCTTTATCGTGTTTGTGGTTTGCATTGAGAAGTTTCTGGTTTGCTTTCAAAAACTTTGTGGTTTGCATTGTGAGGTTTCTGGTTTGTTTTAATATATTTGTGGTCTGCATTAGGACGTTTATGGTTTGCTTTTTTGTGGTTTGATTTACTGTGTTTGTGGTTTGCGTTAGGAGGTTTCTGGTGTGCTTTCGCAAATGTTGTGGTTTGCATTGTGGGGTTTCTAGTTTGTTTTAGGAGATTTGTGGTATGCATTAGGAGGTTTCTGGTTTGCATTAAGAAGTTTCTGGTTTGTTTTATGGCATTTGTGGTTTGCATTAGGAGGTTTTTGGTGTGTTTTAGAAATAGTTGTGGTTTGCTTTGTTGGGTTTTTTATTTGTTTTAGGAGATTTGTGGTGTACTTTAGAAACATTTATGGTTTGCTTTATACAATTTCTATTATGTTTCACAAGATTTGTGGCATGCATTAAAACATTTTTTTCCATATTTTTGTGGTTAGAACCAGAAATACACCACCAAAATTTGTGACCAGTCTCTATAAATGCCCAAATTGTAGCATCAATCACATGAGTTGCCAATAACTAATTACATCCACATAACTAAAAAAAGCAAGAGTTTCCTCAACTACCACTACACAAAGGACAAGAATCCAAATGAGCTAATCCTAATAAAATCCAAACAATCAGATTACTAAAGTAACACTACACAATCGAGCTTTCACTGCGGGTCGCTTGCTTCAGGGTGCAGAGCCACTGGATGCGAAGAGGTTCCAGGAAGATGAAGCGGCTACGCAACTCTGCAATCACAAGAAACTCTCACGCTCTCTCACTCTAAGCGATCTCACTCTCTCTAGCATGGTCGCAGCAAGCAGCGCGGAGCACCAACTGGCCGCAGCACGCGATAAAGTGGAAGCGGCGGCATCGCAATCCAATTGTCCAGATTCATCGTCGAAATCCGCAATCTCACGCGAGCAGTGAGATCCTGCGCACCAGATCCATGTAATCCTTCATGAACGGCGACGGAGCAGCGGCGGTGGAGGCACTCCGCTGCCTCCGACGATAGTGATGTCTCCGCCTCCGTCGCGGGAATTTTGGTGGGAGAGGAGGGGCTGAGACGGCGACGATGGGGATTGAAATGGGAGAGAGGATGGGATTACTCGTCAACGGTATTCTGTGATAAATTTTATTATTTTTGTTTTATTATTTTTATTGTCATTTTACTGTTATGTCCTTGTTGTTACTATAACAACACTATGGGTGTTGTTATAGTATCCGGAGCCCATTAATGGGAAAGGACAACTCAAGTATAGTAAGTGGGTTGATTACACTAAGAAGGTAATTGGATTTATGGCAACTTACTATTTAGATGATCAAGGTTATGCACTAATCAATAACTAAATCTGAACCCTTCATTTAGAAACCCCAATTTAAGGATGGAGAAATAAATGTCATTTTTATTTTCCCTATCTTTCTTAATCGGCTCATATCTTATTCGTTTTAACTCGGATTTCAATTTTTTTTGCACAGATGGAACGAGTTTGTTGAGCTCAACAAATCAATATCCATTTTCAATATTTTTTTTAGAAAAAAAACTCTTGCCTCTCGGTACCAACTGCATACCATATGGTATCTTCTTCGTTTTTAATTCATTTTTGAAAATGTTTGCACAGAATGAACGAGTTCATCATGATCTATTGGATCTACAAATTTCTAGGTGAACAAATTACAGGACCACACAATACCACAAAATACCACCCTGGTACGAGGTGGTATCTTGTGGTACACAATCTTAAAAGTCGTAAATGACAGTTAATATACTTCTACTATCATGTATTCAACATCGTACAGTCTTGGTTTGTTCATACCACCATGGTACGCTTTTCAAACCATAGGTATGCTCTTATTTCAATACCAGTCAATACCATATGGTTTAGACTAGTAAAAAATGACTCAATTTTTTATGTTTCCAAAATATATCAAAGTGGATATTATTTTGAAGAGCATAATTAATCTTATCTAACTGTGCAAAAAAAATAAATTTCGACTTAAAACGAGTGAGAAATCGTCCGTTAAAGGTTAATAAGAGAAAAATTAAAAACTTTCCAAGAAAGATGTTGATATGGACACATTACTCACTATAAGGTTAGTCAGTGTTCGCTATTTACACCATTGAGTAGTCGTAAACTCATAATAAGCACTTATTCTGTCAAAACGCACCTATCCATCCCTTGACTTCTATATAAGTAAATAAATATACCTATTGAGCTATTACTACCTTCCCCAGCCAATTCCCGATTTTCAATTCTCTCTTTTCTTCACACAAGAGAATAAGAATCTCGCTTTCTTTCTCATCATCCCCCAATCAATTCAGCTGCTGCTTCTTCTACATCCTCCCTTTCCTCTCCACAATCGATCGCCGCCATGGCTCAGGTACTTAATAAGCTCAACTTTACTTCCTCTTCTTTCAATTGATTTCATACCCGTCTATCAAATTCTGAGCCGAGATGTCTATTGGAATTCGATTTCTTCTTTTGAGGACGGCAGCAGAAAGTGGTGCTGAAGGTGTTGACCATGACCGACGAGAAGACGAAGCAGAAGGCAATCGAGGCCGCCGCAGATATATTCGGTACTGACAGCAAACTTTTCCTCTTTTTCCCCTTCTGATTCCGGAACGGAAGTTGCGATAGTTGATTGAATCAAGATTGAACTGATCTCGTTGTTTGTTGTTGGGCGGCAGGGGTTGATTCGATAGCCGCGGATCTGAAGGAGCAGAAGCTGACGGTGATCGGGGTGATGGACACGGTGGCGGTGGTGAAGAAGCTGAAGAAAGTGGGGAAAGTGGACATCGTCTCCGTCGGTCCCGCCAAGGAAGAGAAGAAGGAAGAAAAGAAGGATGGTGGTGGTGGTGGTGGTGAGCCCAAGAAGGACGACAAAAAAGATGACAAGAAATAATTATTTATTTTAATTATCATCTTAGGAAATCACCGATTTTCCGGTGATTAGTATTACTCTGTATTAATTGATACAATTTTCCTTCCTTCTCCTTTTCCTCCCGCCACCAAATAGAAGAAATTGTGTAATAATAAGTTGTCTGCGTTTCCGGCCAGGAAAAATTCTGGCCCGGTCGCCGATTCTGTGGAGAGAAATTAAAGTGCGGCGGTACCATTGAGGCATTGACTTCACTTTCCTGCCTGCATTATTTTTGTTTCCCTTTTCTATTTGGTAAGCGGATTGGGAAAGTTTCCTTGTAACTCACGATTATAATTCTTGGTATTAGTTAAGGGGTTTTCGCGATAAAAATTCAATAGGCGGTTTTAGGGATAAAATTTCGTTGAATTACGATTAAACCATGATTCTAGTACAAATAGCCTACATTTAATGAATTATGTAGTATCCACAACATGATTCTAGTACAAATAGCCTACATTTAATGAATTATGTAGTATCCACAAAAACTTTGCATGGGCGGTGTTTACACCTAAAATATTATTTTTAATAATTACTATATTTTTGCGGCGTCGTGAGTGCAACCACGCCGCGAGATAACAGTATCGCGATACGTAGCGGTGTCGCAAGTTTAACAGCATTGCGAGTTCGACAACGACATCGCGAGATTGACAATGTCGCGGTCACGAGTTCGACAATGCCGCAAACTAAATACTGGGAGTTCAGCGGTGTTGCAAGGGTGAGATCTCAAAGACACCGTGTTGGGTGTCAACGCCGTTGTTGCGGTTGCAATGAGGTTGTGATTTTGATAGCACCACAACATTGTTTAGTCAATATAGTGGCGATTAGGTCAAGTCTAGCTGCATTCCGAATCTCAGCTCATCGAGGCAGCATGACATCGTGAGATTCTACAATGTCACAGAGTTAAACGGTGCCGCGAAGCCAACACCGCTGTGGATCTCAACGGTGTCGTAAGTTCAATAACGCCATGGATTAAACGGCGTCGCGAGCTGAACGATGTTGGGAGTCCAATGGTGGTGTAGGGTGAAACAACAATGTTGTTTAATCGATGGTGGTGTCGTGATTCGAACCGTGGTGGTACAAAGTTGATGTGTGCACGTGACTTTTACGCAAGGAAGATTGGAGAACGAACGCAGTTGAAGACTACGACTCCATGGAGAAGAGTGAAGACACGTGGGAGTTTACGGCGAAGCAGTTAAGCAAGCAGTTCCGCGGAGCGTGGAAACTACGCAATTGATTTCAAATAAAATCATCGGAGCAAGGAGAGAGAGAAGAGAACCAAAAAAATCAACACAGAACACATCTGTTCAAACTTTACCTTTTCTTCTCTGTAACTCCTTCACGGAGCTCTCCTTCCAGGAAGGATCTCCATAGTTGGTAGAAGTACTTGTAGTCGCGGAGCTCTCCACGGGAATCTCCATAGGAGTAGTTTTAAGGTAGATTCCCAAAAACTCAAACACCCTCGTTCGAACGTAGTTTGGAGAGATGCGAACCGCAGTAACGGTCGCGTTGGTTAGAAGTCGGAGGTGCATCGATCAGATCAACATCGCCCAGCGGTGGATAATTGACGGTCACATTGATTTCACCATTCAGAGGTGCATCGATCAAATCAACATCGCCCGACGCCCGGCAGTGGATATTTGACGGTCACGTTGATTTCAACATTCAGTGGTGCGTCCGATCAAACAGCACCGCAAAGAGTTTCCATCGCGAAACATCAAATCAACACCGCCGAAACAAATTCGGCATCGGCGGTGGATATTTGGTTTCGCTGGGGAAACATTTGGCACACCCGGTGGGACACGTGTGTTTGAAGTGAAATATGGCTCTGTGGCATGGAAAACACAACGTTGATCTTCCACAAGAAGCTGTGAAGGTGGAGCGTGTGGTCGGCATTGAAGTTGGCCGAGCAGATGAGGCAGATAGAGATATCGGTTGGATGAAGGAGTGGCCCCAATCCATGTCGAGCACCAATGGGCATGATGCACTCCTGTCTCTTCATCGATCTGTAGAGGAGTATTACCGGCTGGTAAATCTCTATTTTATCTCTTTAAATGGGCCTTGTGATTCTCTTGGAAGACATATGGATAAATTTTTTGAGATGATACATGATCATGTTTCCGGTATTGCCAATAAGGATTCACTTAAACATGTGGCTAAAACAATGTTGTTAGGGGCCAACAAATCTCATGCTGGTTCTCTTGTGAACACTATTGTTTTGAAGGACAGAAAAGTTAGAGCTGTCTTGCGAAAGCCACAACAAAGAACAAAATTTAAACGTGTTTATAATAAGTTTCATAAAATTATGAAGAACAAGTGTGATATCTTGAAAGATGACAAATTTTACAACATTGTTCAATCTAAGCCGCTAGGGGGCATGCCATCCCAGCTCGTGGTAGATTGAAGGAGAAACAACACTGTAAGTGGCAAATAAGTTTGCCACATCCACTCTGTTCTAAGAAAAATCGAAATAGGGTCACCTCAAACACTATTCAAGTTGGAGGTGGTGACCACGTGAAAAAAAACTAATCCCGCAAGGGTTGGTATGAATCAACAGAATCCTCCATGTAAATTGTCCCCAAAGACTCCACTAGTGAAAAGGGGGGCAAGTTCAATCATGCACGACTTGGATTTGCCACACCATTGTTTCTAAGAAATAAGTCTGCCACGAGTGATGGCAAGGGGGGCAAGTCTAGTGCCCGAAAAGTTCCAATCCCACATGAAAGTTCAAAAGAAACCAAGTGGTTATGTGGTAGGTGCAAAAATCAAGATCACGACACTTACATGAGTGTTGGAGAAGCTCGTAAGCCTCGGTGCTCATACTCAGAACAACGTGGTGAGAACTTGCATATGATGAAACAAAACCAGTATGGGCAAGCAATGCCACATGGTCGACTTGGTAAAACAAATGTGCTAAAAAACGTGAATGTCTTGCCTAGAGCCAAGAATGCATATGATTTTTCATTCCGCGAGGCTGAGATGAGACCAAATCAAGCTCGTGGAGTTTCGAACAAAGATGTTCGAGTTGGACGAACTAGAGAGTTGCAAGCCAACAACAACTTCAAAACGTCTCAATCGTGTGTCAAGCCAGTTGTGATGAATCAGGGTATCTACGGATGGCTTGTTTGGTTTGATCAATGGAGTTGGCAGTGGGTATGGACCTTTGGCATGATGGTTTATGTCAAAGCCTAATTTGTTTCTTATTTAGATATTGATAAATAATGTGGCCAAGTTAGGCCACGTGATATTTTTTTATAAAAAAAAGAAAAGGAAAAATATTATAAAAAATAATAATCAAGTGGCATTGTCAAGAAGAAGCCACAATGTTGTTGGCAATGGTTCAAGATGACCAAAGGGATGCATAACGCCGTGGAAACAAAAGAGTTTATTCTTATTTGATAAAATAAAACATTGCCAAAACAAGGTTGAGAAAAGAAAATTTTAATTATAAAAATTATTCAAGCAACACTGTTAAGAAGAAGCAACAACGTTGTTGGCAATGGTTTAAGATGGCCAGTGGTGTTGTTTTCTCTTTTCTCAATAGTGTTGGAGGGATGCACACCGTTGTGAGACAACCCCGTATTGTTTTGAAAACAATATTATTATTTTTTAAAAATAATATGCCGTTGTTTACTCAAAACAGCGTTGCGGGGTTCTGATGCGAGGCCGTTAGGTTTATTTTCAGTGCGGCCTGCTCGTTAGATTTTTAATAATAAAAAAAACTGAATACCGCTAATTTGGTTTGAGCAACACTGCAGCAGTACTGATTAGTGCCAACCGCGTTGCGTACTAACTCAGTATTGTTTTGTTTTTTTTTCCTACATCTAGCGTGTGGCGGCAGGATTGTTGAAAAAAACGAAGTTGTACTGCTGCAGTAATAGAAGAAGTGTTGTTGATTTAGGGCAAACAGTATTGCAGAGCTTGCCTCAATGTTGCGAGCAAGACTAAAAGAACAAAAGGATTGGTCGGAGGGTTGTTTTATATTTAATCGGTTTGGGCCAAACATGATTGCGAGCCGTTGTAACTTGCAACATCGCTGTGGTTTTTTTCTTCTTCTTACCCCTTTCGTGTCGTTGGTCTGATATTAGAAAAAGAAAGAGACCAAAGAAAAGTAGAGAAGGAGGACAGTTGCTACGTGGTCGGCTTGTGGGCTTAAGAAAAAAAAATTAAAAAATAATTTTTATGGCCCATGATAAATAAATAAATAACACAGGATTGATACTTGCTGCTGCAGCTTTGCGGCAAGAGAAGGGAAAAGGAAAAATGCCATCGGTGATGAGATTAACAACCACATTGTTGATAATTATTTTATTTATTTTGTTGTTGTTGCAAGGCGGTGTAATTTTAGCTGCCGTAACGTTGAGCAAAAAAAATTCACTTTGTTTTGGGCGAGGCCACGCAACTGGCCAGTATAGAGGGCTGGATCCACAGCGTTGCGGGGGGAGGATGCAGTGATGATTTTGTGAGAAGCCGCAACTATGCTAGCTATATTCACGAAAAAAATGAGCAAACAACCCTGTTTGTGTTGGGAAAGGACTGATTGCCGCAAGATTGCAAGGGTTCGGCATTTTATAAATAAAAAAGCAGTGTTGCCGATTAGACCCCACAAGGATGTGCCTGTTTTTTCTTATTCCCTGGAACGTTTGGTTTTGCCGCAATACTGCTTGGCGAAAACAAAGTTGTTTAGGCCAAATCAACATTGTTTTTTTTTAAGTGAGACTAAGGCAAAGCATGCATGGCCATGCTATGTTGGTGTGGTTATTTATATCATTAGCAAATTTTGGCCACGTAAATATAAGCATGTGTTTTCCATCAAATTGTTGGCTTGAGGATAGTTATGATTATAAGCAAGATTGGTGTCTTTGGCATATTTGAATGCAAGATTATATGGAAATATGATTTCTCGTGAAGTTGGTGATTGCTCTCTAGTTGATCAGTATTTTAGGTGATGTAAATTATGTCAACAACTTAGTTCATAAGAAGAACTATTTCTTATAAACTAAGTTATGGGGGCATTGTTTACACCTGAAATATTATTTTTAATAATTACTATATTTTGGCGGCGTCGTGAGTGCAACCACGCCGCGAGATAACATTATCGCGATACGTAGCTGTGCCGCAAGTTTAACGGCGTTGCGAGTTCGACAACGCCATAGCGAGATTGACGATGCCGCAGTCACGAGTTCGACAATGCCGCAAACTAAATACTGGGAGTTCAGCGGTGTTGCAAGGGTGAGATCTCAAAGACACCGTGGTGGGTGTAAGTGTCGTTGTTGCGGTCGGAGCTCTCCTTCCAGGAAGGATCTCCATAGTTGGTAGAAGTAGTTGTAGTCGCGGAGCTCTCCACAGGAATCTCCATAGGAGTAGTTTTAAGGTAGATTCCCAAAAACTCAAACACCCTCGTTCGAACGTAGTTTGGAGAGGTGCGAACCGCAGTAACGGTCGCGTTGGTTAGAAGTCAGAGGTGCATCGATCAGATCAACATCGCCCAATGGTGGATATTTGATGGTCACGTTGATTTCACCATTCAGAGGTGCATCGATCAAATCAACATCGCCCGACGCCCGCGGTGGATATTTGACGATCACGTTGATTTCAACATTCAGTGGTGCGTCCGATCAAACGGCACCGCAAAGAGTTTCCATCGCGAAACATCAAATCAACACCGCCGAAACAAATTCGGCACCGGCTGTGGATATTTGGTTTTGCTGGGGAAACAGGCGGCTCTGGCGCGCGTCTGAGACAAAAACTGGATGGAACTCTGATGACACGCGCATGCACCACAGACTCTTCTTATGGTGTGTTGTTTGGTGAGCCGATGGTGGGGTCAACTAGTCTGGCACTCTTCGGGCAAGAATTGGTTTTCGGGGTGTGATTGGAGAGCATTGAGTGCTAGGCTATTACTCTCTAGCACCCCCTTGAAGTGTTGAATGAACCAACTTAAATTGCAATTAATAGAGCAAATACTACTCGAGGAGTGGCCATACTGAAATTCGAACCTAAGACCTTTGGGTTGAAAACTCCATTATTATCATTATATAACAGGTCGACTCCTCATATTCCAAATTTCAATAATTTACAAAACTAATTTAATTATTTTACGTGAAACACACTTAAATTGGTGACAGACCCATATAATCATCTCACAATATCTTATATGTTATAACCTAAGCTTCCTCATAAAACAAAAAAAAAAAACTTCTATTTAAACACTATCCAACATTTAGTTACCTTAGCTAATACAGTCTCCAAATTCTCAACATAATTTTTTCAAACACGACGAACCACCCATCCCCCGTAAAAACAGCGGGAGCCCGTTGTTTATATGTAGTTGAAATGTCAATATATGTCACCACTTGTTGAACTCCATGGATGGAATCGAAGAAGGAGAAGAGAAAGAAGAGATCGAAGCCCCTGTAGCTGCAACGGTCACATTGGAAGAAGAGGGAAAAGAACAGAGAGCTTCTTCGTTGCAGAAAGGGAAAGGAAAGAAGAAGCAAGAAACGACATCGTAGTGTGTATATATCATTTTGTTATTTATTAGTTTAGTTATCCAGTCCTACACTGCCACTTGTCTCGTTTTATATGGACAAGGTAGTTAGAGATCGTTTGTCTTGTAGTTCAAGTTTGCTGTACATATACTAGCAGCTTTGCTGCAGAAATCAATCAAAAAATCATTCTGCAAATTCATCTTTTCTCAAATATTCTCATGGTATCAGAGCCTCTGGCTTACCTCATCTAGGGTTTCGTGACCTTTCCAAAGCGTCCTCATGGCAACTAATCAAGAGGACAGCTCTTCTGCAACAACAACAGTCGCAGCCACAACAGGATCAACTAGTGCAGCTCTTCAGCATCAACGACAAGCAGTCGACCCCTATTATGTAAACCCAAATGAGAACCTGTCTCAAGGTATCATTTCTGTTAAACTTGATGGAACAAACTATCATGTATGGAGTAGATCAATACGCATAGCTCTTAAAACCAAGAAGAAACTTGGGTTTGTAAATGGAACCTTACCTATGCCTCAGCCAACAGATCCAGATTATGAAATCTGGGATCAAAGCAACACCAACGTAATGGGTTGGATCTTGAACTCATTAATAGATTCTATAGCAGAAGCAATGATGGATAATGAGTCAACTCAAGACCTCTGGAAAGATTTGCAGGAAAGATATGGAGAAGCTGATTCTATCATACTTACTCACATCAGAGGGATGATTGCTGCCTGCAAATAGAACAACAACATTGTCACGGAAGACTACAATAGATTGGGTGTTCTGTGGACAGAATTCATGTCATTTAAGTCTATTCCTGCTTGTGAATGTGCAAATGTACCTCATACTATGAACTGTGTGACTTATGCTGCAATCAAGGATTCACAGGAACAAGATCACACAATAGACTTTATCATTGGACTGAATGATACTTTTGAAATGACAACGAATCAGTTGCTGATGATGGATCTAACACCAAATCTAAATTCAGCATACAAGTATGCTCTAAAACTGGAAAGACAAATGGTCAAACAACCAGGAAAGGAAGGAACTGGTGTGGATTCAGTAGCACTGGCTGTTGCAAGCCAAGGAAAGGGATGAGATCCAAGGAATGATTAGCCTAGAGGAGGAAGGCCAAACCAATATCAAGGGAACTATCCTAGCAACAACAAGGGAACTACCCTAACAACAGTCAAAGAGGAAACAATGAAGGAAGTGGAGCTGGACAACAGAATCTGTTTTGCAACTACTGCAAGAAGAACAACCATGTGATAGCTGACTGTTGGAGACTAAAAAGGAAGAGAGATGAACCTGCAGGACCAAATTATGCAGCGGCAGCTACTTCAAGTGGAGTTTAGGAACAAGGCAGCACAGGCTATTATGGGGGCAATGATCAGGACAACAAGAGTCATAGTACTACCACACTACAACTCACAACAAAATATTGTAACAGACTCATGATGTTGCTACAACAGAATGCAGGACCTGTTGTTGCAAATAAACCGAACATACAACCACAAGCACACTCTGTGTCCAGATACATCAATCATATGCCTGACAGTGCTAGTAAATACATTTTGTCCACTTTCACTGCTTCCAAACAGAATGAATTATTGAATAATTGGATTATAGACACTAGTGCATCTGATCATATGTGATGCACCCTTACCTTTTTCACTACCTATCATCTAGTAGAGAACATCTTTGTAACCTTGCCAACTAGTTCTCGGGTCAAAGTAGAACACATTGGAACACTCAAAATTAATCACAATCTCACCTTGAAAAATGTTCTACATGTTCCAAGCTTCAAACTTTAACCTCATTTCTGTTAGTTCTCTTACCAAATCCCTTCCTATCACCCTAAACTTTCAATCTGACTTTTGTGTTGTTCCGAACCTACATACACAGAAGAGGATTGGTTTTGCAAGAGAACTTAGAGGGCTTTATCAACCTCAAACATCTGCCCCTAATTACAAACAAGACAACAGTGTAGTAGCAGTAGTGACCAGTGAGCACGAATGAGAGTGAGGACATGCATCTGTGGCATGCTAGATTAGGACACATATCCAATTCTAGAACTAAACTTTTTCAGAAATGTAATCCTGAAGTACCTCTGAGTGTTATCATTCATTGTGAGACTTGTCACTATGCTAGACAAAAGAACCTTCCCTTCTCTTCTAGCCTACACAGTTGTAAGGAACCATTTGAGTTCATACATTGTGACATTTGGGGGCCATCGAGTACAGTCTCCTATGATGGTTTTTCATACTTTCTAATCATCGTAGATGATTTTTCTAGGGCAGTATGGGTCTATCTTATGAAAACTAAATATGAAACTAGACCTATATTGCAACAGTTCTGCACTATGGTCCTAAAACAGTTTGACAAACCAATCAAAACCATCAGAACAGATCAGGGACAAGAGTTCCATATGGCAGATTACTTTAGAGAACATGGCATCACACACCAAATTTCATGTGTAGAAAGATAGCAACAAAATGGCCGAGTAGAGAGAAAACACCAAGACATCCTAAACATAGCTCGAGCTCTTAAGTTTCAATCCAATGTTCCCCTCAAATTCTGGAGTGACTTTGTTCTTTATGCAGTACACATCCCAAACAGACTTCCCACACCAATCCTAGCAAACAAAACCCCATTTGAAAAACTGTATGGCAGATCACCAGATTACTCACCACTAAGAGTGTTTGGTTCTTTGTGTTATGCTGCTACACTGGAAAATGGGAGGACAAAGTTTCAACCAAGAGCAAGAAAAGGAATATTTGTTGGCATTCTGCCAGGAATTAAAGGGTATAAGGTCTATGATTTAACTACCGAGAAAGTCTTTGCCTCCAGGGATATTATTTTCCATGAAAACATATTCCCTTTCACAACCAATACCACATCAGACCTCCCAATACCTTCTAATCTTACTCCTCCTTTTGCCACTTCATCCTCCACCATAGAAACTTTTATCCCTACCCCATTTCTAGGTAATATGCATACAGGTTTTAATCCAATAGTTCATGACATTCCTACTGTTCCAGTTACACCTGGTTTCATCAATTTTGACACAATGGATGCCTATGTTTCTGAGTCTATTGATGAAGTGCAAGCAGAAGGAGAAGGGGGGGGGGGGATAACACAAGAAGTTAAAACTTCTTCTCCCTCACCTTCTCCTCAACCTGTAAGGAAATCAGACAGAGTAAGTAAACCACCAGTGTGGCATGGTAATTACTTTGTTGGCAACTCACAAAGCAAATATCCCATATCTGCTCACATGGACTATTCTCAACACAGTTAGAGCCACAAACACTACTCTCTAGCTGTGACAAATCTACAGGATCCAAAGATCTTCCATGAAGCTATGCTAGAAGAGTGGTGGAGAGAAGTAGTACAGGAAGAGTTGAAAGCATTAATTGCCAACCATACCTGGGACATAGTTGATTTTCCTGTGGGAAAGAAACTGATTGGGAACAAGTGGATTTTCAAAACAAAATTACTTGCAGATGGTTCTACAGAAAGATTCAAGGCAAGGCTAGTAGCACAAGGTTTCACACAAATTCCAGGGATTGATTTCCTGGACACTTTCTCTCTAGTACTGAAGATTAACACTATCAAGATCTTAATGGCTGTAGCAGCAGTGAAAAACGGGCACTTGACCAAAATCTGGCGGACATCTTCACGAAGGGATTGAGTGCACACAGGTTCAAGTGGATAGTGTTCAAGCTAGGAGTATATGACATATACTCGCCAACTTGCGGGGGGCTGTCGAAATCTATGGATGGAATCGAAGAAGGAGAAGAGAAAGAAGAGATCGAAGCCCATGTAGCTGCAACGGTCACATTGGAAGAAGAGGGAAAAGGAAAGAAGAAGCAAGAAACGACATCATAGTGTATATATATCATTTTGTTATTTATTAATTTAGTTATCCAGTCCTACACTGCCACTTGTCTCGTTTTATATGGACAAGGTAGTTAAAAACCGTTTGTCTTGTAGTTCAGGTTTGTTGTACATATATTAGCAGCTTTGCTGCAAAAATCAATCAGAAAATCATTCTGCAAATTCATCTTTTCTCAAATATTCTCACCACTCACCAGTCGCCTGAGACTCCTGACAAAGTTCAATACAAAGAAAGGGTCTTTTTTTGCCTTAGGTAGATAAGTAATAGATAGGGAATTACAACGAGTGGGAAAATAAATAGCGGTAGTCAGCCAAGTGCCGATCTACCAATGCAAGAGGCGTTTTCGCCACGCAATGGGCAGCCCTGTTAGTTCTACGAGGAGCAAAAACAAAACATATAAATGTGAACGAAGCTTTCAGCAACCGAACTTCTTCAAGAATTTCCCCGCCACGATTGTGTTGGACTTCATTCTCCATTGCTCGCCGGATCACCAGTTGGGAATCGCCACAAAAACAAGCAGATGAAAATCCCCGGATTAAACTCCATTCCATTGCGTCTCGCAACGCTAAAAGTTCCAATAAGAATGGGTCGAACAAGCCTTCGTAATACTTACCGTAAGCGTGGACGATCCTACCTGCTACCGAGATACCCACAAAACCGATACTGCCACCAACATCCCGGCGGGTGTCCCCATCAGAGCGAATCAACAAACCCCCTGGCGGACAGGATGGGGAAGGCGTGGTGGGTGGGATACGTCCAGGAGGAGTCCTGCTCTGCCCATCGGCCGATGTTGCTGCGATCCACTCGTCCCTTTGCTGCAAAAATTGGCGATGATGAGGGGCAGGCAAATACTGGACTCGATCATAACAAGACCAACACCGAGCCTTCCATATTCGCCATATGAGGAACAGAATCTCCGCCATCTCTAGTTTGTTCAGCTACAGTGAAGAAAACATATAAGACCAAGCCATGTCAGGGGAAAGATTCGCTACTTCTACTCTAATGTGCTCTTTCCCAACCAATCTCCACACCCCTTGGGCTACCCTGCAGTCAAAAAGGCAGTGAGAAATGGACTCCACCGCCAAAGAACAAATAGGGCAAACATTGGAATCACATAGGGATTTAAGCTGAAGAATTTCGAGACAAGGTAAGAATCCTCGGACCACCCTCCACAGGAAGAACTTGAGCTTGGGGGGAACCGGCAAGCTCCAAAGTGATTTCCAAAACTGAGAATCAAGATGCGCCGGAAGATTGGAGAACATCTCAGATCGCTCTTCAGAAAGGAGATGATATCCGGACTTCACTGTATATTCCCCTGTATCAGAATAATGCCAAATATATTTGTCAGGCCTAGGCGAAGATGGAAGAGGAATAGACAAAATCAATTTGATGCTGTCATTAGTGAAGTAATTGCAGAGAAGGTCCTTGTTCCAGGAACGGGACAGGGGATGGATTAAGGACGCCACAAACGGATTGGGAAGATGAAGTCCAGGCAAAAGAATCGGGGAAGAGGGAGGTGAAGTGGGTAGCCAAGGATCTGCGAGAATTCTGATTGTTGTTCCACACCCAACCTGCCACCGAAGTCCCTTGCACAAGAGTTTGTGACCTTCTAGGACGCCTTGCCACGCCCAAGATGGCCTGGTTCCCGAAAGAAAGGGTCTTAGAAATGCTGAACCAGATTTAGGGAATTTTTAATTTATTCATTAATGAATGAGCAAATTAGTGGATAACTCAGACTAGGCCCAGCGGCGAGTTGTTTAGTTTGTCCTAGCTGTTCCGGCCCAGCCCAATTTTGTGAATGGTCGAACAAAGTATTACAGGCCCACTTCTTGTTCTCGTGAACTGTGAAGCCTTCAATTATGCCATTTCCAAACGACCAATAGTTATAGCTTCAAAGAAATTCTCACTTTGGACAATCTCGAACTAGAGGTTGGGCTAATTCAAGGCCTCTGGCCCAATAGCCAATCATTTTTCGGGTCTGTGCATTTTTGTTAATTCTGATAATGAGTCATGACAAATAATTCCAAATACGCCCACATGATTGGCTTTCATGATTCCCTTTTATTATTTAAACACTTGTTTCGTTGAATTCAAATAAAAAACTATAAATTTGAAGATTGTTCACTTATCGTGTTGCTGTCATAAGGAATCATATATTTCTAGCAAAAACTATGCCAGAACACCAACAATGAGTGAACCCTCTGGGCCGTTAGACCTCCATTGTATATTTGTATTGATAATCATCTTTTATTATCATCATCATCGTTGTTATATATTTGTTTGGTTTTGCATTTCCAGTTGCAAGAATTGCAAAATCAATTGGATCAATGTGGTATTCTTGTAGGGCGTCTGTCTGCTGGGGGCGAAACCCAATTGACGGTAACAGGTGGCCCCCAGGCAGGGGTGGAGCCAGGATTTCGAGACCGAAGGACCAAAAATAATTTAAAAAATTATGTAACCAATGTCGAACCCATGTGCTTTAAACATAAGTTAAGCTTGGCTACCATTAGACCACATAACTATTATATGATAAAATTTACAGAACAAGTTCTACTTATAAAATTTGTACTAAATATCCTTAAGGACCTAGAGGCCAGGACCAATCCCCGGGGCCGGAGCCCACCTTAGCTACAATGTAGCTCCGTCCCTGCCCCCCAAGTTTTGTCTCGCTCCGCCATCACAAAATGTGGTGTGTGCGTCGGGATGTTCCTGTATAATAAAAAAAATGTGGTTATTTATAGTATATTTGCATACTTGTAACAAATGCAATTTTATATGCAAGCCAAAAAGGCATAAAATGGGAATTTTTTATTTTTCTCTTGTTTTATTTTATCATAATTTAACATAATATATAATTATGTATGTAATTGTAGGTGGATTGTATTTATGTAAACGCAATGGCATTGATATGAATTTGGTTGCAAACTGTTGGTTGGAAATAGAATGAGCTTTATGCCGATGAACAATTATCAAATCTATAACCTCAAGATTTAAAACAGAGAAAATCAACTACCAGGACGCTACGTGTAAATAAATTTATGTGAAATGCACATTTTTGTGAAACAAGGAAAATAGTTATATGGCCTTAATTACATGACAAATTTGTGTAAACATTACAACTCAGCGGCAACAAAGATTGGTTGTACTTGCTCCCCAACATTACAAATCAGGGTCTAAACCATCAAGCCACCCTGGTAAAGGGGCCCGAAGTAAGCTGCAGGAAGAGGATGGGAAAACCTGTGCTAAATCTAGCCATCAACCTAAGATGAAGCCAATGGTCGCCTTGACTAATGGAAGAGAACATGTTAAGGCCATAGCAAGATCCCATAAAATGGGAAAGGACACCCGAGGAAGATCCAACTCAGTCCCAAGGGAGAAGAATCCAGGACAATGCCAGAGTATGCAGAGTAGACCATGGAAACCATCACACATGGAGACCCGGGGATGCTGGAGACAGCCATGGCTATCGATGATAATTGATTTCCACATATCCTTGCAGGAAGGACTCTTGAATCTTCTCATGATTAAGATCCTATCCTGGAACTACAGAGGTGCAAAGCACCCCAAGTTTAGATCTACGCTAGAGCTTTACAGAAGCTCACATAAGACAAATATATTGTGTATTTTGGAGCCCAGGATCAGTGGGACTGACGCCATTGGCATCATCAAAACCCTTGGGTTCGATGGCTGGGAAGTTTCGGATGTTGTGGGGTTTAGTGGCGGAATTTGGGTTTTGTGGGATAAGAAACAGGTCCAGCTGGAAGTCTTGGACATCCAGAAGCAGCTCATCCATCTGGAATACTTCATTGAGGGGAAGAAGATCGGCATCATCATTGCAGTGTATGCTTGCCCAAATGAGTTTGGTAGGATTGAGCTTTGGGAGTTCATCAGGATAACAAGAAGAAGAAACAACCTTCCTTGGTTTCTTACTGGTGACTTCAATTCCATCACCAGGCCATCTGAAAAACAAGGAGGAGCTCCTTTCAGCTTCGCAAAAACCAAAGCTTTCAACGAATGTATTGACGACTATGGTCTTATTGATCTTGGTTTTTCTGGACCAAAGTTCACCTGGTTTACTTCCAGAGTCAAAGAAAGGCTGGATAGAAGCCTTTGCAACATGGAGTGGAGATTAATGTTCCCCAAGACAACTGCGTACCATCTGGTCAGGTTGAAGTCTGACCATTGCCCTCTTTTGACTTGCACAGCAAGCCACCATGCTAAAAGCCAACCGGTGATACGCTTACATTTTCTTGCACCTTGGCTTGCTCATAGTGATATTAATAACTTGATGACCTATTCTTGGCAAAGTGGCTTTGATTTCCAGCGCTCCTTGCATGATCTTGCTGGCAAGCGGAAAGCTTGGAACAAAGTTGTGTTTGGCAATATTTTCCGAAGAAAAAAGCATCTCAACAACAAGTCAAAGTCCATTGAGCTCTTTAATGAACGATCTCCGAGCAACCACTCACTTGGACAGGAGAAACAAGTTAGAGAAGAACTTGAAGAGACACTCTGTCAAGAAGAGATGTTGTGGATGCAGGAATACAGATCGAACCAGTTCCTTTTTGGTGATAAAAACACACGGGTTTTTTCACCAAAGCACCCTTAGCAAGAGAAAGAGGAATATGATCAATGGTTAAAGAATGATATGGGAGACTGGATCAATGACCCGGACCAGCTCATGATCATGGCCAGGGAATTCTACGTCAGACTTTTCACTAAGGATGACAAGGATGAATGGCCTCAGATTGCTGCTCACTTTCATTGATCCGTCCATTATTCGAAGAGTGGGTGTCTGCCCCAACAGAGACGAGATCAGAAGTATTGTCATGGGAATGAATGGTTTGAAAGTTCCCGGAAAGATGGCTATCAAGCAATCTTCTTTCAAAAATGTTGGGATGTGATTGGAGCTAATTTATGCTTGTTTGTGGAGTCGTGCTTCTGCAACCAAAGCAATATCAGAGCTGTGAATCAAAACCTCTTGGCCCTCATTCCCAAAGTCTAAGACCCTGCTTCCATGAGCCAATTCAGACCCATTGCTTTGTGCAATGTTGGCTACAAAGTGATAGCTAAAGCTATTGCGAACAAGCTTAAATCTCTAATGCCCCTTTTAGTCCATAAGAACCAAACTAGTATCATCCCTAATAGGCATATCATGGACAATATTCTGATCGTGCAGGAAACTGTTCATTCCATGTCGAAGAAGGGTGGGAATTAAGGAACCATGCTCCTCAAGGTGGACCTTGCCAAAGCCTATGACAGAATTGATTGATCGTTTCTGCAAGATACTCTAGTTCAAGCAGGGATCCCCAACAATAGTGTCTACACCATCATGCAATGTGTCACCTCTATCGAGATGCAGATATTGTGGAACGGAGGAGAGACAGAGGCTTTCACACCAACCAGAGGACTACGGCAGGGACGTCCCTTATCTCCCTATTTATTTATGCTTTGTGTTGAAAGACTTAGTCATTCTATAAGTAGGAGGGTTAGGAGTAAGGTTTGGAAGCCTGTGTCCCTTTCAGTTGGAGGGCCTTCCTTGTCTCATCTCTTCTTTGCCGACGACCTCGTGCTTTTTGCATTGGCAAATGTCGAGCAGGCTGAGGTGATTCTTGAGTGTCTTAATGAATTCTGTGAAGCATCAGGAGAACTCATTAGTAAAGATAAGTCTAGGGTCTTTTTCTCTAGGAATACCAAGCTGACTGCTAGGATAAATATATGCAATAGCCTAGGTAGCCAACAGACTGACGACCTAGGAAGATACTTGGGGGTTCCAGTAATCCATGGTAGATTGACTAAGTCGACTTACAGATATATTTTTGATAAAATGGACCAGAAGTTAACTGTCTGGAAGGCTAAAACCCTCTCCCTGGCAGGTCGAGTGACGCTAGCTAAGGCTGTTCTTGAGTCTATTCCATCTTATGCAAACAAACCACCATGCTTCGTGCTTCAATTTGTGACACTATTGACAGGAAAATCAGATGGTTTGTGTGGGGATTCGCAGGAGGGTAGAAGGAAGGTTCACCTTGTGAGTTGGGAAACTATTTGCAAACCTAAGAAGCTAGGGGGGCTTGGACAGAGATCGGCTAGTAGTCTCAACTTGGCTTACATGGTTAAACTGACTTTTCACATTCTTAATAATGATGATGATTTGTGGGTACAGGTTCTACAAGGAAAATATTTTCATCACAGGAATGGAAACATCACGGCAATGAAAACGAGTAATCATTCAAGCCTCCGGAAGGCGATCTTGAAAGCAATGCCTTTCATGCGCAAAGGCTAGTTTGGAGTCTGAGAGATGGTTCTACCACTGGCTTTTGGACACACCCTTGGCTGGACAACGATACCATCCTTGAAGACTTTGTCTTATGTGACCTCTTTCACGAGGAGAGCAGGGAATGTGTGGCGGACTGGATTGGAGATGATGGTGAGTGGAATTGGTAAGATCGTAAATCCTTCCTTCCTAATGAAATCACGGTTCGCATTGCAGGTATGGAGACTCCCAAACCAGGGTAGGGAGAGGACAGAACAATTTGGGGCGCGGAGAAAGACGAGAGACTCAAACTTCGCTCAGCGTATAATCTGGTTGTGGATGAAGAGGAAACTGGCCCTCCTAAAGTGTGGAAGAACCTCTGGAAATGGCAAGGCCCTAACAGGTTCAAGCTCTTTCTCTGGCTCGTGTCACATGATCGACTACTCACCAACGCGGAAATGAAGAAGAGAAAACTTACCATCGACGATAAGTGCAACTTCTACAAGCAAGAAATTGAGACAACGGAACATATTCTGCGGAGTTGCTCTAAGGCAAAAGGGATCTGGACGCAGTTCAGTTCCAAATTCATAGAGAAAAACACCAGCATTGACTTCCAATCTTGGATTAGTAGGAACCTCAATGCTGCTGATGTGGGAGTCGAGTTTGGCATCGTCTCTTGGATCCTTTGGAAACAAAGGAATGACAAAGTCATGGAAGGAAAGAGATACTTTGAGGTAAGCTTAATCTGCAGATCAAACGCTTGGTTTAAGATCTACCAGCAAGCGCAAAGAGTTACTGATTGTTGCCTCAGACCAGTTACCAAACTATCAACGGAACAGGAGCTTGGCTGGAGGCCACCCGAGGAAGGATGGATCCAATTGCAAACTGATGGATACGTCATCAGCTCATCAAATTCTGCTGCTGCTGGGGGGCTCATGAGGGACTAACTAGGAACTGCCTTGACGCTTTCACTTGCAATCTTGGGGAATGTTTGATTACTTGTGCAGAACTCAAGGGAGCTGCTGAAGGCTTCGACAGAGCGTAGATGAAAGGGTTCAGAAATATTTAACTCAATCTGGATTCAATGATGGCGATTAACATCATGAACAATTTGGAAGATGATAGCCATCGTCATGGACTCCTTGTTGCAAAACTCAGAGAGATTATCAGCCGAGACTAGGAGGTTAAAGTTCGCCATGTTTATAGAGAGCAAAACAAGGCTGCTGACTTTTGGCTTCCAAAGGCCACTCTTTACATTTTGGCATACGTCATATCAATGTATGTGATCCTGAACTTAGACAATGGATCATGTATGACACTTTGGCGATCATCACATACCGCTCTATTTTAATGGATTAGGACGTTTTTCGTCCGACTTTCCACCAAAAAAAACATAGGTGCATTTTGTCCTGTTACATTTCATCTAACCCTCTTCTGCAATATAGAAGGGTACGGATATGAAGAACATTTTCAAATGTTAACACATAATTTTGATCTCTGTCGTATGATATTCAATGCGTCCATGGGCTGACCACTTACCCCTAGGGGTGGGCAATGGGCGGGTTGGATGGATTTTGGTCTAAAATTGACCCACCCGCTTAGTAGCGGGTTGGAATATATGTGACCCGCAATCCACCCACATACTTATACGGGTTGGGTTGGGTGGGTGGCGGATGGGTGCGGTTGGGTCGCGGGTTAACCCGCAAAAGCAATTCTCCAACTAACCATTAAGAAAATTGACTAACATTTATAATAAGTTCATAGCACATTAGTAAGATTGTATCAATAATTTGCGATTTCGATACAATTAATAATTTATAGTTTGTATCCCAATATTTAATGGATATTAACAATAATTTGCATACCAATATCCATTTGCACAACACAATAACCAATAATAGTAGTCAAAATTATTCTTTATTCTCCATCTTTTGCAGTATATGGTCAGACTGTAGTGCATTTTGAAAATATAATGAATATTGGATACTATAAGAAACAACATTTTTCCATGTAAAAAATAGAATGCGGGTCATACGGGTGACCCGCAATCCACCCGCCATCCACCCACATAAGTGCGGGTGGGAGATTTAACAATCCGCAATCCACCCATATCAATCACCCATTGCATGCGGGTCGGGTTATTTGCGGGTGGATCGATATCAATCCGCGGATTAACCACCCACATGCCCACCCCTACTTACCCCTGTTCACGAAGGAAGGGAGGAAAATTTGGGGAGGGGAAGGGAATTAGGAGAGGAGGGATACTTTGGAGGTTAAGAAAATTGGAAAGAAAATTTTATTTTATACAGGAAAATGTGTATTCGGAATTGTGATGAATATGCTATTTTATTGTGTATATAATAGTAAAATAATTTGATTATATATTTATAGTATTTATATTAATTACGAATTGTGATAAAATTTGTTCTTCCTTACTAATTTTGTTCAATTATAAATCAAAAGTTGATTAATTGAATGAAATTTGCCAACCTATAACAGAACCTGTCTCTTTTATTCTTATTTGATTTGAATTTTTTCATAAAAAATTGGAAGACCTCTGTTGTACAAGAATGTTAAACCATATTGTGCTGAAACAGTGGTTTAACCATGATTCAACCGTTTCATATGCTAAATATCATCTACCAATTTATTCTACGATGAGGTTTTTTGACCAAATTGCCACTACGATACAATTTTTTTAATCGTTATTTTTTATCATTAAATTAGTGGGCTTCTAAGATCAAATTATAATGCTAATTTCCCTCTCCCTATTAAAATAACCTTAATTCTATTTTAGAAAAAAACCCTTAAGTCCACCCCTTATATTGTGTATAGAAAGATAAAGCCAACCATTCTCCGTCACACACTCTCTCTCTCATCTCTTCACAACAAAAAGAAAAAACAATTACAGATCTAATGCTCTTCTTCTTTCTTTCTGCCTTCGTTACTCCATAACAAAGTCGGTCTCTTTTCCTACCTTCATTCTTCTTCTTTCATCGGTCCTTCACTAACCATCCATTTTTCAAATCGGAAACGAGATCAGTTGAGAAAATGACAGTAGACCCGCTGCCTTCTTTCTCTCCAACCGAGAGAGTCTCAATCCGGAAGATCTTGGCCTGCATGGTTCTTTCCTTTTGTGTTTTTGTTGGTTTAAATCGATATATTTTGTTTTAGGTCCTGATCATGTGGAGGAAACAAGAAAAACAACGGCAGCCTCGTCGCAGACCGACAATGAACTGCGGTAGACCTTATTTGTTCATTTTCTTCTGTTTCTTTGAATTGAATTTTGATTGTTTTTTTTTTTTCAGGTGATTTCAATCATGAGCACTGAATAAATTTTATGCGATAAAGAATAAAGAACGAACGAAGAAATGAAAGAGATAGAGAGATGGGGAGAAATGATGTCGAATTTGGTGGGGAGAGAGATGATGGAGGAAAGAGATAGCAAAATAGAAAAAAAGGACTCGTTTTTTTTCTCTCTTCAATTTGGAGGGGTGGGTTAAACAGTACTCGTCCCCTCCCCTTTTCCTCACCTCGTCACTGTACAACGTTTCGGGAGCGAGGGAAATTGTATTGGAACATGCGCTTGCCCCCTTTTCCTTTCCCTCCTTTTCCATCGCAAAGAAACATAGGGTTAGAGCAGCTGCATCGGCTGTCTCTTCTCCATTTCAAAGTGACATGGCAATGTCATTTGCCATTTCATGGTTGTAGCAACCTATTTCAATAATGAAATATTTCATTAGATGAAAGAGCAAATGAAATTGCAAGTGGGGTAGCAAGCGGGCCCATTTCAATTGGTTAGAGTGTATAATTATTTAGTTATATTGTTTATATGAATCGGGCTCACCATATGAAATTGGAGATAGATTTCATGGATGTAGATGAAATGGATGTTAAAGAATGAAATTGTAAAAAGTGTATAGGTGGCAGTAGGGGCCACAAATGAAATAGGTAGGCTATTTCATGGTTGTTGATGGTCTAGTGAGATTGCTTTAGCATTCTTGGCGCTTTTGTCATGTGAGGGGCATTACTGGTAGAATCTGGTTCAACCTATGTCGATTATAAAACAACCTCAAATATTACTGCTATGATCGGTATCATCGATTTTCAATATTTAAATAAAATGACGTTGGATTGGTGAATTTAATTATATAGATTTGTTTTATTGAATTTGAAAGTTAAATGTTGATGTTATTTGTTGGGTTCAAGTATAAATTTTTGGATGTTGGCATTAAATGTTGTATTTAAATAAGAGCATTTTTATTTTGTTTGAAATAATGTATTTTATTTAAATATAGATGTAGGTTTTTCACTTATCGTTTGGATGCATCATTTTGGTTCTGCAGTATTTCGAATCAAAATGTTGCATTATTTTCCTATGTAGCATTTCATGTGGTATTTCAGTTTGTAATGTGGTAATTGGTCTAATTGTCTTGTTTGTATAAAACATTCGAATATTGTGGTATTTCAACACTTAAATAAGGGACGAAGTCACAAAAGAAATTTTGAGAGATGAGTTATTTGAAATAGGGGTTAATTGCAAGGTTGGTCACTAGGATTACTAAAAATGTTCATGTTTAGTCACTAGAAATATTTAATTCCATTCATAATCACTAGGATTAGTTAAACATTCCAAGTTTGGTCACTCTCCGTTAGTCTCCGTCAGTCTCCATCAACACCGTCAGTTTTTTGCTGGCGTGACTAACAAAAATGTTGAGTCACCAAAATTAATTTTAAAAAAAAGTAAAATCAACCACCACGTCATTATATTGGCAAGACACAACCTGCAAATTAAACCCATCAATTAAACCACCGTAACCCATCAAACCCACGCCATTAAACCACCAACAATGAATAAAAACCCAACCTCTCGTTCTTCTCTAGAAAATCTGGCTCCGACCTAAACCTCTTCCCTGCCCACCACCATCTCACGCCCGACCTAGATCAATGAACCCACCACAATCTCTCTTCAATGGCACATGTAGGAGGAAGATGCATAAATCATTCGCGGCGCTCATCGAGCTGGCATAGCAGCTCCTAGCGTTCATCTTCACCCCACGTCGAATCCAGATCGGACGATGATGCCTACATAGCATATGTAGAGTGGAAGGACGGTGGGTGCTGCAATTCCGACTGCTTGCATTTGAAAATGTGACAAGGGGGAGAGTAGGGAAGACAAAGAGGAGGGAATCACTGATGGTGGTTCGACGCCGTTCGAGGTGGGAAGTTTACAGGCAGCCGATGGATTTGGATCTGACGAATTGGAGGGGAGAGCGAAGCCCAGTTCGTGCTTCCTCACTTTGGTTGAGCGGGAAAGAAGAAGACCTCGCAGGAGAGGTGGCTTTCGCGGCGACGGCTCGAAGAACGAAGGACGTTTGGAGGGGCATGCCTTCTTGATAATCTCCTCGCAGAGATCTGGCGCGTCAATGGCGACAACACCAGCCATCATCTGCTTCTATCATCTGCTTCTTATGCCACTCTAGAACCCCAATTCCAATTCAATATTCCAGTTTAGAATTCCATATTCCAATTTGGAGGCAGAGGAGGAAGCGACAATGAATTTCAATGTCAAGACCAAGCCATCAACGAACGGTATGCTTTTCCCTACGCAACTCAACTCTTTTTTCCTCTAATTTTGCCAGATTTGTTTACTGGTTAGGATTAATGGGTCTCTCTAATCTTGTTTCCACTTCTTGTTCTTTGTGGAAGTTGTTCCTGCTTTTACGGTTGTATTGAAGGCTGCCTGCACTTCCTGCCGCCACCGAAAAGAAGAGGAAGAAGGTGAAGGGTCAGTTCGGATCATTGGTTGGGTTAAGTTGGGTTGGTTTAATGACGTGGTGAGTCGGGTTTCAAATTTTTGGGGTTAATATTGACTGATTTGGCACTTCTGTTAGCCACGTCAGCAAAAAACTGACGGTGTTAACGGAGTGACGGAGACTGAGTGACCAAACTTGGAATGTTTAACTAATCCTAGTGATCATGAATGGAATTAAATATTTTCAGTGACTAAACATGAACTTTTTTAGTAATCCCAGTGACCAACCTTGTAATTAACCCTTTAAAATAGGGTTAATATTTCTATGTGGCGTGAACTTTGACCAAAATAAACATCTTGGCCAATCTTTTCGATATATAACATCCTGACCTGAACTACACATCAAAATAAACAATTTGGCCAGATCTGACTTTTGGACGTTGACTTGGACGGTCAAACGCGTTGACTAACGGTTGGCAGTGACATGGCGGGTTGACCGTTAGTCAACGCGTTTGACCGTCCAAGTTACCGGTCACAAGTTGAATCTGGCCAAATTGTTTATTTTGATGTATAGTTCGGGCCAAGATGTTATAGATCGAAAAGATTGGCCAGGATGTTTATTTTGGTCAAAGTTCAGGCCATACAGAAATATTAACCCTTTGAAATAAGTAGAGTGTGGGTAGGTATTTCAAATAGCTCACAATGACTTATTTCAATTGGATCGTGAGCAAAATACCACATTCCAATTTAATTTTGCCAAACGAGTTATTTCGGATGAAATAATTCATCGAATTACCTCATCCAAATGACCCGTTAGTGTTAATGATTTTCTGCTTCCCTACATGTTTGCTTAAACTTGCACAAACTGGATAAATCGGTTGTGCCATCGGACAGACCTATACCACTTGCCAAACCCGCATGACTGTATAACCGTTTTGACAACCGTGATTTTTAGGATTGTTACGCAGGGTCCTGAGCCTAACCACTTAGTGAGTAGGCAGAACTCATTCTCACAACATTTGTGATGCACTATCTAAACTAGTTATTGTGTTATCACGTCAGTTTTGACGGAAAACATTCAAATATTCTGGTATTTCACCACTTAAATAAGGGATGAAGTGAAGAAAAGAAATTGAGAGATGAGTTATTTGAAATAAGTAGGGGGTGGGTAGGTATTTCAAATAGCTCACAATGACTTATTTCAATTGGATCGTGAGCAAAATACCACATTCCATTTTAATTTTGCCAAACGAGTTATTTCGAATGAAATAATTCATCGAATTACCTCATCCAAATGACCCATTAGTGTTAATGATTTTCTGCTTCCCTACATGTTTTGCTTAAACTTGCACAAACTGGATAAATCGGTTGTGCCACCGGATGGACCTATACCACTTGCCAAACCCGCATGACTGTATAACCGTTTTGACAACCTTGATTTTTAGGATTGTTACGCAGGGTCCAGAGCCTAACCACTTAGTGAGAAGGCAGAATCATTGTCACAACACTTGTAATGCACTATTTGAACTAGTTATTGTGTTATCACGTCAGTTTTGATGGAAAAATATATATAAAAAATTAAACTAAATATTATTCTATTAATTATTACTACCTATAAAAAATATATGATTCTTCAATGAAAAAATATCTACAATTATTTATGACAAATAGATAAAGTTTGGCCCTTATACATTTTAGCACTTCTTACTCCTTAGCGAACTCCAAACTTGAGTTTTAAAAGTGAGAATATAGGTAATGAACCCATTAGCCCTCCAACCACATAAAAAAAGAGAGATTAATGATACGGAGCAGGCCGAGGAGGAGCCATCCGAAGATCCACCCGACAAAATGGACGAGATGGTTCATGGGCCGCGACGATCGCGTCGAGTACCGAAGCCCAATCCGCGGTTCGTGGATTGATGCATGATTGAGTAGCGGTATGTTTTCGTTGTTGTAGGGAAGTTGGTTTCCCATTCCTTTTATGTGTTGGATTGTTATTCCTTTTCCGCAAGTTATTTCGTTGACGTAACTCTATATATTACATTGGTTAGTGATAATAAAGAAGAAGATTGGAACCTTGAATTAGCTTTCTCTTTCGTAGTTTTTAGAAACCCAACTATAATGCATCAATTAGTATTAGAGTCGGGGGGGATAGAACCGAGCTCGAAGTTATTTCGTTGACGTAACTCTATATATTACATTGGTTAGTGATAATAAAGAAGAAGATTGGAACCTTGAATTAGCTTTCTCTTTCGTAGTTTTTAGAAACCCAACTATAATGCATCAATTAGTATTAGAGCCCGGTTCGATAGAACCGAGCTCGAGTCCGCTCCTAGGGAATTCGTCGCCGATCGCGGAACGCACTCGTCACAACATCCATCATGCTACATCGACAATTGGAAAAAACCTCGAGCCACAAAGACGACCATCGAAACCACCCGATGCTGAAGTCTCGCTGTTCGCCCTCACTGGGGTTTCAAACCCAACGACCATCTGCTTGGCCGTCAAGCTGCAGCAAGAGGCATTGGTTGCCTTGGTTGATAGTGGGTCGTCACACAACTTCATCAACACCGACGTCGCTAAGGGCCTAGCCTTGTCGCCAGCACCTATACCGTCGTTACGCGTCAAGGTAGCCAACGGGGACTTCTTGTATTGTGAAAGGTGTTACGAAACGAGGGATCATCCTCGACATTCATGGGGAATGAATAGGGGTGGACCTCTATGAGTTACCAGTCAAGGGTATTGACTTGGTTTTAGGGGTACAGTGGTTAGGACAATTCAGTCCTATCACTATCGACTGGCAACGACTGGCCCTCCGCTTCAAAAACGAAAGGTGCTGGGTTACCCTCGAAGGAATCCACCCGTACACCGTTCGAGATAATCAACCCTATCTGATCCAACCAAGGGAAGTAGCCGTTTGGGCCTTGTGTGTTCCTGAGGCGGTTGGAGTCGTCAAACCAGCCATGCCTAAACGACGCGATTTACTCGACAACTTCAGTGATCTCTTTGAAACGCCCACCAGTTTGTCGCCTGTTCGTCCGGTAGATCATCGTATCAATCTAAAAGAGGGAACCAAGGCAATCAACGTGAGGCCATATCTCTACACTCACTTCCAGAAAGGAGATCAAACGACAGGTTAGTGAGATGCTGAAGTTAGGTCTTATTCGTTGAAGCTCAAGCGCGTCTTCATCTCCGGTTCTGCTAGTTAAGAAGAAAGACGACACTTGGAGGTTCTGCACTGACTATCGAGCTCTGAACAAGGCCACTATTAGGGATCTCTTTCCCATTCCCACGGTGGATGACATGCTCGACAAGCTACATGGATCCAGTACTTATCGAAGCTTGACTTGCGAGTGCGAGAAGAAGACGTACACAAGACGGCTTTTCGAACGCATAGCGGGCACTACGAGTACCTCGTCATGCCGTTCGGCCTATGTAATGCACCCTCGACATTCCAGTTGGAGATGAATGATATTTTTCGACCCATCCTCCGCAAGTATATGCTGGTTTTCTTTGAAGACATCTTGATCTACAGCAAGGACTGGGCGACATACATTATACACCTCAAGGAGGTCATGGACATTCTTCGCCAACACCAGTATTATCTTAAGAGGTCTAAGTGTGTGTTTGGATTGCAACGATTGGAATATTTGGGGCACATTATTTCATCAGAAGGGGTTCACGTCGACAACTCAAAAATTAAAGCCATGGTAGAGTGGCCCACACTGCAGAATGTCACGGAGCTTCGAGGATTTCTTGGGTTAACGGGGTACTACCGAAATTTTTTACAAAACTACATCTCGCTTGCACGACCTCCTAACCAACTTGCTCAAGAAGGGCGGTTTCATGTGGTACGATGAGGCCGCGACAACTTTTGAAGGGCTAAAGCGAGCGATGACTACGACAACGGCGCTAACCATGCCAAACTTTGAGGAGCCTTTTGTTATAGAGGCGGATGCATCGGGAAAGGAAATCAGAGCGGTGTTATCGCTAAACGGACACCCCATTGCGTACATGAGCTACCTCCTGGGACCAAAGAAGGAGTCATGTTCAACATACCAGAAGGAGATGCTCGCGACCTTCATAGAAGTAAGACAATGGAGACCTTACCTTCTCGGCCGAAAATCCATATATTCACCGACCAACAAAGTCTTCGCCATTTGCCGGAACTACAAATTACCACGCCCAATCAACACAAGTAGGTCAAGAAGCTTATGGGGTATGATTTCAAGGTGCATTATAAACTGAGCTTGACTAATAAGGAAGCCGACGGGCTCTCTAGGCGTGCAGGGACTGTATACCTACAAGCCAATTCACGACCAGAGGCCTCACTTTGGGAAGAACTGCGAGAGACAATGGCAACCAATCCTTACCTTAAGGAGATAAATAAGGCAATATCCGACGAACCAGGTGATTATGAGCTCCGGGAAGGGGTGGTTATTTTCAACGGTCGCATTGTCTTGCCTCCTCATTCCTCTTTGGTTACTACGGTCCTCAAAGAGTACCATGATTCCGCAGCAGGAGGGAATTCCAGGGTCTAGCGAACCATAAGGCGACTAAGTAACAACTATTACCGGCCGTAGATGACGTGGGTCATACGTGACCATGTTCGATCTTGTGACATCTGTCAACGAGTTAAGGTGGCAGGGCTTTTACTGGCAGGGTTACTTCAACCATTACCGATTTCGGGACAAGTATGGGAGGAAGTTTCCATGGATTTCGTGGAAGGGTTGCCAATGGTGGCTGGGAATTCGGTTCTGTTCGTTGTGGTGGACCGTTTGACGAAGTACGGTCACTTCATGGACCTCGGCCATCCTTATTCAGCCAAAACCGTTGCCGAGTCTTTCATTGATGGGGGGCATTCGGCACCATGGGATACCAGTTACTATTGTAAGCGATCATGAAAAGGTGTTCTTACGCAATTTTTGGAAGGATATTTTTATGTAGTTCGAGACAAGGTTGCTCATGAGCAGGACCTATCATCCGCAGAATACAGACAAGCGGAAGTAGTCAATTGATGTTTGGAGCAGTACTTGCGATGTTTCACCCAACAACACTCGCGGAGATGGCTCACGTTGCTTCCATGGGCCGAGTTTTGGTACAATTCCACGTACCATCGCACGATAGGAACAACCCCTTTCCAGGCTCTCTATAGTCGTGAACTACCACCGGTCATTCCATATCGCGAGCATGCCAGCCCAGTGATTGGCGTTGATGAGTTATTGCAGGATAGGGGTGCGACCCTGATTAATTTGCGGAAGAATTTAGAGGCAGCCAACTTGAAAGCTAAACAATTGGCCGATGCCAGTCGACGTGACGTATCGTATGAAGAAGGTGAGTGGGTTGTACTATGCATTCACCTGTACCGCCAATTTACTATTTTTCAAGCGTGCATCTCAGAAGCTCGCGGCAAGGTATTTTGGGCCCTATTGAATTCGTGGGCGAGTGGGCGAAGTTGCCTACCGGCTGGAGTTGCCAGAAGGAGCACGGATTCACCCCATTTTCCACGTCTCACTTCTCAAGAAGTATGTGGGTGATCCGGAAGGTGTAACGATTGATGACGGGGAATTTGAGGTTTTACCGTTGGGAGTCTTGGATCATCGTTGGACCCGAGGAAAAGGAGGAGTCATTGAAGAGTGCTTAGTGTAATGGCGTCATCTGCCTCGTGAAGAAGCCACCTGGGAAAGCTACGAAGAGCTGCGTCGTCGATTTCCTGACTTCGACCTTGAAGGCTAGGCCGAGCTTCAAGGGGGGGGGGATTGATGCGGAGCAGGCCGATGAGGAGCCACCCGACGAGATGGACGAGTTGGTTCATGGAAAAAATCTAAAACTACCACTGTTTAAAAAAATTTACAAAAATACCACCCATTTTCAAGAATTTTCAAAAATACCACCCTTCACCATAAACCGCGCCTCGAAGGCGCGGTTCTCAGTCAAACCGCGCGGTGACTCGCTAAAACACAACACCTAACAAAGGCCAAGTGTAACCAATGAAAGGGACTGCAGTATAGTGGCTCAAGTGATAAATATCGAATCCACGGGTCTCTAGAGTTACTATTACTCAGCTTCAGTTTATTATTTAGCAAATCAGATTAAGATGAAAGAACTAAAACTACTCTAGCAAACTACAGTTAAATTTAATCTAATTACAGGTTGGGAACTCACTTAGGTATGATTCCCCCTAGCCACTAGCCAGACTAACGATTGATGATTTCCAACTTGTTTCACTTTCATTCACAATGCGGAGAATCCTTGAGTAGACCTTGAGTCTCGACTAAAGGAACAAGGCCCTCTTGAGTCAATTGCCTAGAGGGACGTATCCTTCTCTAGAACAACTGATCAAGGCGTTCTGAACTAGACTCCCTCTATCGAAAGAGGTTCTCAATCAATACAAAGCAGTGAATCAACCCTCGACTAAAGCAATCGATCCACTACTATCAATCTATGGTGCTCTATTGACCTAATCAGGTATTCCCTCTCATAGGATCAAAGCAGAATCAATAATCTCGACTAAAGCAGAATTGAATCATGAAAACATGCATAGATTGAATATGAACTCAAGATTATCCAGTCAGAGTACTCATACAATCATCCAATCAAACAAACATAGCTAGGGTTCCTCAAAACCTAAGTGAAGGGAAGTTACTCCATAGAGAAGAGAGAGACTGCAGTAAGAATCTTCAGATGATCAGTATTCAAGTCCGGGCTTGTTCCTCGAGCTTCCAAGGTGAAGAAATCCTCCTTCTCTACTCCAAGAATGCCCTCAAATCGCCCTCTCTCTCTAGGGTTCGTCCCTTGGGTGTTTGGAATCCAAAAACCCAGCTCTCCCTCCTCTTTGGTTCGGAATTTGGCTTAAAACCAGGAAATCCCGACTCGCACGGCCAGGGTGCACGGCCGTGCATATCACCATTTTGGCCGTGCAACTCAAAACGCAGCGTGTCATTTAGTCGAACTTCAGCCCTCTCGCACGGCCAGGGTGCACGGCTGTGCGAGCTTCAGGGGTTGCCCGTGCGTGTCCTCGGCATAAGGCGCACGGCCATATTGCTCACGTGCACGGCCGTGCAGCCTCCCTGGTCTGCCCGTGCAGCTCCCAAAAAACCTCGCCATTCGTCCATTCTTCGTCCAATCGACCCCAGACTCGCTCCTAAGCCTTCATTCACGTACTAGGACCTGAAACATCACAAACAAGCACAACCTAGCGTGAAATCGGCCTAAAACACGAGAATCAACACCTCAAACGGTGTAAGAATGGGGGTAAAAACATGTGTAAATGACGGTCTATCAAACTCCCCCACACTTAACCGTTTGCTTGTCCCCAAGCAAACCTAACTCAAACCAATGCAACTCTCCAGACCTCTATAGCAACAAACAACCCAGATCGTAGGTAGAGGACTTCCTAGATCGTTTAGCAGCTTACGAGGTCAACCGACACACAAGTCATCTCATAGCTTCTTCGGCGAGAGCACTAGTATCGAGTCGGCATCATGGCAAATAGTGAACAGAGGACAAATGAATTGTGGATGAAGAGATTCTAAAAAACAAAGGATCATGGATCACATTTTTCAAGGTGCTCTATTTTCTTTGAAGATGGTTGGAACCCCTTTTCTTTCTGTTTTGCTTGTTTTCTGTTATTTTTTCTTTACTCTTTTTTTTTCAAGGGTCCCAACCTGCTCTTACCGGCCATGCCAGGAGCGGATGTCTCGAGCCTCGTGCGGGGGAAAGACGTGTAAGGGGGCTGGAGGTAGTAGGTGGAAATTGGGAACGAATTCCCGTCTCCCCTTACACACTTTCGCCCTATTCGCACGGGAGACGTTATTTTGAAGCACATTTTCGAGCACCTGTTACTTTCAAAACATGATACAAGAGTCCATGACAGGTAGAGAATCCACAACACCACACAATTCAAGGGTCCTAAGATCACTAATTCACTCAATCAACCAACTCAATATGAAGAAGACATGAGACTTCTTAAATGCATCAACATCCTCCACAGTGCTACACTACCTCCCTAGGTTGCATATTACTATAGAGACTGTCAATTCAAAGCATACTGAGCAGGCAATTGCATGGAACACGTACTTGGAGCCCTCAAATTTAAAAATTTAAAAATTTGGACAGTGGACTAGGCTCCAAGCACACAAACAGCCAAACATTCACCCGCATAAAAATTTGGACAGTGGACTAGGATCCAAGCACACAAACAGCCAAACATTCACCCGCATACATAATCGAACATCCCCCCACACTTAAGCACGACATTGTCCTCAATGGAGGAAAGATAAGGACGGTAGAACGAAGTTACCAGATCAAGGGTGAATGATGATGAACGGGTCAGGTGGTGCCATCCAGAAAGAGAGAGTAATCAGAACACAAACACCACACAAAATATCACAAAGGTTGAGTTATTGACTCTAAAATCAAATAGCAAACTGACTCAACCGAGGAGAAATAGAGACAGAAATGCAAACCGACTGGTTGGGTTGCCTCCCAACAAGCGCTTCTTTCACGTCGTGAGCCGGACGATGGCTCCTAAGTTTCGGTCCATGCTAGAACCTCCTTGAAGTTGAGGTTCTCGTCGATGAGGTGGAGTCTCAAGTCATGAGCATGTGATGTGGCAGGTGATGAAGGCTCATGTACTTGATGCAGATGAAGTCTCCACCCTCGAGACCTCTCCTTCTCTTCTCTCGTCTCATTGCCCCAAACCAGATATGACAGTATCGATTGGCCACCATCGCGTCCACCAAGAGGGACCGATGTCGATGTGGCCTTGGTCTGGCAAAGAGACACTGCAAATGGGTCCTTGCTAAGCAGTTCCTCAAAGTTTGGTGGAGATATCACATGTAACTCATGGCCGGTGCAGGCCTCTTCCACCTTAACTCCGTCCTCAGCCTGGACGCCAATTGCTTCTTCAACCTCCCTTACTTGTTCGTGTGGTATCACCCCTGGGAAATGATCAAGAACTCCTCCTGCTTCACTTTCGTCATCCTCCACAACTTCTTTCTGCACCCTTTCTTGCTCTTCTTCTTCTAGCACAGATTGGAGAGCAAGTTGCCAAGCAATTTCTTTCATGAGATCTTCTTGCATCTCCTCACTCATGCCCGCCTCTTCAAAGCTCAGTTTGGGGTGTGGGAAGGTGTGGTCGGCTACGACATGACAGGCCTCATCATGATCATCACGGGAGCTCTCCGTGACAACTTCAGTGTGTTCCACAATGCCCTTGTAGCCTTCTTCTTCCTCCTCCTCTTCTTGTATGGTAGCAGAAGGGTGATCTGGAGCAGGTTGCGCCCAAGATCGCTCAAGATCATCGACGCTCTTCTTAAGGCTCAGGAGGATCTCATCTGTTTCACGATAGGCCTGGACACACTGATCCATCCTGGAGCATGTTCTCTCACAGTCTCGAGCATACTGCTCCATGAGTAACTCCAGTGCCGATGGCCCTTCTGGTTGTGGGAGAAATTCTTCTTGATAATGAGGTTGTTCTTGATATGCCCAGGGGTCCGGTTGTTCTCCGTAGTAAGGGGGTTGGTACTGAAACCCGAATCCATAGTCTTCTCCGCCTTGATTGCTCCACGGAGTCTCGGGGTAATACCACCCAGATGGTGGTGGATACCCCCAATGATTGGAGAAGCCATTAGGATCCATGATTCAGATCTGCACCAACAAAAACAAAAACACCCAAGTGAAAAGCAAGGGTGGAAAAGAAAAGAAACGAAAAACACTAAAGTGACAAACTTCTGCCTTTCCTAATACTCTAGAAAGTCCCCGGCAACGGCGCCAAAAACTTGACTCGCTAAAACACAACACCTAACAAAGGCCAAGTGTAACCAATGAAAGGGACTGCAGTATAGTGGCTCAAGTGATAAATATCGAATCCATGGGTCTCTAGAGTTACTATTACTCAGCTTCAGTTTATTATTTAGCAAATCAGATTAAGATGAAAGAACTAAAACTACTCTAGCAAAATACAGTTAAAGTTAATCTAATTACAGGTTGGGAACTCACTTAGGTATGATTCCCCCTAGCCACTAGCCAGACTAACGATTGATGATTTCCAACTTGTTTCACTTTCATTCACAATGCGGAGAATCCTTGAGTAGACCTTGAGTCTCGACTAAAGGAACAAGGCCCTCTTGAGTCAATTGCCTAGAGGGACGTATCCTTCTCTAGAACAACTGATCAAGGCGTTCTGAACTAGACTCCCTCTATCGAAAGAGGTTCTCAATCGATACAAAGCAGTGAATCAACCCTCGACTAAAGCAATCGATCCACTACTATCAATCTATGGTGCTCTATTGACCTAATCAAGTATTCCCTCTCATAGGATCAAAGCAGAATCAATAATCTCGACTAAAGCATAATTGAATCATGAAAACATGCATAGATTGAATATGAACTCACGATTATCCAGTCAGAGTACTCATACAATCATCCAATCAAACAAACATAGCTAGGGTTCCTCAAAACCTAAGTGAAGGGAAGTTACTCCATAGAGAAGAGAGAGACTGCAGTAAGAATCTTCAGATGATCAGTCTTCAAGTCCGGGCTTGTTCCTCGAGCTTCCAAGGCGAAGAAATCCTCCTTCTCTACTCCAAGAATGCCCTCAAATCGCCCTCTCTATCTAGGGTTCGTCCCTTGGGTGTTTGGAATCCAAAAACCCAGCTCTCCCTCCTCTTTGGTTCGGAATTTGGCTTAAAACCAGGAAATCCCGACTCGCACGGCCAGGGTGCACGGCCGTGCATATCACCATTCTGGCCGTGCAACTCAAAACGCAGCGTGTCATTTAGTCGAACTTCAGCCCTCTCGCACGGCCAGGGTGCACGGCCGTGCGAGCTTCAGGGGTTGCCCGTGCGTGTCCTCGGCATAAGGCGCACGGCCATATTGCTCACGTGCACGGCCGTGCAGCCTCCCTGGTCTGCCCGTGCAGCTCCCAAAAAACCTCGCCATTCGTCCGTTCTTCGTCCAATCGACCCCAGACTCGCTCCTAAGCCTTCATTCACGTACTAGGACCTGAAACATCACAAACAAGCACAACCTAGCGTGAAATCGGCCTAAAACACGAGAATCAACACCTCAAACGGTGTAAGAATGGGGGTAAAAACATGTGTAAATGACGGTCTATCACGCGGGCAAGGGGCGGTTTGATCCTTCGTAGCTGTCAAAACGCGCCTCCACATGGCGGGCCATACAACCGCGCGATGGGCAGGCGATCTGACAGCCTAACCGCCTGGCAGCGCAGCAATCCACGTCGCTCACAAAAATCGTTGCCATGAAGTGCAGTTTGCGCATTGGGAAACGTAAACCGCGTGTTGGAAGCACAGTTTTGCGTGGGGTAAAAAGACCAAACCGCCCCTCCAGCACGCGGTTTCGTCCCTATATAAACCCACCCCTTCCTCCCATTTCCCGCACACCAAATCCCCGTTCTCCTCTCTCTCTCTCTCTCTAAGTTCCTCACTCTACCCATACCCCTCCCCACCCAAAAACCTTGGAAGTAGTTGTTTTGTTGGTTGCGGCTAAGTCCGATCTGCCTTCAAAAAAAAATTTCTTTGGTTTTCACTAAAAAACCGTCGAATCTCTGTCCGGATTCTGAAAAAATGGCCGATTTTATCCAAGAAGAGGGTATTTACTATGATGATTATCAAGCGGTACGTACTCATTTTACCCAATTTTTGTTGTTGTTATAATGGTTTATTTAATTTATATACTAATTGATTTATGTTGTTGTTATTCTATCGTTGGTTGGGCTGGATGTTGATATATACAATCAACGATATTATGTTGATCAAGGACCGATTGATCCGATTATTTTATACGATCAAGACTATCATCGTTCAAGAGACGTTTGGAACGATTATTGTTATAATTGTTATTCCTTTTCCGCAAGTTATTTCGTTGATGTAAATCTATATATTACGTTGGTTAGTGATAATAAAGAAGAAGATTGGAACCTAGAATTAGCTTTCTCTTTCGTACAAACCCAACTATAATGCATCAATTAAATGTGGAGAAGTGTGTACTGGGGGGTTTAATACTCACTCACCCAAGGTCAAAGGTTACATAGGCTAAGAGCGAAATCCTTAGTGGGCGCTCATTCCGGGAAGTGGCAGATCTCGTGTTTGACCCCCCACTGAAGCATGTTATGGTGTTCTCTGAGATAGGGGTGGGCATTAGGTTTGGTTTTACTGAACCGAATAAAAACCGAATGAAACCAAAATAATTGTAATTAGATTCGAAATTCGGAAGTAAATAGGGTAAATTTCAGAACTCAAGTTTGTTTGAACCGAACCGAAATTCCGAAAAACCGACCGAATTCCGAAAATACAACCCACCTGCCCGAATCCCAGCCCAATGCTCGCGGCCCATCCTTCTTTTTTCAGCTCACTCCGCCCCAGTCCAACAAATTGGATTGGGCTTCTGTCTGTGGCCTGAGCCTGCTCCTTGCTGCCGTCTGCTACGTCTGGCCAATGGGGGCCTCTTCAAGTCTTCAACAAATCGATCGTCTCACTCTCTGGCTCCTGTGAGACTACGACTCCTAACCCTAGACGAATCCGCAAAGGGAAAGCCGGAAAGGGAAGCAGCCGACGCAGGCACTGCCGACTGCGACTTCGTCTCCTCCGACCTCCTCCACTGCCCGAGCCCCGCGACGTCGACGGCCCGACCATGAGAAGCAGCTTCTTCTCCCTCTCGATGCGATCCTCACCCTCGGCGAGCACCCGCCGACACAGACCCACCGGCCTCCGCCTCCCAGGCTCCCACAATCCCACCCAGACCCAGGCAAGCACCTGCCGGCCGCCAAGTCTCCTCCAGCCGCACAGAATCTTCTGCTGACTCCGACTGCCATCACTCGACACTCGCCTCCTCTACTCCTACACTCCAACTCCGAAGGCAGCAGGCAAAAAATTTCCAGTTCCAGCGAACCAGACCAGAAGGCAGCAGGCAAAAATTTGGCAGCAGTTATGAATTTCAGTTTTGGGCAGTTAAACCAAACCGAACCGAATTATAGCTCGGTTTGAATTCGGTTGGGGTGCAGGAAAAATCGGAAATTCGGCATGTCCTAATTCGGTTCGGTTTAAATCGAACCGACCGAACGCACACCCCTACTCTGAGACATTTAATATGGATCTTAGTGGAGGGTCCGAAAAATTTAAATAGGTGAATTCTCATTTTTGGTCTCGCTTTGTATTGCTCAAGCGGTATTTGTGGGGATGTTGTTGGGTTATAAAAAAAACTCACTCACCCGAAGTCTTCAGGTATCCACACGAGTCACCACAACCAGGCGCTCGTGCCGCGCACAACCATCCCTCGCGTTGGCCGTGTTGTTGGGCGAGCTTTCCTTTCTCTTTTATTTCGGGTTGGATCCGGTCCTTAAACCTCATTGTTTAAGGAGGTTCTTAAACCATTTTTATTGGCTGATACTAGATTAGGTAGTTAATGAGGGGTTAGTAGTTGATAGTTAGATGGAATAAAAAGATATTATGAAAATATAATTAATAGGACTTTGCTACTGTGACATGTATGTTATGTTTTGTTTGTAACATTAGCAAAAGTGAAATTGTGTTTTCAATTTGTTGGTACTTGAAGTTTATTTACTATTATATCGTATTATCAATTTGGTTCGCAATGATTTATAATCATTTGAAGTGCTATTATCAATATTTTTTTCAAGCACAATACAACCATTAGCAAAAATTTAATTCATTTGTAAGATTGCTTATGTTTAGTGATTCGAATTATTAATATATTTTCGTTGATGTTTGTAACTTTGTCAAATGTCATTATCAAGAAGCATACTTGTTAGATATTCGTTTGTTTATGACATTATCAAAAGTGAATTTAAGTTTAATGATATAACTATGGTTATTAATCTTTCAGTCTAAGTTAGTAACGTAGTTGGTGTCATTATTAATAGATGTGTATAAGCATTATCAATGTTTGAAAATAAGATATTAATAATATCTAATAAGGTACTTAACAATCATTAGTTGCTATCATTATCAAAGTTTTTGGATGCATTATCCATTAAACACATGTCACTTATTAATGCATTTTTAGTGCTATTTGACATTAAACATTGTATCTGAATATTATTAATATTTTTAAATTACAAAAATCTATTTCCTTATTTGTGACTTGATCATTCGATATTAATGGTTTTTAATATTTTATTAAAAGTTTGATGTCATTTATAATGTTGAAGTCTGACATTTTTACATTGATGTTTTGTGTTTATTTTCAACGAAATACTTTTCGTTATCAATGATTTATTGTATTGTTATTAAAAGTTTGGTGTTGAGGCGTGAATGTTGGCTTGCTTGAGCTAATATTTTTCTGGACAATGTTTGTTTGACTGAATCACACAGGTGCACTATGTCACAAGTACCCAAGATGTTAAAAATTAGTATCGTGCTTTATGATCATTGAGAATGATAATGTAAAGCAATATTAATTGATCATAAAACGTTAATAATGTCATTAGAAATCATTGGAAGAGACCATGACTAGATAGTTATAAACATGATGTGAAAATGTGAATCATTAGTACTAAAGATGTTGTAAATCAATGATATTGTTATTCAAACTATTAATGACTATGTTACATAACTTTAATGATTCATTCATAGGCGTTGATGACGAAACTATAAAACAGTAAAAATTTATCCAAAATTGTTAATAATGTAATTGTAAGGAAATGATAAGTATATTGAAGTCGTTAATAATGATGAGGTATAATAATAACGATTCATTTCATAAATGTTGATAATGTCATTTAGTCATTGCAAAATGTTAATACTGTATTGCAAGTTGCCACGAAGTGAGAGAGAGCATATATTTTTAATTTTCAAATTTCATTTTAAAAAATATTAAGTTCGAATTTATTAAATATTAAATAATAATATTTAATTAAAGTAATTGAATTTCCTTTTAATTGTAGTGGAGAGAGAGGGTTATGGAGAAGATCAAGGGGGAGAGAGAAAGAGAATCATTAATGAGTAATATTAATTAGGGTGTGCCTACGGTGACATGCATGTCACGGTGACTTGCACTTTTCGGTCGACCTCAATTCGAGAAGCATGAATGCGAGTCTAGTTTAGGAGCCTCTACCATGTTAAATTAGGTATGTTTTTATACAAATTCAAGGCATTGGATGAAAGATTGGATATCTGTAATGCTTCAAACAAAAGGGTCGAAGTTGCTACGAAGGCTGTTTTTCTGGCAGACTTCGAGCACAAGCAAGCTGCCAGAAAAACAACCTTCGTAGCAACTTCGAGCCTTTTGTTTGAAGCCTTAAAGATATTCAATATTTCATCCAATGCCTTGTCTTTGTGTAATAAAATACGTAATTTAACGTGGTAGAGGCCCCTAGACTTGACTCGCATCCATGCTTCTCAAATTGAGCTCCAAAGTAGGCTTGACAAACACGTTGCCAGACTTAGCCATTTTCAGGTAGTTTCCCAGTTTTGGCATAGCCTTTTGGTCAGGTTCAAAAATGGTCTTCTAGACTTTCTATTGAGCTCCCAAGTACTTTAATGTGTAGAGGGACACTTCAGCTTTTTTTTTTTTTTACAATAGCAATCATCATTTCATTCCAAACCCACGCAAGTGAGAAGCATTACAATTACAATAATGGAACGACAAGATCAGCAATGACAATCCATTCTGAAGGAAGGAGATCGAGACGAGAGTTCCTCGCAATCCAATCAGCCATGGCATTGAATCGACGAGGGACAAACTCAACCGAGATCCAAGGAGAGAGGCAAAGAATGGAAACAACCCGGGCAAGAGTTGCCCGGCATTGCCATGGCCACATGCTCGGATCCTGTCTCAACGCAATCGTCAACCTCTGACAATCGGATCGGACACACGTTGGGACTGGATCCTGAGCAGCCAGGATAACTGCATTAAGAATCGCATAAGCTTCTGCTTGTATAGGAGAAGAACAAAAGAATCTCTCAGCCCTTCCGTCGATAACCTGACCGTGGGAGTTAGCAATAGCAATCCCATACGCCGCCTCCTGTGCATCAGAGACAAAGGAACCGTCACAATGCACAACCTTACTGTAAGGACCAGGCGGTGATAAGGCCGTCGACCGAGATCTCCCAGGCTGAGACGGCAAACCAGCTGATCTTGACGAAGAAGGAGAGGCTGAGGACGAGGCCATAGCTTCCTTAATGTTTCGGTACTCTCTATCAGCTAGAATTGCCACAGTGGATGGGGAGAACACCTTACCTTCGAAAACCATTCCATTACGAGCAATCCAGATATTCCACATTGTACACACAATCTTGTTGGTTTGGTCAGGTGTCAAGCTGTCTCTGAGAGGAAAAAACCAGTCCGCAAAGCTGGTATCCGCAGAAGGGGGAACCTCCAACAAGCCAACCCTAGACCACGTCTCAAATGCCTTGTTGCAATGGAACAAGCAGTGCATAATCGTTTCAACATGCTCCTCACACACTGGGCACACTGGGTCAGAAGCACACTTGCGTTCAAACAACCTCGCTCGTGTTGCCATTGCATTCTTACCACTCTTCCAAATGAAAAACCGAAGCTTAGGGGGCAAGGAAAGATCCCACAACCACTTCCAATCATCCTTGTTTGGGCGAGGAGAGGAACCTGCATCAAAGGCTTGAGGGGAATCTCTCACCTCCCTAAACAGACGGTAAGCAGATTTAACACTGTAACCTCCTGAATCTGTAAACCTCCAAATCCACCGATCCTGCGCAGAACAGGGGCCGATCGGAACTCTAGCAATAGCTTGGACAATCTCTTCAGGCACCAGATTTCTGATTGCATCCATATTCCAACTGCGATTAGTTGGATCAATCCAATCACTAACACGGGACGGCTCTAACCCCAGATGAGATAAACTGAAATTTTGAATGGACGGTAGCCAAGGGTCACAGTGGAATTGGGATTCCTCCCCAGACATGATCCCCCTCAACAAGCCATCCTTCATATGTTCCTTGACCTCGCAAAAACCATTCCAGATCCATGAGCTTTTCCTCCCTTTAACTGCCGTAAACAAATCCCCATTGGGAAAGTAGAGCCCCTTTAAAAGCTTAGCCCACAAGGCATCCGGATTATCAAAAAGTCTCCACACCTGTTTCCCAACAAGCGCAAGGTTGAAAAGGTGGAAGTTCTTGAAACCCAACCCTCCTTCATCTTTAGGCTTTTCCAAATCCCTTGCGTTACACCAATGGATACCCCTCTTCCTCATGGATCCCGACCAAAAAAAGCGCTTCAGTATGGAGTCCATTAAGTTGGTTAAGCTAAGAGGTAGCAAAAAAACACTCATGATGTAGGTCGGCAAGGCTTGGATTACTGCCTTCAACAGTACTTCCTTGCCTCCAGGGGATAACATAAGGCTCTTCCAAGAATCACCTTGCTTTTCCATACGCTCCAGAAGAAACCCAAAAGTTTCTTTTTTGGATCTACCCCATTCAGTTGGAACTCCCAAGTACTTGTCGTGGCAAACCGAAGGCGGAAATCCAAACTTATTAGTCACCAGGGAACGGATACCATGAGGAGTATTCTTGCTAAAAAAGATGGAGGACTTTGATGCATTGATCTCTTGCCCCGTAGTATCCCCATAAACCTTAATGATATCCATAATACGCTCAGCTTCCAGGACACTAGCTTTGCCAAAGATGACTGTGTCTTCCGCAAACAAACAATGGGAGATCCGCGGGCAGTCCTGGTTGAGCTTGATGCCTCGGATGTCCCCTCGAGAGACCCCTTTCTCAATTAAGAAGGACAATGCATTAGACATAAGGATGAACAGAAACTGAGAAATGGGATCACCTTGTCTAATACCCCGAGACGGAGAGAAAAGATCAGTAGGACTTCCATTGAGTAGGATTGAGAATTTGACCGTCCTGGTGCACGCTCGAATCCAGCCGCGCCACTTCTCCGAAAACCCATAAGCCTCCAGAATGTATTCAAGGCCGTCCCAGTCCACTAAATCATATGCTTTTCGCATATCCAACTTCACCATCATGTCCCAATCCCCATAGCGACGATTCTTGAAGTTATGAAGTATCTCATGAGCAATAATAACATTATCCTGAATAAGTCTACCTCCTGTAAATGCGGCCTGCATCTCAGAAACCAATCCCGGCAACCATTTCTTCACTCGATTAGAGATAACTTTAGAAATGATTTTGTATCTGAAGTTGCAACAGCTAATGGGGCGGTACTGTGAGATTGTGTCTGGAGCAAGAACCTTAGGGATCAGGGCAATATGAGTATCATTCCATCCCTGTGGCATAACCGAGGTTCTGAAGAAGCGGATCACTTCATTACTAAAATCCGGACCAACTTTGCTCCAAAACTTACGATAAAAAGACCCAGCAAAACCATCGGGTCCAGGAGATTTTGATGGTCCAAGGTCAAAAACAGCAATTTTAATCTCTTCGACAGAAGGCTCTCTGTCAAGATCCAGATTCATTTCATCGGAAACCATTTTTGGAAAATCCTGGAGAGAATCAAAATTGAGACCATCTTTCTTCGTGAATAAAGTCTGATAAAATCCTGTGACATGTGCAGATAGAGCTTCAGGTTGGGAAATCACATTTCCATCATCATCTTTAAGGGCTGAAATCTTGTTCCTATGCTTCCGAAGTGTGGTAGAAGCGTGAAAAAATTTATTGTTCTGGTCCCCCACTTTAAGCCACTCAACACCAGCTCTTTGACTCCAAAACAGTTCTTCGTCCTTCCAGATTGCAACAAGCTCCTCCAAGAGCCCTCTTTCCTCTTCAACAATTTCCACAGATCGATCAAGCAATAGAATGTCACTCAATCTCTTTTGAATATCTTCAGCCCTTTTGTTCTGGTCTTTATACATTTGCTTAGCCCACTTAGTAAGCTCTTTCTCACACTTCTGCAACTTTTCATGACAATAGCCTCCCCCATCCCAATTACGGTTCACAATCTCAAAACATTCATCTTTTTGGAACCATCGAGTGTCAAACCGGAATGGAGTCCTTGGATTGAGCCGACTCCCTTCAAATTCCAATCGCAGAGGACAATGATCAGACTCAATAGGGAGCTCATGTACAATTAAAGCATTACTGTACATGGAGAACCACGATGTAGAACAAAGTCCTCGATCAAGTCGCTCCTCAATTCGCCTCATCCCCTCTTGATTGTTCTTCCAAGTGAAGGGATAGCCCATAAAACCCATATCCATTAATCCATTATCAGCAACAAAAGTCTTAAAAGGTACAGTAGACACATTCCTAGGCTCATTACCGCCCCTTTTTTCCTCAGAAAATAAAACAGCATTCATGTCCCCAATAACAACCCATTTATCATCGACACTAGTCCTAAGATTAGTGATCTGATCCCAAAATTCCCTACGCCGAGCTGGATCAGACGGGGCATGAACAAAAGTGATAAAGAAACCCCCATTAACATCAACAAAAGCATCAATATGAAAACAAATGCTGTCAAGGATTGTGATAGGTAAACCCGCCTCCCACCAAAGAGCTAGACCTCCTGCAGTGTTGATAGGATTAACATGGAACTCCTCTGCAAATCTCATACTTCTTCTCTTAACCTTCATATAGGATTCCTCCTTCTTAGTCTCAGACAGAAATAGGAAAGAAGGATGGTGTTTTCTCACCAATTTCCTAAGTTGACGAACTGTTGGGGTCTGTCCAAATCCCCTACAGTTCCAAACAATAGCATTCATGGAATCATTGGTGGCTTGGAATCGGCCACCATAACCACAGCAAGATTTGGTTCAAAACCAGGCGGGAAAACAACATCTTCGCCTCCATCATTTTTTCCCCCTGAATTTCCTCGAATAGCTTGGGAATACTCTGCTTCATGTTCCCGAACCCCTTCATTGTGAAGACCAGCTGTCTTCCTTTTCTTTTTCTGGGTTCTTGGGCTCATTCCTTCAATTTTGTTACGTGTTTGGGATTTGTAACACACAGGGAGGTGGGCTCGGTTTGGGCCGGGGTGAAAGTAGTTATGGTTAAAGGTGTAGTGGGTCTGGGCTTGAAGTGGTAGTGGGCTTGGGCTGGGAAAACCAAAGTTTGGGGAAGGGAATGGGTAGGTTATATTTTGTTGGTACGGGAGGGATGACAGAGGAGGTTGTGGGTGGCCGAACAGATTCCTGGCCACACTATCTCCTTGGGGTGGGGAAGCAAAAATCGAGAGGTTAGGGGGAATGGATGGGTAGCTTTGGGGAGATGGTGAGATAGGGCTTTGGTTAGTGAACACACCTGCTGGTGGAGAAAAAGGAAAGTTCTGGGCAAAGCTGGACATGGGAGATTGATTTGTAGCTGTCATCATCCCAAAAGTATGTGGGACCACCTGACTGGTCTGCTGGGTAGCTCCAGTCATGGAGGTTGCCGACGATTTGATCTGGCCGCCGCCTGGGGAATCCGATGATGACGCCGCGTCCCTGATCAAGACTGCGTCGGCCTCCAGTTGCTGGTTCGTCCGAGGCGAGAAGAGGGGTGAGTTTGCCCTCGTCCATGGTCCCCATCTCTGAATCTCTAGCAGCGTAACCTCATTCTCCTCATCAGCTCTCCTTCGATCACACTCCAACCTGGTATGCTCTAAACCCCCACAGTAATAGCACAAAGAAAACAACTTCTCATACTTGAAATCAATCCAAACCCTTTTTTGTTGCTGGCGGATGTAGAAGCCATCAGGGATTGGTTTCGAAGTGTCCACCTGAACAAAAACCCTCACATACTTCCTGTATATCTGTGATTGTAGGGCTGCACGATCAATGTCGATCACTTGGTGGAACATTCTGCTCACCATTGCGATGTTGCTCTCCGTTCTGTAGGCTTCTGGGAGGTTATGAATTTGGACCCAGAAATCGACCATCCTGAAGCTGGTCTCCCTCGCTGTCTCAAGGCCAGATAGTTTCTTAATTTGCATTAGAGTACCAGAAATGGGGCAGGGACGTTCCAGCCATATTGCCTCCATCTCTTCCTTCTTCTCAAAATCAAGAGTGAATATATTCTCATAGACAGGTTGGATGTTAGGCATCTCTTGGACTTTTGGCTTAGGATTGTCCACCCAGGCTGCTCTTATCATGCCTCTAACAGCCCTTAGGCTAACACTCCGCTCCGAGAAAACCTTGACAACCAGAGAGAAGCGGTTGGTTAGTCTCTCTTCATCTGGTACCATTTCAAGATCCCATTCTCCTGCCTGATTGATCAAATAGTGAACACTCATCTTGTTTGTAGTTTCCTTCACTGATTTAGCTCGCTCACAACAAAGGGGGGTTTCAGTTTGCTCACAACATAAGAGAAAGATGAGAGAAGAGGCACTTCTGAAAAAGAACATGGTATCTCACTTTATACTTCTCACTTCTTTTCCTTCTCCTTCCCCTTCTTCATTTACTATAGTTGTTGGCTTGATTGGACTAGGATTTATGGTTGTCCTCCAAACCTTAGGTTTCTTAGCTTTTTCAACAGCTCCGAACGGATCAAAACACCAATCCCTCCTTATTAATGGTGGCTTGAAGAGACTAGTATCTGCTTTTGGTAGATTTGTTCCTTTGAACTCGTAACAGCAATAACTCCCATCCACCTTGTAGCTATAGCAGTAAATGAACCTTAACTCCATCTTTTGCTGCTGTTTCGTCAGTTCCATCCACACCCAGCTGGCTTGGATTAAACCAGACTCCCCTGATGTACATTTATCCCGATAATGAAGACTTCTCACATTGGAGGCAGCCTGAACCATCTTCCTTGTCACCATTATGACCAAGAAGGAGTGCAAATCATCTCACTGTAGGAGGAAGATCAACATCCAGATCTGCTCTGGGAAGCTCAACGGTTAGAAATGGCTTGTTCAAACAGGAGAGAGGGCAGAGCAAAGAAAGGAAGAGAGAGAATAGATATTCCCAGAAGTCAAGAAACCTGGGACACTTCAGCTTCAAAACAAGTCTTTAATCTCCAATTTCCATCTAGCCAATTGTAAGATATGAATCTCCAAAGTAGGCACCATGAAACTGTTTTTACACTGAAACAACAAATTAGGTCGAACTAATCCTATACGAGGTCGACCGAAAAGTGCATGTCACCGTGACATACATGTCACAGTAGCAAAGTCCAAAAAGTTAATAATGTCATATCAAATTATTAAAAAACATGTCGAACAACATTAATAATAACACAAACGAATACCTAACAACGAAAAATCTCAAACCCATACAATGAAAAGCCCTAATGATGATTCAATTTATAAATATTGATAATGTCATTACAAAATGTTAATACTTAATACTAATCGAAAGTTGCCAAGATGTGAGAGAGGCATATATTTTAAATTTCAAATTTCCATTTTAGAAAAAGAAAATTATTAAATTCGGATTTTATTAAATATTAAATAAAATTAATTTCATATTTCTTTTTAATTATAATGTAGAGAGAGGGTTATGGATAAAATCATGGGAGGAGAGAGAAAGAGAATCATTAATTATATTAATTTTAATTATATTTGCATAACCCTATTTACCCTTAACTACCTATTAACTACTAACCCCCATTAACTACCTAATCCACTTTCAGCCAATAGGAAGGTTTTAAGATTTTCCTTAAAAAATGAGGCTTAAGGACTTGAACTCAAGCCCTTTTATTTTATGTTTGATTTTTATATTGTTTGTTTCTAGTGTTCTAGATTTTTTTGTTGTTAATTGAAAATTAAATTAATTACATCAAAACTTATGTTTTAAAAAATTATTAAAAAACATGAAAAGATTACAGTAAAAACACAAAAAAAACCGCCTTCATATGAGTACAATTGGATTTGAGAGTATTAGAACGGAGAGTTATATAGTTGGAGTAAAAAGATGAATTGGGAATTGAGTTTATTTGGTTGGAAATGTTTTACATTTTTTAATGGGCTAATACCACTACAACACCTGAACTATCAAAGAAATCTCACGTGTGTCCTATTTTATTCAATATTTCAATTCTATCACATCGTATGAAATTTTGTGTCATTTTTGTCCTGTCAATTTCATTGACCGTTAAATACGATGGTCAAAGTAATTTTGAATTTTAGTGACGTGGCAAACAATGTGGCATCCACCTAGATGCCACGTCATTGCCACATAATTTTTAATACAAAATAAATTAAAAATACAATAAAGAAAAAAATTAAAGGACATTTTCACCGTTTGTTCATTCCCTCACCGACAATTTAATCGCCACCACCCCCTGAGTGCACTGTTACTCCGTCCAGCTAAAAGCCTCCTTCTAGGAATCCCATTCTTCACTTCAATCACCATTCCCCACTTTTTGCCCAAAGGACAAAGAGAGGAAGTGAAAGGCACGTATACATACCCATAAGAAGAGACAAACACAAAGAGCTTGCCATGGCTGGAGAAGAGGATGAGAGCGTCCTCGGCGTCACAAAGAACAAAGAGCTCAGAGCCCTTCTTCAACAACTCATTCCTTCGCTTTGAGAAATTTAGTTGTCGATTCACCTTGTTCTCTATCCTCTCGCCGTTGGGGTGTTGTAGCGGTAGGGTGGGTGAGGGCGGGAGAGAGGGGAAATATGGCGGCCATCTCGTTCTCCGAATCCAAACCATTCCCCTTGCTTCGTCGATAGTTGGGAGTCCCTTAACCTCCTAAGCCTTTCTCGAAAAAGAAAATAGAGGGCATATCTAACTTTCCAGGCGGTGGAGCTCTGGATTGCAGATCTAGGCACTTTGTTGGTTGAGAGCTCTGGATTTCAGATTCACCCTCATTTGCCTTCTCCGTGCGATGATTCTTCGCTGCCACCGATGGGTCTACTTCTAGGTTGGGCGTTGTGGAGGCGCGAGAAGGGCGAAATCGGGTATAGGGGTTTGGGAAGGAGAAATTGAGTTGGGAGGAGAGGAGATGGTGACGGTGAAAACAGATCTTGCAGTTGGCCACCCTCCAGGTTTACTTTCCGACGACCCAGCGAGATCAGCGACATTTCTTTCATAGTTTGGGTGTTGTAATGGTATTAGCCTTTTTACTAGACAAGTTTTGAGTTGGTGTTACCAAATGCCAAACTTATTTAACATTATAGTAACACTAGTTAATTGGGTATGGTCTTACTATTTCTCTACTCTATCCTTTTCATGTAGCCTTTTTAGTTTTGGTGATCAAAATTTACTCCGAGGGTAAGGCTCTGCACTCTGCAGACTGCAGAGCTGAGAGCAGTTCACCAGTTCAGGGCCAGCAGATACTGAAAGTGACTCATCCTTCTCACATAGCACAAACATAGAAACACAATAGAGAGATTATAATGGAAGAAACAAACACAGTCTTTGATATATATATATATTTTTTTTTCAATTTCCAGCTAAATGTTTCTCTATCAAATTAGAACTCACCATACCTACCCATATCGATCTTCTTCTTCATCTTCTTCCTTCTCCAACGGCACAAATGGATCAACCAACGTTGGTGGGGGATGGGCGAGTGATAATTAAAGAGCATTCGTGATAACGCAGTTTTGCGGCGACAGATATACAACATGGGCGTCGTTTTCGGGTAGTCCCTTTTTTGTTTTGTTTTTTTTTTTTCCATTTCCCTAACGGCTATTGCTTTATTATATCACCGCCACAGAAGCCTCTGGAACTCTCAGGGGGGCGGTTTCTCGAGTTACGGGTCCGGTTACACGTGTCGGACTACTACAGGGCAGCCGAAGAAATCCGCTGGTGTTGTCGTTGTTGCGACGGCGTCGGACCGAACGGGACTCGGACGGAAGCTGACGTCACGGTGGAGAGGGAAAGACGGACGGTGGATGGTGGGGTCGGAGAAAGCGTAATGTTAGCAAGGAACAGAGCAGCAATGGACAATGCCAGGCTGTTAAACATGTGACCCCGATTCGGTGTCGTTTTCTATCAAATTTGTGGCCCCCGCCCATCGCTAATCCTGTGATTATTATCAATTTATCATCGTTAATCCAACTTCTTGATAATGTACTTATGCGGAAAATAAGTTGTTCGGGAGTTGCAATTTCTGTATAGTATGGGGACTAGAATCGTACACAATGAACCTTCTATTGGGTTATTTATTAGATTAGAACAATGATGCGCAACGGTAAGGTACGAAAGTGGAACTTTCCACTCCAGAGAATGTCTTCTCTCCGATACCATATTCTTTATGAATTTTAATGATATCCATTCCTATCTTACAGTATCATGTGAGCAGATGTGCTATTATTGTTTCGTTTAATTATGGGGGAAAATACTTTTTATTGGTAATAAGTGGATTATATTCGAGGGACACAATCAATTCTGCTATCATTCTTCCGATAAGGAGTACAGCTTGGATTGATGCATGCAAGGGCTGGCTAGCTAGTAGTTCTTGTTGGAAGAAGAACATGTCCCATTCCAATGCTTTGTGTGTACCAGCCCTAATGTTCCAACCACTAGGATTGGGTCCAGTTCAGGAGCGACACTGTTGGGTGGAGGTTAAGAGGAACACTTATCTTGACCATCCGATAATATTGTTAGAGAGCTACAATTGCATGTGCATTTCTACCACGAGAGAGTGAAGTCGTCTAAGTACGGCACGACAATTTCCCATATTTTATGGGGATGAGGAGGTGACATTATATGCAAGGAAGTGTTATCTAGTATCTACGTCCTTCCTTAATCTTTGCTAGCATATGACCTTGCATCCAATGAGGTTGTACTTCGAGGATAGATACATTGAACAAAAAAATATGATCTTTTCCCAGAAGTTGGCGAATGTTTGACACTCGATCCTCCTACACCATCTGTTGGTGCCTGGTGAGTTTGTTGTTGTCAGTATTATTATTTGATCTGGACCATCAGTTCTGATATCTCTAACAATTCATATTTTACGTAGTCTTTAACGATATAAAAAATATATAAGATATATCCACAAATACATACGAGAGATTAAAACATTTTATAAGAAAAAAGTACTATATTTCCTTTGCGTAAATAGCATTATCACGTACATTTAGCAATGAAAGCAGAATTTGACAAGATACATATTGAGCTTTATCAGACCATCCAAAACTGAAACTTTGATCTTAATTATGATTAGTTTAACATGCATGCTTAAAGCAGCAACTAGCAAAAGGAGAAGTACATCATTACTCATTAGTGGCAAAAGTAACTTCATCCTTTCATTTCCCCCCCATTTTTATCTTGAAGTGAGGTCCTTTGTTGTCTTCCAAGTCATTAGTCACGCTAACCAAAACGCACCCTCTTGACACTTTAGGTAAAATCACAAATTCACCATGCAATGAGAGTCACATAAAGGAGGGTAACCAAACAGTAAAAATGTGAAAGAAAGACATGAAAAGAAGGGAAAGTGGTTAAATGAGAGTGGCCAACTTTTCCCAAGGTAAAAAAGGAAGAAAAGTTGCTATTCCTTCAGCTAAAGAAAGACAAGAAATAACCGTTGGTGAAATAGGAGTGACTTTTTCTAGTTTTTGGTTGGATGCCATTGCCAGGCTGACCTCTTTTGGACCCTCTCTCAAGAAAGATGATGAGCTCTCACATGGGTATATCTGTAAACCCCCTGGCCCACTCTCTCTCTCTCTCTCTCTAGTCTCTTCTTGGTCCAACCCCCTTTTCCAATAGCCCAATTCTTTTTCACATGTCCTCCCCAAAATACCCCTGGCTTATCCATAGTTCCACTTCCATACCCTTCCTTCCTCTGGCATTTCTAATCCTCTGTTTTTCCTTTATATAAAGCACCCGCAGTACCACTAGCCTTCCACTAACCCACTCTCTGAAAAGGTCCATTACATTACTCCTTCATCACTCCTCTGTTTCGCACTCTCGAATTCAGGCAGCCATGTCCAAGGAAGTGAGCGAGGAACCGCAAGCCCACCACCACGGGAAGGACTACGTCGACCCACCGCCAGCACCATTGTTGGATTTCGCCGAGATCAAGCTCTGGTCTTTCTACAGGGCTCTCATAGCTGAGTTCATCGCCACCCTCCTCTTCCTTTATGTCACCGTCGCCACCGTGATTGGGCACAAGAAGCAGACCGACCCGTGTGGCGGGGTTGGGCTTTTGGGCATCGCATGGGCTTTTGGCGGCATGATCTTCATCCTTGTCTACTGCACCGCCGGTATCTCTGGTAAGCAGATTAACCGTACAACCCAGTTATTTGAAATCTTTTTGAGTGAACAAAATGTTACCCATTTCTGGTTTGGTTACGTAGAGTAATGGGTTGCGGTAAAAAACTGAAATTGCTTTGGTTGTGTGTGTTTTCCAGGTGGGCATATCAATCCAGCAGTGACTTTTGGGCTTTTCTTGGCGAGGAAAGTGTCCTTGATTCGAGCTGTGTCATACATGGTGGCGCAGTGCTTGGGCGCCATCTGCGGTGTTGGGCTGGTGAAGGCCTTCATGAAGCACCCTTACAACAGCCTTGGCGGTGGTGCTAACTCCATTGCCCCTGGCTACAGCACAGGGACAGCTTTGGGGGCTGAGATTATTGGGACATTTGTGCTTGTCTACACCGTCTTCTCCGCCACTGACCCCAAGAGAAGCGCCCGTGACTCCCACGTCCCTGTATGTAGTTAAAATCCTCTGTTTCTTAACATTTTTGTGTAACGGGATTTCAATTTTCAAGAGTTCGGACACTGATTTCCTTTTGTGTTTTGGTTTACTCTTGTAGGTGCTGGCTCCTCTGCCTATTGGGTTTGCAGTGTTCATGGTTCACTTGGCCACCATCCCCATCACTGGAACTGGGATCAACCCGGCTAGGAGCTTCGGCGCAGCTGTGATCTTCAACAACGACAAGATCTGGGATGACCATGTAAGTCTACACTCTACAGTCTAGCTACCTTCTTACATTTCGACTCTGTTTTGGGGTTTAGGGTTTGCTTAATGTGATTTTGGTTTTGTGGGGGCAGTGGGTGTTCTGGGTCGGACCATTCGTGGGAGCACTAGCAGCAGCAGCATACCATCAGTATATTCTGAGGGCGGCGGCCATTAAAGCTTTGGGATCTTTCCGCAGCAACCCTACCAACTAGAAGCGAGAAACCGAGAAAGCAACCCCCTAGCCAAGCAGAGAGCTCCATTCCATGAACAGAGCTTCTCCTGTCTTCTTCTCTCTCTCCCCCCCTCCCTTGTTAATTATGTTTAAAATCCGCCATTTGTTTTTATCGTTGGTGTGTATGTGAGAGAGTTAGTTTCCATGATTGATGGTGAATGATGATGATGTTTGTTATTGCTACTATTTGGGGATGATGGATGGATGTAATGAAATGGGTTGGATGGATGGACGGACGGATGGATGATGGATCCTCTTTTCTTCTGAAACTCCCTTTCTCTACACTTCGTATTCTGGTTAGGGTTTTACTTTCCCTTGTTTTTTTGTATGTGAAGAAACCTATTTACTCTGAGCTCGGTAAGTGTGGTAACGTTACAGTAGTTAGAACTTAGAAAGGACCAAGGGGAGAGAGAGACGAGGGGGGAAAAGGACAGGGATGAGATGAACCCGGTTACAATTGGTTTGGGCAGAATTGGGAAATGTGGCAGGTCGAGGGAGTTGAGGCATTTTATTTTAATAAATGCTCTGGGCTGGGTAAAACAATAATTGGGCTCTCTTTCTTTTCCTGAATGGTCAATTCCATTTTCCCCATAGAGTATCGTTGTGAGCTGGCGTGGGCCTACAGGCCTGATGTTCACGGGGCCCATTAAGAGGCAGCTGGGAGCATTTTTTTTTTTTTTTGACAATAGCTGGGAGCTTCTTGGAACGTTGTTTTTTCTCAACTTTCTAGAATCCAGTAATTGTAATGTATCCTCTGCTCGATGAAGTTGTTAAGCCATTTTTTTTACAAGGGTGAAATGATTAATTAGAACAAGACAGATAACACAAACAGAGACCAACTCCATCACCCCAGGATCGCCAGGAGTGATCCCAACAGGTTAGAAGAGAGAGAGATCCAAGTCCAGAAACAAAGAAGAAGAAGAGAGAAGTAGGGGTGTCAGTTCGGGTCGGGTCGGGTTCGGTTACCCGAAAAATCGTTGGATAGCCTTTAAAGGTTGATTGCTTGATGGATTTAGTGATGGATTTGAATCCATCATAAATTTTGTCTAAAATCCTTTGGTTTATTTGATGTATTTAGATTTTAGAGGTAACAAGTCTGTGGGATCTACTGATTTTGTGGGCACACAAACTTAAAAATCTCATCTCTTTCGGTGAGAATTGATCACCAATCCTTTGGTTTATGACCAATGTATGCTTTTTATTTCCTTTCTTTTCCATACATATGAGGGCAATAAATTCCATTTAACTTCAAACATACAAATCTAATTAGCAAAATCCATAATGAAACAAACAATGGTGATTTTCAAGTCTATAATGAACCCAAGTTCTACCAAAATCTTTTTTTTTTTCCTAAAAAAGAAAAATTCTTCATTTTTCAAATCTAGAAAAAAAACCAACCTCAATTCTGGATTTCTGATATAGGGGTTTCTTGTTTGCAAATGGATTAGAAAGTTGAGTACCCACATATGCCAACTTTAAACCAAAAAAGCAAAGGGCCAAGGATTTACTTTCCTTTTGGCCTCTCCTTTTGAGTGTTGCTCCTCCTTTCAATTGATTTGGGGGGAAGAGCTGGCCCCCATTGTATTGATAATCCATTTCATCCCATAAACTGAAGGAGTCACAAGTAAGCAATTGTATTCTCAGGCAACGAGAATCGGAAAGAGTTACATATATGTCGTGTCCACAATAATTTACGGGTTTAAAATTGAAAATAATCATCAGAAAAAAGCGTGAAATTCACAAATAATTTTGCAATCAATTTGATCTCATATTTAAAAGCTTCCTTGAGGATGCTGCCGTCATGGTAAGATTTGTGTGAATCGACGAGTTCTCAATATAAAAAAATGGGCGAAGCCGTACACCGACACAAAAGTGCACAACCTGATTGTTAGAGAATCGTTAGTTGATCAATATCCAGTAGGCTAACCTGTAAAAGAATGTTATAGAACTACTAGCCAGTCTCTCGTTTTTATAGAGTTTTGCTTGCAGCATGGTGAAACCGCCAAACCGGTCACATGGGGTGTGGGTTTGTGAAGTGAAGGGTGGGCTACTTACTGCCCTGGCCTGGCTCGGCGGCATAAACCCCACCACCTTCCTTTTTGCCTTTCGCACTCTGCCTATAAGTTGGGTGCAGTTGCGGTCCAACTAAAAAGGCTAACAAGGCTCCAAATCAAAAAAGGAAAAGAAGTTACCAAGGGAAATGGAGTAGCAAATTTAGTGAGCTAGCTACCTCTGCCTGTGCTGACCGTTGAGAATTGGTGGACCACTCCTTTTTCCTTTGTGGTCCTCCTCCTCCATTCCATCGGCAGAACCATACCTCAGTGCAGTTGACAGTTTGGCCTTCTCAAGGAAACCAGAGAAAAAGATGCCGTTGCCATCCTCCATTAGAGAGTCTGGCAGGTTCATCATGTTCTTGCTTGCTTTGATTCCATTATAGGACAGGACTCTAAATCATCCCTGTAGGTGGCGTCGAGCGCGAGACGATCAGGGGTGCTGTTCGCTAGTTTCTTCTTCTTCCACACCTACACAAAACCCTCGTCGCACCTCTCGACCAAGAACAAGTGAGATAACGAAGAAGAATCAGTTTTGATCGACCAAAGAGGGATTTTCCTCTTTGAGTTTGCTGCTGTGAATATGTCGATGGGCCTGAGCCCTTAATGCAAACACACCAAAGTCCACAGAATTTACTTGGACACAAGGCTATCTGATGCAACTCAAAGCCCAATAAAAGTACACTTTTAATGAATCCTTACCAATGCTAAAAACGGAGCGTTTCACAAACCTGATACTGCCCTTCTTCTTCCTCTTGCTCGATCAACACACCCTGCACTTTAAGAAACAAAACCAAAACACCAAGAACAGAACAGAACCTAATTGAACAGAAATGCAGGAAGCAAGTAAACGACACTGCACACGAATTTTTACGTGGTTTCCAACGTTGAGAGAATGAGGATCTCAACGTTGACTAGTCCACGGTCGGAGTTACGCTTCTTGCGCTCTCCGACGATTCACTACGGATATGTCGATGAAGTTCTTTGTGAAAGTACAACCCTTACTAATCCCAGTCGATCAGCTACCCAGCACAATCGACTCACTCTTTTGAACCCCTCTATCAACTACCCAGCTAACAGAGTACCCTGATAAACCCCAATATCAGAACCCAGAAACCCTTACTGTTCCTGTGCTGACTTTTCACTCAACCCCTCTCTTGCTCGCACACTTTGCAGCTAGTCTTATATAATCACAATGAAAAGTCTGCCTCGCATACTAAGTTCCACCTCTACTTATATTCATCTCGATTCTATAGCCGTTGGACCAGAATCAATTCCTTTCCTTGCCTGTTCTTCTTCTTTCCATATGTGTGTTGTTGACGGTTTGAGACAGATTTCCCATATCTTCTCCCAGCTGTTGTTTATTGGATATTCCCTTGAGGTGAGAGCTGATTTCCTTATTGCGCTCTTGTGGATTTTGCTGAGTACTATTGCAAAGCTGCTCTCAACATTCTCCCCCTCAGCTTAGCAATGACCACCTTCTGCAAAATCAAACACAAGAATACTTCGACAGGACATTGAGCAGGAAAAAGAAAAGCTTCGTTAACCAAACCTCATAAATAAACATCATTAACCAAAACTTATAAGTTCAGACCAAACACAATCCATACTCAATCCAGACTCAAAGGAGACTCAAAAAAATTCGAAATTCAGACTCAAAGGAGACTCAAAAGAATTCGAAATTCAGTCCAAACACAATCATTATCCCAGCAGAAGTTTTTTAAAAAAAAACGTGCCCTCTCCAACACTCAAACGCAGGAGACTAGAAGTCATATTCCGGATCGGACTCATAGTCCGAGATAGCTTCTTCAGAGAATTTGTCCTCCATAACTTCTTCAGGTTCTTCCTCTGGTTCCTCAAGCTCCAGGGGTGGATTTTCTGGCATCTTGTCCCTGATTTTGATACTTTTCCCTGCTGTTTTTGGGCGAGAATCGATCTGGGTGCCTTTTCCCTGCAACTTCGAAGTCTCCCCCTTAATCCAAGCTCCCAGCTTCCTCTTTCCTTGGTCCTTTGATTTTGATTTTCGCACAGCTACTCCCCCTTGGTCATTGCGAGGTTTACGAACGCCAACAGAAGCGTCTACCCGTCGCAGTACATGCTGAGCCCGTAGAGTGTCCAAAACATTGACAAGTTGAACTTTGTCATCGAGATTAGCTCCTAGACAGCGAAGATACCTAGTGATTTGAGGACCATAAGGTAGATACCCAGCATTGTTGATATCACTATAAGTGATCATGTGATGGAACATGAGATGAGGCAGGCTAAGCTTTCGATTGGACACTGCATTAGACATGATCCAGAGATCCAGAGGCGTGACCACGGACTGATGGACAGTGCGAGGGAGAAATATACGAGTAATATAGAAGTGTAGCACTTTCAATTCATCAGGGAGATGACAGAGTAGAGTGGAATTCGAGTCACTTGGTTCGACAGAGGTAAGCCGAGCGATGGCATCTTTCGGGTTGAATAGATAGAGATAAAAATCATGCTCACTCATGAGTGATCTTCCTTCAATTGAGAGCTGCAGAGTCTGAGATAACAACTCCACGGTGACAGTATGGCTGAAACCATACACAGTTGAGGAGAAGAAAGCTGGACGAGGATTGTGGTCTCTACGAAGGCTCGCATAGAACATACGAACTGCCTCGGGGCAATAAGTAAAACGTTGTTGCTCCATCACTAAGCTCCAGCCAAGAGCTTGAATGAGCTCTTCCACCCTCAGCTGGTATCTGGAGAAAGTGGCAGGCTCTAGGGTATAGGATGGGATCAGACGCCTATGACGAAAGCAACGTAGATAGCGAGGGTAATCCTCAGGATTTTCACACACCTTGTTTGTGAAAACAGAGGCACGAGCAATGATGAGAGAGACCTGGGGGTTGTACGCCATTTTGAGGGAGTTTGATCGGATGTTTGGAAGAGAGTTGATTGGGTGAGGAGAAATGAATCCGAGAAGAAGGTTTAAATAGAAGAAGGTGTAGACCAGAAGGGATGAATCGTAATTATGAGAATCAGATCAGTTAGATGAAGAATAGGAAGATTAAGATTGACGGTAGTGAAGTTACCACAAGATCATTCAAACTTAACATAACAATTCAACCTACTGCCCAAAAACTGAGATGTGATAGAGAATCAAATCACAGAGCTGTCAAATTTTAAAAAGGAAGGTTTTGAGAAGACTTACTCGGGTTTCCTTTAGATGAGTAAGAGAGCAGAGACTTGCCTGAAATTGTCATGGGCGTATGGGACCCTTCTCTGCATCCATAGAGAAACTCGAAAAAAATTTGAACTAACACACATCCTCAAACCGAAATAGTCCTAATTCCCTTCTAATGACAACGAATTGCTCGGTACCTAAAGGCTTGGTAAAAATGTCTGCCCACTGAAACTGTGAGGGGATAAATTCTAAGCAAATTTTATTTTCTTGGACTAACTCTCTAATGAAGTGGAACCTGATATCTATGTGCTTAGTTCTTGAGTGCTGAATTGGGTTCTTGGCGATGTTTATTGCACTCGTATTGTCACAGAGAATTGGCATGGGATTATCACACTTAACACCAAAATCCTGCAATTGATACTTTATCCAGATCAGTTGGGTACAGCATGATCCGGCTGCCACATACTCAGCCTCAGCAGTAGACAAGGCTACAGAGTTCTGTTTTTTGCTAAACCAAGAGACTAGAGAAGATCCTAGGAAATGACAAGCACCAGAAGTGCTTTTCCTATCGGTAAGACTACCTGCGAAGTCTGAATCGCTGTAACCTACCGGATCTAAGCTGGACTGAGCAGAGTACCAGAGTCCTAGAGATGCAGTTCCTCCTAAGTATCTGAAAATTCTCTTTACTGCTGAGAGATGGCTTTCTCTAGGAGAACTCTGAAACCGAGCACAAAGACACACACTAAACATGATGTCCGGCCTGCTTGCAGTTAAGTACAACAGTGACCCTATCATGCCTCTGTATAGTTTATCACTCACAGGAACCCCAGATTCATCCTTATCTAGTTTTAGATTGGAAGCCATGGGAGTAGAGGCAGGTTTCAAATTCTCAAGACCAAACCGATTAAGCATGTTCATCAAATACTTATTCTGATTAATAAAGATTCCTTTGGACGATTGGTTTACCTGAAACCCAAGGAAGTAGCTCAGTTCACCCATGAGGCTCATCTCAAAAGATTCCTTCATAAGAACTTCGAACTCCTTGCATAGATTTTCATTAGTAGACCCAAAAATGATGTCGTCCACATACACTTGTACTAACAAGATATCAGACCCTTTGGTTTTAATAAAAAGAGTTTTTTCAACCGAGCCTCTGTGAAAATCATTATTGATCAAGACTTCGCTTAATTTATCATACCAAGCTCTGGGAGCCTGTTTTAGACCATAAAGAGCCTTTTTAAGCTTGTATACGTGATTAGGAAACTTAAAGTCTTCAAAACCCGGAGGTTGGGACACGTAAACATCTTCTCTTAAGTCACCATTTAAGAAGGCGCTCTTCACATCCATTTGAAAAAGTTTAAAACCATTTGAACTGGCAAAAGCACACAACAATCTGATTGCTTCTAGTCTAGCTACCGGGGCAAAAGATTCCTCAAAATCTATGCCTTCCTCTTGGCAGTAGCCTTGAGCAACAAGCCTGGACTTATTTCTGATGATTTCCCCTATATCATTTGATTTGTTTTTATAAATCCACTTAGTTCCAATGACATTGACATCAACAGGCTTAGGAACGAGTTCCCATACTTTTGCTCTGTCAAATTGATTCATTTCCTCATGCATGGAAGCTAACCAAAACTCATCTAACATGGCTTCCTCTACAGATTTTGGTTCGATTAAAGAGACAAATGCTGTATGATTGGAAGAGGTCTTTGATCGAGTAGTCATACCTTCATGTAGCTTACCTATTACCAGAGATGGAGGATGTCGCTTGCTGATGTGGGGAGGTGGATGAAGTTCTTCATGTTCTGGTTCTGCCTCAATATTTCCTTCATTAGCTGCCTTATTTCTTTACTGCCATTGGCCTCAGCTTCGGTAAGTACGCTGCTTCTTCCAAGTCCGAAATCATCATCATCTGATTCTTCTGAAACCTCACAAACGGATTCGTCAAAAATAACATTTATGGACTCCTCAACCTTGAGGGTCCTTTTGTTAAACACCCTATAAGCTCTACTCACACCTGAGTATCCCAGAAAGACAGCCTCATCGGATTTAGCGTCAAATTTTCCCAAATTTTCCTTTGTGTTAAGCACAAAACACTTGCAGCCGAAAGGATGAAAATATCCTATATTTGGCTTTCTCCCTTTCCAAATTTCATACGGGGTTTTCTTAATACCAGACCTAATCAGGGCTCTATTAATGACATAGCATGCAGTGTTAACTGCTTCTGCCCAAAAGTACTTGGGAAGACCATAATCATTTAAGCAGAAAGAGTCAAAACTGTCTGAAATGAACTCACCACCATGATCACTTCTGATCCCTACTATCTTACCTTGCTTCTCAGTTTCTATCCGCTTGGATAACATTCGAAAGTTCTCAAATGCTTCATCCTTGCTTGATAAGAAAAGAACCCATGTGAACCGAGAATAATCATCTACTATAACAAAAGCATAGCTCTTACCTCCATAACTCATGATATTCGTTGGACCAAATAGGTCTAAATGAAGAAGCTCTAGAGGTTTAGTAGTTGAGATCACATTTTTACTTTTGAAACTCGACTTAGTGTGTTTACCTTTCGCGCAAGCATCACAGAAGAATTCCTTCTTGCTGTTGATTTTAGGTAGACCCCTTACCAGATCTAGGTTAACTAGTTTGGATAAAACCCCTACATTAACATGACCTAGTCTACGATGCCAATCATATTGATCATTCTTGTTTAAGGTCATCAAACATAGCTCTCTAGACAAGAGTTTATTGTCAAGATCAAAAACATAAACCTTACCTTCCCGTTTTCCTGTGAGCAAAATTTCTTTTGTCAATATGTTTTCTATGTAGCACACATTTGTCTCAAAGATGACCCTATTTCCTAGCCTACAAAGTTGATTAACAGAAATGAGGTTGTGTTTTAGATTATCAACTAACATGACATTGGAAATACTTGGACCACAACCTACTTGACCTAGCCCTATTATTTCTGCAGAATTATTGTCACCAAAGTAAACTTTACCTCCTTTACCTTCCTTGAATTTTGTGAACAGATCTCTATTTCCTGTCATGTGATGTGAGCACCCGCTGTCCAGGATCCATTTGTTTGTCTTCATGCTCACTTGAAGACAATCCTGTACTAATACTGGTCAACTTGTTTTTCGTACCCAGACAAGCTTGGGTACATTTTTCTTTAAGCATAAGTTATTACAAGAAAGAGATCTACTGCTGCTTGACGTTATTGAGTTCCTCTTTCGTGTTTCTGAGTTTATGCGCTTCAAACAATGTTTTATAAGGTGTCCTGGCCTATGGCAGTAGTAGCATTCTTTACTTGTACCATTTGCACTCATCTTAGGCTTTTCGAAATTACTCCCTGTCTTTTTCTTTCTGTAACTTTCCAGTTGCTCGAGAAGTTCCAAGTTTTTGGCTTCTAATTCTGCTACAGCCTGTGACAGTATGTCACATTTCTCCTTATATTCTTTAGCTTGTTCACCTAACTGTTTACATCTAGACGTGATTTGTTCATGATCTACTTTTAGTTTGTTATGTTTTACCTTAACTATTGCAAATTCTTGTTGTATACTCCTAATAGTACTAGTCATCAGATCATCATCACTATAATAGTATGATTCACTAAAGTTGGATAGTTTACTTACCTCGGAATGATGGTTGTCAGCCTCCTGATTACCGATAGCCATTAAACAGGTGTCCCTCTTGTGACACTGCTCCTGGAGATCATCTTCATCATCCTCGCTACAACTCCAAGTAGCTGTCACTGCCTTTTCCTTTCTCCACAATGGGCATTCTGCTTGATATGACCTTGTCTTCCGCATTTAAAACAACCTGACTGGAATTTTTCAGGTTGTCCAATGTCTCTTCTGCTTTTCAGATGAGTACGACCTGTATTTTGCCTTCCACCCCCTTGTACTTGTTCCTTTTCCGCTTCTTTGTCTCTGTACTGATGGGAGAATTGACCACGTCTTCTTTCCTTCCTCATTCTCATGAGCTGGGAAATATGTTTGCTCAGCATGGCGAGCTCATCATCATCCATGTCTTCATAGTTGTCGGATTCCTCCTCATAGACTCGAGTTCTGAAGGCTATTCCACGTTTGTCTTTCTTTAGTTCTTCACTGATTTCCCTCTTGAGTTTTTCCTCATACGTAGTTAAGGATCCGATTAGTTCGTCCACTGGTAACTTGCTTAAGTCCTTGGCCTCCTCGATAGCTGTTACTTTGGCTTCCCATTTTTTGGGCAGAGACCATAGCAGTTTTCGAACTAAGTCCCCACTCTCATAAGTGATTCCCATGTTTTCTAGACTGTTTACCGTAGTGGTAAACCTCTCATACATCTGCCTGATTGACTCCCCTTCTATCATTTTGAACAATTCAAACTCAGTCTTCAGAGCATTGATACGAGAGATTTTCACCTGAGAGGTGCCTTCGTAAGTGACTTGCAGCTTGTCCCAAATTTCCTTCGCTGTTTTGCATCCTGAAACCTTGTGATATTCTCCGGCCCAAGCGCGCAGTACATGAGGTTAGTGGCCTTGCAATTTTGCTGATGCTTATCTCGATCTTCATCTGTCCATTTTCCTCGATCGGCTTTAACCTCCAGCGGTCCGTCCATGACTCTGTCCCAAATCTTAGGATCTGTAGATCCAATAAAAAGTTCCATGCGATTCTTCCAGTACCCGTAGTTAACTCCCTCAAACCTGGGTGGCCGAGTTTGAGAGAAACCATCAGCAAGATACAACACAGCTCCATTTCCCGATCCAGACGCTATACTGTTATCTCCGGAGATTGTTAAATCTTCTTCGACGGAGCCGGGCTCTGATACCACGTGTAGGTGGCGTCGAGCGCGAGACGATCAGGGGTGCTGTTCGCTAGTTTCTTCTTCTTCCACACCTGCACAAAACCCTCGTCGCACCTCTCGACCAAGAACAAGTGAGATAACGAAGAAGAATCAGTTTTGATCGACCAAAGAGGGATTTTCCTCTTTGAGTTTGCTGCTGTGAATATGTCGATGGGCCTGAGCCCTTAATGCAAACACACCAAAGTCCACAGAATTTACTTGGACACAAGGCTATCTGATGCAACTCAAAGCCCAATAAAAGTACACTTTTAATGAATCCTTACCAATGCTAAAAACGGAGCGTTTCAAAAACCTGATACTGCCCTTCTTCTTCCTCTTGCTCGATCAACACACCCTGCACTTTAAGAAACAAAACCAAAACACCAAGAACAGAACAGAACCTAATTGAACAGAAATGCAGGAAGCAAGTAAACGACACTGCACACGAATTTTTACGTGGTTTCCAACGTTGAGAGAATGAGGATCTCAACGTTGACTAGTCCACGGTCGGAGTTATGCTTCTTGCGCTCTCCGACGATTCACTACGGATATGTCGATGAAGTTCTTTGTGAAAGTACAACCCTTACTAATCCCAGTCGATCAGCTACCCAGCACAATCGACTCACTCTTTTGAACCCCTCTATCAACTACCCAGCTAACAGAGTACCCTGATAAACCCCAATATCAGAACCCAGAAACCCTTACTGTTCCTGTGCTGACTTTTCACTCAACCCCTCTCTTGCTCGCACACTTTGCAGCTAGTCTTATATAATCACAATGAAAAGTCTGCCTCGCATACTAAGTTCCACCTCTATTTATATTCATCTCGATTCTATAGCCGTTGGACCAGAATCAATTCCTTTCCTTGCCTGTTCTTCTTCTTTCCATATGTGTTGTTGACGGTTTGAGACAGATTTCCCATATCTTCTGCCAGCTGTTGTTTATTGGATATTCCCTTGAGGTGAGAGCTGATTTCCTGATTGCGCGCTTGTGGATTTTGCTGAGTACTATTGCAAAGCTGCTCTCAACAATCCCAACATTCCTTATTATCACCAATTGAGCTAGCATGCTAATGTGGGAGTGATCAACACTTATGTTGAATCGACCCCGTCGTTGGATTTGTTTACAAAAATGCAAACGAGGGTGATTCAACAATATCAACACAAGCCAATCAACCCTCCACATGTGCACACTAGCTAGATTCCCTTATCACCAACACACAGATAAGTGGTAGGGTTGTAATGAGTTAAGCCGCTCGCGAGAAACTCGGTGTTCGAATCGGAGAAAAACTCGTTCGATACTCAGCTTGTTATTTAACAAGCTGACTCGTTAGCAAATGAGCCAAGCTGAGCTAGACCATACTCAGCTTGATAAGCTCGTGAGCTAGCTTGACTTGGTGACTTGTTGAGCTAAGCTTGCGAGCTGGCTTGTTTAGAGCTTGTGGAAGGATTAATTAGTCTTATGAACATGAACATTATCTTGTTAATACAGATATGTATGGAAGTTAGTTGTTATTTATAGTTTCTAGTGTTCTTTTTATGATTTAAAATCTATGTGTACACATTTTTCAGCTAGAATGATTTCAAATAGAGCTCATCCTGAGCCGAGCTCCTATGCAGCTTGACAAGCTGTGTTGATGAGCATTTATCGAGCTCTACCAAGTCGAGCTCGAGCTTGTTTATTTTTAATCAAGCAGAGCTCGAGCAAAATTATCAAAATTCGACTTCGAGCCAAGCTCGAGCTGAGAAATTTGTAAACAAACCGAGCTCGAGCTAAGCAAAAACTCGACTCGACTCGACTCATTTGCGGCCCTAGTGTTAGGCTAGGCTGGTAGCTAGAGACTCGACAACCTCATTAATTTCCAGTGGGTCAGCCAAAACTTCGCCAAACCCTAGTTGGCAAAGAAAACATGGAGGAATTTATAGCAAAATGGACCTAGAACATAATATTTGGTAATCTGGAGAAAGATTCTGAAATATATTACAACTCTTGCTCAAAGTTGGAATGCGAATGAGGAAATCAAGAGTGCAGAAATAGTGACAATGATACTTTATGATACACACATCGGAGGAGATTGGTTGTATTCATTCGTTCAGTTGAGGAAATTGAAAAGCACACTCCCTGAATTCTATAGTTCAAGGACCACTCAATTTCATAAACAACGCCAGAAACAGTGTACTTGTGCAGGCTTACACAAAACAGCCCCCACCTCTGAGAGAGCGAGGCATTGTTTAGTCGGGCAGTGCAGTTCCTCTCTCCAGATTGTTCTTAATCTCCAGCGTGTATTTACCGAAGGCTCGCTCGATCTTCTTGTTGAAGTGCTCATTACGATCGTTGATCGAGTCGATATCCTTCTCTTCATGGAATCTCCTCCTTCGGCTGAATGATCCGCGCTTCGCATCCCGGTCCTTGAGTTCCTTCACCATTCTGTCAACCTTATCCTCTGAGATCTTTGGGGCCTGGGGTCATTTCCAATTTCAGGAGGTAAATATAATTGTTCGCTATTTACAAAATCATATCTAACGGGAATCAAAAGATTCCAGGGAGGATTATTACCTTTCCGTATTGAAGACTTGAGGCGTCCCGGTAGAACTCAGGATCGGCTTCTTTCATCTTGTTATACTCTTCTAGATCCACATTAACATTCTTTGTCCTCTTCTTATATGCATTATACAGTGTCTTCTGATTGAAAACTGGTAGAACATTATGTACAATCAGTTTCAACTCCCATTGGAGATCAACGCATAAATGAAGGTGACTAAGAAGAAATGCAGACTTACCATCCCAACCAAATGGAGCAGGATCTTTGTCCCATTTCTTGTATTTGACTTCTGCTGCCTCTTGCGTATCCAGCATATACGCCTTTGTCATGTCCAAGTCATTTGCATCAAGAAGTTTACCGATCTTCCTCTTCCTCTCCTCGAGCCATTTTTGTTTGGAAATACCTCGAGACTCTTGAGGAGGTTCCAATCTCTTCTTTTCAGCCACCATAGCCATTTGATTGGCTTTCTTCGCCTCATACTGGATTTACAAACAGAGAAAAAAAGGACAATCAGAGGACGAGAAAAGGAAAGGAAGGTAGTGAGAACATATAGTCAAAAGGAACATCTCATGGAACAATCAAATCAAGATTCTTAGTTAAGAAGAACTTATACCATCTTACGCTTCAACTCGTACAGCTTTTTCCGCCTTCCGGTAAGTTTAGTAACATCTTCTTCCGGGAATTCCTCCACACCTTGGTCATTTTTGTCACTGTGGCTATCATCATCATCGTTAGAATCTGGTCTTTCGACAAGCTTCTCTGTCCTTTCATTGGCTTGATCATTACCAGCTTGAGCTTGCTTGAACTCTGATACAAATTGGTCAACAACCATGAGAACAGAACCACATAGCCAAGCGTGAATAAGCATAAACACCAATGAAGTTAAATTGAGCAGTCAAACTAAAAGGGGACTACAGATCCATTCATTCACAATGCCCGAAGGACAAAACTATCGACTTGGGATGAACAAGAACAAGAGGATCTTAATACCCCCTCATAAGAAGGGTCTCTCAAGCATAAGAAACTTCCATACCTGCTCTAGGTTTAGCTTCTGCAATCTTCTTGAAGCAATACTCTACACACTCATGGTAAGGATTCGTCGCATTTATACAGTCAGGGTGAGCTCTCCTTTCGTCGGCCATGTTTTCGCGATCACTATCGCCTTCCTCTGTCTGCCTGCACAAACCATTGCCAACTCAATCTTAGTTCCAGTTCCATCGCAATCACCATTCATAACAATTCATGGCAAACAAAAGGTATGATTGGATCTACTTCTTTACATATACAACTTCAATTAGAAATCAATAGGTTCTCCTGCGACCAATTTTAGTCAGATTGAGGGACACCAAAACCCTAGGAAACACAAACCCAATCTCCCCGCCTGCCTACTGGGACGCGAGCGAGAAACAGACGGCAGGAAGATAAGAAAGAAGCACGAATTATTTCGGAAGAGCTCCGCCTAACCTGATTCACGCTTTCTTTGGGCGCGGCCTAGTTGAAGATAGACGAAGATTCAAACACACCGGGAAAAAGTGCTGATGAAAGAACAATTGGGTTTTAGCGCCGGGAACATTATCGTCGCCGCGGCCGCCTTCGCTTAGGTGTTAGGACAAGGAAGAGAAAGTAAAGCGAGAGAGATGGGAGAAAGTAATTAATCGGGCCAATTTGCAGGCCCGGCCCAGTTGTTTCCAGTGTAAAGAGAAATAAATAAAATTGGGGAAAATTATATTCCGTTGCCGGGAGAAAGTAATTAATTGGGCCAATTTGCAGGCCCGGCCCAGTTGTTTCCAGTGTAAAGAGAAATAAATAAAATTGGGGGAAAATTATATTCCGTTGCCGGGACTTGAACCCGGGTCTTTCGGGTGAGAGCCGAATATCCTGACCAACTAGACTACAACGGATTTGCTGATGAGTATTCTATTTTCATATTTATGTCCAAAAGGATATTAAGATTACACTGTTTCACAACCGAATAGTCAGCACATAAACTCTACTTTGCAGATGATCGAACCGCCACATCAGCGTTAATTGTTAACGCTAAAAGTATAAAAGGTATTAGGAATGGTTTCGATTCATGGAAAGATCAAAATTTTACACTGTGTGTACATTGTACCCATCAAATATTTGATGGAGAAGAGGATCTTCCGTGTAAGACCCAAGTTTATCGAAGTCAGAACACTTCCGGCCCCTATAAGTTCAGCTCAGTTTACACTTTACAGTATATTCATGTGCAAGACAAGGCGAACACAAGCTCACAGTCGCTAGATGCTAAGATTGTGAGCAGTAGAGAGATTAGAGAAAACGAGACCAACTTTCCAGCAATAGCAAGCACAATGCTCAAGCTGCAATGGGTAAAAGCGAACTGCTTCAACACGAAACATAGTGCTCCTTGTTTTTCTGCTTCGTGATTCTCGTTTCTTTTTGGCGCCAGTTGGAAATTCTAAAGGGGGTTTTTGACGTCAACCCAGTATTTGCATTCTCCCACATAGTCGCGCTTGCCAATGTTATGTTGGCTTTCTGGGCCAATGTTGTGTTGCGTAACATAGCTACAGACTGGAGACGCCACCTCATATGAACAGGAATGCAACTGGCCTCAGTAATGATTAATGAGGCTGTTCAGTCCTAGCAACTTCATTATGAATGGAGCTTCGTCCTGCTGACTAAACTCTGCAATCCAGCCTGTTACAAAGTTTATAAAAGTGAATCAGTTCACTTTAAGATTTGAGTCATCATGTCGGCATCATAGACAAACAAACTGAGTTGTAGGAGGAGCAGAAAGCAAAGGACACTAACAAGCAGTCACTCTCCGAATGGTAAAAATCTAACACAGGCAGCTTACATGCCTATACGCATAAAACCTCGTTTTCAACAAGAATCTCAATTCATCGGACTAAGAACACTCTGTTCATGGAGAACCATTTCGTAGCTTCCTATATAACAGAATCCTGGAGCTGGAAGTCAGTTATGGTTCAGGGTCGAGTATTTACTCTAAGTTCCTATACAGTTAACATAGTCTGTTCATGGAGAACTGTTTCATAGCTTCTTACCATAAATTTTGAATCTCTAGCATCTCCATTCATGATCAGAAAGGTACGCAATATAACAGAATCCTGGAAGTCCATAACAATTTCTCCAATATCATGAATGTGAACTGCTAATTCCTCTAATAGACAAATGAGTCGCTGTAAACAAAAAGCAACCATTATGACGGCATTTCTACCTTGCAATGAAAATATTCACAGCATACCACTCATGGAGGTAGAAGACAGAGAGAAAGCAAATGACAAGAATGAAAGCCAATTGACATGGCGAATCTATAGAACTCTGGGATTGCAAGCCAACACCACATGATACAGGCAACTTTAGAATCAATGTGAGAGCAGAGAACCCAGTCATTTATTTGTCCTAGTTCCCTTTAAATGTTGTATAGAGCAGTTTCACAAAAAAAATACGACACTGGAATTGAGATTCCATTACACATCAATAAAATCGACATAAAATGAAATAAAAGAAAAGGATAATCACCTGTGCAGGTTTTTTGTATAGCCCTCACACCAGACAGTAGTGTACATGGCCTTCAATTGATCAGCCAAATCATTCACAACTGTGCCAGCAATGTCATGGCAAACCAATGGTTAAGCACAAATCTCGCAACTTCAGCTTTGCCAGTTCCCCCTTATCTTTTGAACTAGATGGGCATATCGCCCCTTTTCAACCATCTGCTCAATTATGCTGCGGGCTTCACGAAACTTCCCAGCACTCCTCAAATTGCTAACTAAAGTTCTGTAGACAAGAAAAGTCGGACTACAGCCTTTGGATTCCATCTCATTAAGCATAGAGATCGCCACCTTGTACTTCCCTGCCATACAATACCCACGAATCATTGAACTGTAAGTAAATGCATTTGGCAGCTGGCCGTTGGTGGTCATGTCATCAAACATGGCCTGAGCCTTTTCAAACTCTCCAGCCATTACATATGCTGTGATTATTACAGTATAACAAACAACATCAGGCAGACATCCATTCTTCTTCATCTCGTCCAAAAACCCTTCACATGCTTGTAAATTCCCAGCCCTACTCAGTCCATCTATTAGCGTGGTGTAGTGGAGTACACAAGGACCGATACCCTCTTCCTTCATGTGATTCAATAACTTATGTGCAGCTAATGGTTTGTTACCTTTACCAAGAACATGAAGAATTATGTTGTAGGTATGGAAGTCCGGTGAATATCCATTCCTCACCATCTCATCCACCACCTTCCAGACCTGGCCCAACTCCCCCAACCGATACTTTGCACACATTATGACATTATAAGTTAGAACATCCGGGAAAAGACCCTGGCCCAACATTTTCTGATGCACCCAGTCAATCAACCTGTAGTGACGAACTCCCAGAAGCGAGTAGATAATTGCATTATAAGAGTGCTTGAACGGCCTATAATTAAACGTCTTTGATTGAATGAACCTCTCTACAACCCTTCGAGCCAAACCTGCCTCAGCACAAGTACAAATTAATATGTTGAAAGTTCGTGCCGTAGTTGGGAAACCACTCTCGGTCATCTCCTCGACCACCCTCCACATGGCCATGAACTCATCACAGTCTGCAAAAATCTTCAATATCAAATTGTAGGAATTCACTGAATGCCTGTAATTGTCCTGCTGACCAGACCATACAAAGAACTTATACCCCAACTTCGCCCACCTCGCTTTGTTGTCAGGACTTATGGTCCTCAAAATCCCCACAAGAACCTCTCTCACAAGAATCCACGACACCTTTATGTGAAGCTCGGTTAACGCTGCTTTGGTGTCGACTCCAGGACCATCTTGCCTTAGAACTTCGATCACACGTTCAGCCTCGAACCTACCTCGCTGCCTCTGGGACCAACGACTCTCGATGTGGGTTTCCAACTCACTTCCAGAATCGGGCCCTGAATCCCCCCACGTACTCTTCAGGGGCTCTTCAATCAACTGGAACCCATTATCCATCATCGCATCCCCATCAGAGCTATAGTCACACAATTTCCTCCAAACTCCCACCATACATGGAACTCTATGAACAAACCTCGTACCAAATAAGGCTACGACGTTCATCCTTTAACAAGATTAGACCCATTGTTACAGAGAACTCTCCACAGTCGAAGAAACAGAGAAGAGTGTAAACTGCAGATTGGTGGCAGACCTCGATGCAGAGAGCTTTAAAAGCCTTATGCAAATTAATAGGGAGACACCCATCAATTTTTGCAAGCAGCCCAATCGCAAACGAAAGATTCTAATTCCAAATTTGAGCTGGTTCCCGGATTCAACCTTTCGATTAGTAAAAATGCAGAACAACAGTCATTACATGCTCCTACTGAAGTAACGGCGCACCTGGAAAGGAGAGGAAATTTCTGTTCCGCAGAGAAGAAATCGGAGATTGTACTCTCTACCTTCTTATTCAGGAACTGATGGAGTGGCGTCAGAGGACTGAGACTGAGAGGTTGGAGCGTACGGCGAAAAACCCCTCGCTGCCTGAGAGGGGTTAGGGAATTCGATCTGCTGCACCCAACATCACTGGTACTCGGCCGAGTATTGGGCCGACTCGTCGATCAGATTCCGGTCTGATACGCGGCGGATAAGGACTAACGGAGGAAATGAACTGCAGATCGAAGAGCCCAACAAGGTTAAAGGAAAGTTGGTGCAGGCCCACCTACTGATACATGACTCGTGAGGGAAGAAACCCGACCCGATCCATCTGACCAGGATAGGCGCTTGAGTGACTAACCTATTTTTTCATCAAGATTGAGGTTCAATACTTAACCCTGACCCGGCCCGGCCCGACCCGACCATGAAAATTGGGTAGGGTCAGTTTTTTACTTTTGTATAGGGTCAGTTTAGAGTCTAGTCATCTCTAGATTCTGTAATGGTTGGGTAGCGTCGGGTCATTTTTTGGCCTTGTGCTTGTTTGTAAAGTTTTAAAAGTTTAGGTACTATAATACAAGGTTAAATATCAAGGTACTAAAATGTAATTTTCACCAAATTTTATGGAGCTATTTGTAAACAATTTAACTTTGGGTAATAAATTGTAAAAAGATAAATTTGAGTACCAAAATAAATGTTTTAAAAATATTGTGTTGATTGATTTGAGTCGACAGACCGACCCTCTAAGATCAGGTCAGACAAAGCAAAATAGGAACAGGGACGAGTTGGGCAAGTTTTATAAATTGACTCTATAGAGGCGGGTCAGAAAAAATTGTTATAGCATCAGTGACGGTTAAAACATGGTTTCAACCCTATTCAATAGTGTGTATGGTTGTTGAGTGCGTGTATATGTTAGATAATTGTATATGGTATATGTTGGATAATTGTTATAGGATCAGTGACATTACATTACACCACCTTATAAAAAATCAGAGCATTGAAGTGTACCACTATAAATTTTCTATAACAACCCGAACCTTTTCCCAACAAGATATCCCTATTTGGGTTCAGATTCTCATGGATTTTTGCCTTGGGGTGCATATCAAGATGACTTCTCATTCCCATAAGGTCGTCTATCCTTGTAGTGCTACATAGTGAGCACATTTAACTTCGGAGTTCTCACAAGAACTCCTCTATTTCACCACAAAACGTGTCTTGTCAGTTAAGGTCGTTTCTTACTTATGAACCATGGATCTCTCCTGTACTTTTTCAATGTGGGAATCGCCTAAGGTGTTACGTACACTACCTTTGGTACTCACACCTCCCTTTGGGACTCAACGTTCTCGTTGAGGTTTGCTTCACCATCGTTTAAGAGGAATGCAGAGAGGCTCTAATTCCACTTATAACATCTCAAACCTTTTTCCGACAAGATATTGTCCACTTTGGGTCTAGCCCTTGCGGATTTTGCCTGGGAATGCATATCAATGTGACTTCCCATAAGATCACTCATCCTTATAGTGATTTACAACGAGCACATTTAACTTCAGAGTCTTGTCAGTTAAGGCCTTTCTTACTTATGAATCATGGATCTATCATGTCCTTTCTCAATGTGGGAATCACCTAAGGTGTTACGTACACCTCCCTTTGGGACTCAACGCTCTCGTTGAGATTTGCTCCACCATTGTTCAAGAGGAATGCATAGAGGCTCTCATACCACTTAAAACATCTCAAACCTTTCCCTGACAAGATATTGTCCGCTTTGGATCGAGCCTTCACGAATTTTACCTTGGGGGTGCATATCAAAGTGACTTTTCATAAGATCACTCATCCTCACGGTGTTTCAAAATGAGCACGTCACCAAATTTTTTGACTCAACAATTCATTTGCCACATGAGAGTCAATAAATAATTGACTAGACGAAAGTTAATAAGTTGTATGTTAAATTGTTTTATCAACCTACTAAGTTGTTTTATTATAAAGATGGGTTATTATTTTGTTTATAAATTTTCTTATCTTATAATGATTAGATTTCCATCCAACCCGATCCAAACAATCTACACTACTTATAGTACATTTTAAAGAGTTTGATTTGCTCAATTTCAAGTTTCTTGCAACGAGAATGAAAGTAGGAAGGGTATTTTTGTCTACGCAATCAATTTTTTATTTCATATAAAAAGATATCAATGCTGGGATTTGAACTGTGTATGTTTCATCAAAGACAAGAATTGTAACCAATTAGACTAGAAACATTTGTTTTTCTTTATTAATACAAAACATCGAGGAAGTTAAAATTATGAAAAACAGAGTACTTTTCTATCACGGTGACTTAGCCTGCTAAGTCTCCTGTAAGTATTTTGCGGTGTTTGATAATTCTATTTTCATATTTTAATAATTAATTTAGAATTTTTCTAACTTATAAATGAAGGATATCATTGTTTTGTTAGGTAAAGTTCAACAAACTCAATCAATATTTGAACTCTTTGAAGTAGCTATCTACATGCGAATATGAAGTACTGAGTAACTAAAACTCTACTTGAGTTAGTTCAATCTTTTGCGCTATCGATTCAAAATTCAATATATGATTATCTTATTACAATTTAGTCATACTAATTGTGCAGTAGGGGACATCTTATCAAAATCGTAAAGAAAGACTCTTTGATTGATCGCTTTCATGATGTAATCAATTATACCAAAATATAAGTGACCAAATTTATAAGATGCTCTCAATGTTTGCTATAATTATTGAGGTTCAACAACACGTTAGGCGTACGGCGATCATTGAGCATTTTTCTATCTCCTAGCTCGCCTAGACATGCTTAGACATTATAATAAAAATATCAATTTTTAATAATAATGAATAAAATAACAGTTCTGAAGCACTTTAATACTTTAGTTCAAATGATTTAATAACAAACGAAATAACTCTCAAGTTTATAAATTATTTTATTTTACCAAATGATATAATTAAATCGCGTTAATTGCATGGCTGGTCACTGAAATTACAAAAAGCGTTCATGTTTGGTCACTGTAAATATTTAAATCCACTTTTGGTCACTAACTTTACAAAAACCGTTCATTTATGGTCACTCTCCGTTAGCTGCCGTCCAACGCCGTTAACGACGTCCGTTAAGTGATGACGTGGCTGACGGATTTGCCTAATCAGCACTTTTTAACTCCAAAATTGATCGACCGCCACATCATTTAAACCCGCCATGTCAGCTAAACCTAACCAAACCTCTACCCAAACCCGACCAGACCCGCTAACTAAAACCAAACCAAACCGATCCTGCTGCGGGTCCAGGTGCTTCGGCGCGCCGTTGTTGTGGAACGCCGAGTTCTCGAAGTCCTGGTGCATCGTGTCGTTGATTATGGATTCCAGGTGGTGGAGGATGGTTTTGGAGTGGTTGGAATGCACAGAGAGCACGGTTTCGATGAGTGGGGAATCGACCGCGTCTTCGATTTGGGAGATTAGGGCTTTGCAGAATTGTTTGACTGAGAGTCTGGATTCGGCCACCATTTGGAGGAACCCTTCCACCATTGCTTCGTCGGTCACTGGGAGAATGGATGGATGATGATTCGAGTTGTTATTTTGTGAGTACCCATCGATTGATTTGGCTCGCCCTTTGGATCTCGTGGCGGATTTCAGAGCCTTCTTCAGCTCCTCGCAGTAGCCCTCCAGGTGTTCGATATTTTGCCTCAGTGGGCCTAACGAAGCTCTCGTCTCCGCGACTTCTGTCAATGTTGCGTCCCTAGTTTCATTCGATTCCCTCAACTCCCTCCGCAGATTCTCGATCGACAGCAAACCCAGTTCCCCGAATGCCTGCGAGACCTCCTCGGACTCTGTTCTCACCGGCGAAGTGGTAGCTACGTTCTTCGTGGGCTTCGTCCTCAGCCTCGAAACAGCCACGACATCATTCCTTTGCTCCTCGGCTGAGACTGGACGGAAGCGTGGGAATCAGTCAATGGAACTACGATGTTGGAATGGATCTTGCTCTTTCGATTCTGAGCTTCGAAGTCTGATATTGCGCGGGAGGGGTTGTTGCAGGAGGATGACGATTTGAAGTCTGCAAAGTTTAGTCCTCTCCTTGATTTGTAGAGCTCTGCTGCTGTCGTCGTTGTTGTTACTCCACCGCCGGGGGAACTATGGAGAACTGTGATGTTGTTGATGCAGGGTCCGGTGACGGATTTCTGATCGTCGGCGGAGTGGATCCCTTTCTCCTTCTTGAAATCAGACAAAACGGCCTCGTAGCTCATTGTCCCTCCACCTCCTTCTACGCCGCATTCGTCCCAGCTTTCTGATGCTGTTCTTGATTTGGCCGACATCGAGTACTGACTCCCTGGAAATGGCTCATCCTCGTAGCTCTGTGCATTGAAAGTTAAATTCGGTAAGGTTCATTTCTGTTCTTGATTAGGGTTTTAGTGAAACAATTTTGGGGGTCTGGTTTGGTTTGGTTTTAGTTAGCAGGTCTCGTCGGGTTTGGGTAGAGGTTTGGTTAGGTTTAGCTGACATGGCGGGTTTAAATGACGTGGCGGGTCGGGTCAGTCAATTTTGGGGTTAAAAAGTGATGATTAGGCAAATCCGTCAGCCACGTCATCACTTAACGAATGTCGTTAACGGCGTTGGACGGCAGCTAACGGAGAGTGACCATAAATAAACGGTTTTTGTAAAGTTAGTGACCAAAAGTGGATTTAAATATTTATAGTGACCAAACATGAACGCTTTTTGTAATTTCAGTGACCAACCATGCAATTAACCCTAATTAAATCATTCATGAGCTAAAATAGCTAATTATAAGCACTTTAAATTTAAGTTAAAACTCTATATGATACATTTGTTTGACGAAATGAGTTTTATAATAGAGTGGTTTATCTAGAGAGGTCTCTAAGAAACATGGCTTACTTTATTATTCCTTAGGTGGATATAATATCTATCTTCATCGTTACTTTTACATTGGATTCAATTTAGCATACTTTTTCGTTTAGATAGATTTTTTTTTATGATGTTTCGGGATATAATATATCATTATATATGATGGTGTAGGATATTAATTCCTCTCATTTTAGGTTCAAATTGATGTGTTTTCCCCTTTACCGTTCCCTTTTATTGGTTAATAATTTTTATGATATTTTTCACTTTGAATATTGTGAGCAGAATCTATACACAACAATTTATGTTTTTTGCTTTCTCTTTTCTTGGTTAGATATTTTGTCTATATTAATTCTTACATTGATTATCGAATTACTACTTTTTTGTTCTTTTTCTGATGCAATATATGATTTTATGTTTGATAATATAGATTTATTTTTTCAAGCATGTGGATGCTTGAGACTTCTCATTTGCAATGATGTAAAATTTATGAAACTAAGATGCATATTAATAAACAATGTAAGGTCTCATCTTCCCTCTTAAGCACTACATATCATTGTTTACTTACTATTGAATCAAAGTCTTTCTAACTTGAGTAAGAGCTACAATGACTTTTATTGTTGTGGATTTCCCCCAAAACGTTAGGTATGCTGCTTTTAGTTATTTAGTTTTTGTGTGTTGCTTTATTAGTTGAACTTGCCAGATGGAGATCTGCATGATTTGTTTCATTATATCATTGAATACACTAAAGTCAATGAAACCATGACTGTGTAAGTTGGTTTGTTTCTTTTTAAGGACACTCTAAATATATACTTTATTTCATTATATCATTGAATACCCTAAAGTCAATGGAAAAGGCAAACAAATTTATCGTATACTGAAGATTTATTATGCATGTATGATGTAAAACAACTCTTATCATTGTTCTTCTTAGACATTTTTATATAGATATGACCTTGTTTGCAAATATGTATTTATGTTAATGTAGTTGGACGTTGTTTGTCATTTTTAAACTTCATTAGTCAAATACATTAAATACTTTCTTATATTATTTATGGAGAACTTACCAAATTAAATCGTTACTTCAATCTCCAACAACATGAACCATAAAAAATACCTCAATGTTTACAGTTTACTACACATATATATGAAAATCAAACTCTCCCGGCCAAGAGGCTGGGCCCTAATCTATTGACTTAAGAAATCGTTTACATTCTTTCCAACTCCAAGCCCAAACTTCTTCCAAGTTCTCATCCGTTCCCTTCTTTGCCTCGCCGGAGGTTTGACAAGGGTGTCGGTGTCGTAGCTGGACATTTCAAACTTCGCTGACAACAGCTCCTTGTTGCAATTGCACTGCTGGAATGACTAAACCACTGAGTAAAGATAACAACGGCGACCCAAGCAAGGGCCCAACAAGTTTACCCTTTCCATAAAATTGAGCCCAAATTAAATGGCAGCTCTACTAGGAAGATAATTCCACTTTTCGTACCCCCTGATGAAGATGATGCCTCCATGCCCAAGGTCTTCCCTGCCAGATGATTCCCGATGAGCAACAGTTTTTCAAACGCCGCCGCGTCACCCTCCATCCATGCGATCGTTGTCTGCTTAACCCTATACGCACTCAATTTATTGTTCGCGATAGTTTTTTTTATTGTTTAAGCAATGACAGTTAAGTAATTTTGTACTTTTAAGTTAGGGTGATCAATAAAACGTCGTCATTCAGTAGTTCATAACACCATCCAACGGCCCTAATCTGCCCGCCATATGTCAATTTATTGTTCGCCATAGTTTTTTTTATCGTTTAAGCAAGGACAATTAGGTAAATGTGTATTTTTAAGTTAGGGTGATCAATAAAACGTCGTTCAAAACACCATCCAACGGCCCTAATCTGCCCGCCATATGTTCATTCATGCAGAGGAGAAATAGAAAGGCAAGTGGGAACCTGGGAGGCTGAAACAAAATATATTGTTCGCCATAGTTTTTTTATTTATTGTTTAAACAAAGATAGTTAAATAATTTTGTACTTTTAAGTTAGGGTGATCAATAAAACGTCGTCATTCAGTAGTTCAAAACACCATCCAACGACCCTAATCTGCCCGCCATATGTCAATTTATTGTTCGCCATATTTTTTTTATTTATTGTTTAAGCAAAGACAGTTAAATAATTTTGTACTTTTAAGTTAGGGTGATCAATAAAACGTCGTCATTCAGTAGTTCAAAACACCATCCAACGACCCTAATCTGCCCGCCATATGTCAATTTATTGTTCGCCATAGTTTTTTTTATAGGTAAGCAAGGACAGTTAAGTAATTTTGTATTTTTAAGTTAGGGTGATCAATAAAACGTCGTTCAAAACACATCCAACGACCCTAATCTGCCCGCCAGGGTGACAGGCGGGAATACTCACCATTATACTAACGCTGTTGCTGGGGAGGCTGAAACAAAATATATAAAACAACAGTGTTGCCGGGGATCGAACCCGGGTCACCCGGGTGACATGCGGGAATACTCACAACTATACTAACGGCCCTAATCTGCCCACCATATGTTCATTCATGCAGAGGACAAATAGAAAGACAAGTGGGAACCTGGGAGGCTGAAACAAAATATATAAAACTACGCCGTTGCCGGGGATCGAACCCGGGTCACAGGCGGGAATACTTAACACTATACTACAACGACAATGTTGTAATTTGGCATGCTATGTCTTATTAATTCTATAGTATGGCGCGAGTTTAATATAAAATGGTCACGATTTACAGAGCAATGCCGCGAATTTTGATTTCGTTTTCTGGAAGAGCAGAACGTTGTCCCGCTTCTTCTTTCAGGTCTCTCTCTCCCTCGTCCCTCCCAATCTCGCAGAGTCGACTTGGTGCGTTTCGGTTGGGCGAGGAAATGCGAACTCGTTTCCTGAGCATAGACTACTTCAGATCTTGTTCGTCTTCGTCTTCTTCCGTCGAAACCCTAAGTATCGTTGAGCTCCCGGTTCCACCTCGCTACTCCGCGTCTCTTCAATGAGGAGGAGGATTTCCATGGCTGCGAAGACGTCGCTGCTTTTGCGCTCGAGATCGGGAAATTTCCTATCGAAGCTGCCATATTGAGGTTTATTGCGGAAGTAGTGCCTCAATTCGTTGATACTGTAAATTTCGGAGATGTCTGGTGTGGAGAAGATGGACGAGGTTCAGCCGGCGATCTTTGGGCATTCGTCCTCAGAAGTGATCAGAATAGATTCCACAAGGTAGATTTCAGTACACTTCGAATGATCGCCTGCATGAATGCTTTTCTGTACAGTCTGTGATGCCAATTTGAATCTCGAGCTGTGAGAATGGAAGTTCAAATTAAACGAGTGATTGAAGTACTCTTAGTTCTGAGAAAGATAGGCGGAAATCGTAATTATGTTACATGAAATGTCTTTTGTATCCCGTTCAGTGGACGCAGTTTGATCTATTTTGCAAGGGGAGCCAAGAGATCTGACCACAACGACGAAATTAGATCATAAGTTACTGAGAGAATCACAGTATGTTGTTAATTTCATTATTATGATCGTTAACTGGTAGAGAACTCTATGCAATTTGATTGCAGAAGGAGGACAACAATTTTGTGGCAGATGAGAGCACGGAAGGTCATGAAGTCATCCTGTTTGAAGCACCAGAGGTTGATGCATTTGTGGTAAGCTGGTAGTTCAGAAATCAATCATCCGGATAGATCGAAATTGCTTGTGTATGAAGTTTGTAAATTTATGCATATTGGTTGAATGACTGCAGGGAGAGAGACACTCGTCTGTGGATGGTTTGCAAAGTCTTTCTGAAGTTTCATACACTGAGAATAAGCTGGTAAATATATGAGCATATCACGCTAGCTTTAGTCATAATGTCTTGGATTGGAATCAGATTCTGATGTGTTGGAATGCTTATCAGCCTTACATGCTCCGTTTCAGTGTTTGTACCATCTAGTGAACTTGGTGTTTTGGTTAGTTGGTCCTTTTGAGTTTTTCTTTTGCTGGTTATTGGTGATGGATTTTCCTCACTGAGTTGTAAATTTGTTATGTTTGGTTGTCTCCGATCAATGCTTCTCTAAAAGACTAGAACGTTAGCTTGTGTTCTTCTGAGGGATTATTCATTTAAGGACAGTCTCTGTTGTCCTGCTCGTTGTGTTCTTTCGGTGTCACTTGTGGGTTTCATTATAATATCCTGCAGGGTTTGCATTTATGTTTATTTGATTCATGTTTACTTTCTTGTCATATAATCTCACAACAGGTACTCGATTCCTTTAGGCTTAAACAGGTGATACTTAAAGCACACGAAACTCTCTCAAAAAATCAAAATATATGCTCTCCTTTGATCAAATGGAAATATCAAGACACTGAAACTCTCTCATATATTAACTTTCAAATTGTACATCTGTAGCAGGCTGATTTTTGCATTTTAGAGGACTGATGTTGATACTTCAACCTCTTTAAGGAACAATGCCTGCATGATGTGAAAACATATACTTTATGAACGCATTTTCCCTGACGATTTTATCAATTTGTAAAATTCGGGTCCTGATGCCGGAGAAACTGGTTGATTGCTCTCACCATGGAATAGTAAGGAAGGAGCAGCACTCAACATTTGTTTACTGGTCTTACAGCAAGAATTTCCTTTTAGCTCTTCTTACCATTTTTCAGGTTGCGTACAGTCATGACCAACTGTTGCCTTTCTCCTTCTACCTCAGCAAATTTGAGGCTTATATCCGAATATCTCACCTCCATTTCTTTCAATTCACTTTCCATGCGTCTGTTCCTTTCCTTGATTTGTGCCATCTCATCCAGCATTTCTGTCAGGTTGCAGTTTTTCAGTTGTTGATCTGTGCGTGTCATTGCTTTCCTGTAGAAAAAAAGTATTGAGAGGATTACTTATGCGAGGCAGCTATGCGAAGTGCCGAGTCTGATTGCATAGAAATTTGAACTAACAACTGGCCTATTGATGCACGCAAAAAACCCATCATAAGTTCAGAGGAAAAGGGGGTAAACTTTACCATTTATCAACGGCTTCATTATCTGAGAGCAAGAGATCATATTCCTTCTTCTGTAGCTCCCAATTCAATTGAAGGATTTGCTTCCGCAGGTTCTCTTTCTCTAACTCCTCTTCTGACAGGCTATATATGAACTTCTTATGTTGATCTTTCAGTTCTTCTACTTCCAGCTGTAGCCTCTTCAGCATTGTCTCCTTTTCATCCTTCAACGACCTCATGTTTTCCAACTCTTTTCGAACCTTTTCTGCTTCTTGGTTTGCTGATGTATATTTTCTCTCCAATTCTTTTTTCCCTTTGCTCTGTCTTCCAATCTCTATTGCTGTTTCTCCAAGTGATGCCTGCTTGGAGGTGTCTGCTGTTGTGAGTGTTTCTATTTTAGCTTTGAGCATTTGAATTTCCTTAGAGAAAGCTTCTTGCCTTCCTTTTCCTTGCTTCTGCTCACTTTCCAGCTGCATCGACTTTTCTTCTACTTCCAATGAAATCTCTTCCATCATTTTTTTCCTGAGATCAAGTTGAGTCAATAGCTCTTCCACTCGTACTTTGTTCTGGTCTCTAATTACTGCAATCTCTTCATAAGCTTTGTTAAGCTTTTCTTCCATGGTCCTATTCTGCTCCCGGAGCTTGTCTGATTCCATTTGAGCACTTGTCATACGCTTCTCATTGTCTTCAATTTTTGCGGCCATTTCCTGTGAAAGCTTTTTAAATTCCTCCTGGAGACGCTCTGCTGTTACAACATTTTTCCACCTTGTCTTCCTCAAGGCCTCTTCTGAACGAATAGCTCTTTGTTCCTGCTCGATTTTGGCCTGGGTCAAATCATCCAGATCTTTCTCGAATCCCACTGCCTGCTTCTCAAGTTCCTTCTCCAATGCTTTGACTTGACCTTCAAGTTCATTGATATGGAGCAATGATTCAGACTGCTCTTCTGTCTGATCTCTCATCTTCTGCTCTACTCTCCTTAGATGTGATTCAAGTTCTTCGATAGTCGCTAATTGTTCAGAGCGTTCATTTTGTGCCTTCAAATTTTGTTCCCTGTTCTCCTCTAACTCAGAGGTTATCTCAAGGTTTTCTTGTTTTAGGTCCTCATAATCTTGTGTGAGTTGCTCTATGTACTTCTCCAGCCTTTCCCTGCTCTCTTTGTAGGCCTCTATTTCATCGGACATGTCAATTATCTGTTCTTTCAGCGCTTCTCTGGTAGTGGTATCATCTTGATATTCATCGGTTTCTGTGTTGCATCTACACTTTTGGCAGTGAACTTCTTTATCCCGCTGACTTGATTCTTCTAGCTTGCTGGAAAGCATAGATATTTCCATGCTTTTCCCCTTCAACATATCATCAAGGTCCTGCACAGCCAGAATCAATTCCGAATTTGATTCTTGTGTTTTCTGTAGCTGCAACTCGAGATTGACCTTTAACTCCTTTTCGTGGGCAAGCTCCTTCCTCATCTCTTCTATCTTCACCCTTGACCCTTCATTTGATGTCTTTACTCGGTCCAGAGCCTCTGCTTCTACAGTCTTCCTCGAGAACTTGAGTTGTTCGCATTCTCTCTCCAGTGCATCTCGCTCCTCCTTAATGTCCATCATCTCTCTTGATAATTCTTGTGCTCTTTTGGTTTCTTTCGTTACTTGTTTCCGAAGAGTCTGCAATTCCATTTCTGATAACTCTGACTGACGCATGAGACCAAAGATTTCACTTTTAAGCTTCTGAATGGATTCATCTCTAGCTTCATGGAACTGTTTTGGAACATTATTATCATCACTAGGGCTGTTTGTTGAATAAACTAAACTTTCATCTGATGCCGATGCCATTGACCATTCTGTGCTAGATCGTCTGTGTAGGCGGTTCTTTGTTGTTGTTGAATTTGCATCAACCGATGCCCTCTGAGGCATTGAGTTTTGTCTTCCAACTGACTTGAAGCTGCTTTCATTAGAGCCATTGGATGCTTTGAAGTTGTCCTCTTGTTCAAAGTCATCTATTTCCTGCTTCCATGACAACAATGAAATTAGTACTTCAGTATGACATGGCAGGATACATCATCCGTCTATAATAAAAATGTTAAAGATGTGCTAGTGAATGACATGGAAAAGTGGATCATATAAACCTACTTCTGCAAAATTCTTGTCATCTATGTCTGAACGATCATTGCTCGATAGGCTCATCAACCTTTCATCCTGATGTAGTGCTGCTTCTCCATTACTTGCCCTGTTTCTGAAATACTTTCACAGAATTGCATATTAATATAGCAAAGCAATTCAGGCCACGTGTGCAAGTAAAAGTCCGGTAGAGAGCAGAAGAAAAAGAGCATTATCAGTTTTGTGTGTACCTCTGATCGATGCCTCCTTGAATCTTATGAATTGTTATCTGTTTCATTGATGCAGAAATATGAATTTGTTATGAGTGGAAAATGGTTCGATTGGAGCGAAAGACAAAATACAAAATTAGTAATCTTCTGGTTATAAACATGTAATTCTTGTGCGAAAAGGAGCGGGGCATACATGTAAAACTGCACCAGAATTTGCAAACTTCAGTGGCAGAGAAACAGTCATTGGTTCATTTTCGTCAGCAAAATCTGCAAAATCAATTGAAGATTCTCCAAGATAATCTTTCTTGGCTGATCCCTGCAAAAATGGTCAGCAGGAGTCAAGCTTCAAGCAGAGGAAGATACAATACGAGACTGGTAAGTGCAGAAGCATGGCTTACACTAGCAACAATGAAGTGATATATTTTCTCGTGCAGCTTTCCTGTTTTGGGCTCCCTGACGAGTTTAACTGTCACATATATAGGATTCTCCCACAAGCAGTTCCCATCTTGAACTGCAGTTTTCTGCAACTTGAATGTGGGCTTCCCAACATCCTCCGGCACTAAAGCCACAGTCAGAGCAGGCTTCTTCATCTGTGGCACCTGAGAAATGCCGTTTGCAGAACCAGTGCGACAGTAAGTCACTCAAATCACTGGATCAGGTGACCTCATTGTACAACTATGCATAAACTAGACATCCATCTTTGACTAGTCTTAAGCAAAGCCCACTAGAGATTCGGCAGCAAGAAACTGTTTTTCTTAACGGATTCATACCTGGGTTGCCTGAAACTGCAGCTGAAACACAGCTTTGAACTTCTTCTCCTTGCTCCTCCATGACTTAAACATGTTTCCTTCCCGTTCAGGCTTCCACGCCTACTTCTGGGCTTTCTCAAAGAATCCTCATGAAAAGGCTCACCCACCTGGGGAACTTCTGTGTGACAGATTTTTATCTCAGTTACGGCCAGGCGCAGAAACAATGCCTGGTCCTTCGCGAGCAACTGGGCAATAGTCCAGAAAGCACAGGGAGAAAGCAAAGGAGAAGAAGACGGCAGGTGATGTCCTTTTGTGGCTTTGTTAAACTATAGCTCAGTTTGTCTAATTACGTTTGTAAAAAAGAACCCGTTACAGTATGAAGCAGGGAAAACTAAAACCAACTAAAAAAAAAGGACATGAGCCCTCTCTCCCTCTGACTTTACTGCTGTATTATTGCGCAAAACTAGCTGGATTTGCTCCCAATTGTTATTTTATGGCTATGGATCCTGGTTTTCTTTTTAATGCAGGAAAGTACTACTACTAGGAGCTGGAGATTAAAGACACCAATGACCCTGCATTTCGGTGATATATCTCCATCTGCCACCTCAAGGTCTCCTGGTGAAATCTCATATATATCCCTCCCTAGAGAATCGTCGGCGACAGGGATGCCAATGTGTCGGAGGCAAAGAATTTCATTCAGACACTACACAGAAAGAAAGTGTGCCCTCTTAAAGTCGAGCTCAACCGTTCCACACAAGAGAGGTATTTAATTTTTCTCCAACCAGCTACCCCCCACCATTTAATTGACGCAACTGCATTCATCCGTATATACTGTCCCCAATAATTGCGCTGAAACATGTTTTGCTCTGCGTGAAAGGCCTAGAGCGAGTAGTCAAGATATTATTAGGATTATGCCATTATGCTCCATCAAAGTTTTCTAAAGATTCCTCAGTTACTGCCTATTGTAGTTTAATTGGTAGATGGCCATTATGGCCATGATCAGTTCGGAGTTGAGACCTGCCAAAATAAATAGGAGTTTGTTGAAGATGCCAAAAATCCGAGGTTGGTGTAGTTAGAGAACTAAAATCATGTTATTCGATTTTGATTCTTGTGATTCATAATCGTTAGATACATGTGGTGACAATCATACATGTTATGGGTAGTAAAATGTATGATCCAAACGGTGTTAAGTATTGGACAAAAAAATCCAGTAAACCTTGCACCTAAATTTTGTTTTTTTCCCCCCTTCCTATGGAGACGTGGTCGGCCCCAGAAAAGGCACCGGATGCCTTTACCTTCCGCAAAGCTGCAGCACATCCTCATCGTGTTCCAGCAATGCAAAATATTAGAAAAAAGGCCTGCCCCATCTTTGGCTTGGTTGCATTATTTGTGGTCAAAACAACACTCAAGTTGGCCTGTTATTATGTTAAAGCACGTGGTCACATGTGCTATGACCACTTTCTCTTTCCTGCTTGCAGCTTACCCCCTAATCCGATGATTACTATCTCGATCCAATTACACAAAACAAAGCCATGTTTCTTCATGTACTCATAGACAACGAATACAATACGTGCGTGGGATCAGGGATCTCACCTGGGTTTTCTATTTTGTGTCTTTTACTTAATCGAGATGGGTCTTTTTCCCCACTTCAAATGAACATATCTGTTCTTTCACTGCTGAACATTCACACAGGATGAAGTCAACTACCAACGGTACTACACCATTTACTGTCAGAGCCGTAATAAAGGGAATCTGCTGCATATCTCTACATCGCACGAGTCAACTCGTCCCGGAAACGGCCTCAGCTGAAGCTTCATGATGGTTATAAGGTACACGCCATGCTTCTTTCCCTTTACCCAACTGCAAGTCTGCAACTGCTAATTTACTAATTGCATCTCAATTCCTATTAGCCTTTTCCCCATTTTGCTATGCTGTTACTGTTACCATAGCTTGCTCTCTTTAACTGCCAAACCAAACACACGGGGTTTGGCCAGGAAAGCTACCCGCTAGCTTTCTGTACAGGACCAGTTTCGCTGCCCATTGCTTCTTTACTAGCCAGATTGTGATTGAGGACAACAGTTCATCCCACTGATTTTTCTAATGCATTTCCATGCCTTCCAGTCCCAATCAATTCAATATGGTCTCACTGATATTCTCTCCCTTCTTGTGATATAATACAAAATCAGCACCCACCATATTCCTCCCCATTTAAGAAGGTTTTTGATTATTTTGAGTTAGCCAACCATATTATACTGTTTCAACCTACATTTCCCCAGTATAAGATCATAATGCAAAAATTGGACGTTAGTGGCTTGCATACCTTCTGCAATCTGCATAGCTGCCTCACACTATACCAAACTAGTGGATTCTGTTGACTAGGAAGACGATAAGTATGTGAGCAGGAAAGCAAAAGGTTCTTATAATCATTGGCTTTCTGTATTTTTTCTTTGGTAGTAGCTCGAGTGGCCCAGAGAGAGTTGTCATGGGCGGGGAAATTAGTATTTTATAGTTAGTGGGGAAGAAGACCACATTTTTATGAGAGGAAGGTGAAATAGGGAGAGAGCCATTGGTTCTGGTGGAAGTAGGGGTGTCCATTTGGGTTCGGTTTTTCGGGTTTACTCAAAATCAACCCGATTATATATATTTTTGGTTTTTCGGGTTCGTTTCCGGTTTTGCGTTTTTTGGTTTCGGGTTCGGTTTTGCTTATCGTTTTTTCGGGTTCCGGCTAAAAATCTCCAATGAATAGAACTCAACCCGTATTCTTAGACGTTCAGGTTTTTCAGGTTTCGGTTTTGCTTTAACCGAACCTGAACCCGATAAGAAATTTTCGAGTTTTGGGTAACCGGAACCCACAAGTCCTTATCGGGTTCGGATTCGGTTTTAGTGGTTTTCGGTTTCGGGTTTTCAGTTTTTTCGGGTTTCGGTTCGGGTAACCGAACCCGACCCGAATTGACACCCCTTGGTGGAAGAATGAATGTGTTAGAACTTGGAATAGATGGCGAGGAAGAAATGCTTGAATCATTGATGCCAACATCGTGGCTGTCTTCACGCTTGAAAATGATGGAAGGTTGGAAAAAAAAAAAAAAGTGATTGCGTCCTTTTGTGAACACCTTTTGCTTGTGCCCTTAAAGTCAGTAGGTCCTGTGTCCTTGTTTAGGTGCTCCATTGCCCATTGGAAATCCTATACATGGGGTGGGAGTCCTTAAACTCTAATCCGAAGTTGATCTCTGATTTATGCGTGAGTTGTAGCTTCATTGGTTAAAATAATTGTTAAACGATATATCTTGGTACTAGGTGTAAGTTATATTCACTTGTGTAAGTGTGTAACTTACGGTTCGTCTAGTTGGTATTTTTGGGAACTTGGATGGAATTAGGGCCGTAAACGATTCGAAGCGAGCCGAGGATTGCCATGGTTCGGGTTTGGCTCGTTAAAATAATTTCAAGTTCGAGTTCGGCTCGAGTTTGGCATGAGTTTTAATAGGCAAACTTGAGCTCGGCTCGTTTACAATAAAAGTTCGAGTTCGGCTCAACAAATGAGATTAACGAGCAATATTAAAGTTCAACTGATGAAATGTCGATTGTAGCTCAAGCTCGACTCACAAAACACCAACAACAAAGACTTAAGGGTTTTGAGCTTGTTTGCGAGCCTATTGAGCAGAATATGTCATGGCTCGAGTTCGTCTCGTTTACAAACAAGTTTGTTCATGTCCGACTCAATTAAAGACGAATCGAGTGTTGAATGAATTTTTCTGACACTGAATTGTTCATAAGCAGGTTGATTGATTAACATTAATTGAATTAGCTCTTGTGAGCTGATCAAATGTTTGCGGGTTATATTTGGAGGGGTATCAAAGCCCAAAGTTCGGCATATTATATGATAGCGGCCTACCCAGCTTTCTATCCATGTCAAGCCCATTTTGATGAGCCAATAGCCCTAATCAAGTACGGATACCAACTGGTCTAAGGTCCTAGTCAGGCAAGGCCATTATTACAGGCCTGGTTTTGGGGCCTTAGTTTTTAATGGCATATGGAGTTGTACACCTGTAATTTTTTTTTTTGGGATTTTGGAGTATAAATTTGGTCACGGTTTATATTTATCATTTGTGTTCTTATATTTTCGATACAATAATTAATAATTTTCCTATAAATTTACTATTTACATTTAATTGGTTTGATTGTTGACGAGTTATATTCACTTTATCTCTTAAGGTTGGGGTGTACAACAATATGGTATGGACTAAACTAGTATGATTCGCGGTCAAATAGTGAAAGACATCTGAAGATTAAAGACAGGATTATTCGGTTCGATTTTGTTCGATCCAAATGACAATTCATTTCATTTTTTTGTACTTAAAAAATTCATGAAAGCTATAATCATACTACATCAGATTCAATTCGATATGGTTCAGACTCTCGTACATGCATCATTTTGATCCCGTGCGATCCGACTAAACCCTTGCTTTCTCAGAAGGGATCAGAATCCTTGGCTCTTCTTATCTATCAGATCAGCTACTCGATTGAACCCACGTGGCAACGATCCACCCTTTTGGGAGATAATTGGTAGAAACATCGGAGACGTGGCGAACACAGTCCCCAAATCCAGACCTAAAGTTCTCTCTCTCTCTCTCACACTCACTCCCCCCTCGTGCACACATTTACTGTAGTCTCTCAGCTATCTCTCAACACCATCTGTCTGTTCTTTCTGGGGAGCGAGGAGGAAGAAGAAGAAGCAGAAGAGGGAAGATGGCTTTAGCAGTAAAGGCGTTACCTTTCACGTTTGTGGCGCACGCGATTGCGGTCGTGGCTGCAGTCATGGTTTTGGTTTGGTGCATCCACTTCAGAGGCGGCTTGGCTTGGGAGGATACCAACAAAAACCTTATCTTCAATGTAAGTTGCAACTAATTCCTCTCCCTGAATCTCATGCTTCTGGTTCTGATGGTGGGTATTGTTGTCTTCTTCCCCTCTGCCTGTTCATCGAAATCTGGAACTTCAACCAGTGGCCATCGCTAATCATAGCTCCATATGGGTTTTGCTTACCTGTGGTCAATGAATTCGGTTGCTGACTGCTGTTGGGCGAATGGTTTGCTCTTATATGATTGATTTTTTTGGCACTTCCATTTCACTCTTTCCTTATCTAATTAAGCTCGTATATTGGGGATAATCTTACTAGGCCGTTTTCCTTATCAGTTTGCAGAACTTGATGAGTAATTGGGATTTGAAAGGTTGGAATTTTGCTTAGGTTCTCTCTCTTTTCCCTGCCACTGACCATCATCCAGTTAGACTCAGATTGACATAGTGGTCTGTGAACCTAAAAGTTGCTAGAAAACCCCTCCATTGCAAATTTAAGAGGGAATATATCAATTTGGCCAAGAAGGATCCTATTGTGCCACTCTACTCTCCTTAGGTCATAAGATGTCTGATATCATGCTGTGCACTCATTCATGGGGAAGTTAGGTTTCAATTTGTATCTGATTGACACTTGATGCTTACTGGAGTCTAATCTTGTTGTTCAATTCGACGCCTGCAGCTTCACCCCGTGCTGATGTTGATCGGCCTTATTATCATAGGAGGCGAAGGTACCTCCACGACCCGCTGCTGATTTCGTTTCCATTTGCTCACATTATACTCCTTTAATGCTAACTATCTTATCTTGCTGGAATCCAATCCAAAATGCAGCTATAATAAGCTACAGGTCTCTCCCTCTGAAGAAAGAAGAGAAGAAACTCATCCACCTGGTTCTCCATGCCGTTGCACTCATCCTCGGAATTATTGGCATCTACATGGCGTTCAAATTCCACAACGAGAGTGGCATCGCCAACCTTTACAGTTTGCATTCCTGGCTTGGCATCCTCGTCATTTCCCTCTATGGCATCCAGGTAAGATCAGGACTACCCAGTCAGAGTTGCAATGCTGAAAACTGACATAATTCAGAAAAAAAAAACTAATCCGGTTACGAAATTCGCAGTGGATATATGGATTCATCATCTTCTTCTACCCCGGAGGTTCGAGCACCCTTAGGAGCGCGTCCCTTCCCTGGCACGTGCTGCTCGGGCTGTTTGCATTCGTGTTGGCAGTCGGCACTGCAGCAATTGGGTTCCTTGAGAAGCTGACATTCCTTCAGAACTCCGGGCTAGCTAAGTACGGATCCGAGGCTTTGCTTGTGAACTTCACTGCCGTGGTCACCATTCTGTACGGTGCCTTCGTCATACTGTCTGTAGCCGGTCAGAAGCAGGCTGAGGATGACTTCTATACAGCCATATGAGTGACCTAGAGAATGTGGTTTGTGTATTGGAGGAGGGAACGAACGAGACTTGATCTGGTAATACTGGGTCGTGCTTATGCGTAAGTACCCATTTAAATATAAAATTAGCACGATGGATCCTCTATTGTAGAGCATATTTCTATTGTGTATATTTGGCCATTGTGATTCTCTTGTGCTACAGCAGAAGTCAGGAGACAGGAATCGCAATTTTGCCTGAAAAGGGAAGCTCGCTGATGTTCACAAATAAGGGGATCTCTATTTCTTTTTGGGCAGATTACTTTCGACTAAAGCAATTTTCTTATGGATCCTTGGGAATTGACTATTGAGTGACAAATTGCACACGGTTATGCAGCATAAAAAAGGGGCTAATTTAAGGCAACAATTGGCGTTATTTGGAGTTAAAAATTGGCTAGACAACTTTTGATTGTTTGTGGCTCTGAAGATCTTGAAAAGTTGTGCAAAAAAAAAAAGTTCATGTTGATTAGATAATCGGTCAAAGTTATCGTCGTTTAATTCTTTTTGTATGTAATATATTGATCGGTTTTGACCAAAGTGATCATTCGCAGATTATTGAGGTCTTAACTGTCAAGGAATCTATGTAAGATTACTGACACTATGTTTGGGAAAATGTGCAAATGGGAGGAGGGTGCAAATGATAAGAGTAAACATAGTTTCCAAGATATTTGCACTCGTTTGGATAATTTGTAACAGTAGGTGTGCAAAACGGAAGTGCAAAATTACTATTTCGGCTTACCCCCCGAATGGGGGTGCAAGTAGGGATGGCAATGGGGCGGGTTTGTCTAAATCATCCTCATCCCAATTATCAAATACTCAAACCCATACCCGCCCCATACCCATGCGGAGGGAGGTTTTGCAAACCCATCCCCATACCCATGGATTTCGGATACCCATGGGTAATACCCGCCCCTTATAAGCAATTTATTATATTTAAAGTTCAACATGTATGTCTTCAATTATAACACAAAACATACATAATAAATAGCGGAAATCAATATAGTTATAGTATTTCTTAATAGGAAAAACATTCAATCCTAAAATATTGATTAATCAATAAAATAAAATAAAAATATAATACTATATCAAATCTAATCTAACACATCTATATAGTAATAGCTAACAGAAACTTGTCAACTAGACAAAAACCTTTTTTCTTCTAAAATATTAAAGTCTACTAGACTACCAGTTACTCAAACACACTAAGTTAAACCACTATGTATCAAAATAATTCAAATGTAAAAAAATGATATGCAATGACCTATGACTAAATTTCAAGGGTTTTGATAAATATAATTACATTTTAATCATGTTTTCTAATTTAATTACCTTATTGCTAATAATAATTTATAAAAATATATATATAGCTTTTTGACGTTTAGCAAAATACCTTGATGGAGCGAGTTTAGGTATGGGTATGGGAATGGGGCGGGGGACGCTAAAACCATACCCGCCCCATATCCATCAAGTTCTTTGCAGGTTTTACCCATACCCGGTCAATGCGGGGATTCCCCGCGTTAACTGGGTCGGAGGTGGGCGGATACCCGCAACCATGGGTTTGATTGCCATCTCTAAGTGCAAGGGAAGGAAGGAAGGTAGGAGGGGGGAAATTATGGATATTTTTAATCATATTATAATTATATAATAATTAATATTATTAATTTTCTGTTATAACTATCATTAATGTAGACTTTGTTCGAGGTTGACCGTTTGACTTCGAGAGCAAGTTTGTCAATGTTCGTCTAGTCAAATCGATATCTCTTGGTTGACTCAAATTTGCATTGAAAATTAGAGATAAGAAGCGTTTGTAAAAAAGATAGAGAGTAGCGGTTTAGTTGACTCAGTTTACTTAACTAAATATTTAAAATTTACAGATTCAAACGTGTTTGACTAAGTTTGACCATATTCAATTTAAATATAGGCACGAGAACCCCCTTAGGAGTACCAGTTACGAGTTGGGTTTCGAGTTAGGTCGCTCGACCAATGATTATTATTGTTTTTATAATTAATTATTATTTGAGCATTATTATCATAATAATATTGTAATAATGTATTTATTATTATTATATATTGATTATTATTTTTATTATTTGGTGATAATATTTTATAAATTTGATAAATTTATTTTATAATAATATAAGTACTTACTTATCTGTTTATTTGCACCCTTACTTTTTCATCCAAACAACAATTGACACCTCCATTTACACCTCCACGGCCCACCCCCACCAAGTTGCACTCCCAACAATTTACCTCTCAAGTTGCACCCACTCGAACTTACACCCCCTTGTTGCCAAACATAATGTGAGGTTCAAGCAGTTAATATGCGATCTGTCACAAATTGTTGATGCATTAAGCGATCTGTCATAGATGGTTGAGATATCAAGTAATCAATAGGCAAATTGTTTTCGTCTGAAGCAATCTAACCCAATGCATGTGTAATTCGATAATTTATTGGAAAATTACTAGATGTTTGAGAATTTTTTAGAGTAACTTTGAGAAAACGTATAGAAAAAACAATATAAAAAAAAAAAAAACAAATCACGGTTTCAGGAATTGGGCTTTTCGGGTGGCCGTCGGTGTGCTTTCACTTGGTACTGACATGTGACTCTGGTCCAACTTGAGAGAACAGTCGAACTCTCATATGGACTCCTGTTTTTGGGTGAATACCATTGGGCTTTTTGTGGGATGGGCTTCCCCCTTGCATTCTAGTCTAGTACCATATTGCCCCTCTGAAAAAAAGAGTACCATTTCGTCCCCAGGAACAAAACTGAATTGGCAAAAGCCAACAAATCATTGTTTTCGATGGCCATGGAGATATTTGTGATGGGGAAGGCTGATACCATCCTTTGTTCATCTCCCATTGAAGCAGAAGCTAAGGCTTTACTGGAAGCTGTTCGGTATGCGCAGGATAAAGCCACGCCGTGTTTGATACGTTCGGACTGTCTTTTCCTGATTCTTGCCCTTGCATCTACCCTCCTAAGTGGTCATGGAGAGTTTCTGCTTGGCTAGGGATTATTCAAGACATTCTAACACGTAACGGCTTCATCAAGGTTGCATTCTTCGGACGCAAGCTTAATAAGAGAGTGGATTGGGTGGCCAAATCGCTTGCTAGGAATTTACTCCCTCCAGATTGGGTGACAATTCTTAGTATTATTTCACCTCTCTTGTATCCTGCTACATAGTGTAACTGTTGTCGCATGGGAAATGAAATTGGAAGTGTTTCTTGGTAAAAAAAAAAAAAAAAGCTAACAAATCATTACAACACAAAACCATTCAACGAGGTATTGCGGTTTCTTTTATGACCCTAGAATGATTTGGTACATGAATTTTTTTTAAAAAAAAAGCTTTCTTGCTCACAGCATCCTGCAATGTTGAATTGTGCACGTACAATCCGATATCTGTGATGTGTAAGTAGGAGTGACGGTTCGGTTAATCGAACCAAAGATTATTAGAAACCAAAATTCAAATTAGTCAATTTTCCAAAATCAATATTGTTTAGAGATTATTAATTTTCCATTAACCAAAAAACCAGTAAGTTTTTAACGGATTTGGTTTGGTAACAATATGTCAAAATATTAAAAAAGAATCTTTAATTACATGAAAGCCTATTGATTTTTGATTGGTTTATCAACTAGTTTTGATTTTAACTTAAACCATTAAAGGCTTATTGATTTTAAGTTTTTAACAATATATCACCAGAACTGAATTGAAAGCAGCTGAGCTTTGGACTTTCAATGGCGTGGAGCTTGGGGTTCAGGAAAGTGATCCTCAGCCTTGCTCCACTACTGCAATAAGCATCATCAATCACAGCAACGATGCTGCACACATACATGGACTTCTTACCATGGAGATCAATCGCCTTCTGGCTTTGAGCTGGGAGGTTCAAATCACGCATAGCTATAGAGAAAGCACCTTCGCAGCTGATTTTTTAGCCTAAGAAAGGCCATGGCCTTCTTTTTGGAGCCCATTCGATTGATGTTTTTCATTTGGGGTTTAGCCACCGACTATCTTTTGATGTAATGGGTATCCCATAAACGTTTATTAATACTAATTAAGACGCCATTAACGTCTATCTTCCTACAAAAAAGAAACCAAAAATTGAAACCAACCCCGCGGTTCCTAACTATAATAAGCACTCCCTCACATGGGCTTGGCTGAGTAGTTTAGCAAAATTCGTGTCCGTCCAAAGCAAGCTTTTTCAGACAAATTTTGTGGTCATATATTTTAGAAGCGACAGGTTTTTGTTTGCGACAAGATAGGGTGGATGTGGGCCGGCATGAGACAGTGACACGCGTCCTTGGAATGGGGAGGAATCTTGGAGAATCCTAGGGACCCCACAACGTGGCAGTTTGTGATTGGTATTTCACGTCTCTGTCCTACTACAACCGTCATTCACAGCAAATGTCGGCCCTACGCGGCTACGCCTCCCTTTTTTGCTGGCACACTCACTGACGCAACTTGCCACGTCAAAACGTTGAAAGTAATCCACTACCCTAATTGCCTTTTTACGCTCACAGCACACGGTTGATTACTTGTAATGGTATTAGATAATCTTTTAAGGTCAAAGGGTATAGATAATCTTTTCTTGGTAAGGAAGCCCTCCAGGCTCCAGTTGCCCTAATCTGTACACGTTTGTATGTGTCAATAAGTAATATGGACAGTTAAAGTGATTTCTGGTGCATATATTTCAGTTGATATATCTTGATTTGTATGAAGTTATACCAGAACACAAGGGTACAAGTTCAAGTTGTACCGTAAAAGAATTTGTATAAAAAATATAGTTACAATTTAAAGTTGTACCATAACGTTAAAGGTATAATTTCAAGTTGTACCATAAAAGCAAAAACCTATAGCACCAATGCTATATAGCATTGTAAAATTCCTCATGAATGTATTTGATGGCAAATTCATGAACATAGGAGATTTGGGTTTATTTATAGCTACGCCTACCGACGATAGTCATGAAGTGATTTTTTTCTTCTCAAAATGATATGTTATGACAATAGAATTCAGCAGTCTCATTGTGTTAAAGCTCATGTCTTATATCACTTACTTGTCTCGCTCATTAATAATATCTGAATGATCAATATTGTAAGAACCTAAAGAGGGCTCATGTCCATAGTACTGTATGTGTAGTGTAGTTTAACAGGGGCTAAAACTGTAAAATATTGCGATCGCGGAAAGAAAACAACACCGAGAATTATGTGTATCCCCGAAAACCGGGACTAATCCACGAAGAGCACAACTCTCATGATGAGGTTCCACTATGAAAAGAGAGTGCAACAACTTAGGGTTTCTTAGCTTCTGCAAACGTACAACAAGCCATATAAATACCTTTCTCCATAGAACACACGGGTAATGGCAAAATACAAAAACACTCCAAAACTAAACCCAACGTACAACCAGGTCCAATACTCCCCCTCAAGCTGAAACATGAAGGTTACAAATGCCAAGCTTGGACAATAAGTGGTGAAACTGCTCAGTCCCCAAGGCCTTGGTAAAGATGTCTGCTACTTGATCACGTGTGTGAATCTTGAGTGGCTGAATCTCACCGGAGCTGACGCGTTCACGAACAAGGTAGCAGTCCATTTCCACATGCTTAGTACGCTCATGAAAAACGGGGTTAGCGGAGATGTGCAGAGAAACCTGATTGTCACAATGAAGAATCGTGGGGGAGGTCTGCTCAACCCGCAGTTCACCAAGGGGAAAACGTAACCAAAGGATTTCACTAGTGGCACTGGCCATGGCCCGATACTCTGCCTCGGCAGAGGAGCGTGCAACCACACGTTGTTTCTTGGCGCGCCATGAGACAGGTGCACCGCCGAGCTGAATGAGGTAGCCGGTAATAGAGCGACGGGTGGATTGACAACCTGCCCAATCTGCATCACAATACCCAGTAAGAGTAAGAGAACCAGTAGCGGCAAAGAAAAGTCCCTACCCAGGGGCCGCCTTGAGATATGGAGAACTCTGTGAGCAGCAGCAACATGATCAGGAGTAGGAGCATGAACAAACTGACTCAAAATATTAACAGAGTACGCTATGTCAGGCCGAGTAATGGTGAGATAAAGGAGACGATCGATGAGACGCCGATAAGAGCTCACATAATCCACGCGCTCATCGCTGGGGCGGGTAAGAGTATGATTCTGCTCCATCGGAAAGCCACTGGGACGAGCCACCCCTAATCCAGAATCGACCAGTATATCAAGGGTATACTTGCACTGGCAAAGAACAATGCCCTCGGGAGACCTGGCAACATCAATGTTGAGAAAGTACTTGAGCACTCCCAAATCCTTAATGTTGAATTTGACCTGAGCAATGACATCGAGACTGTCTCCTGTCAGCACAACGTCATCAACATAGATCAAGGCAGCAACAAACACGCCAGGCGCCTCATATATGAAGAGAGAAGAATCCGCTCGAGAAACCTTAAAACCAAACTCAACCAAGGCAGCAGTAAACTTCGCATACCAATTTCGAGAAGCCTGGCGTAGGCTATACAAGGATTTACGAAGGCGACAGACTCGAGTATCACCTTCCTTCACAAACCCAAGAGGCACTCGCATGTAAACTTCTTCATCCAAGTCCCCATGCAAGAAAGTATTATTGACATCGAGCTGATGAAGGGACCAACCTTTCTGTGAAGCGACAACTAAGAGAACACGAACAGTGACGAGTTTGTTGACAGGAGCAAAGGTGTCATGGAATTCTATGCCTTCAAGCTGAGTGAAGCCTTTAGCCACGAGACGAGCCTTGAAATGCTCGATCGAGCCATCAGGGTTGAACTTGATCTTGTAAACCCATTCGCAGTCTATTAGCCGTTTCCCAGGTGGTAGATACTCCAATGTCCAGGTACCATTAGCCTCAAGGGCTGCAATATCGCGCTACATAGCTTCCCGCCATTGTTGATACTGTGCCTCTTGAGAAAAGTGGCGAGGCTCGACAAGAGAGGTCAGTGCAGCCAAAAAAGCACAATGATTAGCAGAGAAATTATGGTAGCTAACGTAATCAGAAATGGGAAACTGAACATGATGGGAAGTAGAGGAAGTGTTCGGTAACTCTACCTCATATGAACCAAGACGAGACGGAGGGCGTCTATCGCGCATTGGGTTCCGGCGAGGAGGCTCCGGACTGGGACTAGCTTCATCAGGACCCATATCCGCAAGCTGGTCAGGTGGAACAGACGCGGCAGGGGACGACATCGGTACAGCTGAGGGAACGGGGCACTCGTCCGTGTCAAGAAGATGGGGAGGCTGCTCTATACCCACTTCATCAAGGTGATCATTATCGGGACCAGGAGAAATCTACCCCTCACTACAGGACGCATTGCATGGAGGGTACATGGGATGCATGGGCGGACATGACTCCATGGAGCTGGGAAACTTGGAAGCTGGCTCGCCGCTCTCCTGGGAAATAAAGAGGAAGACATTCTCGATCCAAGAAAGATCTTGGATGAAATAAACATCCCGGGACACCAAGATCTTTCTTGCATCAAGATCGAACACACGGTAACCCTTTTGATTTCCAGGGTAGCCTACAAAAACACAAGCGCGACCTCGAGTAGTGAACTTGTCTTGGCTATGGTGAGTGTCCTTAGCATAAACAAGACAACCAAAGCTACGAAGATGCGAATATGTGGGAGCTCGAATCAACAAGATCTCAAGGGGTGTCTTCATGTTAGCGACAGGAGAAGGAAGACGATTGATCAAGTATGCTGCAGTAAGGAGACATTCACCCCCAAAATCGGACAGGTAAGCCAGCATGAAACATCAGGGCACGAGAAGTCTCGAGGAGATGGTGCTGCTTACGTTCAACGACTCCATTTTGATGAGGAGTATCAGTACAAGAAGTTTGGAGCCGGATCCCTTTCTCCTCATAGTACTGCCGAAGCGATGTGGTCTGGAACTCTGTGGCATTATCAGCCTGTATCCGTCGCACAGTTTTGCGATACCGAGTGAGAGCTAGCTCGCAGTACATTTTAATATAGCATTCAGTATCGGATTTAAACTTCATCAAGTACACCCAGGTCGAACGACTAAAGTCATCGACAATGGTAAGAAAATAACGAGAACCATCCAATGTCGGGATGCTATAGGACCCCCATATGTCCATATGAACCAGCTCAAAGCAATCAGTAGTTTTGATAGAACTAGTAGAGAAAGGAGTCCGCGCCTGTTTGGCACGTAAACAAGAGTCGCAGTGCGACATATTCCGAGAATTCAAACTACAACCAACCAAATCCTTCAACAAAAGTAGTCTATCAATAGAAGGATGCCCCAGACGTGCATGCCATAAAACAGTCTCATCACTACTCCCAACTGCCTTGCACGCCTGAGGAAAAGGTCCAAGGGAATCTTGACGCAGATAGTACAGCCCGTCTCGGATCCTACCGACGCCAATCAGCATCCTGGAACGTAAGTCCTGGAGAACGCAGAAGTCATGTAAGAAAATTACCCCAACATTTTGATAATGAGTCAAGAGACTCACTGACAGCAGATTACACCGGAAGTCGGGAACATACAAAACCCGATCTAAAGTAAGAGAAGCAGACAACCGAACCAAACCAACCCCTTTAACCGGGATCCCCGTCCCATATGGAATCTAAACTTTTGATAACCCATCAACAGTATCAAGAGAATCTAACCAACGAGCATCACGAACTATGTGCTCATTACAGCCCGAATCGATTAACCATTCATAAGAATCAGAGGAGTTACCCGCCATATGAGTTGTAGGCTCTGAAGACTGGTCCGATGCCGGAGATGATAAAAATAGCTTTAGTTGTGCGATTTGGGCTGCCGTGAGACCCGGAATGGGACTCGCACTTGATTCAGCGACCTCGGGTTCAACGTGCGCTGCCTTGGGATGCCCTCGGACCAGACGCGGGGCGCTCCTCGCCTTGCTTCGCACGCGGGTGACCAGGAGGAAAACCGATTAGGCGGTAGCAGGTTTCTCGGAGATGATCGAGCTTGTTGCAGTGCGAGCAACGAGGCTTCTCGTGCTCCTCCTTCGAGTCCTTATCGACTTGGGCCTGAAACACGGCGGTCTCGACAACAGGACTCCGCCCAGCCGTGAGCATGCGATGTTGTTCCTCCGCAACCACTGTTTGGTATGCCTCAGCTAGCGATGGTGTAGGCTTTGTGCTGAGGAGCTGCGATCGGACAACGGAGTACGCGTCGTCAAGGCCAAGCAGAAAGTCAAAAAGGCGCTCGGACTCAAGTCGAGCTTGGAACTGACCGGGAAGATTGCAACTACACCCGCTGCAGGAACAGCCGGCGCAAGTGCAGCGGGGAAGACCACCGACCGCATCCATCTCATCCCAGTAAGACCGCAATTTTGTGTAGAATGCCGAGATGGACAACTTCTCTTGTCGCAAAGCAACAATCGTACGGCGTAGCTCATACGCGCGTTGTGCTGAACCACGACTGAAACGTCGTTGAAGGTCGGTCCAGATTGCACTCGCAGTAGTGGCCATGCGGACGCTGTTACGAAACTCGCGAGTCATCGCGGTCTTCAACCAGCCTTTGACGGTGGCATCGCAACGATCCAAGCCTCTTGATGACGAGCAGAACCAGCCTGCGCGCGGGAAAGAGATCCATCGACGAAAGCAAGCTTGTTCTTGGCGATTAGGGTTTCGGTGATGTCATTCACCCATTCACCGTAATTAAGATCGTTCAACAAATCGCTACCAAACTGTTGAGCAGGATTTTCTGAGGGGTGGAGATAAAGGGGAGAGCTGATCGGAATGAGCTCGACGCTCGAAGAGCCAGCCGGTTTGTCGCCATCAGTCATCTCAGCCTTCGATCCCAGGATGACTCAAAGATGAAGCGCTAGGTTGAATCGTATAGCTCTGATACCATAAAATATTGCGATTGCGGAAAGAAAACAACACCGAGAATTACGTGGTATCCCCGGAAACCGGGACTAATCCACGGAGAGCACAACTCTCATGATGAGGTTCCACTATGAAAAGAGGGTGCAGCAGCTTAGGGTTTCTTAGCTTATGCAAACGTACAACAAGCCATATAAATACCCTTCTCCAGAGAACACACAGGTAATGGCAATTTGCAAAAACACTCCAAAACTAAACCCAACGTACAACCAAGTCCAATAAAAACGCATCTAAATATTTTATGTGACGGTTCAACATGTGATTACTATGTAGTAAGCAAACTTCAAAAGTGGCCAAATGACATGCTACGAGCCTCCTTCTTCCACCACCGTTTCAAGTGCTTGCAAGTTATTGAATATTATCTTAGTTTCACACTCTTATTGTTATAAAATTTTGCGTTCGTGAAATTTTACGATAGACATAACTAAAACGATGATGGATTCCACTGATCAAAATGTCCACAATGACATTAGTTCATGAATGCAAATCCATTTTGAAACCAAACTGGCAACTCTATCCTCAATCCATCTACAATGAGAAGAAAAGCATGTGTTGGCATTGAAGTTTTGTTGTGGCGCACCACCAACTTTCGAGAATGATTGAGTTGCCTTTTGAACCGGTTTTCTGTGGAAATTCCAATCACTTGATGAAATGGGGAAAGTTAGGTTATCGAAATGAATGATTAGATAAGAGTCAAAGAATTGGAGATGGTTCCATGGCTTGTGGTATACGGAAGCATGATTATACTGCACCAGACAGCCAAATCAGAATTCGTGGCTGTAAACAAGGCATTAGGCATTGCGCCAGCCAAAAACAGCAACTCATATGTGATGACAACGAAGTCATCAAATCTTAATGTTTGATTGGAATTCTGGAATGCCCCATTTTCAGATAATTTCTTGCCAAGTGACCCTCATTTTCAGAGTTGGAGAAAAAATTATCGATCAATCTCTAATGCACTAACAAATTAATAGTCTGGTTCTTGAAAAAAATCATTCGAAAGTCAACAACTAATTATAATTGTTTGGTACATAGAAAGTGATATTCTTGATAGTTTCAAATACTAATGTACTATATTTTACCAAACCTTTCCAAATATAAGATTATATAATGAATAATTAAAATATTTAACAAAATCGATATAATCATTGTTATAAGAACCGAACCGGATCAATGACTGTGCTAGTAGAACTACTAAACCAGTTACAATAGCGATTTAATTCATTTGATTGGATGATTAGGGGTGTGTTCGGACAATTTTTAACGGTTTGACTTGAAATCGTATGAGCCGCCCCCGATTTTACTAGTCCACTGGCTCACTATTTTAACCACAAAGAATCAAGAAAAAAACCTTAACCTAAACTAAGATCATGCCGCCTCAATCACTAATTCTATTTATGCTTTCTTTTCTTCTTTTCCTAGTCTTCTTGTCGACTTTCTGTGTACCACTACGATCTGTCACTCACATTAATAACTTGAATTTAATAAAATAATTTATGATTTCTTTTGTGTGATAGTTTGGAAACTTTGTTAGTACTTTTTTGTGATAGATAATATGGATTTGAGATTGTTTATGACTAGCTAGTGATAAATTTAATCCTAAATTAGTGATATATGTCTTTTATGTTATAGAGCATCGACAGTTCTGTCAACGGTTAACCAATGGTTCTAGAATAGTTAGCTGTTGAACAATTAATTATTGACTTCTTTTCCGGTTCAATGTCCGATTCGATTATGAAAACATTGTATTTAATCTTGTGTATATATTTTTAAGTGTACCCATTTTAGACGAAATCCTCACTTACCTCACCTTCATTTTTCTCGATAAAAAAAAAACCAGTACACACCACATGTGGATCGCTAGTCTTTACATAGCATGTGCATTGACAGATCCAGAAACAGCCAGATTACCTTCCTTCAATTTTGGTCTCCAATTAGCTCATGCTTAATGTTCTTTCTTAATCATCGACATCTTTTTTTCTTTCTTGTCTGCAGCCATTAGGGATTTTGGATGTATATGGTCTGGCTGGTGCTTGAGTGGCTAATACGTAAGACTGCTGTCTCAATTAAGCTGCGTCCACATCAAACAATCACACGCCTAAGAAGGGGAGAAAAACAAATTAGTATCTTTTGATTAATCCAGTTCATCGTGATACCGCTAATTGACGAAATCAGCACCACGATGTGAAGTAATCCAACGATTTATTGCTTTGGAGAAAGTGGAAAATTATTTTAAACTGGCCGTCGACAGGTTGGAGTTTCCACAATGCTTAGCTAAGCTTTGTTCAAGCTAAGCTCTACGCATTTCATTCATATAAATTGAAAATCGAATAAGATTTATTGGATAGGATATATATGTATTACAACTTGCTCTAGTTTTGTAACTTATATTACGATATTTTTGGAGATTTCAAATATCTTTTGTATCGGAGATTTGAAGTATATTCTTCCCGAGAATGATAGTGTCCCTTAGGTGGCTGAGATGTTGGATTGATTTTAATAGGAATTTAGTTGTGAACCCAAATGAATATTTGGCAATACTTTTCTTGAGCGACTCGATTGGAAAATGATAAAACACATGATTTCTTCTTATATATATACATGAGGATGTGAATTTTATCAACGTACTTAAGCAATCCTCATCAACAAATCAAACCAGGAATCCCAAACAAAGGACATCCTCAGATGCACCCTTTTCAGAAATCTATGCATTTCAACCATACACTTAATAATTGGGAATTAATAGGCTTATCCATGCACTATTCCTTTTTCCCCACCTTTCTAATCCATAAAAAAAATGTCATTTACTCTGTGAGTTCCTTATTTGAATATGAAGTTATTATGACCATTTTTGTTAGATAGCATTGAATTATTGAAGAAGATTTGAACTCGTGAACTCCAACATGTAGATGTCAATATTCATTTACACCAATAAGTTGATTCATCAAAATTCAAAACCACGCAAAATTGAAACCAGATATACACAAAATTCTATGTATTAGACCGTATTAGAATCAACTTATTGAAACATATTATTCAACTCTAAAGCTTCACATGTCATTTTTCCCGTGTTTCGGGTGACCTTCATTGTGTCACATTTTCGACATTGATGCATTACAGTGGCGGATACATGACACTTTGGGGACACCCCTAAAATTTGGGAACACGATTATTTAACTCCCGATAGTAATTTGCATATGGGTGAAAAATATTTAAGTGATAGTGAGACACTCTTAAAATTTGGAAAAATGATTATCCAACCACCGATAGTAGTTTGTGTATATGCAAACAAAAACGTTTAAGTGGTAGCTTATGTGATTTGAACTTGGGTCGCTGCTCTTATTAGAAAACATATTTTTCATTACACCACAACTCATTTGTTCTTATATTTTAAATCCAAATATACTAGTAAAAAGCTATTCCTTATCCCCAATTAGTTTCAAAAGCTAACGATTGGACCCAATTGCGAACTCCCCTTGTCTAGTAGAATATATCGAGAGAGATTTGCATTGTTAGTCACCGATTGTATTTTACAATGTTTGCGGAATACGAAACACATCATGTCCTTTTGTTGTATATTGTACAAGCCAGATTTTTTTTGTGAGAAGATATTTTTATTATTTAATTATTAGTTTAATTAAATTTTTAGAAGAGAACACCCCTACATAAAATTTCTGGATCCACCACGGGATGCATAGGCTTAGATTAATAACTTGGTTTATCATCGTCACAATGAATGAACTTACCCATTTAATTGCTATATATCTAGTTGGTAAATGGCTTTTCGACCTTCACAATTCGTGCTGTCCATAGATTATGTTGGGGGGTTTATGCAAGTCCTGGCATGAAATTAAGTAAAAGAAGGTGGAGTGAAAGAGATCAATATATTAATTTCCACCAACTATCCTAACTTCCCAAGTTTAGTAATCTTTACAACCTGGTCCCTCAAATAAAAAAAGATTCTTCCTCTCAGCAAGGAATCTCGATTAAGCAAAGAAGTAATTAACAGGCTGGAGCCACCACCACTACTCCAGTTATACATGATTTTTTTTAGGTAGAACAGTTATACATGATTTGATTAAGAAAAAGAACATTATTGCCACTTTTGATTTAATTTTCCTAGATCATGGAATGTTGCTTTGTTCGATTGGATTTGCTTTATGGAGAAGGTGGAGGAGCTCGATTTGTTTATCTTGATTTTGTGTAAATAAATTTACAAAATTGAATAAAATTTTGGAATTGATATTCTATATTCTTAAAAGGAAATTAACAAGGAGGACCAACCAATGAATTGGATTGTATTTACCAAAAAAAAAAAAAGATTTGGATTGTTATTTCATGGAAATTTATGGAAGCATTCAAGGAGGGGATTGTCATATTAGATTAAAATTAAAATTCAAAGATGAGAGAGAGAGAGAGAGAGAGTATTATACAGTAGACGTTACCCGCCTTTGCCAACCCCAACTATAATATCACAACCAACCCCAACCCTAACCCTCTCTTCTCTCATTTTCCTTCCCTTCCTTTCTAGTTTCTACAGCAGCTTCTCCGTTATTCATTCCCCTTTCCGTTTCTCTTCCCACAACACCCCTCAATTCCTTACTTTACCATCTTTCTCCTTTTCGGCTTCCCAACGTTCTAATCCATGGCAGAAGAAGAAGCTAAGAAGGCCGAGCCCGAATGCCCTGCCCCCGCCCCTCCCGCCGCCGATCCTCCGGCAGCTGCAGCTCCTGCTGTCGAACCACCAAAGGATGTGGCCGAGGAGAAATCCGTAATTCCGGTCACTCCTCCTTCAGAGGACAAGTCTGATAAACCTGATGACTCGAAGGCCATCGTACCCGTTGAGAGTAATTACCTTCCTTCCCCTCCACTCTGCTTTCTGGGTTCTGATTATTTTGTTGCAACTCTGCCAAAATTTCGTTTCTTTTTTACCCTTTTACTCTGTTTTGAGATGACTTGCTAGAGAGTGAGCCACTGACTGACTGCCGCATCATAAATGCATATTGTTAAATTTTGCTATGGATATATAGAATTCCCCCTTTTCATGTCCCCAGATTCCCTCAGAAATCTTTGTTATGCATACAAGAATTGATTTTTTTTTTGTGGTTGGTTGGTTGGTTTGGGAAACAGAGGTGGCAGAAGCTGCAGTGGAAGAGGCAAAGCCTGCCGAGGGCTCTATCAATCGAGGTAATTCACAAACCCTTTTCCCTTTCTGAGATCCAGATTTTCATAGCTTCGGTTTGGTTGAATAAAGGAAGTAACTTTTTTCCTTTGTTTGTTTGTTTGTTTGCTGTATGGGTGTGGGTTTTTAGATGCTGTGCTTGCCAGAGTTGAAACAGAGAAGCGGACTTCTCTCATCAAAGCTTGGGAAGAGGCCGAGAAGAGCAAAGCTGAGAACAAGTAAGAAGAAAACCCTTCCAACTCTCATTTCATTCCCTTCCCTTTTCTCCATTTCCAGTGCCTAATTGGGTTTTTGCCCTGTTTTCCGGGAACCAGAGCTCAGAAGAAGATCTCTGCAATCGAGTCATGGGAGAACAGCAAGAAAGCGAACATAGAGGCGGAGCTCAAGAAGCTAGAGGAACAACTGGAGAAGAAGAAAGCAGAGTACGCCGAGAAGATGAAGAACAAGATCGCCGAAATCCACAAGCAAGCCGAGGAGAAGAGAGCCATAACCGAAGCGAAACGAGGCGAAGAGCTGCTGAAAGCAGAGGAGATTGCTGCAAAGTATCGCGCCACAGGGACTAACCCAAAGAACCCACTTGGCTACGGCTGTTTCTAAACCCAAAAACAAGATCCTTCCGTTTTTTCTTTTTAGTATTCGGTTTGATGTATATCCCTTCGCATCATATTTCACCAAAACTACAATTTGTTACTCATGAAACATTTCTAGTTTGTTTGTACGGCTTTCATAGATTCATTATAGGCAGCCAGGAAAAAAATTGAATTTGCAGCTTGTTTGTGATTTGCAGCGTATTTGTATGTGTGTGATTTTTGCTTGCTGATGTATTATTTGGTATGTTTGTAATTTTGTGGTGTATATAAACACAGCATTTTCAGGATATGATAGTTTGGGGTAATGAAATTTGTTCAATCTATTCTTTAAGGTCTCTGTTTCTTGCTGATGTTTGTTTGAGAGTGTGGTTTGATTGGCCTGAGAGAGCTTTGGAGGTGGTGGTTTGAAAGAAATGATGAGCTATGAAAGGGAACACTTGGACAAAATACAGCCAAGAGGAACAGGTACCCTAACATTCACGATTTCAGTTAGGAAGGGGACATAACTTATGTTTGGGACCAAAGTTAGGACAAGATTGTCTGTCAAATTATACGACAATCCAGGTACACATTGATTTAAAGGTCAATTTATGAGGATTTGACCCGAAACGAACAATATCATACCAGTGGAACACTTGATTCATCGGTTCTCCCGCGGGTACTTTCTCACGGAATTGATGTTTGTTTGAGAGTGTGGTTTGATTGCCTGAGAGCTGTGGAAGTGGTGATTTGAAAGAAAGGACGAGCTGTGGAGGGGACATTGGGACAAAATACAGCCAAGAGAACAAGTGCCCTTACATTTACGATTTCAATCAGGTTTGGGATACAATCAAAATTTTTGAAATCGTACTCTATTAATGATTGGAGAAAACCTTATAATTGGAATCTGTATTAGTATGCAATTTTTAGTAGAATGAGATTATTGAACGAAGATTTTAGCACAAAATACTATTTTCGATACAATTTTCCAAGTTTGGATCAAAGTTAGGACAACATTGTTTATCAAAACAGTTTTTTTATATAATGGTGAGAACTTTAATATTTTTGTTCAAGACAAAGGAAAGCCAAGAAACCCACAGCTTCACAAGCAGTGAGAGCCAAGGGAAAATGTTCAGTACAAAGGAGAAGAAAAACAGGACAAAGATATTTCAACCTTTCAACTATAACAGTTACTTCTTCCTGAATTGAGCGAACTCGAAACTCATGAATTTTCTTATATAACTTGCATTCTAGTTCTGGATCTCCTTACTCTTCAATGAACCCTAAATTCACAAAGTTTTCAACCTTTCCGCCACATTTTCAACATCTTACAACAAGATGGGGAAAAAAACAAAAAAGAAAAGACAGTCATTCTGTTTGGAACAAAACAGGGGTGCTCTGTTTTCTTCACACCCCAACAGCTGTCCCATTTCCGCTGTTCCTGTCTTCTCAGAGATCAAATGTGGCGGGGGGAGCCTGATTCATCGCTAAACCGCAGTTGAGAACCTAAACCGCTAGCTTAATAAGGTTAAACAAAAAGGGAGACATAGGGTTGATTAGATGTGAGCTTTTTTTTGTCATCAGATTCTCTTCTCAGACGCATCTGAGGTCAAGGAAGTTAATGAAGTCATCGCTCTCGTCCTCCAGGAAATCCATGCCACTCCCACCAGGGATATCCAGCAGTTGCTTCAACGCCGTGTCCGAGTAATTCGTGAATTCGTTCGTCGTCGAAGTGATGGAATCCGAGCTACTCATCATCACATCAAGATGACACGGTTTCGTCTCCTCCATTCCCTCGTAGTAGTAGCACAACCCTCCCTCGACCTCGTGCTGGTGGTGGATTGCCTCGCTAGAAGCGCTTCTCTTGATGGTGGCTGCTGCACTACAAGTCTTCGTCATAGTAGTAGTGGGGGTAGTAGTAGCGAGAGTGTCATCATCGACAGACCCAGACCCCAATTTCGTGAGGGAAGATGCTTGTGAAGTCGAGCTCTCGCAGCCACCTCCTCCCCTGCCATCTTTCTGGACCTTGTTGATGTCTCTAAACGATTTGCCGATGTCTGAGTTCCATAGTTTGAGATAGTAGTCCTGGTCGAACTTGTGTTGCTGCTGTTGTTGTTGTCCTGGCCGCAAGGAGGAGAGGCGAGCCTCGGCTTCCACCCTGGTGCTCTCCCATTGCGCAATGTGACGAGTAGTAGTTGCAAGCGGGGAAGAGGAATCCCCCTCGATCTTGATGTTGGTGCTTGGTAGAGCAGGTGGGGGAGTTGAGAGGCGTTTCTTAAGGTGAGTGTTCCAAAAGTTCTTGATCTCATTGTCCGTTCTTCCTGGCATATGGGATGCTATGGCTGCCCACCTGTGATTTCTTCAGCAAGTTAGGATTATTTAAGGTGGGAAATGGGGACTCTCGAGTATGAAGTTCCTTTGAAGGCAGGACAGTTTGGAGAGTTTTATACTTACTTGTTTCCAAGCTCGCCTTGGAGCCTAACAATGGTGGCTTCTTCATCAGGGGTGAAAGGGCCTCTTTTGATGTCAGGGCGAAGGTAGTTTGTCCACCTCAATCGACAACTCTTTCCACATCGGAGAAGACCTGTCACTCATCCAACATTTTAACAATTCAAAGATGTCAAATATTTGTTGTTTATGATATCGTAACGTGCACAAACCAGTTATACGGGTTAAATTATGTAGCAATGAGCAAGCTAACAAGATCGTATGATGATTCTACTATGTATACGATTTGAACCGTTAGTTTGTCCCATTGAACATCCTCTATATTGTTGTGCTTGTTACTTCAAAGCATTCGAACTCACCGATCTGAACCCCGATATCATTCCACAATCGAGATAAATGACTCTTCTTAATCAAGTGACTCTATGATTGCTGAAGACCATAATGTTCAATTACTCTTTACTGATTAGTCTCACCGATTGAACTAACTAGACTCACTGATTGGAACTCCAATATGGTTTCACAAACATGGTACACAACATTACTCATCCTAGTAATAGATTAGATTGTTTCCCTTCCAATTTCATCAAGTAGCCCAATTCTTCCAAACCACCAAACCCTAACATAAACAGCTTCTGAAGTAAAGCAAGACAGAAACTGACAGTGAAAAGGGGGGGAAAGCAAACAACTAAAGAAAGACAGAGATTTCACGAGAAGGCCAAATCGTGCGGGTGATGGGGGCAGGGTAAGAGAGCTTAGCACAGTGAAAGGAAAATGCCAAAAAGATAAGTCTTTTTGCGATTCTGTCTTTACTCTCAACAAACCCAAAAGCCAATCTGAGAGAAAGCGAGAGAGACAGGGAAGGAAGGACATACCTGCATTCTTAGGAAGGGTACGCCAGCTACCATGGCCATGCTTGTTGATGTAATCAAACAGAATTTGGTCTTCCTCAGAGCTCCAAGCTCCCTTTTTCACTTCATCTTTGTCGCAGCAAGGAGTCCTCCCCATCTCTCCTCCTTTCCCCTCTTCTTCTTCTTCTTCTTCTTCTTGACAAACCCACACACACAAAACCCAGAATCAGAAAGGAAAAGAGACAGCCAGCTTTGAGAGAGCACTGCCGCAGTGATAAAAGAAATGGAGATGTAGAATCATTAAAGACGGAAGCTTTAAATGAGAAAGAGAAGAAGAGGAAGCAGAATGGGATTGATGAGATTTTTTGGGTAGTCGTCAGAAGCCAGGGGAGAGACGGGGAAGTAAATGTGAAGAGAGAGCCCCAAAAGCAGGGCAGTCCCAATTGGGGGCCATGGCCATGGGGTGAAAGTAAAAGCCCGGGTCTCGCATTTATTGGCATTAGACCCAGCAGACTGATCAGTTTTTCTTTCTTGGCAGCGCCAGATTTCGTTTCATCAATTAGTAAACAGAAGATGGAAAGGTGCCATCTCCAGAACCCCAAATCCGGTCACACTTTAATACACAGCCATTTCTAGGCTTCGGTCTTTGGAATTCAATTTACAGAAAAAAATACACAGACCCAGATCATGTTTACACAAACCCAGATCATGGTTGTTCGTAAAGCTTGAGAATTTGGAGGAGGAATTGGGAATTTTGTGGAGGGAATTTACCTTTGGTGTTGAAAGTAGTAGGGTTTTGGGGTAGTGAAGCAGAGAAAAGAGTGGCGGCAGAGAAAAGGGAAGTCTTTTTGTATTACTGAAGCAGGTTACTTAATACTGCTCTCATTAACGCACATTTGACTCTTGGAGGATGAAACAATGTTCTTTCTGTGAGTTTGAAAACGCAAAGATTGACAAGTGGCCACTTTGATAGCCGTACCTCCTGCCACACACGTTTCCTGTTCCATCATACTTGTCATTACATTTCCCACCCCCTCCCCCAACTATTTTCTCCATTTTAAATTATCATTTTGTTCATGAAATTTATTACTTAAAGACCTTTTAATTGTGAATTTTGCATTGATTAATAAAGTTGAGGGGTTTAAAAATATTAAAAATAATTAATATGGTTACCAAATAATTCTACTTTTAGGTGTTCAAAACATTGCAGTCCCTCGGACAAGGATCCTCTCACATTGCAAAATCGTTATCGACGTCGTTCACTCACTTGACAAGAGAAGTTTTTGGCAAATTATGACTTTGATTCAACGTATGCGTAATTTCCTCACTCACAATGATAGAATCAAAGTTGAGTTTGTGTATCGTTAATGTAATAAAAGTGCAAATCGGGTGGCTAAAGAGGCATGTAAGGGTGCTCTCCCAAATGAGTGGTTCCATATAGGGCTGTCTATTTGGTCCGGACTGTTTGGTTTTATCCGAAACCGGACCGTATAACTCGGAACGAAACCAGATAGCAAACAATCCAATCTCATATTCGGGCTTAGATTTAAGGTAAAAAACCGGATAAGAGACCCCCAACACCTAAAATTCAATCTCATATTGGGACCGAACCGGGTCAAGACCAGACTGTATCCAACCCAATCTTTGATCCTTATATTCTCGAAGAGACCGGACTGGGACCGGATCAATTTAACCGGACCGGATCATATAGCCACCCCTAGTTCCATATTCTGGATTTAATCTCCCCTTTTTTGTAATAGGCATTGCTTGTATAACAATCATTTCTAAATAAAATATCTTTCTTCGTTAAAAAAATAATAATATTGGAAGTGTTGGGAGTCTCTTTTTGTATTTTCAATTTAGTTTCCATAAAATAAAGTTTGTAAAAGTTCTGAATACCTTATGTGGATTTAGGACCCAAAGTCCCAAACTATTTATCCTCTAAGTCAATAGTCTCGGGAACAATCACACAAAGTATGATAGGGTGGTTGATGGTCTTGTAACATAGGAGTGTGTTGGTTTGAATCAATTTTTGCATTATCATTTTAGTGTCGTAAGAAATAAAGGATGGTAAGATCATATTGAAAGCTGTATTGAATAAATTAAGGACATAATGTTTTGTTATTGAATTAGGGTTTAACCGTTTTATATTGATGGAACCCTATAACAGTATGACTCTGGTAGCCGGTTTTTTGCATGCACATGGTGGTAAAAGCAACTAGAGAAATGGTAAATCGAGTTGTCTTCCAGGAACTTGTGGCCTGAACCTGTGCAACCCGAAATTTGTCGGCGACTTCGTACTATGAAGTTTCATCGCTATTCCTTGAACCATTTATTTTTCTTCACGGTCACCTATAATTATTTGTTAGAAATATGGTGGCAAATGGCAATGGAGTGTTTAGGGCTTGTTTGTTTGTTTAGGATTTTCTGCAGATAAAAAACTGAATTCATTTCATTTCTGGACTGAAGACTCAAATGCTAGTAAAAGTCACAACACAAAGTAAATGAATGATGTAAGTCTCCATCTGATTGTAACTTTCCGATTTGACTTTGGCTTCTACTCCAACAACCTATTCCTACGACTCTAGGGATGAAACTTGAATGGTTACTACAACTGGAAGGTACGTGGAGAATTCTTTTTGTTGCCAGAACAAACTGGATATAGCAGTGATATATGCATAGTTTCCAGTCATGAATTATTAGAAGATTCTCATGTATATATTGCGGTTATGAAGGTTCTAATTTTCTAGCGGATTGTTTGGTTTGTAGAGGCCTTTTAAAGTTTCTATCTTGTGATTGTTTATATTGGCATCGTCATGAAGATGTGTATACGATCTCTCAATCAAAGATTGTAATACTATGTTAACGAATAAATAATTTAAAATCAAAGATTGTAATACTATGGATACTTAGCTTCTGCAGAGGAACGAGCAACAACTTTTTGTTTCTTGGTTCGCCAGGAGCAGAACCCAGGCTAAAATAGAAACCTGTAGTAGTACGACGAGTGGTCTGACACCCACCCCAATCAGCGTCACAGTAGGCCACGAGATCAAGCGAGCCGTGAGCTGGAAAGAACAAACCCTGTCCAGGAGAGGACTTTAGGTAACGCAGTGTACGCATGACTGCATCCAAATGGGCCTACATAGGAGCATTCACCATGTCGATAGACAAAAAGCGAATGATCGGCTGAAGAGGGACGAAACCCAAGTTCACAAAGAGCAGTAGTGAACTTGTGGTACCAGTTACGAGATGCTTGCTTAAGTCCATATATGGATTTCTGCAAGCGACATACACGAGAGTCTCCTGGATGCTGAAAACCTAGGGGCACCCGCATATAAACTTCTTCTTCATGATCACCATGAAGAAAAGCATTATCGACATCTATATACTGAAGATGCCAACCTCGCTAAACTGCAACAGCGATAAGACAACGTACTGTGACGAGTTTAGCAACCAGAGCAAATGTGTCATGATAATCCATCCCTTCAACCTGCGTGTATCCCTTGGCAACAAGACGAGCTCTGTATCGCTCTATAGTACCATCTGGTCGGTACTTAATCTTGAAAATCCATCGACAATCAATTAAACGACGACCTGGAGGTAGCTGAGTGAGAACCCAAGTACGTGTAGCTTCCAGGGCCAACACCTCCTTGCGCATGGCTGCGCGCCAACGTGGATCAAGAATGGCCTTTTGCCAAGTCCGAGGTTCCTCATTGCTAGTAATTGTTGCAAGGAAAGCACGAAAGGTAGAGAAAGCTTTATCATAAGTTACATAATTAGAGAGAGGATACCTGACGTTGGAGACTAATTGCTCATATTCTTGATCAGTATCATAAGCATCAAGATACTTTGGACGTTGACGCTGGCGAAGACCACGACCAAGGGCTTCTTCGACATGAGGTTGAGTGACGGGAGGTAATGACTTCGGTGACTCCTCTTCATGTCCCGAAGAGCTCGAAGAGGGCGGGCTTGCTGATTCGACAGTCGTTGGTGTGGGAGACACCTCACCAACTGGTTCAGATTGATTGGGTTGTGACGAGAACGATAGAGGATCAACGACAGGAGCAACCTACACACTGTCTTCCCCAGCTATGACAGGAAGTTAAGTAAGGCTATCATCAAAAACTGCACTGGGAATCCAATGGTACTCACTAGGAATCAGACTCTGGAATGGGAAGTGAGCTTTGTGAAAAACAACGTCACAGCTAACAAACACCTTTTGTGAGACCAAATCATAGAGAACATATCCTTTCTTGGTCACTGCATACCCAATAAAAACATTAGCATGCCCCCGTTTCGCAAACTTGTGTAGACCACTGCGATTATCTTTCTCATAGACAAGAAAACCGAACACCCTTAGATGTGTGTAGGATGTCGGTTTACCAAACAAGAATTCATACGGTGTTTTTCCTATTGCAGTGGTGGGCAAACGATTAATTAGATAGACTGCCATGAGTATGCACTCACCCCAAAAATGAAGTGGTAATCCTGCCTGAAATCTCAAAGCATGAGCAGTATCCAGTATATGTCGATGCTTATGCTCGAGAACACCATTTTGCTGTGGTGTGTTAGTGCAACTAGTCTACAGGATGATACCAGACTGCTCATAAAACTCCTACAAGATCGACGTGTTGAACTCCAATCCATTGTCTGCTTGTATACGTCTAACTTTCTTGCGAAATTGTGTGCCCAAGAGCTCACAAAACATCCTCAAATATCGTGCAACATCAGATTTAAACTTCAACAAATATACCCACACACCACGACTGAAATCATCCATGATAGTTAAGAAGTAATGTGCACCATCAAGAGAAGCAACTTTATATCCTCCCCAAATGTCAACATGGATTAACTCAAAACAATCTGAAGTTTTTATCGAGCTAGCAGGAAAAGGAGTTCGACTCTGCTTAGCACGAAAACACGAATGACATGGACTCTTCTACTTACTAAAAGACACCGAGATAAACTGACTAAGTTGAGAAAACTTTGCTGGCGATGGGTGGCCCAGGCGATCATGCCAAATCTCCTCTGACAACGTGCCCTTCCCTTCGGCAGCAAACACAAAGCGCTCTTGGATTCCAAATAACTTCAGATAATAAAGACCATCACAGAGAATCCCCTTCCCAATCACGCTCCTGGAGTGTAAGTCCTAGTGTATACACAAATCACGGAGAAAGACCAATGTGACATTGTTATCTTTAGTGCAACGACTGACAGATAGTAGATTGCACTGAAATTCCGGTACATGTAGAAATCGATCAAGATACAATCCTGTAGAAAGCTTTACTGACCCGACCTTTGCCACCGCACACTATACCCATTTGGGATTTTAACTGGTTGGCTGTTCGAGCGCATAATCTCCTTACTAAGTATTGATTCATCCCGAGTTATGTGTTCATTACAGCCAGAGTCAATCAACCATTCAGAAGAATTAAAAACGTTACCTGCCATATGTTCGATGGGATCATCGACAGGTTTAGACTGGCTGAATCGATTCAGCCTCCGCCTGTGCCGCCTTCGACTGACCCTTTCCAGGAGGAGGGCGACGCTTTTTATCAAAATTAGCCTTGTCAGTTGAAGGCTTCTCACTTGGACTTGATTCACCACGATTTGGCCAGCCCACCAAATCATAGCAAGTGGCACGAAAATGCCCAATTTTGCCACAGTGTGTACACATTGGATTTCCCTCACTGTTGCGTGGTCCATTCCGATCACTTCCTCACTTCGTGAAGCAAAGACTGCAACTTTTGAATTAGGACGCCGCTTTTGTGCTAAAAGTCGTTGTTGTTCGTCATTAAGGACAATATTAAATGGCTCCGCAAGTTTTGGCGCATGCTTCATGAAAGAACTTGACTGCGGATGGTTCCAAAGCTCTCGTCAAGGCCCATAAGAAAGTCGTAGAGCCTTGCATTTTCTTCCTTGTCTTGAACTCGATGTTCAAGACCACAAGTGCATGCACCGCAAGTACAAAGTTTTGTGGGTGAGAGGGATTGAGCTTCTTCCCACAAAACTCGCAGCTGCGTATAGAACGACGGCACCAACAATTTTTCTTGCCACAAAACCGAGATCATACGACGCATCTCATACCCTCGAGTGAGGCTGCCTTATCCGATACGCTCTTTTAGATCTACCCAGATCTCACGAGCTGATTTCGCATAACGAACGCTACTCCTTACCTCATTTGACATAGACATGCGTAACCATCCTTTACCGTGAGCATCACACCGCGCCAGGCACGTTGCTCTGAGTCCATTGATGGCTTAGGTATGGTACCGTCAACAAATCCGAATTTGGTTTTGACAATTAGGGTGTCTGTGACATCGACAACCCATTCACCGTAATTCATTGGCGTGAGGAGATTTCCGATTTGCAGTTAACTGTTGCTATCGAAAGGATGAAGATAATAGATAGACGAAGCATCCAGGTTGACGTTGGAGTGCTCCTTACCTTGGCTACTAGACGAGTCCGACTTCTGGTCCTCGCCTTTTAGAGCCATGATTGACGACGACTGCGATTAACAGACCGATTGCTCTGATACCATGAGAAATATCATAAACTGCGAAAAGTAAATGAACACAGAAGTAGAGTTTTTCTCTTATTACGTTACACGACCAATAGGCCTTACATGTCTATTTATACCCTTCAAAAAATTAGCTAGGGTATCATTATTCTTAACATCAATAGGACACGTAGTAGGCTGCATGACCATGCTAGCCTGTACATGATGGGTCGACGTAGTCCTAGCTAGGGGTGAACAAAACTACCCGCAAACCGACCCAACAGTCCAACCCGACCCAACCCACCCGTATTTATCGTTAAAATTAATATTTAAGATTGGGTGAGGGTTTTAATATGTACAACCCGCCTCTATTGGGTGGGTTGCGGATTTTAGGTTATGCAACCGTAGAAACTGACCCAACCCGTGTTCCAACTATTGTCATAAATGTTCGTATACAAAACATATTTGTGTAGTATATAAGCATATTCATAATAAAATTAAAATATTTTATCATATTTTTCTCTTGTGGTTTCCCTTGTCTACTGCATTATTCTACTTCAATTATATTTGTAGACGTATATTTAATATAGGCTACAAATCATATAATTTATTGTGTGTACAATTTTAGAAGAATAATATATATGAATAAGTTCACTTATGTTGAAGCAAATGTTTGTGGAAAAACTAGACTGATGTTTAAGCGAATGTTTATTTAGACAAATGTTTGTGGGAAAAACTAGACTTATGTTTAAGCAAATTGTATTTCATTAAAATGCAAACACCATTTATGCATTTTGATACTTTTCACTTTGATTTATTTGTTTAAAATTTTAATTAGTTATATAATATTTTGTGGTGTAGAATAGTTGTCTTTTTTGTGTTGGGTTGGGTTTTTAATTAAAAGTATCTCCAGCCCGACCCAACCCAACTATAAACAAACCGTAGGGTTCTAATTTTTTTGGGTGGGTTTGGATTTGGATTTTTCAAAACCTTAGTATATGGGTCGGGTGATTAAAATGACCAAACCCGAACCACCCGACCCATGTACACTCCTAGTCCTAGCACCGACTTGGCCCAATACTATATGCCAAATCTTTTTTTTTTTTTTTTTGCTAATGACATGATTTCTTCATTACAAAATAGATATCAAGCCATTTGAGACTTAACAGTTGCCACCCTTACCATGTATGAGACATTTTTTCCTGGTCAGAATATATGAGACATTTTTTTGGGTGAAATAAATTGGACATTTAATATGACCATCCTATACCCTAATTAATGGCTGATACTCATTCGATCTGCACTGCATTGGGACGGGGACGGGGCCAGACTGAACTGGGTTTGGACTAGCATCATTTCCATTACATTATGGAGGTTCTCCTCCAAAACCCCAATAATTCCACTTTTCCTGCTCCCAACGCAGAGAACGGAGGGCTGTTTTTGTCAAATTAATCTAACTTATATTCGCTGTAAATAAATGCAAAAAATGGGCCTAGACTGCGAAATTGTGGATCTGAAATGATGCATGTAAGTCCAATGTTCATTCTCGCCAAACTAAAAAAAAAGAACCTTTCCTTTTAATAGATTTATTAATTGTGCATGTAATTCCAATGTCCATTCTCGCCAAACTGAAAAAAACATTTTCTTTTAATTAATATTTTATATATACTTCATATTATTGGTGTTTGCAGCTACAACTTGAATGTGTACCACAATGTTAAAGTATAAATTCAATTTGTATTATAAAGTAATTTGTACGAAACTAAATAGCTACAAACTGTACCATAATGTTAAAGTTATGCGTTCAATATTTATCATAAATGAATATGTATAAAAAATATAGGTAAAACTAAATTTGTATTATAATATTAAAGGTTCAAGTTCAGTTTGTAATATAAATTGTGGTACAAAAAATTAGAGACACAAAATGAACTTGATTATAGCATTAATTATATAAGTTCAATTCGTATCATAAATATTTTTATTTTAAATGAAAGCAACAATAGTATGACTGTATTGTAAAATTCATCTCTATACATTTATTGAAATTATTATTATCAGCGGTATTTTATTGTATCCATTTAACTAAAAATCAAATTAATTATACTAACAAAATGATATACATTTTGACATATTTGGAAATAAAAAGTATGTTTGTCTATCATCATATATAATAGCATCCCATGAACTACCAATTCTTCTAAAATGGTAGCCGATCTATGCGCCAATTCCTAATCGTATTATCCACCATCATCAATTTTTTTTAGATTGTTATGAAAGTGGGTCTGACCTTACTCACTGGACTTTGACTAAACTTCCAATCTTCCTAAAGTCAACTTAGAATGATCATGATACTCCCCACCTAATTCATGATTTACAAATTAAAAATAAAACCACCACAGGTAGAAAATAGTATTCATGGCAAGTTGAATTATTTTCATTGTCAACCACTAAACTTTCCAAAGCCATTTTTAAAAATAGGGAAATAAAAGCTACAGATATATAAGAAAAAATAAATGTATTTATTGGAGAATAGTCAACGTCTACAAATTATTTATTAAGTTTTCAATCTACAAATTATCAAATTTTAATTTTGGTCGCTGGGTTGTTTGCATTGGGGAAAGAAAAAATCTCATAAAATATTCATGAGACGTAAATTCTACTGCATGTAATGTTTAGTGTGTTAAATATTTTATTATTGATGATTGACTTATGATAAAAAAAATATGAACAACCTATTTTGAAGATACAAGTTTCATTAAGGAAGACAAATGCATTATAATTGGTGGAGATGACGGTCTTTAGAGGGCAAAGACAACAATCACAAGAAATCAAAAATAAATTTTGCAATAATGCATGACTTTAGTTTTTACTTTCAGTAATGACTATAGTCAATACATCGATTAGCATGTTGAAAATTATACCAGTATGATTTTTCAAAACTTAATGATTTGAAAATTTTTATGATATGAAATAAGACATGCCTTTCTTCCAACAATTACAATGTTTACCTGTACAATTAACAAAATTCATCCGCCCAACGGGCGGGCCCAAATCTAGTTCATATTATTGTACATCTTCCAGCAATTTATCGATTGGATGCATCATTTTGGTTCTGTAGTATTTTGAATTAAAATGCTGCATTATTTTACTATGTGGCATTTCATTTAATTTGGTATATCAATTTGAAATGTGATAATTGGTCTAATTGTCTTGTGAGTAACAACCCGGTTTCCTTGATCGTTGGGTCATGAGCTTAATATATTTGCCTTAGTATCTGGGCCTGGCTCCTCGCTTCTCTCAATAACGATCTTATTATCATTAGAGGAAATAAATAAAAAAAGATTGATACTAGATTAATGTTTTACAAATTGTATCCTATTGAGCAGTTGAATAAGATATGCTAAATACTGAATTTGGAATTGATAGGTAATTTTAGCAGTATGAAACGGTCAAATTACGATCCTACCATTAGTTGTTCATGTATAATCCTCGGTGCAGTTTCACAATCCTTGCACTCAGCACAAATTTTTAAAAAAAAAAATAAGAAAATGGGTGTACAACACCATTATCTCAAATTAATAGAATATACCACAGAGTGTTGCTCAATACGATCATATATGGCCAAATTTCTTATGTCAAGATCAATAGTGAAAAATAACATGAGTATTCTACCAAAAAAAAAAAAAAGGCATTCTTTTAAGTAATTCTCTTCCCTCTAGATATGGATTACCCAATTCATTCAAGCATGCTCCAAAAGGGGCTCGAAAATGAAGAATGAGTGAGGCATGCTGGCGGTCAGGGTCCTGGCTTTATCAATCGTATAGGGGTCTCCCTAAATTAAAAGAATGGATTAGCCTCGAAATCTCCTTTTTGAGGGAGGCTTCCTAAATTTCTACTATAACCAAGGTTCAAGAAGCGGCAGGAAGACATTGGGTTACTCCTAGCATCTAGGTGTTTAAGCAAAAATAATCATACTTAGTAGAAATAACAATTTTATAGCACTTTTATTTAGGTTCAATTTCAAAGATACTTAGCCAACCCTCAACAACTATCACAATATGGCATGATTTCTTAAATGTATGAGCTTTAAAATCACAATTTCATAGAAACTTTGAAACACACAGGTTATTTAAACATAAGTACACAGCAACCAAAGTTCATAGACACAATCAACCAACAAACACTTCAAACTAGTTCATTCATCATCATACAAATAGGTTCGTCCAACCACCACTTTATTGTGGTAATCCTCAAAAACAATCTCCTACCCATCCTCCTTTTTATTCTTCTCGTCAAACGAAAATTCTTTTGTGCAGCCCTCTCACTTTTGCAATCCTATGAAGTTGAACCCGCTCTCTAATTACCATTGTACATATGACAACTCTAGATGGTGCACAATCTCTTTCCACATCCTAATCCTCGATTTTCTGCCCACTTAAGATCTCTTAAATTCGATTAATCATACCTTATAATGATTAATTGTGTCTAGGCGCCGTCTAAATCCACTTAGGCATCGCCTAGCGCAGCCAAGGCATGCTTAGGCGTACGCGGGATTACGCCTTCTTGAATCATGATTGCTGGGGGGGGGGGGGGGGGGGGGGGGGGGGGGGGGGGTGGGGGAGGGGTGAAATTATGGTCCAAAGAAGAGACCCAATGAAACTCAAAAAGTGCATGGGAATTGGCCCAAACATAAAGAGGAAAGAGTCCAAGAGGACAGGTGACAGCCTGAGCAAGTGAGACCAGATGTCTAACAAAAGGCGCATAGGACAAAAGACACCCAACGATCGGAAATGTACGAAAAGCTGACTACAGTAGGTCATGTGCCCTGAATCTCATATGGAGGTGTTAGATGGTCGAGGCGCATAACTAGGAAAGTGTATGGCGCATTTATGGCGATACTAACGGGGGGCGGAAATGGGGGGCATCGGTCGGCAAGGCTCTTGGTATAAATAGCGGAGCAGGTGAACCTCATTTACTCAGTTCGATTTCTCTCACTAAACTCCTTCTTACTTCTCCCTCTAAATTGTGGGAGCTAACTTGAGCATTGGAGTGTTAATGGACCACTAAGGTCTGCTAGGCGCTTTGGGTGCAGGGACGCAGGCGCCTCGAAGGATCCAAGGGGAAGGAAGAAGGAGCTTAGGCGTAGGGAAGGGGAAATTGGCACAAACAATTGGCACGCTAAGTAGGGGAATATAACCGAAGGAACATGGAAGCGCACAGAGCTAAGTAGAGAGAGGGAGAGCCCAAGCCCCTAGAAGCAGCCACGAGCAAGCCAATGGGGACAGAGGGAGAGGACAAGAGTGTGAGCCCGTAGGCGGAGGGAACCGCTCAACTGGGAGGTGCCTCAATCACAAGGGAGGACCTGATACTGATCATCGAAAATCAAGACCAGACGCTCAAAATTTTAAAGAAAGAAATTGAGGTGCTAAAAAAAGGAGGGGGCGCTCCACCAATCTCGGGATCCAAGCGCAAAAAGGGATGAGGATGGCGATGGAGCGTCTAGCCTCGTCAGGCGCACGAAGGAAATGGGGCACTTGACTCGAAACTTGGCATCAAACTTCGACGAGTATAATGGTTGGGCGCAAAGGCGCATGGGGAGAAGCTAGGTCGTGCGACAACCCATGGCTAGGAACATCCTCTTAGAGCAAGCCGATTCGATCATACTAGCGTTGCCAAGCTATGATGGAGCCATAGACTCCGAGGATCATCTGAACAACTACTTCACAAAAGATGCAACTGTACAACAACCCCAATGGGCCAAGCCTTCCCGTCCAGTTTTATGGGAGAAGTCCTAGATTGGTATCATAAAAAAGAGGAGGGGAGGTTCGATTGTTTTTGAGCAGTTTGCTTCTATGTTCCTGTCAAAATTTGCAAGCAGGAAGCGCAAGACTCTTACCATAAGTGCCCTATTTACGGAGCGTCAGAGGGAGAACGAGACATTCAGGTACTTCTACAAGCGATGGGTTTTGTGGCCATGGCAGTGAAGGACGTTAAACCCCCAGTCTTGGGGTGCTGCTTAGAGGAGTGCACGACCAGCGAAGAGTTGTGTATGCCACTTTCTATGAGAGACGTGACAACCACATACGATAAGGAAGGGTCGATGAAGTTGAGAGTTATCGAGTGACCTGCATCCAGTCGGCTCCTTCCAACACACCTTATGTGCGTTGGGCGGACACCCCGCGCCTTGTGGTGAAAAATTGTGGGAAATTTCATGGAGCTTAATGACACCTCGAAAAATGCAATGTAATATGCGAAGAATAAGGGGTACCATCTCTGCTGGCCGGGGTCCATGAGGGGGCGCCCTATTGAGCAAAATCTGGATAGGTATTGCGAGTTTCACAGGGAAAGGGGGCATCACCCCGCAGACTGCTACCAACTCAAGTCTGAGATTCAAGGTTTGGTTGATCGGGGGATGTTAGGCGAATTTGTGAAGAAGGGGAGGACAAAGCACAAAGAACGTTCATGGCTCAAGAAGAAAAGGTGAAGGTGCATGCTGAGGGAGCCATGCAAGAGGGCACCCGACCGGAGGAAGAAGGTACATTACCACCCCCCTTTGATATAGAGCCGAAGACAAACCCAAGTCACGTGAGGTTGACTATTGAGGCCATCACTGGCTCAATAGATTTGAGACAAAAATCGGAATATGGGAGTCGGCTGAAGTCTGCTACGGCCAGCGCACGAGAGGCAATACAGATTCATTTCAATGAAGGGCCCGAGGAAGCATGTCGAGTGCCCTCAGTCGGGGCGTTATAAATACAAGGTGTGTTGGCTTGGTGTGAGGTGAAAAGAATATTGGTGTACTTGAGAAATTCTATGGATGTGTTGTTCAGGTCTACATTCGAGAAAATGCAATTGTCGCCTAGTTTTGTGAGACCAGCGAATACCGTGTTGGTGGGATTTTCCGGGGCACCTACTTAAGTGCTCAGGCGCATGCGCTTCTCCGTGGCTTTAGGAGACGAAGAATATAGCGTGACCTACATAGTGGATTTTGGCATGATGGATTGACCCTCCCCTTAGGCGCTAAATGCAGGTGGGTCGAAGAGCTCCCGAGCGTGATTTGGGCGCATCAAACAACGTACAAGGTGGCATCGGGAGAGACACCATTCACGCTCACATACAGAAGTGAGGCGGTCCTTCCTGTCGAAATACACATGCCCACGTTCAGATTGGCAAACTATGAGGCACAACCCAATAAGGCGGAACATGTGCATGACCTAGATATGTTGGAAGAGCTGCGGGACATCACTTCTGTGTGCCTGGAATCCATGAAGCAACAAGTGTCCAGGTATTACAATCGGAAGATGCGACCTCACCAGATAATGCAAGAAAGTTTGGTGTGGCGACGAGACTTCCGCCCGAAGGCAAGTGAGGGAAAGCTCACACCAAAATTGAAGGGACCCTACCGCATTCGTAAAGTAGTGGGGCCAGCCATGTTCAAGCTAGAGCGTCTTGGGGGTGGGGATATCAAGCGCACATGGAACGCTCAGAACCTTAAGGTTTGCCACGGTAGAGAGGAGATGGAGCCTTCAACGTAGGCGGTGTTTTAATTACAAGAGGGAGGCACATACATTTTGGCTGGTGTTCAGAAGGAGGAAGGCCTAACTCTTTTGTTCTTTTGGTTTTTTTAAGTCCATAGGTGGAAGTACTAAGTTGTAAAGCGCCCCTTCCTTTGCGCCCTCTAGTATGTTCGAAAAGCAATCGTAAAACGCTCAACACCTATACGCCCATATCGTGGTTTTAACAAAATTGTAAAGCGTCCTAACAACACTCGCCCAAAAGTTGGTTAAGTAAAACGCCCTCACCTTATGCGCCCTCTACAAGACACAATGATCTTACTAATGAGAAGTAATAACGCAACTTGCTGTGTGGGGTGGAAATTCGTGGAAAGTAAGTGCATCACCAAAAGAGAGGCGAGAAAGGCACATCACTCGAAAGAAATAACATGAGTTCACGTTATAGTTATAAAAGCATGAGGAAGAACGGAGGCGTGTGCCTCCAATGTCGATGCAAAATTGAGACAGAGTATGATTGTGACAATGTCACAACAAGAAACAAACTCACACTACGATAAAAGATATAGAGAAATTAGACAAAATACGATGAAAATGCCAGGTCACTTGGCTCTCTTCCTCTTTGCTCTGAATCTATCCTTCAGGCGTCCCTTGTTCCCCCTCGTCAGGCGCCTCCTCTTCCGCGACGGTGGTGGAACCTTCAGCCCAACAATCAGCTCTAGGTCGCTCGTCTGACGATCACTGTCCATGAATTTCAAGATGTACTCGATTAGGGCCAGTGAGTTCCATTATACTTTCGGCTGGTCCTCACTAAACTTGAGCTGCAAAATCTTCACTATATCAATCACGGTGTCACCCTGGAGATTTTGCCCCACCTTTAACTTGTGGTGCGAGCACAAAGATACATTCGTTTGAAGTTTCCACTTTCCACCTAGGTTAGGATTTGTAGGGAAAAAGGACCAAACCGCTAGGTGGGGCAGTGGTTTTGAACCAAACCGCCCCTACCCGTTGCGGTCATCAGAACCGCCTTCAACCCAAGCGGTTTTGGTCAAAAATTGCGCCCCCGCCCTGCGGTTTTCGTGTAAACAGCGGGGTGGGGTGGCAGTTTTTGAGAAAGGGTGATAGTTTTGGAATTTTTTAGGATTGTATGGTGTTTTTGTAATTTTTTTAAACAGTGGTATTTCTGGAAAAAAAAAATCGCGAAAAGGTTATGTGTCTACGTGTTTATTTTTGACAAAATTATGTGTCAACGTTTTAGTTCTCATTTTATGTGTCAATTGCTTCTTTAGTTCAATTTACAAGTATCCCTCAGCAGTCTATGGAAAGTCTTTTTGGATAAAAATGAAAAAAATGTATGAAAAATCTTCTTCTACTTCCTTTCTTTATTACACAATATCGGGTAGGAAGTCCATCAAAAAGGTTTTTTTTACTGTAAAAAGGTTAGATATGTGAAAAAAAAGTATAAGAGATTAATACTTATGAAACTAAGAATTAGTAAGAGATTACTTGTTGTTATAGTTTGGGGTTTAAATCTGGGATAATACCATATATGAATTCGATGTTTAGTAAAATTTTCATTTATATTATTAAAATTCCAATAAATATAATTATATACCAAATTATGGGGTCATTATCATTTTTGTTGAGTTTTTTTACTGGCAGAATTAATAGTTAATCAACGGAGGTCAAAGTATGTTTCACAACGATTATGTGACGCCTACATGTATTTTAGTGTAAGTTACATATCGACAATCAACACGTAGGCTATTGATTACTAACAGTTAATTTTAACGAATTAGAAACTGCGTAATGCAAGTGTCATATTGAAAGGAATGATATATATATATATATGACAATTTCATGAAAGATCAATATTTATTTTAATGGTATTACCAACTACCTATGCTTCTAGAGTTGTATAATAGTTAGCTACCTACGCTTCTAGAGGGTCATAATATGAATATAAGAATATGACGGAGATGAATAGCATCATGTAGACCATTGTTAACGTGTATAATATAGGTCCTCTGTTAATTGACTCCTACAATAGTCCAAAAACTCTTTTCTAATGTTAGGTAAGTGTGGAAAATGAATTCGATCGAACCTATACCAGGAGAGTGTGACTACTTAATCAATAGATATACTTACTGTGTTATTTTCAAAAAAATCTATATACAGTGATACAAATTAGGAGGAAAATAAAGTTAATAGTAAGAAGGTAAAAACTAGTGCAATCGGTTCAATAATACTAAGGACAATACATCTACCCCATAAAAACAGAATCAACCCAAGTTATCAGTTTACGAAATTCGCTTCGAATTTAGTGAATTCTGTCTTGACAATGCCTCCTTAAGTGCATACAACGACTGCTCTAGGCATGATGATGAATTTGTTATGATATGGTTTTATATGTTTTTTTGGAATAAAATTTGTGTCAAGTCAAGCATGACAAATTATTAGATGATGAAGTGTGAAGAGTGATCTCATAGTGATACATTACTGGATTTATTTAACTGGTGGATTTCTTAGATGATGAAGTGTGATTTTTGCATATGTCCAACACTAAAGTCGAGTTATTGTTAATATCACGTTTAGGGGGAGATTGTTGGGAGAAAATGTGTTATTAGCAAAACTATGTATTATGTGTGTATGGAAGAAACTTACCTTTTTGTCAGGCTCGCCGGGCGCATGCATCTTCTTGTTCATTAATGGGCCGTTCACTTGTCATTCTATTTTCTGTAGTTGTCGCAACAGAAAACAAATTAAAATGAAAACGAAGTTGTTATTTCCTGAGAAACAAAACCTGAAGAAAACTTGTTTAGCTGAGAATTTTGGTAAGTTCTGAAACTCAATTCTGAAAACGAAAACCTGTTTAGTTACTTCATACTGTTTTCTGGTACGTATTACCACAATTTTTTTTATTGATTATCATATAACTCTAGTCTTGATTAGAGTTTTTAGTATGAATTACATTGTTTTAAACTACTAATAACAACAATACTAGTACAACACATTTGATACTCTTTCACATAGATATTTCATTTAATATGCGCATATGACCGTACTTATTTTATACATTTAAAATTTTCATATCAATATATATGATTTTAACACATGTAGTTTTATCTTAGATACAAGTGAGATTTAAATACCCATCTTACAAGTTACAAATGTATACGCATCACGTAGCTACTATGGCAAGTCAATGCCCATAAGATACGAGTGAGATTTAAATACCCATCTCACAAGTTACAAATGTATACGCAGCACGTAGCTACTATGGCAAGTCAATGCCCATAAAAAATACTTCTCGAATGAACCAAAAATTACACACGGAGGAAGAGCCTGCTCCTGAAAACATAAAAAGTAACATACGGCTGGTGGGACTCAAACAAGGTATCTCATTAAACCAAACTAGGGAATTCTCCGCCAGGAAACGCCCCAATTCCCGTGTCAACAATTCCACAAAGCCCAATTTTGACATTTTCTCCCAGCTACCTACTTATTGTCTACCCATTTTCCAAATAGAAAACAAAATAAACAAGTTTTTTAATATTTGTTTCCTGATTTGGCAACGAAAAACAGAAAAAAAAATGGAAAGTGAACAGGGTATAAGGAAAGCAAGCACCTCCATTTCGTAGTTGGCAGTTTCCAATCAAAAGAAGCCAATAAAAGAAAGAATTTGAAAAGAGCAGCAAAGTGTGAAGATTGGGACACAAGAGTCAAGAAGCTTACCATTTGTGGGGAAGATTTAGAATAAGCTTAACATGGAAAGATTGCTCAAAAGTGCAACGATCAGAATTTGTAAGATTATTATAAAAGGGCTCTTGGGCAGATAGGTTGAGCACCTTTCCGGGAGATCAAAATACTAGAGAACGGTAGTTGCTAAGAGTGTTTTGGTAGGAAAGAGGTTAAGCATACGGGGAGTTGCTTGGTTCAAGCATCGGTTAGATAGCTTGGGTTATGTGTTGGGATACACGGGGTTCGATTGACGGGGAGTTAATCGAGGCGACGGTATTGGGAAATACCGGGATTGTTCTTTTGTAAACCGAAGAGCTTCAAGACATATCCTTATAGTGAAATCGCCAGAGATCACATAATCGTGACTCTCTGACCGTGGACTAGTCAGTGTTGAGATACTCTTACTATCGAGAGAGGTCTCTAAGAAACATGGCTTACTTTTTTTTAAAACCAAAGATAATCATTAATATATTGATAAGATCAGAAGTTACACCCTGGATCCAACCCAGACACGAAAATCATACAATCGACACGAGGCCGGAGACAAAGAAAGGACCTTCCTAGCAACTGAATGGGCTACCCTATTGCTATTCCGACTGACAAACTGAACACAAAAGCCACTATGCACCCCTAGCAGACTCAGAATATCTTTGATAATAGCCCCTACCCAACTATCCTGCACATCTTTAGCATTGATTTTGTCAATGAGTACCTTTGCATCACCTTTAAACCTCACTTGAGGGATGCCAAGGCCCTGACACCAATGGAGAACTTCACGCAGGGTAATAGTCTCTACCACCAGGGGGTCGACCACACCCTCAAAGACCAGCCCTTTCGCTGCCACCATAGTCCCACCTCTATCCTTCACAATCAGCCCTCCCGCTGAATGGGAGCCAGCACAGACCGCGCCATCCCACATACAGATAAGAGGTGACATATCCTCCTGGCCCTGATGATGCTGAGAGATAACCCGGCCCAAGATAGATCTTTCCTCTGGCAACGACACCCACTCATGTACCTGCTGATGATATTGGTGCATCAGTTGGGAAACCAAGAGTTGCTTGCCCTCAAAGGCTGCCCAATTTCTTGATTTCCAAATACGCTAGAGGAGCGCTACCAAAGCCATAACTTGATCTGGCTGAGTCAACCTAAGCAAACAACGTTTAAGGAACAACGGGAAAGTGCGTCGAGGAAGATCTTGGCTCAAATGCTCCAACCTCGAATGCGCCCAGAGAGTTGCAACGGCTGGACACTCCCAAAATAGGTGCTCCATCATTTAAGCCTCTGCCCAACACACCGAATATCGAGGCCAAACTGGACCCTCTTTTCGATCAAGGCTTCTGTGGTGGGCAAAATACGGTGAAAAATCTGCCAGAGGAACAACTTAAGTTTAGGTTGGATTTTAAGGGGCCACATTTTCATCCAACTTGCTCTATCCATCCAGCTTACTCGCGGGCGCCACGCCCCTACCTGCTTATCCACCAACACCGTTAGGTGATAGGCAGATTTGACAGTAAAGAGTAAACACACCATCACACGTATCATGCCATACCAACTTATCCTCGATACTCATACGACTAGGCAAGGGAATTGCTAAAATCTCTTGACTGATTTCAGGAGGAAATATCTGCTGAAGTGAATGGCGACACCAACCCCCCCTCCACAGGATCAATTAACTCTACAACTTTTGGATAAGAGTCCTCCGGTATTACTTGAGGCTTACACATAGGAGGGTGAGGGTGAAGCACCGGAACCCAGCTAGAGTTCTTAATAGAGACTTGTACTCCATTCCCCACTTGCCATCAAAGTCCTCGCTACAGGAGAATACGACCATGGAGAATACTCTGCCACCCCCACGATGGACAGGATCGGGCAGTCGCCGTGAGGAAAGTACCTTTCGGGAAATATTTACCCTTATATATCTGGGCCAGGAGAGAATCCGGCTCATTGAGGATACGCCACCCAATCTTATCCAGGAGAGCTTGATTGAAGTGTTCAAATCGTCGGAAACCCATCCCCCCATCATGTTTACTTGTGCATAGGGTCCACCAAGAGATCCATCGGACCCGCCAACGATCCCCTTCTACCCTCGACCAGAATCTAGCAACATGTTTATCCAGAATACAAGAAACATGACTTACTTTATTATTCCTTAGGTGGATATAATATATATCTTCATAGTTACTTTTACATTGGATTCAATTTAGTATACCTTTTCGTTTAGATAGATTTTTTAATGATGTTTTGGGATATAATATATCATTATTGTATGATGGTGTAGGATATTAGTTCCTCTCATTTTTTTTTGCCATAGATAGATCGCAAATAGTTAGGGTATTACAATTCTTGAAAATTAAAAGCGGTAGTCAACCTAGTGTTGAGCTACTGATGCAAGGGCCGTTTGTGCCACTCAATAGGCAACCCTGTTAGTATGCCTAAAATCATAGATAAACGAATTTGCGTCTTCCTTCAACAAACTTCTTGAAGCACTCATCCGCCGAGTAGGGCCTTCATGTCTCCTATAAGTCAAGCTTCAATAGGCCAATAGTAGAGTTGATGTGCAAGCTACCTGCAAGATGAACACACAAACGACTCCTAAAGGAACAAAACAAATTTCAAGTATCAACATATGTCTATCAAAGATGCTCCACAAACACTAAGAACCACTTTGCCCGCTGGGATGTCGTCGGAGAATGATGGAGTGAATCCCTATAGAGGAGCTTTGTCGGAGATGTTACCGAACAGTCGCACAAAGGTGAAAACGGTGAGATTGTGGGAAACTGTCGGATGAGGGCACCAAATCTTGTTTTCTAAAAGAGTTAGAAATTATAATTGAAAACAAATAATAATAAATGAAGGAAGAAAATGGAGGAGTGAGTAAAACTTATCTGGAGTTAGTAAAACATTTTTTTTAATACGTCGCAAAACAATCATAATAATAAACAACTTGAAACACGTACCTCGTCATGCTCGTAGGTGGGAGATTGGAAACTTCGATTTTGGGCACAATGTAAAATAATAAAAATAAATAAATAACCTGTTACCGTAACCAGTGGCGGACCCAGAAATTTTCATAGGGGTGTCATTTTTTAAAAATAAATTAAATTAAAATAATTAATAATAATAAAATCGTAATTTTGAAATTCCTTACTCGTACAGGTTAATAAAGTCCATGATTTGTTTTCATATTCGGAAATAATTGTAGAATACACTTGGTGTCTATAGTGTTAGAAAAATTGTCTCTATATACCCTACTAAACAATCATTCACGAACTTATCGCATATTCGATTTGTAAACTTGTTCTCGATGTAGCCCAAAGCTGAAAGACGCTTTCAACACTTGCCGTATTAAGGGTAGTTTGAAATTAGTTTAATTGTTAGGTTTTAAAATAATTAGAGATAGAAAATGACATTTTACTATTACATTTTTCAAAGTTGAACAACAAATGAGTTGTAGGTCAACAAAAATTAAGTTTATTAATAAGAATAGTGTTCTAGATTCGAATTACCCAATCTACCACTTATATTCCTATACACAAATGACAGTAGGATAATCATGTTTTCAAATTTCAGGGGTGTCCCTCACTATCAATTATATGTTTTTTGTCCATACATAAATTACCGCCGGGGTTAGACAATCGTATTCCCAAAATTTAGGGGTATCCGGGGACACCTCTAAAACCCCCTGGGTCCACCCTGACCGTAACCGTTCTAATTCCTTCCGTTCCTATTCCGGCGGATCTCAGCAGTGACACACCGCTGAAATCGGCATCGTCGATGACTCTCTCGTCGTGGACTGTTCACGGGGACACCATCTGCTGTTGCGAAGCTGGATGGGCGGAGGCGCAGCCGCCGAACAAAAGGGAGAAGGTGGCAATGACGAGGTGATTGCCAATATTGCTAAATTTGAACCATTGCTGGTCTTGCGGTTATGGTTTCTGCGACGGTAGATCTTTGCCGGTTAGACAACTGCAGAAGGATCCACTTTCGGCCTGTCAAAGTTCCGGTGGCAGCCGCACGATGTGCACATGAGCGCTGCCCTTCCACCATTAGGTCCTTCATCGTCCGTACTGCTGCCCATGAACACCCAACAACCGTCGATCGCGTACACACCGATGTTGGCGGTGTGGTTCTTCTGCCCCCTATCATCAGAATTTTCCGCCGACAATGAGTTCTCCCTCTTCTCGCTCGCACGCAGGAGAATCCACCCTCCATCCTCGTTTGGATGAAGAGTGGCGACAATCACAGCGCGGGGAAGAGAGGCTTACGGGCGCCCGTGGCCACTGGACGAATGAACGAACAGAGAGGAAGGGGGCGTCGGGGGAATGGGAAATGACATAAGAGAGTCCGACGTTGGCAGGGGTGCCGCCACCGTATCGGAGAAGTTCTTCTCTTCTTTTCTTGTCTTATGTGGGGTTCAATTTAATTTCTATGTGCGAGGATTTGGTAAAAATGAGTCTATTAGTTCCTCTCATTTTAGGTTCAAATTGATGCATTTTCCCCTTTATCGTTCCCCTTTTTTTGGTTAATAATTTTTATTATATTTTCACTATGAAATATCGTGAGCAGAATCTATACACAACAATTTGTGTTTTTTTCGCTTCTTCTTCTCTTGATTATTGAATTACTACTTTTTTATTCTGAAATTTATGAAACTAAGATGCATTTTTTTTAGAAACATGAAACTAAGATGCATATTAATAAAGAATGTAAGGTGTCATCTTCCCTCTTAAGGCTTAAGCACTACAATGACTTTTATTGTTGTCGATTTTCCCCAATATATTAGGTATGTTGCTTTTAGTTTTCGCATTCTTTTCAGTTTGATTTAGCTTTTTATGTTTTGCTCTATTAGTTGAACTTGTCAGTAGGAGATCTGCATGCTTCGACTACATTAATGTCACAATGACTTCTATATGAAATGCCACTCGAAATATGAGTGTGTGAGTTAGTTTGTTTCTTATTAAGGACACTCTAAACATATACTTTGTTCCATGGTATCATTGAATACTAGGGGTGGAAGTTTGAGTTGCAGGTTGTGGATAATCCGCAAACCACACCAACCCGCACCTATTGTGGGTAACCATACCCACAAGTTGTGGGTAGTGGGTTGGGCGTGGGTAGTAAAATAACGATTTTTTGGTTAGTGGTTATCCACTACCCACCGCGTTTAACCCACAAAATCCACAATAACCACACTAATTATATTTATTTAGTGAATTAACTTTATAATATAATAGTATGTGAAAAGTGCGAGGATAAAAATTAAAGTAGCCACCAAATATAAAAGACACACCTAATCAGTTTTATGTAAGAATTTTTTAGTTTATAAAACACTATAATCGATAGAGTGGAGAATAATCAATTCATTAAAAGTGAACACCTTTTGTAACTTTTATCAGTATGTTTTTGCTTTTGTGTGAAAAAATACAAGATCATATTTAATTGTTATATTTCACCCCTAGTCGGGAAAATATGAAATCACAGCTCTCTGACACAAAAGTTAAATACCAAACTAAAAAAAAAAATTCTCCACGTTGAGTAAGATCGATGTACAAAATTGTATCTCACGAACAACACAAGTGTATATCACTATAGTCTAGTTACGAACAAGAAATACGTTAGTGGCGACTAGAACTCTATGCTTGCAAAGATGGATTTTTGCGGGTAACCACACCCAACCCGCACAAACCCACAGTGGGTAGTGGTTACCCACTAACCACTGCGGTGCGGGTTGTGGGTAGCATAATTGTAGATTTGTGGGTGTGAGTACCGGCAAAATGTGGGGCGGGTAACCACACCCACCCCAATTTCCACCCCTATTAATACACTAAAGTCAATGGAAAAGTAGAAACATTTAATCGTATACTAAAGATTGATTATGCATGTATGATGTAAAATAACTCTTACAATTACTAGTTTTTTACCCGCCCGTTGGGCGGTGTATTTTGTTTGGTTGTTTTATAATTCGTTATAGTATTCTAACTGTTATTATTATTTATGTTTGCTAAGGTAATATCCATGGAATTGTAAATCCCACTTACCTTATTTCAGGTATTATTTCATACTTTTATACCTTTTGTTTATTTATGAACATTTTAATTTTATTAACTGAGCTCTTTGCAGACAGTTCTTTATTGATTTAGAATTTATTTTTATCGAACTCGCCCTTTAAGATTATAAACATAAGAGATTATTCATTCTTTAGCACATAATTGTGATAAAGAAGTTAAAAAACTTACGGCCACAAAAGAAGAAGTTAGAATAAGAAAATGTGCTTCAATTAATAAACAAAAAAGCGAAGAGCTTTTTATTTTCTCTCCCTTCTCATATGTCGGTATATGATAATAGAGAATATTCCGATCTAAATCCCATGAATATCGTGTATTATCACTTACACATACAATTTTGGAATAATGAGGAAACTCATTAGCATCCACGTCCATCAATCTTCCACGTACTTGTTTAATTACCTTGAAATGTTCTAGCAAAACCAACCACAAACAAAACTATCAGCTGTCACTAACTTATTAAAGCAATATTTTCAGCAAATTAAACTGCATATAATTAAACACAATTTATATTTTGTAGAGAGCTACATATTTCCTGCAGAAAAGAATTGGGTTTTATTACCTAATAACAACATAGACAAATAATGGAAGGAGAAGTCTTCAATACAACTCAACTCATTTTATCATTCAGATTCCTCATTTGTGAACTGAATATATGCATCAATCTAAATAGTAGTTTGTAAGAAAACAATCATGTCAAAATCAATCTTTAGTTAGGGATTCAATGCAGAAAAATTCACCTTAATGAAACAAACAAATGTCACCGCAAACATGTAGAAATTAAAAAAATCATCGAAATAGACAACCGAGAAACCACCATTATCATTTTCTTTCTTCTTCGCGACCTTTATAAAACCCCAATTATGTTCCCTTCTACTTATAACCCCTTTGCTACCTACTAATTACTAACCAGATCATCATTGTATAGCTAGCTAGTAGTAGCATGTCAATCATGAACATAAAATATAATAAACAATCATCACAACTCTACTTTCCATTTCAACATTCAAGAAATCGGGTTGCAATAGGGATTCAAGAAAAACGATCAATTATTCAACCAAAGGAGGTATGCCCTAAGTCCAACCAATTAACCCTTCTAATTATATTTTATATACATGAAAGTATATGGCGACCCTTCTCAGTAAAAAACAAAGAAGAAATATATTCACTCATCGAGAGTGGGAAAATTTACCATCCAACAGTCGTAATTTGGAAGAAATTAAGAAAAGAATGGGAAAAAGAGTATAACTCGGCCAGTCAACCACAAACAATAACATATCGCTGAGAAAGTGAGACCAGTTGCTAGCTTTAGATCAAGGAGGAAGAGGGAGCAGTCGACAAACCTCGGCTTGGTTCACCTCATCTTCATAATGATCATATTAACTTTTTTCGTCAACACGCAAAAATATGTTACAACTGCTCAAAATTTTGCCATCTTATCGTTGTCTCGTGTAATTTCTACCTCCTATTCTCATACAAAGAAAAAAAATCGTATGCATTACCATTTCCTTCTCTATAAATTATGAGAAAACAAATATTAGAAATCTCAAAAAATTTAGCAACTAATAAGAGGGCTTTGTTTATTTTTATGGTGGTTGACATACTTTCTTGATTTCTTATTTTCAATGTTGGATTTTATTTCTAGAGACACAATCAAAATGGGAAAAGGGATAAAAATAAATTAAAAATTTGCATTAATAATTAATATGTTTTCATTTAATAGAAATGAATAAGAAGTTTTTAAAAAAATAGCAATTATTGCTCTGTCAAGTTTATATTCAGACATTTTGCTATATAATTTATACTTGTTTTATTTGATAGGTATATACATAAGAAAGAAGTGAGTGTTTGATAGCAAAAAACATATAGTCATATCGTTCATTTCTCAAAGTCGATTGATTGTCAAACGTTTATTTTCTCTAAGATCATCGTTTATATTTTGTATTGAAAAATATTAATATTTATGTGTGTGCTTGTTTTTTTTTCTTCATCAAAATATAACTTATTATTAAGTTTTAGTAAAAATGAGTAGAAAATTTACTTAATGAGATTTAATCAGCTTGGTTAAACAAATACAATAAATGTCACTCTCTGTTTCAATCTTTATAGTTTGTTTAATCGAATTTTTTTTATTACTTAGGTGTGTGTTTTTTGTTTAAATGTTTCCTAAAAACTTAATTTATTTTAATTTTAGTAAAAATGAGTAGAATTATTAAAAGAAGAGAGAGACAACTTCATAAATAGATCAATAAATAGTTTTTTGTTTGAAAAACAATTGTCCACCTTGGCAACTTGTGCATTCACCAAGTGCTTATGTGACAAGAAGTTATTTTTTAATAGCCATAATATTTAGTATAGATAGATAGATATAGATAGAAGATAGATAGATAGATAGATAGATAGATAGATTCTTCTTAGATGTTTTTATATCAATACAACTTCGTTTGAAAATATTTATTTATTTTAGTGTAGCTGGACGTTGTTCGTCATTTTAAAACTTCATTATCCAAATACATCAAATACTTTTCTATATTATTAATGGAGAACTTACCAAACTAAATAGTTACTTCAAATCCTAACAACATGAACCATAACAAAAATATATACTTACACTTATACATAACAGTCTAAAACTCTCCTGACCAAGAGGCTTACTATAAAGAACGAGTTTCATTATCTTTTGGGCCTGAACTTAAGTTGGTGATCAATTGGTTTTCCTTTAAGTACACGATTTGAGCTAGTGGAGAGATTATTCAGATAAAAACACTGGTTTCCCATCTTCTCCGACTAGTTCCTACATAAAATCCCTAGAAAACACAGATAAGTAAGGTTGCAGGTGCCATTTTGGGATTTACAACTTTGTTTGATTCTCTACTTGGTATACAACAATGACAAGGAAAATGAAAAGGTCAATTTCAAGTGTATATGCAAACTGTACTAGCATCATTAGGGAGCCAGCCAGCGCTGATCTTTAATATTAACTGTTTCATACTCAAGCTAGTGTTATTGTCATATTCATCTCATCTTATTTTTTTGCAAATTTACCCACATGGTAGATTGACTCACTCCTACTGTCACTCTAGAAAATGGCCAAGTGAAACCACTTCCTAAAGCGTAGTATAGAGGGTTTGGGTTTTAATGTCAACCCGGGTCCTAGATGTGATGACTACTCAGTGAATTCTTATTATCTAGCGGTAAAACTTAAGTGCAGGTTCAAACAAACAAAAACACAAAGCAAGTTAAACGGTTGTTTCAAGTCGAGAGAGGTCACCCGGATATGGTTCCCCCTAAAATGCAGTTAAGCCGGATTGCAATTACCAAGTTCAGTTTCTATGATAGTTATAATGCGGAAGGTTCTTAAACAGTCGGAAGTCTCGACTAAAGGTCTCCAGACCCTCTCAATCTGAGTCCCCAGCGGGCGACTAACCTCCACCGGAGTAAGCAGATTGAGGCCCTAACAAACCAAACCTCCACTACCGAAGTAAATTTGGTACAAAATAGTGAATTGGCTTCTCGACTAAAGTCGCCAATTCACTACCTTCAATTAAGGGTGCTCTATCAACCTAGGCAGATATTATCTTTCTAGGTTAAAGCAGAAACAATAGGAATTTGATCAGGATTCATGCCATTCAATCATTCAAACCTCAATTGAATATAATCAAATCATAGAATCTGTACTTGGGTTCATACAATCAGACCTAACATACAAATCTAGGGTTCTCCATACCCAGATGAATGGGAGACCTACTCCATGGAGAAAGAAGCAAAAGCAGATTCAGATGCGGAAACCATACTGTGAAGGATGGATTTCTGCTCCTGGTTGTCGATCGACACTTCTCCAAGCTCAAGCCGGGCTCCAATGGTGATGAAGATCAAGCTAGGGCACTTGGAAACTCTTGTTCGTCGCTTTCTCTATCTAGGAATCGCTCTGTCTCTCTAAAACTCGAATCCCCCACACTTGTGGCTGGAAATTGGCTCAAAACCAGAAAATCCCGACTCACACGGCCATGTCACACGGCCGTGTGACTCCCCCATCTGCACGTGTGGCTTTGCAAAACGCGGCGTTTCGTTAAGTGACTTCAGGCTTCCTACGCGGCCACGACCCACAAGGCCGTGTGAGTGTCCAGGCTGCCTGTGTGGCTTTTGCCGAGCCTTCACACGTCCACAGTGGGTCTCCTACACGGCCGTGTGGCTTTTGGGCATGCCCGTGTGGCTTCTCAGCTTCCCTCCAAGCGTCCAAACTTCGTCCAATCGACCTCAAACTCGTTCCTAAACTTTCATTCAGGTACTAGGACCTGAAATATCACCGACAAGAACAACCTAGCGTGAAATCGGCCTAAAAAACGGGAAACGACATCTCAAACGGCTCAAGAATAAGGGTAAAAACATGTGTAATCAATGGTCTATCAAACTCCCCCACACTTAACCGTTTGCTTGTCCCCAAGCAAACCTGACTCAAACCAATGCAACTCTCCAGACCTCTATAGCAACAAACAACCCCGATCGTCGGTAGATGATTTTCTAGATCATATAGCAGCTTACGAGGTCAACTGGTCTTCTAAGACATTCCCTATCTCTCTCAATGCGTGTACTAGACTCAAGCCAGGATCATGAGAAGCAGTGGAAGTAAGACAGTCAGTTCATGGATAAAGGGACTCATATTATTCACAACCAAGGACTCGTTGTGCCGGGGTGCTCTTTCACTTCATTTCACCGTTGGAACCCCTTTTTCACTTTCACTTTACTTTTGTTTTTTTTTTCATTCACTTAGCGGGGGTTCCAACTGCAGTCTCTTACACGGTCGACCCTTATTAGTCGAGCAAGAGCAATTTCTGTACATCTGGCGCTCGCTAGCGTACTTCTTTTAACTCGTTTTCCTCAACTCGTGTGGAGGGTCAATGAAATTAAGGGGGGTCGGAATCTCTATCCGTGCCCTTAAAAACACAAGGAAGAGATTAAAACCGTGGTGGGGTTGCCTCCCCACAAGCGCTTCTTTACCGTCTTTTAGCTGGACGCCCATGGCGGAACTAAGGGTCCGCGAGTTCCACTGCCAACTCCGCACGTTCGACCTCGCCTCCCAAGTAGAGCTTGAGACGATGGCTATTTACTTTAAACGGTTCAGTCTGCGGGGTGGCAATTTCGATCGTGCCATATGGGAACACCTGTGTGACCGTGAACGGTCCAGACCACCGGGAACGGAGTTTTCCGGGAAAGAGCTTCAGGCGAGAGTTATAAAGGAGAACTCGATCACCAACCTGGAACTCTTTCGGACCCCGCAACCGTGCATCATGCAGGCGCTTAGTGCGCTCCTTGTACAACTTGGTGTTCTCATAGGCGTGATAACGCCATTCCTCCAGCTCCAGCATCTGCATTTTGCGCTCAACACCTGCAACACTAACATCCAAGTTGAGCAGCTTAAGGGCCCAAAAGGCCTTGTGCTCTAGCTCCACGGGCAAATGTCATGCCTTTCCATAGACGAGCCGGTACGGTGAAGTACCAATGGGTGTCTTGTAGGCAGTGCGGTATGCCCATAGAGCATCATCGAGCTTGGTGGAACAATCCTTGCGGGATTGATCCACCGTCTTTTCCAAGATACGCTTGAGCTCCCGGTTCGTCAACTCGGCCTGGCCACTTGTTTGAGGGTGATAGGCCACGGACACCTTATGAGTCACACCATAGAGAGACAGTAACTTATCAAACTGGCTCTGGAAATGGGTGCCTCGACCGCTTATGATAGCTCTAGGTGTCCCGAACCGGGATACTAACTGCTTCAGAAAACCACAAACACGTCTAGCATCATTAGTGGGCAAAGCTTGCGCCTCAGCCCACCTAGAGACGTAGTCAACAGCAACCAGGATATATGTATTACCAAAGGATGGAGGGAAGGGGCCCATGAAGTCCATACCCCAGACATAAAAAATCTCACAAGTTATAAACACATTCTGGGGCATCTAATCATGGGTAGAGATGTTACCTGACCTCTGGCATCGGTCGCACCTGCGTGCGAAGGTGTCTGCATCCTTGAAGAGCGTGGGCCAGTAGAAGCCCGACTGTAGCACCTTCCTCGCTGTGCGGTTTCCTCCGTGGTGACCGCCAGTAGGTCCTTCATGACAGTGAGATAGAATTCCCTCCATCTCACTCTCCATAACACAACGACAGATGAGCGCGTCGTCTATGATCCTGAAGAGATGAGGGTCATCCCAGAAGTAGTGCTTCAGGTCGGAGAAAAATTTCCTCTTGGTGTGAGTTGTCATCCCCTTGGGCAGCCGCTGGTCCACCAGATAGTTCGCAAAATCTGAATACCACGGGGTGTCAATCTCCACCAGGTACATCATCATCAGTCGCTCATCTGGGAAGGAGTCGTTGATCTCCTCCTCGAGGTTGTCCGCGGGAGGTGCGTCCAACCGGGAGAGGTGATCAGCTGCAACATTCTCCGCTCCCTTCTTGTCCCAAATCTCCATGTCAAACTCCTACAATAGTAAGATCCATCGTATGAGCCTAGGCTTGGCATCGGCCTTGCTCATCAGGTATCGAATCGCGGAGTGATCTATATACACGGTCACATGGGAAAAGACCAGATAAGGACGAAATTTATCGAAGGCAAACACCACCGCCAGCAGCTCCTTCTCCGTGGTGGTGTAGTTCTCCTGGGCATCATTCAGGGTCTTCGAGGCGTAGTAGATAGGTCGGAAGTGCCGATCTCGTCTCTGCCCCAATACAGCTCCAACAACAAAGTCACTGGCATCGCACATCAGCTCAAATGGCAGTGACCAGTCAGGAACAACCATGATAGGAGCTTGAGTGAGCTTCTCCTTCAAGGTCGTGAAGGCCGCTGTGCATGCATCAGTGAACTGAAAGGGGGCATCCTTCTCAAGAAGCTTAGTCAGGGGCAGGGCGATTTTCGAAAAATCCTTGATGAACCGCCTGTAGAACCCTGCATGGCCTAAAAAACTCCGGATCCCCTTAATAGATGTAGGAGGAAGTACCTTGCTGATAGTCTCGATCTTTTCTCTGTCCACCTCAATCCCCATCTTGGAGATCTTATGCCCCAGAACTATGCCTTCGCGAACCATGAAGTGGCACTTCTCCCAACTCAGTGCCAGGTTTGTTTCTTCACACCGTTTAAGGACGAGTTCCAGGTTATGGAGACAGTGAGAGAATGAGTCTTCATAAACCGAGAATTCGTCCATAAACACCTCCATAATCTCGCCGACCAGCCGGTCAAAGATGACCAGCATGCATCGCTGAAAAGTGGCGGGGGCGTTACATAGCCCGAATGGGATCCTCCGGTAGGCAAATGTGTTGAAGGGGCAGGTGAAAGTGGTCTTCGCCTGGTCCTCCGGTGCAATGGGGATCTGGAAGTACCCGGACATCCCATCCAGGAAACAGTAGAACTCATGCCCCGCCAGTCTCTCTAGCATCTGGTCAATGAACGACAGCGGAAAGTGGTCATTCCGAGTGGCGTCGTTGAGACACCGATAATCAATGCAGACACGGTACCCAGTCACCGTGCGCATCGGGATGAGCTCATTTTTCTCATTAGGAACCACGGTCATCCCACCCTTTTTGGGTACCACCTGGGTGGGACTGACCCACTCGCTGTCGGAAATGGCGTAGATGATCCCCGCGTCCATCAACTTCACGATCTCTGCCCGAACCACAGCCTCCAGGTTCGGTGTCAGTCTTCTCTACGGCTGTCTCACTGGCCGCATCTCATCCTCCAGCAGTATCCGGTGGGAGCAAAAGGAGGGGCTGATCCCCCGAATATCTGTGATCTTCCATGCTAGGGCTCGCTCGTACCGCTGCAACAAGGCCACCAATCTGTTCTTCTGCTCGGGCGTGAGGGTCGAGCTAATGATGACTGGAAGCTTATTCCCCTCCCGAAGAAATGCATACTCCAAATGAGGAGGGAGGGGCTTAAGCTCCAGCTCTGGTGGTTCCTCCAAGGAGGTAGTGATGTGGGGTGAGGATGAGATCGGTTTGAACAGCCTGTCGCCCTCCAAGAATCGGCCACTCTCCAGCGCGGCCAACTTCTCCGCCAGCTGCGGCTCCTACGATGCCTGCTCACGTAGCAAAATACATCGCTCAAGAGCATCGTCAGTACCCGCACTCGTTATAGCGAGTCTCAAAATCAGCAAGCACATCACAGTAATCTACGTCATCATGCAAATGAGAGTGTTTCCCATTCTCAGACACAGAAAAAGTAGCCTGTTCATCACCAGCACGCAGAATCAATTTACCACTATGCACATCAATAAGCGCCTTAGCGATGGCGAGAAACGGTCTACCCAAAATCAAAGGTACATCCACATCCTCATTTATATCCAGAATAACAAAGTCAACAGGATATGTGAATGCACCCACATTAACAAGCAAATCCTCAATGATACCCCTAGGATGCACGATGGAATGATCAGCTAACTGAATGCTCATCCTAGTAGCTCTAGGTTCACCTAGGTCTAGCTTTTTAAACTATTTGTAGGGCATGACATTTATGCTAGCGCCTAGGTCCTCCAATGACTTTCCTACATGCATGCTGCCAATAACAAGAGGGATAGTGAAACTCCCTGGGTCTTTACGCTTCTCGGGCAGCTTGTTCTGCAGGATAACATAACACTCCTCGCTCAGCATCACTATCGAAAGATCCCCAAGTTTCTTCTTGTTGGTGAGGAGGTCCTTCATGAACTTGGCGTACTTGGGCATCTTCGATAGTGCCTCCACGAACGGCATGCTGATGTTGACCTGCTTCAACATTGCTATGAATTTGGCAAACTCAGTCTCCAGCCTGTCTTTATGTAGGCGAGTGGGGAAAGAAAGCTGGGGTACATGCTCCTTAACGACTGGCTGTGGCTTGGGAGCAGGTGCTTCTTTGTCTCCCCCCACTTCTGCATTATCAGCTAGATGTGTTGAAGCAGGTAGTGGCTTATCTTGGCTGGGCTGGGTAGGAGCACCAGATGTGGTCTTGCCACTCCTGGTAGTGATGGCATCAAGCTGTTGGTGCTGGTGAGGCTCACGCGGATTTGGAATAGTGGTGGCAGGCAGAGTCCCCGGTGCCCTGGCAGTGTTTTGGCGAGCCATGCTACCCATCTGGTTCTGAAAATCTTGCAAAATGGCACCTTGGTTCCTCTGACCTGCCTCCAGTGAGGCTATGCTCTGCTGGGTGGTAGTCATGAATGTCGCTAGAATGTTTTTCAGCTCCGTCATCTGATTATCTGGAGCCGGAGCTGCTACTGGCTCGGCAAACTGACGCTGGAGCTGCTGGAATGGTTGCCCCTGCCTAGGCTGGTAGGGCTGCTGCTGTGGGGCTGGCCCCTGTCGAGCCTGGAAGGGCTGCCTCTGCTGAAAGCCACCAGCTGGTGCTGGGAACTAGGTGGTTTAGTGGTGTTGCTATTCCAAGAGAAATTGGGATGCTGGCGCCACCCCTTATTATATGTATTGCTGTAGGGGTCAAAGCGCCGAGCATTGGCGATGAAGTCCAACTGCTCTTGGGGAGTAGTTGACTCTCGCATAGCCTGACAGTCTTCCACCAGATGATTTGAGCTCTCACACCACTGACATTGAGCTACTGGAGGTGTAGCCAAACCTCTACCCGGAATAAGACTGTTGGGTTGCTTCAATGTCTGTACTAACTCGGCTACCTGTTGCTCGAGCCCGGATCTGGTCTCAATGGCGTGCATACCACGGTCCCGGGAATGTCTGCCTCTGCTGCTCTGCCTCCACGAATGATCTCTGGCAGCCAAGGTACTGATCATCTGGTTCAGTTCGGGTGGAGTCTTTGTAAGAATATCCCCTCCTGGGCATAGAGGCTCAATCACCCTCTGGCTGTCCGGAGAGAGAGCACTGTAGAAGTTCCCCACTGTGAATGCATCACTGAAGCCATGATGGGGACACTGCCAAAAATATCCCATGTACCGCTCCCATGCATCACGAAGTGACTCGTCTGGCTCTTGGCGGAAGTGAGTGATCTCCCGCTGGATCTCTGTGGTCTTCGATGCTGGGTAGTACCTTTGCACGAACTTGTCAGCCAGATCATCCCAAGAAGTGATGGACAATGGGGGCTGGGTCTCCAACCACCGCTTAGCATTCCCCGCCAGAGAATGGGGGAAGAGGTGAAGGCCGATTGCGTCATCAGGGACACCGTTCAGCTTGAACCCGTTCGTCAGCTGCAGAAAACTGGAGAGATGCACCCTTGCCTCCTCATCCTTCAAGCCATGGAACTGGATATATGATGTAATGAGTTGAATCCAGCATGGCTTGATCTCGAAGTTGTTCACTGGAATAGGCGGGTAGAGGATGATCGGGCGGATGTCAGCAATCCGTGGAGTGTAGTAGTACTCCAAGGTGGGGCCCGGCGGCGGTGGATGATGATGAACCCCATCTGCCTGGGGTATGGGGTTGTTCCCCAAGACCTGATTCACCGAGGGAGCCTGGTGAGGATTCCCCTAGTGTGGATTGTAATCTCCTTCCATCTCGTACTCGTCCTCGGACTCGCTGCTCAAATGGCCGTCTATGCGCTCCTCCATAGCCAGTCTAGCTCGCTGTTGTCTCCTGAGTTGGCGACAGGTGCGTTCAATCTCCGGATTCAATGGCAGTAAACCTCCCGACTGGCTACGGGTCATGCACTACCTGCACACACTCAAGCAAGCAAACCCGTGAAGGCACAAGTGGGAAAGAACAAACAGTCAATGTGAAAACGAAAATGCTAAAGTAACAGAAATCACTTTTCTTCAACAACCTAGCCGTCCCCGGCAATGGCGCCAAAAACTTGACTCACTCCTACTGTCACTCTAGAAAATGGCAAAGTGAAACCACTTCCTAAAGCATAGTATAGCGGGTTTGGGTTTTAATGTCAACTCGGGTCCTAGATGTGATGACTACTCAGTGAATTATTATTATCTAGCGGTAAAACTTAAGTGCAGGTTCAAACAAACAAAAACACAATGCAAGTTAAACGGTTGTTTCAAGTCGAGAGAGGTCACCCGGATATGGTTCCCCCTAGACTGCAGTTAAGCCGGATTGCAATTACCAAGTTCAGTTTCTATGATAGTTATACTGCGAATGGTTCTTAAACAGTCTGAAGTCTCGACTAAAGGTCTCCAAATCCTCTCAATCTGAGTCCCCAGCGGGCGACTAACCTCCACCGAAGTAAGCAGATTGAGGCCCTAACGAACCAAACCTCCACTACCGAAGTAAATTCGGTACAAAATAGTGAATTGGCTTCTCGACTAAAGTCACCAATTCACTACCTTCAACTAAGGGTGCTCTATCAACCTAGGCAGATATTCTCTTTCTAGGTTAAAGCAAAAACAACATGAATTTGATCAGGATTCATGCCATTCAATCATTCAAACCTCAATTGAATATAATCAAATCATAGAATCTGTACTTGGGTTCATACAATCAGACCTAACATACAAATCTAGGGTTCTCCATACCCAGATGAATGAGAGAACTACTCCATGGAGAAAGAAGCAAAAGCAGATTCAGATGCGGAAACCATACTGTGAAGGATGGATTTCTGCTCCTGGTTGTCGATCGGCACTTCTCCAAGCTCAAGTCGGGCTCCAATGGTGATGAAGATCAAGCTAGGGCACTTGGGAACTCTTGTTCGTCGCTTTCTCTCTCTAGGAATCGCTCTGTCTCTCTAAAACTCGAATCCCCCACACTTGTGGCTGGAAATTGGCTTAAAACCAGAAAAACACGGCCGTGTGACTCCCCCATATGCCCGTGTGGCTTTGCGAAACGCGGCGTTTCGTTAAGTGACTTCAGGCTTCCTACGCGGCCACGACCCACACGGCCGTGTGAGTGTCCAGGCTTCCCGTGTGGCTTTTGCCGAGCCTTCACACGGCCACAGTGGGTCTCCTACACGGCCGTGTGGCTTCTCAGCTTCCCGCCAAGCGTCCAAACTTCGTCCAATCGACCCCGAACTCGTTCCTAAACCTTCATTCACGTACTAGGACGTGAAATATCACCAACAAGAACAACCTAGCGTGAAATTGGCCTAAAACACGGGAAACGACATCTCAAACGGCTCAAGAATAAGGGTAAAAACATGTGTAATCAATGGTCTATCATAGATCTTATCTTCACATTGGTGCATGGGATTACAGGGAAGTACTGACCTCATTTGAAAGTCGAGGAAGTCTGTAAACTCTAACGGTGACCAAAGCTTCAGAATTTCTACTCAAGATATGGAATTAATCGACGTAGTCAAAAGCACGTTTTTATGTATAAGTGTTGTGGTGATCTAGAAGCGTAAAATCGTAAATTTTTGAAATTTAAAGTATGGCTGGGAAGTAGACCAGACCATTTGAAAAACCATGGTCCAAACTAGACCGCACAGTTTGGTCCGGACCGTAGACCGTTAAGTATGGTCTGGTCTGTGTTATATGATGTTTTGATTTCTTGGTCTGGTCTGGTCTAGACCGCGGTTTACCGGACCAAACCGTGGACCATCAGACTTCTTAATATGTGTTAGCAACCCACTCGACCACTCTCCCAACTCCCACAACGATACCCAAATCTCAATCTTAATTTTGAGAATATCGTCCCCTCCTTCATTCACAACCACATTTCACTAGAGAGTAGAGACGATCAAGTCTCCATATGACATTATGTAAATGTTATGACGTTATGGTGCAAGTTGGGATGTTTTGACTTTGTAACTTTATTATTTACTGAGATTTATGGTGTCAAAATTATCCATGCATGTAGGAATTTATGTTTTAAGGAAATAAAACCTTTTTTCTTGTCTATTGGTTCAATTTTTTGTGCGGTTGACTAATTAAATTGTTCATTTTTCGATCACTGTGGTCTATTTGGACCAAACCGTACCGGACCAGACCGCATAGGCGTGGTCTGGCCCATATAGTCTGTAGTCTGGTATGTGGTCTATACTCTAACCTCTCGGTCTGGACCAAACCGCACCGTTTCCCAGCCCTACTTTAAAGCGCGTTTTTAACTACATTAACTATAAAACTGTGATTTTGCATAAAAGCGTTTTGGTGACCTGAAAACATAAGAGCGTAAGTTTTTAAAATTTAAAGCGCGCTTTTAACTACATTGTTCTTGATACAAATTTTGACATAAATATTTATCATACTGCCTTTTGTAACTAGAAGAATTGAGCGGATAATTTTTGTACGATTAAAATCTTTGATTACACAACAATCAATTGACACGCCAGTAGGCAACTTTTTTTTTTGACAAAAGATAATCATATATATTGATTGAACCAAACGGTATTACATCCTGGATGACAGCCAGGCCTGGAAATCAAAATAACGACTTGTAGCCGGGTACAAAGTAAGGGCCTTTCTAGCCACCAAATGGGCTACCCTATTGTTAGACCGACCTACAAACCGAACCTGAAGCGCACTATGATCTGCAAAAATCTGAATAAGCTCCTCCAAGACTGCCCCAACCTGAGCCTCATTCGCATCCCTCCTTATAAGTTTATCAACGACAGTCTTAGCATCACCAAGGAAACAAACATCCTGAAATCCCAAATCTAGGCACCACCCTACAGCTTCCCGAAGAGCCAGCACCTCAGCCACAAGGGGATTATCAACGTCCGGAAACTGTACACCTCGAGCCATCAGGACATTCCCCGCAAGGTCCTTAACCACGATCCCTCCTGCCGAATGAGACCCAGGCTTGATTGCCCCATCCCACATACAGGTAACGGAATGGCCCAAAGTGTCCAACCCCGGAGAAGGGTGAGAATGAGACACACCTACCACCTGATCCGCAGGAAGCGAGACCCATTCTTGGTATTGCTGATAGTATTGTCGGAGAAGAGCAGAGACCCCAAATTGCTTTCCTTCAAAGATCACCCAATTACGGGATCGCCAGATACGCCAAAGGAGCGCAGCCACTGCCATAAACAGCTGTGGTTGATTAATAATGGACAACAACCTCTTCAAGAACAGGGGGAAGGTATGGCGATGTAACCCTTGGCCAAGAAACTCCAATCCTGCCTGATCCCAAAGGGCTCTGGCTACCCTACAGTCTAAGAACAAATGCTCCATCGTCTCCTTCTCAGCCCAGCAAACAGGACAACGAGGTTGAACCTCAATGCCCTTCTCAATCAGCGCTTCTGTAGTTGGAAGGATGCAGCGAAACACTTGCCAAAGGAAAACCTTAAGCTTAGGGGGAATATTGGCATTCCATAAACGGATCCAACTTTGCTTATCCATCCAGCTAACCACAGATCGCCACCGCCCCTCTTGTTTGTCCAGCAACACAGCAAGGTGGTAGGCTGACTTAACCATAAAGACACCATCCGAGGTCATATGCCAAATAAGCCTATCCTCCACATCACAATGTGGAAGAGGGATAGCCTTAATCGCACGACACACTGATGGGTCAAACCATTGCTGAAGCTTTTCATCACACCATCCTCCACCACCGGGGCACATAACCTCCTCTACCTTCGGCTCACTGCCTTCTGAAATGATCCTGGGATTAAAAACCGGGCTATTAGGGTGAAGTAGGGGGCCCAATTGGACGAAACCAAAGAAGCAGTACGCCCATTTCCAATCTGCCAACGGAGACCCCGAAGAAGCAATTTACGTCCATGCAGGACACTCTGCCATCCCCAAGAAGGCCGAGACCTAGGGGTTGCTTCAAGAAAAGTTCCCCTCGGGAAATACTTCCCCTTATAGACCTGCGCCAGGAGAGACTGGGGCTCAGTCAAGATTTGCCAGCCGATTTTTGCCAATAAGGCTTGATTAAACTGCTCAAATCGTCTAAATCCCATGCCTCCCTCATGCTTACTAGTACACATCGTTCGCCGGGAAACCCATCTTATTTTGGAATGCCCCCCTTCAACTCCCCACCAGAACCGAGCCACATGTCTATCCAGGAGACGACACAAAGATAGCGGGAGCTTAAAACAGGACATCACATGCAGCGGTAAGGCTAACGCAATAGTTTTGATCAAAGTCTCCTTAGCCACCCAAGATAACGTCCGTTGTTTCCATCCTTGTAATCGACTTAGCAATTTCTCTTCCAGGAAACGGAAGGTATCCATTTTAGACCGGGCAATCAAAGTCGGTAGCCCCAAGTATTTATCCTGTACCCCTACCGCCCCGACGCCCAAAATGTCGGCAAGGAACTCCTGGTCTGCTAAAGAGATGTTCTTACTAAAACAAACCGCTGATTTCCCCAGATTCACTCGTTGCCCACTTAGCTCCTCATACGTGTTCAGGACCTCAATAAGGTTCTCACAGTCCCGAAGAGAGCCATGGAGGAACAGATAAGAGTCATCCGCAAAGAAAAGATGCGAGATACGGGGAGCCCTGGGGGCAACCCTAACCCCTTCCAACTTGCCTTCCGTAACGGCCTGCCGGAGGAGAGCCGCAAACCCCTCCGTGCACAGCACAAAAAGTAACGGAGATAGCGGATCTCCCTGCCGCAGACCTCTAGTCGAAGTAAAGAACCCAAACGGAGTTCCATTCACGAGCACTGAGAACGAAGCATATCGGAGACATTCCTGAACCCAGCCACACCAGACCGAGTTAAACCCTAACTTTCTCAAAACCGCAAGCAGAAATGACCATTCAACTCTGTCATAGGCCTTTTCCATGTCAACTTTCAGAGCCATGTATCCTTTCTTCCCTTGCATTTTGATTTTTAGATAGTGCATTAACTCATGTCCCAGCAGAATGTTCTCCACGATCTGCCGCTCCCGAATAAAAGCGTTCTGGCCCTCCGTAATAACTTGGGGCAAAAAGTTAGCAAGCCTCTCCGCCATAATTTTGGTAATGATCTTGTACACAAACTGGCAGAGGCTAATGGGCCGGAGTTGGGTCATATTCTCAACATTATCCACCTTAGGAATCAAAGTGAGCCAAGTGTGATTGAAGCTACGGAGGAGCCTGCTTGTACTAAAGAAGGATCGTACCGCCTCAACCACCGAATGGCCCACAATATGCCAAAAGGATTTAAAAATTTTCCCGGTAAACCCATCCGAACCTGGGGCCTGCTTGGCACCCATTGAGAACACAGTTTTCCGAATTTCCTCAGGAAAGACTTCCGCCGTAAGCGACTCATTCATTTCCGAAGAAACCTTACGTTCAATAGGTAGACCAGCAACCCTCACGTCCATGTTGGGGACTAGGTTCTCTGACGTGAAGAGGTGTTGATAAAACCTACTTGCTATATCCGCCTTTCCTTTCTCCTCCGTAATCCATTCACCCTCCTCATTATAAAGGCCTGAAACAAAGTTCCTTTTCCGACGAGCTCGGGTGACTGTGTGGAAATAAGATGAGTTCTTATCCCCTTTCTTAAGCCACTGAACTCTGGACTTCTGCTGCCAATACTCTTCCTCTGCTTCCCATTGCCTGGTGAGCTCAGCCTCCAACCCCCTCACCTCAGCCCAATTAATCGGGTGGTCAAGCTTCACCTTATCAATTTCAGTTTGAAGGGTTTTGATGTTCCTAAGCGAATTCGTAGTCCCCGCTCTACTCCAATCATAAAGCAAATGGCAAAGCTTCTTCAATTTTTCCCACAATTGATACATCGGGGTACCGTTAACCTCCTCCAACCATACATAGCCACCATAGCCTTTACTTCCGGGTTCTGAGCCCAACGAGCATCAAAGCGGAAGAGGGGCCTAGTATGCCTGGTAAATGGTTTATCAGAGAGGACTAAAGCCCGATGATCAGAACCCTGATCAGTAAAATGCTTAATCAAAGTGTCCGGGAACGCATCAATCCAAGCCTGGGAGCAAAGGGCTCTATCCAAGCGTTCTAGAATACATGCCGCCCCCATACGACGATTTGTCCACGTAAACTGATCGCCCTGAAATCCAGGGTCCTGAAGTCCCAAATCATGGATGAAATTCCTGAGCGGTATAGCCGGGAGAGCAGACCAATGGTTGTCACCATCCTTTTCATTCTCATGTAAAGTGACATTGAAGTCACCAATAACCACAAAAGGTAAGTGGATATCATCGCACAACACCCGCAAAGCGTCCAATTGATTGGCGCGAATGGAATCATGAAAACTGAGATAAACGCACACAATCACATACGATAAATTGTTTTCATTAATCCGAACACAAACCGAAAAATCCGAATGAAAAAACACCAAAGCGTCAACTTCGGGGGACCAAGCTACAACTAAGCCACCAGAAGTATCAATGGCATCAACAAAAAAAAACAAAACCTGGAATTAAAACCTAACCCCCTCATACGGCGGGCCACTACTCTCCGGCTCGATCTCGTTTCTGAAAAGAAAACAAGGTCAGGTTTATTGGAACGAATTAACCCTATAGCAGACTGGAATGTGAGTGATGGCCCAATTCCCCTCACATTCCAAGCGAGAAGTCTCATTTATCTTCTGGGGGCCATTTTTGGCTGGCTACCTCCACCTTGTCATCAATAAGAGCTTCCTCAATAAATTGCTTCTTGGGGTTAGGAGGTGCTTCAATCACCCCCTCCACCTCGACCAGATCCCTCTTGCGACCACTGATCCCCGGCTCTAGGATGTTGGTCCCATACTGATTCAATTTCCAAATCATCTCCTGCTCAGAGGCCATAGAGGATTCGATATTCTTAGCTGCTCCAGGACTCATAGGCATAACAGTCTCCTTCCCATCAACAGACGGATTAAGAGACACGCCTGCTTCAAATTCCGCTACCACCTGCCCCACATGGTTCTTGTTAAGGCGGGACACCTGACTCACTCCTACTGTCACTCTAGGAATTGGCCAAGTGTAACCACTTTCGAAAGCGTAGTATAGCGGGTTTGGGTTTAAATGTCAACCAGAGTCCTAGATTTGATGACTACTCGGTGAATTATTGTTATCTAGCAATGAAACTTTATTGCAAGTCTAAACTAACAAACAAACAAAGCAAGTAAACGGTTGTTTTCAGGTTAAGAGAGGTCACCCGGATATGGTTCGCCCTAGACTGCAGTTAAGCCGGATTGCAATTCACCAAGTTCAGTTTCCATGAAAATTATACTGCGGAAGGTTCTTAAACAGCCTGAAGTCTCGACTAAAGGTCTTCAGACCCTCTCAATCTGAGTCTCTAGCGGGCGACTAACCTCCACCGGAGTAAACAGATTGACGCCCTACGAACAAAACCTCCACTACCAATTCGGTACAGAATAATGAGTTGGCTCCTCGACTAAAGTCACCAACTCCCTACCTTCAATCAAGGATGCTCTATCAACCTAGGCAGATATTCTCATTCTAGGTTAAAGCAGAAACAACAGGAATTTGATAAGGATTTAAGTCATTCAATCATTCAAGCCTCAATAGAATATAATCAACTCATGAAATCAGTACTTGGGTTCATATAATCAGACCTAACATACAAATCTAGGGTTCTCCATACCCAGATGAATGGGAGAACTACTCCATGGAGAAAGAAGCAAAAACAGATTCAGACGCGGAAATCATACTGTGAAGAATGGATTTCTGCTCCTGGACGTTGATCGGCACTTCTCCAAGCTCAAGCCAAGCTCCAATGGTGATGAAGATCAAGCTAGGGCACTTGGGAACTCTTGTTCGTCACTTTCTCACTCTAGGAATCGATCTCTCTCTCTAAAACTCCAATCCCTTGATTTTCAGCCTTCCTTTCCCTTAAAACTGCTGCCTGTCGCGATACCCGGCCGAAATCCCCGGTCGGGTATTTTGGGTCTCGACCGGGTATAGTTGAAACGCACGTTTTGAGGAAGGAAAAAATACCCGGTCTGTCCCAAGAATCCCCGGTCGGGGATTTCTGCCTCCAGCCCGGGACCCTCTCTGTTTCTCAGATGTCCAAAACAGCAAATACCCGGTCTCCTCAGAATAATACCCGGCCGGGTATTTTCTTCCTCCAGCACACTTCAAGTCTCACTTGCTCCTTTCGACCCGAATCTCGTTCCTTCGCCTCGATTCCAACGCCGGGTCCTAAAACATGACATAAACGCACAACCTAGCTTGAAATCTGCTTAAAACACGAGAGTCAACCTCTCAAACGGCTCAAGAATAGGGGTGAAAACATGTGTAATTATCGGTCTATCAAACTCCCCCACACTTAACCGTTTGCTTGTCCCCAAGCAAACCTAACTCAAACCAATGCAACTCTCCAGACCTCTATAGCAACCAACAACCCCGATCATAGGTAGAGGATTTCCTAGATCATTTAGCAGCTTACGAGGTCAACCGACGCACAAGTCATCTCATAGGTTCCTCGGCGAGAACACTAGTCTCGAGTCGGCATCATGGCAAATAGTGAGCAGAGGACAAATGAATCATGGACGAATGGACTCTCAAGAAAAAAAGATCATGGACTCACCTTTTTAAGGTGCTCTATTTCCTTCTTGAAGATGGTTGGAACCCCTTTTCTTTCTGTTTTGCTTGTTTTCTGTTTTTTTTTTCAAGGGTCCCAACCTGCTTTTCAGAAAATGGGGGCTCCCACCTAGTGTGAAGGTTTTGCGGGAGCCCGGCTCTTACAGGCCATGCCAGGAGCGGATGTCTCGAGCCTCGTGCGGGGGAAAGACATGTAAGGGGGCTGGAGGTAGTAGGTGGAAATTGGGAACGGATTCCCGTCTCCCCTTACACACTTTCGTCCTATTCGCACGGGAGACGTTATTTTACAGCACATTTTCGAGCACCTTTTATTTCAAAAACATGATACAAGAGTCCATGACAGGTAGAGAGTCCACATCACCACACAATTCAATCGTCCTAAGATCACTAATTCACACAATCAACCAACACAATATGAAGAAGAAATGAGACTTCTTAAATGCATCAACATCCTCCATAGTGCTACACTACCTCCCTAGGTTGCATATTACTATAAAGACTGTCAATTCAAAGCATAATGAGCAGGCAATTGCAAGGAATACGTACTTGGAGCCCTCAAATTTAACAATTTGGATAGTGGACTAGGCTCCAAGCACACAAACAGATCTAATGCAGTCAAAAGATAAACATCACCCCACACTTAAGATCGACATTGCCCTCAATGGAGAAGAGGGAAGGAAAAGGGAAACGATGTTACCGGTATGCACGGACTGCAGGAGAGTGGAAGCGGACCAGTCGGAGTGAAGCGGACTAGAGAGAGGACCAGTCAAGACAAGCACAGCTAAAGGAAACCAAAGAGCTCAAACACAATACGTCAGGTCTAATGGTCAGCCCAATAGTACAGCATCCAAAATAAAAAGAAAGAAACTCAACCAACACAAGACAGTTTGCACACTGACAAAAACAAACACACTCAAAACATGGCACTAGGAGCCGCCTCCTAGACTGGTGAAGTCGATCTGGTTCATGAGGTCGTCGTCTCCATCCTCCGGTGGTGGTGGTGGGGAATGATCCCACCGGGTGGTCCAGTGGTGCTCCTCCTGTGGGTGACAAGCCTGGAGCATGTGCTCCGAGTACTCCATCAATCGGTGGCCTCGATCTCTCTCCCGCTCGATGAGAGCACCCGTGACTCCCATATGGGTCTCTAAGCGGCCGAGGCGATCGTCAACAACCGTCAGCCTGGACTGGAACTCAGCCTGGTGGGCCGAATACTGCAGGTAGAACTGGACCTGATGGTCCATGAGCTGCTGGTTCTGAAGACCGAGCTGCTGGAACTGGAGCCCCATCTGCTGGAACTGCTCCGTGAAGAAATCCATCGACGGGCCAGAAGCCATCGACGGACCAGAAGGAACGGAGGTCGACGGACCAGAAGGACCGGAGGAGGACTCACCTCTCCCTGGTCTCCGTCGGTGGCCGCAGCTCCCCTGGTGGAAAGAGCGGGGGCTCCGGCTCATCTGCATCCATGGCCCCGCCATCATCATCATCATCTTCTTCATCCTCCTCCTCGCCGGAGTAGTTAGCGTCCTCCTCCTCTCGAGATCCACAGCCTCCTCAGGAGGCATGGAAAGCCCATCTACCCAGGTACGGGTGCCATCAGTCTTCAGGAGGAGGGCATTGTGGAGCACTTCTCGGCTGAGGGGGGTGGAGCCTCCCCGTGCAGAAGAATCATGGAGTCCCTGAAAGCTGATGTCGAAATGGCGTGCCAAACGGGTGATCAGGGGACCACAACAGAGGTGGTTGGGCTTCCCGTGGCACCGGGAGAAGGTGGTGGCCACGAAAGAGCCCAAGTGGAGCATGTGCTCAGGGTGCCCCATCGAGTACATGGCATACAACACCCACTTCGGGATCTTATGCAAGCCGGTGACGTTGGGGACGATGGAGCGAGTGATGAGCAAGTTCAGGATGTGCCACTGCGGCTGGAGGGTACAGACGTATGTCTGACCAGGATCGAAGTAGTCATACCCATGGGGACGCCTGGCTATCCGGCGGTAGAACTCGTGCTGGTACCAATCGGTCGGGTGCGGGATCTCGACCTCGTAGCGATCGAACGGGTGGTACTCGATTCCCAAGGCATAGGCGAACCCGTCAATGGTCAGCTCCCGGGCGTAGCCGCCCATCCTGAATGTCACTACATATGAGTCCCTGGGCGCCTTGCTGTCATACTTGAAAGTGGTGTAGAACTCCCACACCAGCTCAGTGTATGTGGGCTCCACGATAGTCAGCAGCGTGCGCCAATCGGGGTGGCTGATGGCAGCGCGGAGCTCCTGTAGGCAGTGGAGCTGCTCGAACACTGCCCACTCCAGATGGTGGTGGCGCGCCAATTTCCCCTGAGTCACCGCGCGGAACTGGTTCGCGTACTCCGGGTGCAGGCGCAAGTTCTGCACAAAGGGATGGTCGAGGGACATGTTCCTGCAAAAGCAACAAACCAAAGGTGGAGCCAAGAAAAACTTGTTAGGACCAACAACATGGGTTCATCACTTCCCCCACACTTAAGGACCACCTAGGCCAACAGTTCTAAGCACAGCCGGTTGAATCGCAAGCGACTCAGCCAGAATCAAGGCAAGAAACACAGAACCAACCACAATAAGCACACGGGCAGCACATACGCCATATATAGAACCATGCATACTCAAAGCATCCCTCACCCTATTCTAACTCAAGCATGCAAATACAGTTCTCGGTCCTACAATCTACAGTTCGATTTTTCAGGTAAGAACAGTTAACAAGAAACACACCTGGAAACGCAAGGAGAACTGTAGCTAAGGCACAAAAACCGGGTGAGGGACGCGAGACGGAGGCCAAAAATGACTCGGGAGGCTCGCCGGAAAATGGCCGGAAATGGCCGGAAAGTCGCCGGGAAGTCGCCGGAAAACGACCGGCGGCGGAGGGGGCGGCGGCCGGCGGCTTTTAGAAGAGAGAGGGGAGAAGTTTTGAGAGGAAGGGAGAGGGGAAATTTTTGAAAAATGAGGGTAGAGAGAGAAACTGACCGGGGGTTTTGCTATAAATAGCAAAAATCCCCGGTCGAGCTCAAAAATACCCGGTCGGGTATTTTTGATTCCACGACCGGGGGTTCAAAACACAGCGTTCCAAGAGCAAGGGAATCCCCGGCCTTGAGCCAAAAATACTCGGCCCGGTATTTTTCGGTCAAGGTCGGGGGTTCTGGAAACACAGCGTCCTGACGGGGAAAAATCCCCGGTCGTGAACCAAAAATACCCGGTCGGGTATTTTTGGGACCAGGTCGGGGGTTTTCCCTTTTCACCCCGAGAAACAGAGGGGGTCCCGGCGGTGAACCAAAAAATACCCGGTCGGGTATTTTGGCCCACGACCGGGTATTTTCCCCTTCCGGCGAAAAAACTCAATCGCTCCAATTTTCGACCTCTCCTGCACGACAGCACCAAATCGAGGCATAACAGACGACCGAACTTCACCACAGACATGCAACTGACTCAAGACGACACAAAATCTCAGAAAAAAAGGGAAAAAGAAATGCAAACCGTGGTGGGGTTGCCTCCCCACAAGCGCTTCTTTACCGTATTTTAGCTGGACGCCCATGGTGGATACTCACGGAGGTGCAGGAACAGGTGCCTCCAAGAGCGGATCCACGTCGCTCTTGAGGTACAGCTTCAGGTTGTGGCCATGCACCCGACGGGTGCGACCACCAGCATTGGTCAGCTCGACCTGGCCATCCGGCAAGATGCAGGCGAGTGAGTACTCGGATGGCCAGGGTGGTCGTGGTGCAGGAGGTGGAACCAGCTCGTAGTGCTCTCCACCCTTCTTCCGTGCAGGCTTAGCAACCTGCTGCTTCGGCCGCCACTCCTCCTTGATCTTTTTGTTCGGAGGCGAGACTGGATGGAATGGCGGCGAAGGAATGATAGGAGGCTCCTGCAAAATGAGAGGTGCAGAAGGATACACGATAGACTCGTGTACCTGATCAGAAATGGCATGCACAGGTGTGACATCAATCATAGCACAGTGATCGAAGTCAGTCACAGAAAAAGTAGCCTGTTTATTCCCAGCACGCAGGATCAGTTTACCATCATGCACATAATAAGTGCCTTGGCGGTGGCAAGAAATGGTCTACCTAGAATCAAAGGCACATCCACATCCTCATGTATATCAAGAATAACAAAATCAACAGGATATGTGAATGCACCGACATTGACAAGCAGAATGCTCATCCTAGTAGGGCTAAGTTCACCTAGGTCTAGCTTTTTATACAACTTATATGGCATGACATTTATGCTAGCGCCTAGGTCCGCCAAGGACTTGCCTACATGCATGCTGCCAATAGTAAGAGGGATAGTAAAACTCCCTGGGTCCTTGCGCTTTTCGGGAAGCTTGTTCTGCAGGATAGCAGAACACTCATCGCTGAGCATCACTATCGAAAGATCCCCAAGTTTCTTCTTGTTGCTGAGGAGGTCTTTCATGAACTTGGCATACTTGGGCATCTTCGATAGTGCCTCCACGAACGGTATGCTGATGTTGAGCTGCTTCAACATGGCCATAAACTTGGCAAACTCAGTCTCCAGCTTGTCTTTGTGTAGACGAGTGGGGAAGGGAAGCTGGGGTACATGCTCCTTAACCACTGGTTGTGGCTTGGGAGCAGGGGCTTCCTTCTCCACCCGCACTTCTGCATCGTCGGCTGGAAGTGCTGAAATAGGTAGTGGTTCCTCCTGCCTGGTCGGGGCAGGATCAGCAGATATGGTCTTACTGCTCCTGGTAAAAATGGCATCCACCTGCTGGGGCGGTTCCCGTGGATTGGGGATGGTAGTGGCAGGTAGAGTGCCCGGTGCCCTGGTGTTGTTCTGGCGGGCTATTCCTCCAATCTGATGTTGGAGGTCCTGCAGTATAGTACCTTGGTTCCTCTGACTTGCCTCCAGCGAGGCGATGCTCTGGTCTATTCTGGCGGAATTCGCCTGGCTGGTAGTCATGAATGCTGCTAAAATATTTTTCAGCTCCGACATCAGGTTATTTGGAGCTGGGGCTTCTGCTGGCTCGGCATACCGACGCTGGGGCTGCTGGAATGGTTGCCCCTGCCTAGGCTGGTAGGGCTGCTGCTGTGGGGCTGGTCCCTATCGAGCCTGGAAGGGCTGTCTCTGCTGAAAGCCACCAGCTGGTGCTGGGAAACCAGGTGGTTTAGTGGTGTTGCTGCTCCAAGCGAAGTTGGGATGCTGGCGCCACCCCTCATTATATGTATTACTATACGGGTCGAGGCGCCGAGCATTGGCGATGAAGTCCAACTGCTCCTGGGGAGTAGTAGACTCCCTCATAGCCTGGCAATCTTCCACTAGGTGATTTGAGCTCTCACACCACTGACATTGAGCTACTGGAGGTGTAGCTAAACCTCTGCCCGGAATCAGACTGTTGGGCTGCTTCAATGTCTGCACTAACTTAGCTACCTGCTGCTCGAGCCCCGATCTGTTCTCCATGGCGTGCACACCACGGTCCTGGGAATGTCTGCCTCTGCTGCTCTGCCCCCAGAAATGATCTCTGGCAACCAATGTACTGATCATCTGGTTTAGTTCGGGTGGAGTCTTGGTAAGAATGTCCCCTCCTGGGCATAGAGACTCAATCACCCTCTGGCTTTCCGGAGAGAGAGCACTGTAGAAGTTCCCCACTGTGAATGCATCACTAAAGCCATGATGGGGACACTGCCAGAAAAATCCCATGCACCGCTCCCATGCATCACGAAGTGACTCATCTAGTTCTTGGCGGAAGTGGGTGATCTCCCGCTGGATCTCTGTAGTCTTCGATGCCGGATAGTACCTGTGCACGAATTTGTCAGCCAGATTGTCCCAAGAGGTGATGGACAATGGGGGCTTGGTCTCCAACCACCTCTTAGCATTCCCCGCCAGAGAATGGGGAAAGAGGTGAAGGCGGATTGCATCATTAGGGACACTGTTCAGCTTGAACCCGTTCATCAGCTGCAGGAAACGGGACAGGTGCACCCTTGCCTCCTCATCCTTCAAGCCATGAAACTGGACAGAGGATGTAATGAGTTGAATCCATCATGGCTTGATCTCGAAATTGTTCGCTGGAATGGGCGGATAGAGGATGACAGGGCGGATGTCAGCAACCCGTGGAGTATAGTAGTACTCCAAAGTGGGACCCGGTGGTGGTAGGTGATTCCCCAAGAGCTGATTCACCGGGGGAACCTGGAGAGGATTCTCCGGGGGTGGATTGTGATCTCCTTCCATCTCGTACTCCTCCTCGGACTCGCTGCTCAAATGGTCGTCTATGCGCTCCTCCGTAGCCAGTCTAGCTCGTTGTTGTCTCCTGAGTTGGCGACAGGTGCGTTCGATCTCTGGATTCAACGGCAGTAAACCTCCCGACTGGCTACGGGTCATGCACTACCTGCACATAATCAAGCAAGCAAACCCGTGAAGGCACAAGTGGGAGAAGACAAACAGTCAATGCGAAAACGAAAGTGCTAAAGTAACATAAATCACTTTTCTTCAACAACCTAGCCGTCCCCGGCAACGGCGCCAAAAACTTGACTCACTCCTACTGTCACTCTAGGAATTGGCCAAGTGTAACCACTTCCTAAAGCGTAGTATAGCGGGTTTGGGTTTAAATGTCAACCCGGGTCCTAGATTTGATGACTACTCGGTGAATTCTTGTTATCTAGCAATGAAACTTTAATGCAAGTCTAAACTAAAAAACAAACAAAGCAAGTAAACGGTTGTTTTCAGGTTAAGAGAGGTAACCCGGATATGGTTCCCCCTAGACTGCAGTTAAGCCGGATTGCAATTCACCAAGTTTAGTTTCCATGAAAATTATACTGCGGAAGGTTCTTAAACAGCCTGAAGTCTCGACTAAAGGTCTTCAGACCCTCTCAATCTGAGTCTCTAGCGGGCGACTAACCTCCACCGGAGTAAACAGATTGAGGCCCTACGAACAAAACCTCCACTACCGAAGTGAATTCGGTACAGAATAGTGAGTTGGCTCCTCGACTAAAGTCACTAACTCCCTACCTTCAATCAAGGATGCTCTATCAACCTAGGCAGATATTCTTATTCTAGGTTAAAGCAGAAACAACATGAATTTGACCAGGATTCAAGTCATTCAATCATTCAAGCCTCAATCGAATATAATCAACTCATGAAATCAGTACTTGGGTTCATACAATCAGACCTAACATACAAATCTAGGGTTCTCCATACCCAGATGAATGGGAGAACTACTCCATGGAGAAAGAAGCAAAAACAGATTCAGACGCGGAAATCATACTGTGAAGAATGGATTTCTGCTCCTGGACGTTGATCGGCACTTCTCCAAGCTCAAGCCAAGCTCCAATGGTGATGAAGATCAAGCTAGGGCACTTGGGAACTCTTGTTCGTCACTTTCTCACTCTAGGAATAGATCTCTCTCTCTAAAACTCCAATCCCTTGATTTTCAGCCTTCTTTTCCCCTAAAACTGCTGCCTGTCGCGATACCCGGTCGAAATACCCGGTCGGGTATTTGGGTCTCGACCGGGTATTGTTGAAACACACGTTTTGAGGAAGGGAAAAATACTCGGTCTGTCCCAAGAATCCCCGGTCGGGGATTTCTGCCTCCAGCCCGGGACCCTCTCTGTTTCTCAGACGCCCAAAACAGCAAATACCCGGTCTCCTCAGAATAATACCCGGCCGGGTATTTTTGGTCATGGTCGGGTATTTTCTTCCTCCAGCACACTTCAAGTCTCACTTGCTCCTTTCGACCCGAATCTCGTTCCTTCGCCTCGATTCCAACGCCGGGTCCTGAAACATGACATAAATGCACAACCTAGCGTGAAATCGGCTTAAAACACGAGAGTCAACCTCTCAAACGGATCAAGAATAGGGGTGAAAACATGTGTAATTATCGGTGTATCAACACCACAGCAGCTGCTTTCCCTTTGGCCCGGCTTTTGATTTCGAAGCACTGTTCCTCTTCCTCTTCCGAAGATGCCGCAAAAGGGTCCACCTCACCAAACTCATCATCCCCTCCAGACGGCGGTGGGGAGGGCTGCTGATGGCTAGGCAGGGCAACAACCCGTATCGGGACGTCAATCAATTGCTCCTCCTCAACTAGCGGCATTGATTTCCTTCCTTGTCGAGCATGGGCCACTCCTTGCTGCTGTTTGCGACCATTGCGGCTGGTATCCGCTGGGGCATTTAACGCACTCTGCTTCTTAGCGTTACGCAGTCGCCGTAACCCATCATGAGGAGAGGGCATCACAATTGCGGCCTTTTTGAGATTGGACACAGCCCGTCCCTTCCCCTTCAGCATAGGCTCGTCACCCTCCTTTCCCTCGTCACCTACATGCATGGCATGCATGATAGGATTGGGAAGAAGAGCATCCTCCTCTGACTCCTCCTGAAGCAGCAGCCTCCTGCGGTTAGTCATCCGCTGAGTGGGCTCATAGCTCCCAGCCCGATCAGCAACTCCATCCAAGTGGACCGACACGTGACCCCCATGATCCTGGGCCGGCCCCCGCATAGCATGGGCTTCAGAACCGCACTTCTCCATCGGGCCAGTACTCTGATGCCACGGCCGAATGGACTCATGGGCCTGAACCCTACGCGTCTGGCCCATCTTCCTTCCATCCCCGCGTCCACCTGTGAACTCCACACGGCGGCCTGGACGATTTCTGCCGACCGTCGCCCGTTCCTCCACCAGCGGGCTCGGCGGAGAATTACGGCCAGCGCGGCTCCGATGCAAATTTAGCCGCGGTGACTTCTTCACAGTGAAGCCACGAGGGCTCCTGGCCTTGGTCATCTCAACACCTTGCCCAACCTCTGTCGCCGTCAAGACTTGAGGCTGCCGCCCCTCTAAGAAACCCACCTGCTTTCCACCTTTGCTTTCTTCTCGCTGAGCACCGGGTTGGGTTCTAGCCTCACCTCCTTCCCGTTTCTCACGGATTTCCTTGTTAACCCAAACTGACTTGGAGCCGCCATGATACACGGGCAAATCATCATCATCATCATAAATCCTAGTTCCAGCTTTCTTGGTGGACATGTGAGGCCCGAATCTTTCTTTGCGGGTAGGGGGATCAAAAGAGAAATCGCTCATCATGTGGCCAACACGACCACATTGGAAGCAGAATGATGGTAGATGCTCGTATTTGAAATTGACCCAAAAGCCACCCGTTTCATCACTGGCCTCCCAGATTTGCGAACGTAGCGGTTGAGAAAAATCAATCAGAGCTCGAACTTTGACGAACCATTGATCCGTATCCGTACAGGCAAATACACCTGATTCAAGGACATGACCAATGGCTTCATTTGCCATCTTTCTTCCGAATTGTTTAGTACAACACTCTTCTTGGACGCCCCATAATTGAACACGAAATGGTACGATCGCAAGATCATCAAAGATTTTCTTCGAAATGTTTGGTAGCCAAGCGCAGACATGGAGAATTTTGTCCTCAATTACCCATGGCAATCTTTTCAGCACCCAGTTCCGCGATCCTTCACTAGGCAAAACAAACTCAAAAAGTCCATGTTTTGCAATCATGACCCTGATCTTCCCTTTCCCCTGCCATGGAATGTTTAGTGCTTCCTTAAGCTCAGTCACAGTCACTTGATTAGTAGTGAACAGCCTGCCCACCAGAGCGCACGAGCTTCGGAACCGCGCCGGTCTCACTTCAGTCATGGAGAATTGTTTCACCTGGTCCTGCTGGATGCGCGCCATCGAGGAAACTGTAGACATAAAAGTGAGGGACGAGTTCAAAACCGGGACCACCCTCTCAAGGCTATCAACCGAATTATACGAGGGGTCTGTGGTCGGAAAGTTTTCACGAATCCAGTCGGGGATTGTCAAAGAAACTTGGGAGAGGGGAGCTGGAGAAAAAGGAAGAGAGGACTCACGTGAACCTGAGCTGAGCAGTTGAGTCGGGTGTTCGCAAAGCTTCCCTACCACCACCAGAGCCTTTCTATTTATCACGCTTGTGCGGTTCAACAGAGCTTATATAAGAGGGAGTTTGCAGAAACCACCCGCTCCTGGCTACCGCCACTAGGTCACGGGAATAGGAGAGACGTCCACTACTAGGACGTCGGGTGATAGCTGGACTCTTCTTCCAACTAATCTGAAGATGGGGTAGAATCCCACCAAATCCGGGCAGCAGTTGAAAGCCTGGAAATCCGTTTTTGGTTTTTCTTCCGTGAATCTCGCCGACTGATCGTTATCGTCTCCGCGACAAGAACGCCGGCAAGCTGCCACCGGAAAGTATCGTATCATCGCATATTTCTGGGCAAGACACCCTTTCCCGGTCGCCCTCGGGGGTTGCCGTTGATCAGGAACACCCTGGGTTTCGACCTCCGTGACCGTATCAGTTTTCCGGTCGATATTCTCGATCATCACCAAGACATGGCCCCGCTCAACCCCAACACTCTGGTAAGTTTTCCCAGTGACCATCTGGTCATCCAATGGGACAGGAGGTCTCTGAGGGTTAGCCTCTGCATCATCGTCCAAGGTGAACGACGAGGGTAGCGAAAAACGCCAAACCTCCATTTTTGATAATTTTGGACGTTTGATTATACCCGTCTCACAATTTACTTTGTCCCGGAAACAATCTAGCTTCCATTTTTTTCCGATCCAAAACCTGGATCTTCTTGGGGGATTGCTCATTCCAGGCGCACTAACACCCTGCCGTTCACCGGCGAGCCTCCGATTTGGGTCAAAAACCGACCCTTCTGAATGCCTGTTCGCATTCTTTTCCTTGAATCCATCAAAGCCTTGATTCTGCAGGCTCACTTTTACCATTATCAGCAGCGCCGCGCAGAGGATCCGGCCAATTCTCCGACCAAGCTCAAAGAGCAAGAGGAGAGCGACCCAGAGCATTTTTTTTCTCGAAAATACGCCAGTAGGCAACTTGTTGACTAATAATAGTGAATTTTTAACGAATTAGAAACTTATAAATACGAGTGTCATATTAAAATAATGGAATATAAATGACGACTTCCCAAAATATACTGCTTTTGGAGCAATGCCAACCACTTCTCATAAATTTACTTTCACTACTAGTAAATTTATGATTATAAATAATGGATTGGTATAGTTGTAATCCCATTAGTTTTGAAATTGAAGGTTTCGGTGGTTAACGAAGTGGTATAATAATCAACTACCTATGCTGAGCGAATATCAATATAAAAATATGATGGGGATGAATAGCATCAGGCAGGCCATTGTTAACATATATATCTATATAAGCTATATATCTATTAATTGGCTCCTATAATTGTTCAATTTTTTTAATGAAAAGAAGTGTCGGGGAAATGAATTCGAACATAGAGTGTGATTACTTTGACCAATAGATGATATGAACTTTCCTGTATAATAGCACAAACAAAACAAAATTATAGTGTTACTAGAGTATGTGTAGTACGAGTAGTATTGTGTTATATATACTACGTATTGTTATGTAATTGGTCAGAGTTATATTTCTTATCTGAGTTGTAGAAGTTATGTAATTTCCGTATTAGTGTTAGGATATTAAAGAAGTATTGGTAAATCAAAATACGTTAGAAATAGTTGTATATTATTACTTAAATCAAATAGGGTTTCTATCGTGTACAAAGACTGACTTCTATAATAACCCTAACACCAATACAAAAATTATCTAACTTCTACGACTCAAATAAAGAATATAACTCTTACTAATTACATAACAATACTCGTAGTATAACACAATACTACTCGTATAGTTACAACTTACAAGATAAATAAGGTTAATGTTGAGAAGGTAAAAATTAGTCCAATCTGATCACTAATACGAACAAAAAAACATTAACCCGTAAAAAAAAAACTAACCCGAACCTATGTGATCAGTTTACCGATTCGCTTTGAGATCAGTTAATCCCGTCTTGATATCTATAAAAGATATAATGGCAAAACGAAAGTTAAATTTTCAGGGATTCAAAATCCCAGCACCCAGAGGGTTTCCCGGAAGGATATATATGTCATATCACCCATATTAATTGATCCCTTGCGTTTTGGTGCTCCCTTGCTTTCGGGCGGAGATTCCCCTCTCTGTATATCATTCATTGGGCCAACTAAAGGCGGCCCAAGGTAGTCCTCCCCAGCTACGAGCCCAAAACCCATTGGTGAGTCTCATGTAGGCAGCAACATATTGGGAAAACAAGCCAGGACCTGTCGTATTCTTCAGGACCAGCCGACAGCCCTGGGGAACACAACGCCGGTTCGTCTTCTTCTCTTCTTCAACATTGATCTTCCCTTTCCTTCTCGAAACATACCGCAAAACAGGAGCTGCAATTGCTCAACCCGTAATCATTGTACAGACCGTTTGTCTTCTTATCTATGTCGGCGTTCTTCTTTCCTTTCCTTCTCCAAACATACTGCAAACACAGGAGCTGCAATAGCTCAACCCGTAATCATTGAGTGGGGCTGTGCTGCGACGTTATTCACGCAGCTAATACGAGGTACGTTGGTACGGGTATTGTGAGTAGCGTTGGTCAGGGGTAATATCCCTTCCGGTATGTCAGCTTCATAGTTCAAGATTACCTATTCTCATTGTCGTTCCCTGCAATATCTTTCTATTCTGTTGTCTTCAAATATCATCTTTTGTTACTAATTAAGTAATTACTAATTAAGTAATTATACCTCACCGTGTTGTTTGGTCGTTCAGGGTCTTCGTGGAGGCAACTATGGCCGCAAATCACCCCGCTGCTGGTGCCTCTACATTGGGTTTAAGTGGTCGGCAAGTACATCATTCAAGAAAACAATGTACTTTCTATTCCTATGTTCTTTTCCTCTGCCCATTCTTCTCCTATATGGTTAACGTGTGCACACAATATAAGGCCTTTCCTCTCCCGTATTTTGATTTTCCAGGGTTGATGCGGGCAATATTCAAGCCGCCAAAACCTCCTTCCAGACAACAAATTGCTGCTGAACGGGATCGTATCCGTCAACGTAATACAGCGGCCCCTGTTCAGTACATTATATTAAACGCAGTCATGTTTTTTGGACGTAAATAATGCTAGTTTATATTTTATCCTTTCAGAAATACAGATTCTTGAAACACAATTGCGCTATATCGATCGCATGATCGCCCAGGCCAATCGGCACCGACGACGGGTGATTTTGAACACGCGCTTGAGACCTACGGTTCAACATGCTAGACATGGTAATCATCAATATCTTTTAGAGGTGTCAATCCATTTTTTGAGGCGCAGTATATAATTTGCTCTGACTTCATTACCCTTACATATGTTGCTTGCGGTAAATATGGATGGGATGAAATTCAATTGTTTGATGAATTGTTGATTGAGTAAATGCATTGCCAAATTTGATGTCTCAGATTATAGTTCCTGCATCTCACGATTGCGGACAAAACGAGCACGAGTTATGCGATCAATTTATTTGTGCAAAAGGCGGATGATTCATGCTGTTCCCAGGAGGTTTTCCCGTTTTCATGGTTTGTGGTTTCATATTTCATGTTTTTGCAGGGGATAAATCTAATTTTTTATGTATCAGCCAACTTATGTAACTACTTTGATTATAGGGTATCCTGTTGTGGAAGTTTACAGTCTTGGCCAGCCTTCAAGCATTTGTCAGTACTGTTCAGCAATTATGTGGCCAGAAGAAAGTACAGTGCCTACTAGGAATCACGCCAATCCTGTCTTCCCATTATGTTGCAAAGCGGGAAAGGTTAAACTGCCTCCCAGACGTGATCCACCTGAATTTTTGCAAGAATTATTAAACTCGCCTACACCTATTAGCCGTCATTTCCGGGAAGCAATTCGTATATACAATGCTGTATTTTGCTTCATATCCCTGGGTGGCAAAGTGGATCGTGGGATAAATGATGGCCGGGGTGTGTATGTATACTCTATAAGTGGTCAGATTTATCACTCCATAGGCAGCTTACTTCCTGCAGAAGGTCAGGCACCGAGGTTTGCGCAATTATATATTCATGAATCTAGCTCTGAACTGCAGAATCGTTTACAGTTATTTCCAGTTGATGATCAGTCAAATTCATTGCGTCCAGAGATTGTTGAAGGATTGCAAAACATGTTTGACAGAAACAATGTTCTGGTCCAGACCTTCCGAATGGCTAGGGAAAAGATTCATGAAGGCAATGTTCAAGAAGTGAAGATCAAATTATTTGCTAAGCGTACACATGATGGGAGAGAATATGATCTGCCAACAGGAAATGACATAGCAGCATTGATTGTTGACGAAACAGGTCAGGATACATATTCGCCAGATATTATTGTCCAATATAAGAGCTCTCAACTCGAGAGAATTAATTTTCATCATCCATCTTTGATGGCATTACAATACCCCATTCTATTCCCTTATGGCGAGGATGGATGGCATCCGGATATAAGCTGCAATGATGTTGATGATAATGATGATGACAATCCTGAGAATCTTTGGAATGACAAATCTTTGTCCCAGTGTGATTACTATGCATACCGCATGCAAAGTAGATTTCAGGAGTCAAATTCGTTGTTATTAGCTGGAAAATTATTTCAGCAGTATGTTGTCAATGCATATGCATTGGTGGAAGCAGAACGGCTTGATTGGATCCGCAATAACCAGTCTAAACTTCGTGCCCATTACGTTAGTGGTTTGCTCGATGCTTTTCTACGGGGTGACTCTGATTTAGAGATGACTGGGAAGCATGTGATTTTGGCTGCTTCGCATACTGGGAGTCCACGTTATAAGTATGAAAATTTCCAGGATGCTATGGCTATTTGTAGGTGGCTGGGATACCCTGATTTATTTATTACATTCACCTGCAATGCAAATTGGCCAGAAATACAATTTATGGTTGACTTGGTCAACTCAGATGGTCGCAAAGATGTCAACAGATCTGATATTATTGCTAGAGTCTTCAAGCTGAAACTGCATCAACTAATGACTGAGATCAGGGATAAAAAAATTTTCGGAGCCACAACTGGACGTAAGTCATACACTTTGGTTAACTTTTCATTTTATGTTATGTTAGGTCATTTTATTTCATAGCCATAAATTTGTTTTGTCATTTTCACTTATTGCAACTAAGCATTTTTTTTCTTCACTTACTGGCCTTTATTGCATGGCATCTTTCACATTACACGTCCCATTTTAAAGTACGTTTGCATCCATTTTGTTTTTTTTCCCACAAGTAATTGCTTTGTTTATACCCCTCCCATGCGTGTATTGCATGTTTATGTAATGCACATACTCAATTAGACCTCCACATAACTGGAAGTTTTTAAATTCTCACAAATTGCAATTGTCTTTTCCTCCAACGCTGAAATATTTGTCAGGATCCTATGCACAATAAATACGGTGGTTTTTTTTTTGTTTGTTTGCAGATGTTATGGCAATTGAGTTTCAAAAGCGGGGCCTCCCACATGCTCATTTGTTAGTCTTCCTAGCTTCTGAATATAAACTAACTGGCCCGAATGACATTGACTCTGTAATATCAGCAGAAGTACCAAACCCCGATCTTGATCCAGAAGGTTATCGCGCTGTAACGGCATTTATGTTGCATGGTCCATGTGGTGTTTTAGGTCGTAATGCGCCTTGCACAGAGGGTGGTGTCTGTACGAAACATTTTCCGAAGCAGTTTTGTGAGCAAACTACTATTGATGATAATGGATTCGCCAAATATCGACGGCGCGACAGTGGGATATCATTCACAGTCAACTCTGTGCCGTTGGACAATCGTTTCGTTGTTCCATACAATCGCTATTTGTTGTTGCGTTTCGATGCACATATAAACGTTGAGTTTTGCAATAAATCCAGGTATGTTCTAAAATCATTTTTATAGATAGTTGTATACCGGGTGTCTTTGCTTTACTATATAGTATATAGACATGCTGGGCAGATTAGGTGGGTGGAGCACCCAGCTCGGCTGCTTAATGGATTTTCTTTGATTTTCAATTTTTTTTTGGACACATCATGAATGCGTACTAAGTATAGGTGAAATGATTATTGGGGGAACTTAGCTATTCCTCCCCGTTTGCTTGATTTACTTGGTTGGCAGTGTACAGTTCAGCCATGTAATTTTCGGCCAACATTCCCCAAAAGTCAAAGAAATCCTCTAGCTGTTCTGTCATCATCCATTAGCTTTTATTGTGGGGTTTTAGTTTATCCATTTATGGTAGGCATTCCCTAATTTATATCTGATATAGTTTTTTTTTTTTACAAATATCTTATATGGTAGCCATTCTCCAATTTATATCTGATATAGTTCAAATGGATGTAATTAGCTGTGTCCATGTATGCCCATGTGAGTAGAGAAGGATTGCAAGTTACCGTAAATGGGGATCCTATGCTGGACCCCAAAAATTTAAACTATACCCGCAAAATGGACAAGCTAAAATGATAATAAATTCAAATGTACCTGGCAAAGCAAGAATTCAGTCCGCGTGTCATTTCCTTTGAAATATAATGTCCATATATACCTATACGTTTTGTTTCTCCAGACGGCAGGAGCGGAAGTGATCGTTGACTAATGTATTTCACTGTTTCATTGGTACACTCTCCTATTCTTAAGTTTCATGCGTAGTAGTTCATACTTTCATCTATTTTGCAGGGCAATCAAATATTTGTTCAAGTATATCAATAAACCACAAGATCGAGCAAAAGCATCATTAGTTCCTAGGGAAAATGAAGCTGAAATCCAATCTGGTGCTTCAACTTCCAATCCCACAACCCGTATTGATGAGATAAAAGCATATCTTGATTGCCGTTACATCACATCTGGTGAAGCATGCTGGAGGTTGTTCAAGTTTGATGTCTACTCACAATACCCATCGGTATTGCGCATGTCTTATCATCTTCCAGGTCAGAATGTTGTCTCAAAGCGGCGTTCAAACCCTCAAGGTGTGCTACGATCTAAAGGTGCTCAAACCTCTATGTTATTGGGTTGGATGAAAATGAATCGGCTCTCTGCAGAAGCAAGAAAGTATACTTTCGTAGAATTTCCTCAACATTATGTTTGGAATAGAACAAAGAGGGAATGGCATAAGAGGAAATCCATGTTCAGTATTGGTCGTTTATACTACTGTCATCCTTCCCCAACAAATGACAGGTTCTACTTGCGTATGCTACTGCACATTGTTCGTGGTGCAGGAAGTTTTGAGGACATCAGAACAGTGAATGGAGTTTTGCATAAATCTTTTAAGGAGGCATGTTATGCGCATGGTCTATTGGCTGAAGATAATGAATGGAATGACTGTTTAGTTGAAGCATCTGCTTGGGCGTCCGGTAAAAAGCTTAGAGCTTTATTTGTCACTATCATCAGCATGTGTCAAGTTTCTGACATTGGCAAACTATGGGAGCGGAATTGGTCACTGTTATCTGATGACATATTGTATGCCCGTCGAAAGGAACTTAATATGCCTACTTTAGAGATGACTGACATTCAGTTGAAGGAATGTTGTTTGCTTGAGATAGATAAATTGCTTGCAAGAAATTGCAAAACTCTATCAGATTTTCCAGGATTACCAGTTCCCAATCTTGGGAATGTGCAATCTTCGTCAAATAGATTGATCACAGCAGAACTTAGCTATAATGCTACAAATCTTGGTCAACAATTTGAAGGTATGGTTTCAAAGCTTAATGCCCAACAAAGGATAGCTTTTGATGAAATTACAGATTCAGTTTATGGATATAAGGGTAGGGCATTCTTTATTGATGGATGTGGTGGAACAGGAAAAACTTTTTTGTGGAAAGTAATTTGCTTGAAACTGCGCTCGGAGATGAAGATTGTTTTGTGTGTAGCTTCTTCTGGGATTGCAGCCCTTTTAATGGATGGGGGTAGAACAGCTCATTCTCGATTTCACATTCCAGTAGACCTTGATGGTAGATCGACATGTCATATTGACCAGGAAAGTGAATTGGCAGAGCTCATCCAACGTGCTTCATTGATTATTTGGGATGAAGTTGTCATGTCACACAAGCATGCTGTAGAAGCTGTTGACAGATCATTGCGGGATATCTTGCGGTTTCGGTATCAAAACAGTCAGGGAAAGCCCTTTGGAGGTCTTACAGTTGTTTTTGGAGGAGATTTTAGGCAAACTTTGCCGATAGTATTGAAAGGTTCACGAGCTGATATCGTGAACTCATCTATAAAGAGATCTTACCTTTGGCACCATCTGAGGGTGATTAAATTGGTTGAAAATATGAGGCTAGCACGAGCCAATTGTTCCCCAGAAGAAGTTCTTGAAATAGCTAATTTTCATACTTGGCTTTTACAGGTTGGAGATGGAGCAGATTCAGATGTCTATGGTGAGTCCTCTATTCCGATTCCTCCTGAATTAATAGTTCCCCGACAGTTCGAGCCTGTTATCGATATTGTATCTTCCATATATGGTGATCTTAGGAGTCATGCACGGGATCATAATTATTTGGTCAATCAAGCGATTTTGGCTCCACATCATGATATGGTTTCTGCAGTGAATGGATATATTCTGGGTGAATTTCCAGGTGATGAAGTGTCATATTTCAGTTGTGATTCTATTGAGATAGACCCTGGAAAGGAGGGCATTGTGGATGCTGATTATTCTACAGAGTTTTTGAACACACTAATAGTTGGTAACTTCCCTGACCATGAGCTAAAACTGAAAGTTGGGTGTCCAGTAATTCTACTACGAAATATGGATCAAACTATCGGTCTTTGTAATGGTACCAGAATGGTTGTGAAGACTTTGGGTAAATGGTTTATTGAGGTGGAGATCTTGACAGGTACCAATGTAGGTGACCGTGTGTTCCTCCCCAGACTGACATTGTCAACCCATTACAAGAGCCTTAACTTCACTCTCATCAGAAGACAATATCCAGTTTCTTTGTGTTTTGCCATGACTATTAACAAAAGCCAAGGCCAAACACTAGCTCATGTTGGTTTATGTTTGCAAAGACAAGTTTTCACTCATGGTCAACTATATGTTGCATTGTCAAGAATTACCACAAGGCAGGGCTTGAAGATTTTGATTGGGAATGAAAATGGAGAGGATGGCACCTCAATGGTCAACATAGTATTCCCTGAAATATTTGAATGATTCATTGCACCATTAATGTAGTTGCTACTGATGCGTACACTTTGAGTACACTACCAACTGGATATTGTTGGAACATTTTTTTTGCAGTTCATTTTGTTCACCTGCTCATCGGTATTGGTTTTATTTTCTTTTGTAGATATGGGTGTTTATTGTCGATTTTGATGTCATTTATTGGCAAATCGTGTTCTACTTTTTTTGCTACTGTCATGTGAATAAGATGGGCCCCTTTAGTGCACATTGCAATTTTCCTCCTTATGCAGCAGGAGGCAAGTATATATTGGTTCATTAATTGAAACATTGGCTTTCTTTTATCCTTTTATCATAGTTAAATATGTAAACTGGTGTTCACGTGGTAGTCAACTCCGATCCCCATTGATTGAGGCAGGCGACGAAGCATGTAGGGACACGTAGTATAGAATTTTGCTTCCCAATTGATCTGCCTTTTGCCCAGCGTTGGGCTTTAGGTAACATTAGCAATTTTATGCCAATTTAATCCCATAAATTAACGGTTATGCAATTGGTGAATATTGAAAATTTGTTTACAAGAGTACTAATTTCAGCTCATTATATAATTATTGTTTTGGGCAACATGTCAAAATATCAAAGTTACTTCACTAACAAAATGAGTAATATAAAATATATATGTACCCCTTTCTTCTTTCATAGCGCCATTTATGCCCAATGGAAGCTTCCCAAAGAATAAGGATCCCCACCTTTACTCCTTCATCTACGATCTTGATTCCCAACTGGATCGTCTCATCTTTACCCAAGTGATTCTTACCTCGATCGAGAGCGTTTACTATCTAACTCCTTCCTATTTTGATATTCCCCTTTTCAAATCCTATTTTATTCCCAAAGTTCAGCAGTCCCCGGGACTAAGTAGCGGTGTTTAGGGATGGCAATGGGTCGGATTGGGTTGGGTTTTGCCAAACCCAAACCCATGGGTTTATTCGTGAAAAAAACCCAGGGTAAAACCCACTGGGTTTGAAAAACTCAAACCCAACCCACTGGGTATCCGCGGGTTCATGGGTACCCACGGGTTTTCGTCGTAAAAAATTACAATAACAAGTTCCTATCAAAATTAAAACCAAATATCAATCTCTCAATACAAATTATTCATATATAAAACACCATTCTAGAAATACAAGCAAATCACAAATTAACTATACAAATTGTTCAACACCAATATTTAAAACTCAAGAAAATTGAAGCAAATCATAAATTATCCATAAATAACATAATTAATTGAAAACTTCTTCCTTTCAATTAAGTTTCTTCACTGTCCACTCGATAACATCAACTTCGTTCTACACAATTAGAAAGAAAAATTAGACATGTCTCTACAAACATAAATAAGATTAGTTGTTTAGAATATTAAATATATCGAGGAAATTAATTATATGGGTGTGGGCGGGTACCCATGGGTCAGGTTTAACTAAATCCAAACCCAACCCGACCCGATGAATAGTGAACGGGTTTAAACCCAAACCCGACCCAAAACCCGTCAACACGAATTTTACCCGCGTTGACCGGGTTGGGTCGGGCGGGTACCCGTGGGTTCGGGTTTTGTTGCCATCCCTAGCGGTGTTGTTCTTTTAATGCAAAAAGATAAGCAATAAACCATATTTGAGAAGATTTGCAGCAAATATGTCGTAGCTTTTCTCTTCATTATGTTTTTAACTTTTTCCCACAGTGCAAGTAATCTATATATTATAATTGAATCCATAACAAAACAAATGCTCAAACACGTCAACTTCAAGTGGGCTTAATGGAAAATTCATGTCTTCAGTGTAATTGGGCTCAATTCCTTTTACCGTCCAAAGGCCCATGAGTGGAGATGACCGTCGACTCTGCGTGCGTCCAGCTTTGGTCACTTTCTAACGCCGTTGTCGTAGTCCTCTCCCAATTCAACATTCAATCTGTAAATTCTAGGGTTCATTGCCCCGCCATCGGTTTCTAAAGGAACCTACAAATTCAATGCCCAGCTTGGATGGGCTGTAAGAGTGCCACTGCGGGTGATTCTGACCGTTATGAAGCTGCGGAGGTGCAGAGCATGGTCAAGCTCGAGGAGCTGGGTTCATGCTGCGTGTACTTCCAGCTGCCGTGGAGCTTGAAAATGCCGCTTATGGCCCACGGCATATGTACAGACTCAAATTTCGCAACTATAGGCTCTGCGGCAGTTATCTCATCCTCAGCATCTGCGTTGCCGAACTATTGATCGTGGGTTGGGGAGTTTCCTAGGACTCCGCAGATGTTGCGTTCGTGGGTGATGGGCAGCTTATTTAAGTACCGCAACTGCTGCCTTTCTCAAAAAAAATTCCCTCCCAACCAGCAGCAGTCAGACTACTGCTCTCCTTCCTTTTTTGCGTTCAGGTATGGAAACCTTCTCTGTTTCTCCAAATTCTCTATTTCCATTACCCAGAAATCATCAACTTATTTGTGTATTGGTTATTGAATTTTGCCGCTGAAGAAGATGGACCTCCAAGGCATGCGCGACCTTGACACGGAGAAGCAGATATGGTCGGGTCCGTGTCGCGTTTCTCGCCTCTGGCTTGGTGTTCATGTCACCACCGACAAAGTCCTCCACCTAGACCTCATCCTGATTGACACAAAGGTATTCATGCATTCTCACGCGTCACACGTGTCACTTGCGTTTTGTAAAGTTGCACTCTTTGATTTCTGTATTTCCTTGTCTCTAAGGGAAACGATATTTGGGTACACATCCCACCGCTGTTGCAAGAAAAATTCAAACGCCTGCTGAAGGAACAACATGTCTATATTATCAAGAACTGTGAGCTCAATCCTACAGAATCGGGGTATCGGCCAATTGCTAATCCCTACATTATGTCATTTTCTCGGAAAACAACTGTTCAGCACGTATCTGAAGTCCCCTCGATTCCGAAATTCAAGTTTACTTTCATGAAAGCAAGTGATATGCCAGACAAATTTGGGGACACTACCATTCTTGAAGGTTAATGCTTAATTTCAATTTATTATCTCTTCTCGCACACTTCCAGAATCGCATCTCATTAGACGCTGCTTATTATTTTCCTAGATGTTGTTGGCCAATTAGTTCAGCATTCAGATCCAATCTCAACCTCCAATATTACTCGAAAGACCATACGAAAAGAGTTGCAAGTCAAGCTACTGGAGTAAGTCTTTACATATCTTCAACTGAAGAGAACAATTTGCAATTTATATGTAGATTAGATTTGCGATGATTAAATGATTTGTTATTCTGGTATGTCCTGTTTTTCTTCTTCAGCATTAGTGGACTTTATTCAATATCCAATTGGCCATGCAACTCTTTATTGTAGCGTCTCTCAAATTTGACACAAAAATAATGTGTTTGGTTTATCTTAAACTGTTGCTGCATTATCCCAAACTAATTAAAACAACATCAATGGTTGAATTCCATTGAGATTTTAAATCCGACCGTGCAAATTTGATGTCTTTACACTGTTTTCCAGTCCTCCCATGGCTTCATCATCGTAAAGTAACAATCTTTTGAACCTTCTAATACCAATGAGTAGTTAAGTAACGTCCCTTTCGGCCCTATGGGTCTTTGTCATTCTTTTGTCCCACCATTTCGGTGTTTATGGAGAACAAGAAATACAATGTTCATTGGCTTAGCAGCAAGGGATGTAATTTGGATGATAGAATATAACTTAAGAGGGTAGATAGTAACCAAAAAAGAATACAAATTGTTCTGATCCTTAGGAAATTTGGGGGAAAAAGGGACATCCAGGAAGTAATGCAAGTAGTACAGCACCATAACAGTTGGTGCTCAATCTTTTAATGAGTTATAGCATGTATACAAATAGAGTTATCCCCCCTTTTGTAGAATTATCTTTTGTTATCCCCCATTGTAGTTACAGCACAAAGAAGTCACCGTTAGCATCCTTTTGTATGTGTTTCAATCTCCTATAGCCACCAGCCTTTTATGACATAAGATAATTTCATATAGGGGAGATGTTGTGAAGGTCGTTGTATGGGGAAGATTAGTTGATGCGGTTGAGAAGATAATTACTGACCTTCAGAACCAACCAATTACATTGGTCATTACTGCTGTTATTGTCAACACATTCAAAGGTACTTTTTTCAAAGTTCTTACTTGCATTTGAAGATGATTCTGTTAGTCAACACTTATAGATTTTGCATCTGTTCAATTTGTAGAAGCATTTTCATTCTCATCATCTGGATCGACAGTGCTATATGCCAATCTTGATATCCCAGAAGTTCGTGCATTCACAACCAGGTTTCCACTACTTCTTAGACTCTGCAATATGCTACAAATACATATATTCCCGCATTTTCCCTTGACTTTTTTTTTTGTTTATTTGAACTTAGGGATGAGCAGCCACAACAACCTGCCTTGGTGGAACCGACACCAGCAAAACAGATTCCAGTTATCTCCCTTGCTGAACTTCTCGAGCTACAATCTGATCCTGACATGGAGGTAATCTGTACCCACCGGAGTAGGTTATAATTCTGAATAGTTCGTTCTTTGTGGAATAACCACCAGTCTATTCACCTTTTTGCTATTTTGTACATAGGAAATGGTCTTCTCTGTTGAGTGTAAAGTTGTCGGCATCAAACCAGGGTGGTGCTACATGGGCTGTCCCAACTGTGTCTTCAAGCCTATACAACGCCAGGGTCAGTTTTATTGTGTCCGCTGCAACAAAACTTCACCGCATAAGGCTGCCAAGTAAGTTAAGAATAAATTGGTCAAATTACATGAATGTGGGAACTTATCAATATGGAACTACCTACAACTAATCTATTTTACATGCTTCTGCTCCTAGATATCGCATTCAGATCGAGGTAGAAAGTGATTCTAGACCAGCCACATTCACGATGTTTGAATATGAAGGCAAGCGCTTTTTTGGTGTGAGTGCTGATCAACTCTTCCACAAAACGGGTCAAAACAGTGACTCGCCGCCTGAGGAGCTGCTTCAGCTGGTGGGGTTGACAAAGAGCTTCACCATCAAATTCAAGATCAATTTGTATGGTGATGGGCTAGCTGATTTCACTGTGTTGAAGATTAAAGACCCAACACCACAGGTTAGTCAACTTATCCATGCATTAACTCTGATTTCCACTGCATTGATTAAACATGGAATTATCATTTCCCACTGGATCACATGCAGTTTTTGGCCAGTAGACACTTAGCGATAGTAAGAGATTGGCGCTGGGTCTATGATGGTGTCCAGGCTTAGTGAAATGATTTGATATGATTTGATATGTTACTATGTTAGAGATGATGTTGTTGCCAAGTAGCAAGGGCCCGTTAAAATAGCCAAAAATAGAAAACATAAAAAGCTTGCAGATGGGAGTAGTGTGGCCATACTTGAACCAAGAGTGGACAAAACAATTAAGGCCCATTTGAATCCAATTGAAACGCATATGTACGTGAGAGGAAGTAAGAGATATTTACTTGCATGCGTTCAGGATTAGTGAACCTAAACAAATGCGAGAGCTGAAGGGTTGGCTCATTTTCTACTAGCCCCTCACTTATAATGCCACACATGTATTGTAATTTCACTTACATTTGCATTCTTTATTTGCATTATTCACATTTCAGGAAAGCGATTCAACTTTACACAAAGATGGATCATGTTCATCCATTACCAGTGGTCTTGAATCAAGCCTCCCTTCACCTCACCATTCAGAACAGATTGGTAGCAAAGAAGCTCCTGATGAACAAGATGAAGCAACCCCACCTCCAGACAAGAAACTGAAGACAAAAATGGTTTAGATTTACCTTGCTCGAAAATTGGTTGTACATATTATTAAACATCTTGCACTCCCAATGTCTTTCCACCATCATTTCGCAACTTCCTAGGACATTATATGCTTTTTAAGCCTTTCATATTTGTTGGCAGTATTATGTTTACTACTGCTTTTATGAACTTGGCCCTAGGAGCCTCTTTTGTATCGAATTTCAGTTGCGCCAGCCTATCTCCTTTGGTACATGATCCCTTCGTATGCTGAGTTTTTTCCTGTTGATTTTCACTACAACATGAAAAGTCAATGTGTTTGTACAATTTTAGGTTGCACATTCTAATGTAGATAGCCTTTTTTGTTTGAACGGAGATTATTACTAATGATTAATGATTAAAAATTAAACGTAGGGTATAATTAAGATTAATACATTTTCAATTAATTACTTAAAGTTTCCATGACTTAATTTCCGTTATGATTATGTATTTTACTTTCCTTACCAAGTGCTGAAGTGTGGTAACCCGTGATTAGCTTATTTCCTACTGTGGAATGCTATTTCTTTCTCTATTTTTATGAAACCTGAGAAGAATGAATTAAGTCCCTATTTCTTTCTCTATTACCTTAATTTCCGTTATGATTATGTATTCAGGGCTGAAATTCCTATTGGGCTGAATATTAATAAATTCGAAGCCAGCTTGGGCTGACTATAACAGACGGAGGCCAGGTATAGCCCAATGTGATTAACCTACAAATTGTTGACACCCTACGATCCATCCCATCTATTATTCCTTTGCCTTTTTTTTTCTAGACTTTTCCCCTGCTTTTTGCATGCTACAGGTGGCATTCCATCCCTACATTTCCTCAACAAGAACTCCAAACGCAGCAACCACTTCAGAACGTGGCCCGCATCAGTAGGGAGATTTTATCCCGCTCTCACACGTTCAACGTTCTAATAATTAGAATGTCTTCCCCAAATAATTATTCATACTCAGTCTTTATCATTGGGTTTTGGTTCCTTCGTCTCTCTGAAACCAGCAAACAATCAAAGTAACTAAGTTGCGGATCTTCATTCGAGTTGCGGATCTTCCTTCATCATGTCTTTCGCTGCTATATCACAACTATTACCAACCCTACAATCAAAGTGTCGGCTGCGGGTTCGCATTCTGCGTGTATGGCCAACGCAGAGCATGGCGGGTGATACAATTTATTGGCTTAATCTCCTCTTGATTGACCGTCAGGTAAGCATGGCGGATGTTAATTGTAACAACATGTTTTCATAATGTGAATCGTAATCATCAAGGTCTTTATTTTTTTAGGGTGCAGAGTGTCAAGGAATGATTTTAAATTTTCATCTTCCCAAGTTTGACAAGAAAATTGAAGAAGGAAAAATATATGCTATTTCCAATTTTGAAGTTGATGACGCTCCAAAACGCGATCGCGTCACCGCTTCCCCCATATACATCACATTCACTGCAGAAACAGTAGTTGAGGAGTTGGTCGATGCAAGTGATATTAAAAAATACAGCTTCAAATTCTTGAAATCTACCGACTTCGCAACCGCATACGCGAACGATCAATATTTGTCAGGTTCAACTACTGTATCCCATCCTTTGACAATCAATGAATTAATACAGAGCTTTATTTTGACCATGTCTTTGCTTACACGTTCTTTCTCTGCTATGTGTTCTTTCAGCATCCATTACATGCTCATACAAAAACTTTAAATTGTGTGGTCCTTTTTTTCATAAACACATATTAAAAAAATCCATTTCCTTTTCGTGTTGCACTCAGACCAGTGATCATATCCTGGCGGCTGGCACAATGCTTATACATTGGACATTATTTTTTGTATATTCCCGTATGAAAAATGCTTATTATTCGAACAATACATCCCTTTATCTTATCTCATTACTTGCGATTTTCTAATACAATATTGTACGTATGAAATATGTTGCTCATGCCAGATTTAGTTGGTGAAGTTGACCATACAGAACCAACCGCCGAAATATTTGTTGGATCAGTCCGTGAAAGGACAATAACTGTGTACCTAAAATTGATAGAGTGAGTCCTCTAACTTTTATTGTCATTTGATGTTCACTTGCATGTTCCACATGCTCTAGCAATATCACTTTACTTCCTCATATCTTTTAGGGGAGCCGTCATCCGGGTACTACTAAATGGATCCTTAAGTCATGCATTTGAAGCATTCATGGCTCATCAACCGCAATCAACGGTGGTTTGTGTACTTACTTCAGTATACGTGGAGAAAACATACACAAATGGTATTCTTGCTATATGGGTTCATTTGCTGACAATGGCTATTGCACAATTTGATATATGTTTGTTCCGTATAAAAACATCTTTTCTTCACCAAGTTACATCATCATTGTCAGGCCAATATTACTTTGCAGCATACTCGGCATCCAAGTTATTTTTCAACTTGAATCAGCCGTTCTTACACCCATTTCTCAACCCGTGAGTACATTTACTTATGTAAAGAATTCGTATACCTGCACATAGCTATAAAAAAATGACTTCGTTATATTTAATTTCTTATGCCAGACTAAGAAAAGTCAAATACATCATTAAAGATGACTCCTATGAAGAAGCCAAAGACCGCGCAAAAATGTGTACAATTGCAGATCTAACTGTATTGCGCTTTCGTGGAAAATTGATGGTAAGAAGTTTTGCAAATTACAAATTTTTTATCATCATTTCTTCAATGCTTCCTACTAATCATACATGATCATTATTTTTACCTTTTTAATTCAAATATTAACTTTTGTAGGGAAACTACTACATTGTTTCTGGCCATATCCTCGACATGAAAGTCATACAGGAATTCAGCTGCAGGCAATACTTTGTTCAGCTCACTATAAGTGACAACTTTGCATCATGTCCTGTATATTTCAAATCACATAAATTTAGATCGATTGCACGTGCTGTGATCAACAAAGATGATGACTACGACGAGGATAAGCACTATACAGAGATACTCAAGTCTCTCACAGACCAATCTTTTTCTTTTCTCCTGAGGGTTCATTATGTATGTTTTAAGGGACGCAACTCTAATCTTGAACTATATGGTATTCTTAAGTAGCAAAAACCAATTATATATGGTTTGTTTCATATTTGCAAATTTGTATTTCTTTTGATTAGACATATTTCTACTCTTATTATCATATTTTCAACATATTATATGTACATATTTTTTTCCTAACCTTTCCCGGCCAACGGGCCGGGCCCTGTGCTAGTTGTCTCTTCGATGCACACAACGATAGCTCGCGACATGATGAATTTTTTATGATATGTTTTTTGTAATACAATATAATAGTCAAACCTTTTCGAAAACAATCTAATATTCAAATCGTAAACTTTCTGTCTGTTTGACCGTTAGTTGACACTTCAAAAAAGTTCGAAGTACGACACTTCATCAATATTCATCGATATCTTCTCTGAAAAACCACCAACATATCGTAGTTCCAAACCCGAGAAGTCCATGACTCCACCATGATGGTATAGAATATCTAAATATTCAGTCATCTGCAATGCCAAAACAAGAAACAAAGTTGTATTGTGACAATTTCCCCTAAACGAAGCTTTTTTGAAGCGTCAACTAACGGTCAAACGAACGGAAAGTTGACGATTTGGATATTAGATTGTTTTCGAAAAGGTTTGGCTATTATATTGTTTAAAATAAAAGGTTTGGATATTAAATTGTATTTATCTTTTTTTTTATAAATAAAATTTGCGTAGAGACAAGCGTGACAAATTATTAGTTGATGAGGTGTAATAAAGAGTGATCTCATAGTGAAATATTAGTGATTAATTTATATGGTGGCATCCATCATCACCCAACTCGTTATTTAGTTCTAGCCCCTTCTAGTTGGTATACACCAATGACAGAAGGAAAATGAAAGGGTCAATTCCAAGTTGTATATGCAAATTCTATATATTTAACTACTACTGATGGAATTTTCTTCGTGTGTGATGAGTTGTCTCGAAACTTAGAAGAATAGATTATAAAACAAACTGTAGACATCATTAGGGAGCCAGCGTTCACTTTATACACACAGCCTGCAAAAGCATCTCCTTCATTCGGCTAATTTAGTATTAACTATTATTACCACAGCACCAGACCCGTTGTCCGGGAGAATTTTGTGGAGGAATATGACATATAGTAATGTATATAATATTTAAAATATATGAAATGATTGTTTTGTATTTAGTTATGCATATAACATTTTTAAAGTAATTTAACTATGCATAATGTGTTTAGACCTCTATGAAAAGAGGGAAAAATGATATAAGCATTACATATAATTATTGAATGAAAAAATATAACTAATTGTTATTCATTATTTAATTAAATCATATATTTGAATATTATAGTTGTTTCTCATAATACATACATAATCAACCTTTAGGATAAAAGAAAATATCTCTCATAGAGTTTAGTATGTCCTTTAAGTTTTTCCCAATAGAGAGCATTTTTTAAACCACACAGTTGGTAATGGATCTGAAGTTGCTTGATTTGAAATATATAGGACATGATGTTAAATTGTCGCTAATAGTTAGTTGGAAAATACGTTGTGTACAAACTTCCCAAATTATTCTCAGATCGCAGGCATGTCTAGCAACAATGTAATAATTTTCATGGAGCAAATATTTTTTCATGAGTTAATTCAATAAATAAAAACCTATGAAAATCATATTACATGAAATATATTTACTCATTATGTTGATGAATGAGTGAGGGTATGAGTAGCATACATTTATTTTAAAAAGATAATAAGTTCCAAAGTATCATTTGGATTGTAGAGTATTTTATACTGAAGTCATAATTTAATTGTGGTTCAACCATTTCATACTGCTAAATATCACCTACCAATTCAGCATATGGTGTGAAGTTTTATGGTCGAACTGCCGATATGTATGATCTTTTAATTCAAACTTCAATAAAAACTACTAAAATGTTGACTTTATCAAATACCCCTTAAATCTCAGAAATTGCAATAATCGTATTAAGGGGAAAAATCATCCAAATGATAATACTGATTTATAATTTTTTATTGAAGTGGAAAAAATCTGTCAAATATAATATCATCCTCTAAGCAAAGGACAATGACAATTATTGCACACTACATCATTTTCCCGCTTTTTTAAATGTGTCCTCTCACTTTGTTTTGCCTTCCTCTTTCTTTTTTCATTTGTTCTTCCATCTCTCTCTGAGTTTTGTATCTCACCACTATCCCCCTTCCCTTCCTCTTTCTTCCCACTGCTTGGAATAGAGAGAAACTTAGAAACATCTCAATTACTTCTCCAATTATGCGTTCGAAATGCTTCTTCTCCATTCACAGTCGATAGTGTGAATCAGAGCACCTAAAACTTGTCGAACAGATGGTCGCTTATTCCTTGATAGAGCAAAGTAGTTTGCTAGCCTGTGAATAAACTAATTACTAAAAGTGATAAAAACAACACTCGTTAAATCAATTGAGTGAGTGTATAGTTAGTTCATCGCTTAAACCATTTTATTTATCAAAAGAATCAAATGCATAATCCGCTTCATCTTCACTTATTTACGTGTATTTGCCGTACAAATAATTACACATAAAAATTGTTTTGAACCAGCATATCAAACTAAATATCATCTTATGATTATTGGATCCAATCATGTCAGATTAGCAAGAGGTCTAAGGCTATTGGTCAATCAGCTAAAATTTAATACTAATTTAAGAGTTATATATCGCTTCCAAATGTTCAATACTCCTATTAAATTTATGAGTTTCAACTTTCAACTCCTTCCTCAAATTTTTAGACAAAAAATCCCCCCCCCCCAACCCCCCCATAAATACACACATTTTCAAAGAGATACTAAATCCCAATTTCTTCACTTTACTTGCTTCTAAACCCCCATAAATACACACATTTTCAAAGAGATACTAAATCCCAATTTCTTCACTTTACTTGCTTCTAAAGTTACTGTTGAAGTTGTTTGTTATTAGTGCAAGTTGTAAAAAGACTTTTTTAGCTATGTAGTTAATCAGGAATGATAATAGGCGTTAATCAACAATGAATGTGTTTTATAAACCTTTTAGAATATGAGCCGTCACACGTGGATGTGAAAAACTACTCATTAATTCAAATTTTATATGTTGTTTTTAGAATATTTTATTTTATTTTTATCAAATGACGCATTTGTCCATAAAACATGAGTTCACCAATATAGACTGTGTGGTGTTCGCACCTGTGCGCAAGCCTTGGAGTTTAAGTCTAGTACGACCCATGAAGCATTCATGCTTGTAAAGGGCTGATCCACATATATTATCTTCATGGTATGCGCTAACTGTGTAATGCTAGCTCGACCATGTGCCTAGGTATAATTATATGCATTCTAATAATTAAGTTTTTCCCCATTCACAACACTAAGATAAAAAAAAACAGTCATAAATGCACCAAGTATTCGATTTTGACTACCTGGTGAAGTTTACTACATTTGAACAAACTACCATTAATGTCGCAAATAATAAGTATACCTCTAAATCATACATAAAATATTTCAAGCATCACAAATATTAAAATTAAATTAATTCTTATAAAGAGTAAAAATTGTATACTGAGGTTAATTATAACTCATTTATACGTTAATGCCCTATAAATTGATTAACACATCTAGAATTGGTGAAATGAAAATCTCATTAAACTCAATATCGTCTCATTATTGGTAGGTCCATTCATGCCAGATTGGTAGATTAGCAAGAGGTTTAATGTTTAGCAGTTAACCAAGCTAAAATTTTAGAGAACCATTCACCTATAGTTTGTACACAATATTATTGCTTCGGATTAGTTATGAAAATTTATGTTAATTTACAAAATTCTTCCTGGCTTTTGCATATTCAATACTGTAATTCGATATGCATTATTTCAAACCATAAAATATGGGTTGCAATTCTAAGATTATCTGAAATTGTATAGGTTATAAAAAATTATAAATCACGTAGTAAACTTTGCTTTTTAGAAGATTTAATAGGCTAGCTAACCGTGATGGAAATGTCCTCTGCTTTTTCAAATCTTCGTTTAGTGTATGTTTACAATTTAAGAAGATAAAACAAATTTGTTTAGTATAATTGGTTGTTATTATTATTTTTGTGTGAAGGGACCATGGTTCAATTTTTTTTGTTTTTGATAATTCATCTGTATTCCAAATCAAAGTTCAGTGACTACATTGCTCTCTTTGAAAAGTAAAGTGACTAGAAAGACAGGTAGCCTATCAAGCCACATTTCTGTTTCTTCGATTTTGCCTTTCAATCGTGCCATCTCATGGGCACACCCATTTCCCTCCCTCTTCCAGAATCTCCACTCCACATTTCCACTCTCCTCTGCAGCATCTCGATTTTCATCACAAATCACCGCCACCTCCATATACGTGGTCTCCCGCTGATTGAGCTTCTGGATTAGAGATTGGCAATCCGACTCCAACAACAACGCTTGGGGTTGGTGTGCTCGATCCAATTGCAATCCCCATAACATCGCCTTCGCCTCTGCCATTTCAATCGACCATCACACTTTTGTCCGGTGAGTAGCTCCCATTATGAAATTGCCACCGCTATCTCTCAAAACCATTCCATAATCTGTTCCTTCTTCTCCTAGGACCGTCGCATCTGTATTCAGCTTGAAGACTCTCGCAGGTGGAGGCTCCCAAATAGACCTAGCTCGGGTTCTTGGCACTAGAGGTCCTGGGCTGCCCTGAACTTGCTGTGCCGCGTAATCTTCCAGGTAATTCTGGGCTTTCCCCACAATCTCCCATTCTTCTAGTTTAGGATTGTTGAAAAGATGGTTGTTGCGCTCTTTTCGTAGGAACCACAGTGTGATTAGCACTTTAGTTAGCTTTTCCTTGTTTGCTTCCTCGATCAGATCACATAACCAAGCTTCGCAGTTTTTCCCTTCACCCATCTTGATGTGTTCTTGCGTTTCCAACAGTCCACAGAAAGGACATTCATCAAAAGCATCTTTAACAGTGATACTTTTTTTTATAGGAAGTAGTTAAATAATTGTGATGACAAACTTACTTTTCCTATTTTCACTCACAATTCAAGAAATTGGAAATGGAAAATCTTAAAACATTAATGACCTGTTTAGTAACCATTCCATTTCCTATTTTTTCATTCCATTTCATTTATTTGGGAATGTAAACAAAAAAAGGGGTTTACTTTCCATTCCCATTCCACCGGTTATAATTTGAGGAATCAAATAGTAGGACATAGTACTAGTTTTTCGGAAGCACAATTTCTTTGTTTCGGGAATGGAAAACAGACGGATTTCTCCCTTTCTCATTAATGAGATCTACCCAACGAATCCCCCAACCACCCAAAATCCATTTACTAAACCCCATCTGCCAAAACAAAATCCCAAAGGCCCAAACCCTATTACCCCAAACCCTTTCCCCTCCATCTCATCTCCCAGCCGCCACACATCTCTTCCACTCCACCTCCATTCTCGTCAACCAGACCTCCCCTGCTCGCCGTCGATCCGGGCTTCAGCCTGCGTTTCCGTCAACCCGGCCTTTAGCTCCCTACTCGCCGCCTTGTCCTGCCCTTTAGTCCCCGCTCGCCGTCGACCCGACCTCCCTCGCTCGCTGTCAACCTGACCTTCAGTTCCCAGCTCCCTGCTCGCCGCCTTATCCTCGTCCAAGTTGCTATCCCCTGTGCCTCTTCTCGTTGCCGTTGCATCTGGTGAGTTTCTTATTCTGGGTATGATTTGAAGAGTGTGGATTTATCCTCCTCGTCACTATTTGAGCACTCTTCGGATTTCTTCTTCCTTTTGCCCACTCACATGCGATCCCTTATTCTTTGAAAAGCAGAGCACATAAATCTAATATATGAATCCCTGATTAACCCATGCATGTCCTCTCTTCACTGCTGAATCTTTGTTGGTGTGTTGGTGTTTGATTACTTTTATTGTTGTATATCTAATATGAGTGACTTGTGTAACTAGTTCTTATCATGTACAATAATGATGCCCAAAACAAGAATGATTATGTAATGGCGGAAGGAAATGAAGTATGGCCCTATGAGGTCAAGTTCTATCTTATTGATCTGATGGTGGAAGAAGTGAAGAATGGAAATAGAACTACCACTACTTTTTCAAAGGTAAGCTGGGCAAACATAATAAATGGATTGAAAAACAAGTTTAGGAAGGTTTGGAATGAAGATCAATTAAAGAACCAGTTTAATCAGATGAGGAGAAAGCACAGGGTTTTCACGACAATCATTAGTGAGACTGGAGTTAGTTACATTATGACAACAGGGAAGATCTATGGCTCTGATGAACGTTGGGAAAGATGGGTAAAGGTAATTGGCTCTCTGTCTATTGTGAAATTTTGTATGTTTATTATTTTAAACTTTGAATTGATTCATTTTTTTTTTTTGTAGTTGGATAGAGTGGTTGGAAGCATTAGGAAGTATGGTTGCCCCGAGTATCCAAAACTTTGCCTTGTCTATAGGGATACTACCGCTACTGGAAACGATGCACTACCTTCTACATAGGAGATTATAGGCAGCATCAGTGAGGATCATAGCAAGGAGAAAGTTTTTGAAAGTAATATGGATAAGACAACTGAACTTGCAAAGGAATTGAAGGGCAAAGCAAAGTCTAAAGGGAAAAAGAGAAAAACAGTTAGATCAACCTTCTCTTCTACCATAGAGAAGGCAATAGTTGACATGGCTGATTTGGCAAAAATGAAGAATGAGATGCATATGGCTTCTCAAGCCAACTCTTCTATTAGAGGTCCAGTGAATGAAGTAACTTTACCAGATAAGGATTTAGATATCATGACTGAATGCATGAAGGTTTTAGATGATTTGGATGTGGATGCTTATATTTTTGTGAAGGCTTTAAATATTTTACATGACCAGCCATTAAAAAGAGGGCTTTTCTTACGCATGACGGATAAGAGAAGGATGGAGTGGTTAGGAAGTTTGGTTTGATGTTTGCTGACGTTTGCTTGAAAAGAGGGCTTCTCTTGATGATGATGTGTTTTAGAGTTCAAGTTTGAGTTTTTATGTTTATTGTATGTTTTATGGAGGTTTGTTTATTTCATGTATCTGTGGCCATTTTATGGTTACTAAACAGGGTTATGTGAGCTTGTATTTTGCATTAAGTTTGTTTAAGTGTTTGTTTGATCAAGTATTATGTATTTGAAGTTTGTTTGTGCATTTTTTGATTCGAATATATTATCTATGCAGAAACGGAATGGCAAGTTCTGATACAGATTCTGATGATGAGATGCATAGAAATCTGATAATATATTTGGCATTGTTAGAGAATGAGAGATTGAATTTGCCTAAAGAACCATGCAGAAACTCAAAATTTCCAGGACATCAATGGGTTCAAGAACTTTTGTGTGGTCATCCGATTAGGATATATGAAGAACAACGTACTGATAAAGAAACATTTATTGCTTTATGCGATGAATTGAAACAACAAGGATTGCTGGAATCTACCAAGAGAGTCATTGTTGAAGAACAAGTGGCAATCTTCCTACGAACTTTAGGTCATGCCATTGACTTTCGAGATGGTGCTGAAAGGTTTCAGCACTCTACAACCACCATCTCTAAGTACTTCGGTAAAGTATTGAAAGCAGTGGTGAAGCATTCAAACAAGTACATTGTTCCCCCAAATTTCGATAAAGTTCATGAAAAAATAGTTGGTTCAAAATATGAACCATATTTCGAGGTAAATTAAGTTACTTTCCTTTATAGTTGGTTCAACAATTTTATATCATGTTCATCTAACATTATCTATTTTGTAACTTAGAGCTGCATTGGGGCAATAGATAGAGTGCATATTGATGCATCTATTCCTACCAGCGAGCAAATACCATTCCGAGGGAGAAATACAACAATTACTCAGAATGTGATGGATGCTTGTTCTTTTGACATGCTTTTCACCTATGTAATGACAGGGTGGGAGGGCACGACAAATGATTCTAGGATTCTTGCTGAAATAGGTTCTAATCCAGTGAATAAATTTCCAATGCCGCCGCGAGGTATGTAATGAATAATTTTTATATCTATCTTGATCGCAACTTTAGTGGATAACTAATTGACTTCTAAAATTTTTCCAGGTAAATATTATGTTGTTGATTTTGGATATTCAAACATGCCTGGATTTTTAGCACCCTACCGGAGAAGAGAATCTTCTCATTTCCAAGAGATTAACCGTGCAGGTGGCCCAAAAAATCGTAAACAATTGTTTAACTTTTACCATTCGTCCCCACGCAACGTTATTGAACGTTGTTTTGGAGTTTTGAAAGCTAGGTTTCCAATTCTAAAACATATGCCTAACTTCCCATTCAAGAAGCAAGCGCAAATTGTTATAGCTACTTGTGTGCTACATAACTTCATCAAGATCCATTGTGATGAAGACGTCTTATTTCACAAATACCAACAGTGTGATGTAGAAGTCCAGGGAGTACAACAAACTGAAGTGTATGATGTCAGTTCAACTCAAACTCGGGCAATGGAAATTCGACGTGATGAAATAGCAGACAAGTTGTGGAATGACTTTCAAGCATGAGTTATTTGATGTTTTCACTTATTTGTATTTGTTATTTTAGTTGTACTTCTTAAAATATTTGGTTGATGTAGTAGTATTTTATTTATTTGTTTATAACACGATTGCCAATGAAAACAGAAATTAGTTTGTAATAACTGTATCTAAACAAGTTTTCATTTTCAGGTTTCAGTTTCAGAATTCTCTAAATTCTTAGCTAAACAAGTTTTCTTCAGGTTTTGTTTCCTAGGAAATGGCATATTCCTTTTCTGTTGTCTAGAAAACAAAAAACACAATGAATATTAAACGGGGCATAAATGTATCTTATAGAAAGAGCTTCTTCAACCAAGTACGAAAGGTATTTTACCTGAGATTATTATATCTTATAGAAAATGATTAATAGTGAAATCGAAACTCAAGTAATATTGGTTGAAACATCAAACATTAAATTGTAAGTATGATTCTATTTAGAAAAATACATATGTGTAGCTAAAACATGGACCCTTGTGACAAATATAGTAAGTTTTTGTGACAATCTAAGATAATATTAAGATAAATTGGGCGCAATGACGAAAAAAGCTTCCTAGGATCACTCTAAGGCCAGGAAATTTGAAATGAGACTCTTATTTTCCAATTTTGTCATTATATTATGTGTATGTTTGATATAAAAAATGAATATACTCGTCATAAAGGCCCATGTATCGGTTACACTTCTGTGATTTGTCTAAACTACACATACAATTTAATATTAATGTTTGAATCAATGTTACTTGAGTTACGATTTCAGAACTAATATCGTTCTACAAAATATAAATAACTTAAGATAAAATATAAATATAGAAGCATAATCACCAAACATATTTCTAGAGTTTAATCAAAGAAGGGTAAATACAATATATTAGCCACAACTATTATGAAGCGGGGAATTATAACCACAACGATGGAAATTCAAATTATTAGCCAAACGTTAAATATCTGTTAATAATTTCGGCAGTAATACTAACTAAACTTTTATGTTTTAAAGTTATAAATTAAATGCAGTCTGACGTGGTTGCTTCCGTGGCCGATGATGTGGCCTTTTCCGTCAAAATTCAATAACAGTAACGGACAGTTAGCCATATCTTGAACCGCAACAATAGTGATGGCTAATCATTTGAATTTTCATAGTTGTGGCTTTAATTCCTCGCTTCATAATAGTTGTGGCTGATATATTGTATTTACCCATAAAAGAAATAACAATAAGACAAAGTAGCATAGTTGGTTATAATGCTCTTTCTAATTTAATTGACCAAGGTTGGAACTCCAATGAAGACGGTTTTTCTATACATAGATGAACTGTGTGCAATGACAAAAATGACTTTCCTAGAATCACTCTCAGGCCATGAAATTTGAAATGGGAGAATTCCAACCAATGTTTTGCCTTTATATATCTTGTAGAAGTGTTTACTTTCATTTGTCACGTAGTGTTACTATCGTTTTCATCTCATATATTGTAGTAGATTAAAGAAGTCAAGTGCTGAAACTTCTGACCTTCTAATTGAGAAATTGAAAGAACTTCCTTTTTTTTTACAGTATTGAAAGAATTTCTTGATACAAACTGTGCAACAAGTATTTGGCATAAACGGCGTTTTGTAACTAAAAGAATGTCACCATAACATAGACTTTTTGGTCGACCTAATACTAATAGAGGTCGACAGAATTCACTAATTTGGGCACCCCGAGGACTCAACGCGGTCGACCTCAAAGATCATATGATCGACCTTTTGTAGTTTAAGTTGTTATTTTTGGTCGGCCACAATAAAATCTCAGTCTCCCTTTTCATTGGCGTCAGAAGAAAAATGGTCGACCGTAAAGGTATATAGGTCGACCACTTGATGGCGGTCATTAACAAAATGGTCGACCATTTACAGAAAGTGGCGGACCAGATAGAAGAGAAGTGTTGTATCCATTTATCCATCATCATTTGACGTAAAATGAAGATCGTGTTGGTTTCGCTGTCGACCCAATCTGGTACGAGGTCGACCGAATATATGTAAATCAACCTATGCCCTGCGCCTTTTTTTGCTTATGTATGTCGATTTGGGTGGTTCTTTTGCTCATACAAATTACGTTTCAAACCAACAGAATCAGTCATAAATAATGATAACAAGGATTCATAATTGTTCACACATAACTAAAATCATAATTGTTCACACATAACTAAAATATAAAACCACAGAATATCAATCAACAATCGTTTTTAACACTTAACAATAAAAATACATAATCTTAAATCGTCGAGTTCCTACTCCTATCCCCTCTCTCCCTCATCCACATTTTTTTCATTGGTGTTGCTAGCATTATGGTAGTCGGATTTGGTGGGATCCATGTATCTTCCATTGAAATATCGAAACTCATCTCGCATGAAACCTGCACTGTGCTCATCTGGGTGGTCATTTGCCCCATGTAGTCGTACATGCCAGTCATCTGGGTGCAAATCTGGCCCATGTAGTTGTACATGCCATCCATGCGCTCCCACATACGTTCTAAGGTGACCGGTGGAGTTCAACTCTGTGCCTGCGACATCGGCTCGTCTCCGGCTCCTTCATCAGCATCACCAGCATAGACAAAACAGAACAACGATAGGTCGACCTCTAAACATCATTGGTCGACCTCTGTTTGCAAGCAGAATCAATAACCCCCACATTTACGTTAATCGATGATACAAAAAAAATAGGTCGACCTAAAAAACATCATAGGTCGACCTAATAAACACCATAGGTCGAACTTAGTTAATCAAGCACAAATATGGGTCTAAGAAGGCCAAAACTCGTCAAAACATCATAGATCAACCTCAAAAACAGTAACGGTCGACCTCAGTTAATCAAAACGAGATGGGTCGAAGCAAGCCCGTAACATTTGGAGTAAAAACATCATAGGTCGATCTTAGTTAAACAAGCAAAAAATGGGTCAAAGAAGATTCCTCCGAAGATCTCTACGTCGAACGCTAAACCCTTTCGCTTTAGCATAGGCATCATAAAATTTCTCTGCATCTTCTAATGTTTGGAACTCCATGGAAGGAATTTGTTGTTCGTATTCAGTAGCTTCTTCATCATCCATAAATTTTTCTTCAGCACCCTTCGTTTCCTCATCGTTCCCAATCACTTCGTCATCTGTATCATCTGGATTATCCATAGATCCTCCTTGAGCATCCTTAGGTTCCTCATCAAAGTTAATCTTGTCAGCATCTCTATCATCTCTATCATCTCTATTATCCATCATGCAATGATCGGAATACGAATTGTATGTTAAATAAAATCAAAATTAGGTCTCGTCAGGTCACTTGGATTAACTGTACGGTCGACCTTATCACCATATTACATAGCTGAGGTCGACCTGGATCCACTGTATAGTCGACCTTATCACAGATTTATACAAATGCGGTCGACCTAGTTAGGAAAAAAGTGAACCACAGAGAACCATTAACCAGCACACAGAACTCATCGAAGCATACCTTAGTAAACAAGGCCGACCACTTAGTTATAAGGTCGTCCAGAGTAAGAATAAACCGCCACCAACACACGATTACAATAAGAGCGATGAGATTACAACTTCACTCCAACAAATTGCATAAATCGAGGTACGAATAAAGTCTTAAGACTTCCATATATTTATAGAGAATGTAAACGAATTCATTATCCTTACTAGTATGGGGAACACTTAGCCCAATTGGTCAATGATACATAAAATCATAATTCGACAAGGAAAAGTATGCAAAATCCTAATTGAACAAGGAGAAGTAAGTAATAAGCTAATTCGACCCATTTAGGTCGACCTCTTTACACGAATGGTCGACCGTTTTTTATAAAGGCGAAATAGAGAGGACTCAATCCTTATTTCACATTGTTTAGGAGCTAACTAAAGGTATCATAGGTCAACCTTAAGCATACGAGGTCGACCTGTGCTCTGCCTACGTGGTTGACCGCTTTGATTATGTGGTCGACCTCTTGTTCTAGACGATTGAAATCGTAAATTCCTTGACATCCATAATTGTATAACAAATCTAATAAACGGAAAAAAAACATTCAATATACAAAAGGAAACAACCTCGCAAGTATAAATTCAACGTATTGTCTAAGTAATGCAACATTTTAACTTAATGACTTCATTTCTTTGCTTTTTTGTTTGAACTCTTTATCTCTTTGCCTCGTTCCATGCATTAATCTACTACATGTTTGAAAAGATTTTCTCGTGCATGGTTTTTAAAATGTGTAGCCAGATACCATAGAATCTCCTTTCGAGTCGGTAATTTGTGTTCTTCTCCTATCTGCATTATGGCATATAAGACGTCGTTAGAACTAAAAAAAATACAAATTAAACAAGTTGTTTGTTTGACGATATACTAACCAATCTATCCAGATCCTTGGATCAATACCGCATCCACTACATCATGTGCACACCACACTCAGTACTATTCCTTTGCCCTTGAACGCGTAGCTCTTAGAAATTGAAATTTCCAAAATTTGGTACTGTTACGTTGCTCATGCACTCCAGTTTGAAAATATCATGCAATTTGGACAAGTACACACAAATAACGAATATTATATGCTTCTAGCATAATACGTGACACTTAGTAGTCAGAAAATTATAGTAAACACTTACCAATTTCTTGCGGAGGTTTGATTTACGCTTACGATTCGCCTCACTAGTTGAAGGTAGACTGTCAAGCAAAAATGAAGTTTTTTGCTGGACATTGACGAGATACAGAAACCAATGACGTGCTTCATCATCCAGAACTGGCATAAATATCTAGCAACGAAAGACTCACTATATGTTATGAAAAGCGAATACAAACAAATGCACTTTGGGAGTTTAATGAGATAGGGACATTGACTAACCTTCTGGCATGCACTAACATTCGGCATAAACACCACGCCATCATCCATCAACTTGTTACGAATTTGTTCGGTCTTCATGTTAGCTCGTACCATTTTCTGCACAATATTTAATTGAGATTAATTGACATGGTACAATATTAATAACTAGGTTATGAAAAATAAATAAACATTATGGCTATTACCGAAAACATATTTGGCAAATACCACACATTTGGCTCTTTCACCTCATATTTTTCAGACATTGTTAGTGCCCTTGCGGATGAGCAAATCCAGCTACTCTCGCTAATCCAGCTATCTAAATTGTGACCAAACTCTCGCTAATCCAGCTACTTACGGATGAGCAAATTCAACTACTCTCGCTAATGACCAAACTCAAATATTTTCGTTGCACGTTTTCAGTAAAAAAGTCAACAACGGTCAAACTGCAAAAACCAAAATAACAGAAATGTAAATTGTGATTTGAAAAGTACAGGTCTACCTATTCACAATCAAGGTCAACCTCATTGGCTAAACGGTCGACCACATTTACTACTAAAAAAACGTCCCTTACTTGTCCCAATCTGTGTCTCCTGTCTTCTCTTTAGTAACAACATAAAACAAGTCTTCAACTTGATTTTGCAGATTTTTTGTGAATCCTTCTAGGACCTCAACTTTCATCACCTACAAATCATAGTTAAAATTAAAGTTACATATGAACACAAACACACATTATAGATGAATATGTAACGTAAACTTACTCTGTGCTTTTCAAAAGGACTCTTAGATTCATCTTCATCTCTATCAACACTAAATAATCCTTTTTTTACTAAATGATCCTTCTGTGGAGTGATGCAGGAGTCACTTTCACATCGAGGTCTCTTGTACTTAGGAGAGGAACCTTTGCTACCAAACGTTGTTTCACTCTGACAAACATATAAACAAAACAAATTAGCACTAATGATAGTTATACTAATATCTTCACTCACATATGAATATACTTGTCTACTTTTAACTTGTGCTCTTTCAATAAATCGTCTATCCTCTGGTAGAAATTTGTAGAGTCATCATCCTACATTCTCTTCCTCCTCTTCATCAAAATCAAATCTATTTATTCTACCATCTCTTCCTCCATTCTCCATTCGTTCTGCACTTATTTCTTTGATAGCACCTTCTAGCCTCTCAAAACCATCATGCATCATCTCGGTCATATCTGTCAATCGAACTGACAATTGCTCCACTGTATCATGAATGGACTTCTGATAGTCATTGAATTGTTTTTGGCACACCACCAGTTGCTCTTGTGTGGCTTTCAACACTTTCATGATTTCACCCAAATCGTGATGTTGTCTCTCATCATGTGCCATTGTCTAAACAATTTAAAGAAAAATTCAAATCATAATTCAACGTCAATTTTCTACAATTGACCAAAAACAGAGACATGGTTGACCTGACATATTATTGGGTCGACCTTGAAGACAATTTGTCACTACCAGAACCATTTAGGCTGACCTTTGCTCTTCGTAGGTCGACCTATCTAGCATGAAAATACCAATTTACCAACAAAAGCAAGTGTAATATTACCACGAATAACAGATAAGTGGACCAGACAGGTTGAGCGGCCGACATTTTAAGCACAACATAGTCTTACAAACAAAGCCAAAGTCGAGATTCAGGATAAACAACCAAAACAAACAGGAACGATCGACCTTGAACAACATTAGGTCGACCTATTAGGTTGATCTTCCTTGCCTCGCGAGTACATAAGTCCTAGTATTGTGCCCCAAATTCAATTTCGAACAATTGTCAAACAGAGTTCGACCTTATTGAGATAAGGGTCGACCGAATGGTATTCTGGATGCAACAATACATCAAATTAGACGGTGGAAATTACGCATTAGACAAGATGACGACGAATGCTACATTAGGTCGACCTCACCTTCGACGTGGTCGACCTCTTGCAACACGTACAACAGCAACCGGGAACGACCTTCTTCACAAAGGCTCTAACCTAAAAAAAACCTAATTCAAAGTTTCGGTGGCGGTGAAGGTGACATATATTCTTATTTATAGATATTTAGAACGTGAATGGGTCGAATTAAGTGGTAGATAAGTTAGGGTTACCTTTCTGGTATTGGAATCCTTATCCAATACGGATACGGTGTGCACGAGGTCGACCTCGTACTTATGTGGTCGACCTATTAAATGCAAAATGGTCGGCCTATGAGGTATTTAGGTTGAGCTTTTATTCTGCTCGCTTCCCAAAGAGGTCGACCATTTGCTATAGACGATCAACTGCGTCGTTGAATCTCATAAAACTGAAACAACAGATTAGATCGACCTAATCCTATATTAAAACCGAAAAGTATATGTTACGGTAACATGCATGTCACCGTAGCAAAGTCCTTATTTTTTATATGATTAAAATATTTGATTGAAGTAATGATGAGTGGTTGATGGGATTGCATGATTCATAAGATTAGATAATAAATAGTGCCTATTTCATTTAAAGGGTTCAGTGGGATGTGGGCGAATTTACCGTATGCTCCCTACAGCCACGCGAATCACCGTTGATTCTTTTCAACTTTAGATCTCAACTATCGATTATGTTTTCCCCTTCCGTCTCCTCTTACTCTATCCCCTGGCGGCTGCCGAAGTTTGATCGATCGAAAGGAGCAGAGGAATTGGATCCGAGGAAAGGGATTCCGGGACTTCCCTTGATCCGTTGTTACTCGATCCCTCTTCTCCTCTTCTTCCCTTTGAAATCCGTTGAAGAGGAAATCTAAACCCCTTGGAAAATCCCTAGGTGATGAAAAACCAAACCTGAGATTTGCAATGGTGGCGTGCGTCGTTGGCGTGATTTATTTGATAGAGCGGTGGATAGATCTGAAGATGGGGAATAGTGGCTACTCAGCTTCGGAGCTCGCTAGCATGGGATTCCTCCGTGGAAACTCTTCCTCAGGGATTGCTAGCAGAGAAACATCGATCACGGAAGAGTTATCTTCCATTGATGACGCTACAGAGCAAAGTCGGGGACTATCTTTGACCGGATAGAGTCGTCATGGTGAATCTAAAAAGCTCATCCTCTTCCTTCCCTATGTTTGACAAGGTAAACATGTCTCTGTTATGTTGTCTCCCATTCGAATTTTGTAGTTCCATCTGTAAATGCTTTGTTTGTGAATTAGTTGCTGGAAATGATTTAAAAGATTAAAGCTTCGTATAATGCCTCTAAAGCTTGGTGCTAAATTACGTCCCCATTTGTCCAATTGCTTTGTTTGATGTAGTAGTTGTATCAGTTTGGTTTCAAAATTGATATGGATATTAGGAATCAAGTTGTTCACTTATGTTGGTGGTCAGCAGCCGTAATGGGCTGCAATGCTGTTATTGCTGTACATTTAACTTTCTTCGTAGCATGATACCACTTCTGTAGTACATGGATTTGGTTTAATTTCTTTGGGAGTAATGTATGGTCTCATAATCATGGGTGTCTTTAGTTAATCTTCTAGGTAGGGTTCTGGTAATCACTTAGGTTAGGTTGCATTTGTTTATGATTGCCCTTACCATCATTTTGTTTTTCTTTGGGATGGTTTTCTGTAGTTAAGTTCCATTAAAACAAAGTATCTTTTGATTGGTGTTTCATAGGGAATGGAAGGATCATATCACGTTTACAAAGATTTCAGATTAACATCTCTGATTTTGTCATTGATGATTCGTGTTTGAACGAAACAACTACAAAATCATAAGTTTTTGATCTTTCATATGGTTGATTCATTCATTGGTGAAATTAAAGAGTGCGATAAGAGATGAAATTTGATACAAATAGCTTCAACTGACACAAACATAACTTTAACGTTTGTTTATCATCCAGTGAGTCAATTAAGTCTGCCTTTGTACCAAACTACAATGATATGATCCAGCCATAAGCCACTTTATTGTTCCTATTTGTGCTTGATAAATGATAACCTCTCAAATAAGTGCTCTGTATATAGTTTGTCTATTGCTGGTTTTGTAATAATCATGAAAAGGGTCAAGCTTGGGCTTCTGAAATTGCAGTATATTTCTTAAACCAGGTGCATTGCCTTGGTCATATATAAGATGAATTGTAAAATAGAAGAAGACTTAACATGATATTTGTAAATTTGCATGCATTGAAAATACTCTGTGGAAGCATAATAATGTGGTATACATCAAAATTAGGCAGTATTATTCATGCTTAATTTTAGTGACAATGACCGAGTTTCCTTGCTCAGGTTTGATCTTTTGTTGTTTTAACTTTTAAGTGCATGGTTTTGGACTTTTGGTCCATCAACCATACAGAGAACGGTAGCTTCACAGTTGGGGTTGGATTCTTCACTTTGTTGGGAATTGGTTCTTGGTGGATTTGATTGAGAAGAAAGTCGACTCGACTGCTTGCCGGAATGTAGAGATCTAGAAATGAGGAAGGGAGATTTTGCAGTCACCAGTAGACTGTTCGACAGGCCTGGTATTTGATGGAGAAGATTACAAAATGATGGGTCAGTCGAATGTATTGAGTTTGATTTATTATTTAGTTTGTTCTTGAATCAGACATTTGCTACTTGAGTTTGTTCTTTCAATTCAAGGATTGTCATAAAAAAGGGATGAAAAGGAAGGCGGCCGCCTCATTAATGAAAACATGGTGATAAAGTTCTGTGATACGCTGGAATTCTATGGTCTTATGGACTGCGACTTTGAGGGATACTCCTACACTTGGGACAATGGCCGAGGGGGTTCCAGCTTCATAGAAGAAAGACTGGATAGATGTTTGGCAACCTAGGACTGGCAATTACAGTTTCCTAATCACAAAGTCATTCACCTGGACAGGTGTGGTTCGGATCACTATCCTATACTTATGATCACGAAGGATAATGTTAAACTGACACAATTACACAATAGTTCATGGTCATTGCAGGATTTCACAATTAATTTTAAGGTTAAGTAAATAGGTTGATAGTATAAGTGTGGTACACTTGGGGTTTGGACGAACTGATGCATTAATGGTGTTGTTGAAAGTTTAGTTCAGTTTTTGTTCAATGGAGGCTTTTAAGCCAATAAAAGAGTTACATTATAGGAGAGCCCAAGTATAAACAAAACTATTAACACTGGACTAAAACACTTCAACTCACTTCGACCAATGCAACAAGTTCTAATTGTAATCGTGAACTTGGAGCCTCCCATCGCAAAAGTCAGCAAGTAATGAATGATGTAAATCAAACCGTTGCCTACATGTCAACTACAAAGCGCCGGCTAAATATCTATGTTCTTTATTAATGAAGTATCACTTCCCCCAATAGCATGTGGTATAATGAATCAGGACATATCATTCATTGTAATTAAGCTCACAATTAACTTTTGCCAAGTCTTCATACTACACTTTCCAAATTGGATAGAAATTTCAAACGATGTTGGTTATTTGGAGTTACTTATGCTGTTAGTGTTGTGCATGTCAACACTAGACAATTTTGAGAAAACTATTGTGAAAGAAAGTAAGAAACCATCGAAATGATTGTAGATATATAGGGCATAAAACAATTCCTACGGTCAAAGATCACATTGTATGGTTGTAAATCCAACTATTTACTTCAAAATCATATCCAATTTCCTAAAGGCTAATGAAATTAATTAAGAAGTTAATTATGATCCTAAGTACATCCAGTTCAAGGTAATGTAGGATTCCACTCATATCACTAATGACGCGTAACTCAATTTAAGATATATTCTTCTGATTGTTAATCCATTTTCTTTTAAGAACCCGCCGCGGAGCGCTGGCCAATTTTCTAGTTGTAATAAATAATAGTTGATCAGTTAGACGTTCCGTGAAAAGGTAAAAAAAAAAAGAAACCCAAGTCATGTGCGTGAATACAAACTCATTTATACGAATAATTGATAAACTTACCTGAAAAAGTAGACTATATTGTGCTACTTTTCTATGACACACATTGTTCTAAGAAAGATCATCATTATGATATAGCACAATCTCTTTAATAATTTGTTGCTAGAAAACTTTTCTGAAATGGAGCATGAATCTACAGAAAATTGAAAACTCAACGGTGCATATGTCCGCCAAAAACATCATACGTACATGGCCTAGTATCTAACAATCAGAATAAAACAAAGAAATCTCATGCAGAGAAGCAACAATACAAATTTTGAAAAACAAAATCCATATATATAAAATAAAAAAGAATAACCACTAATTACACCGGTTCCATCACTTAGAATCCCCGCCCATTAACGGTAAATACTGCTTAATGACGCGGCAGACGTGATTAATTCAATTTATTAATCCAAAGTGTAATTAGAGATTATTCTCCCTGTACCAAATTAAGTGCAATCACACACATTAAGTCCGTGATCCCTTTTTCATATGTACATGACATCATTCCCGTTGAGCTGGAACTCGCTACAGAACTCGACGAACTGATAATTATTCGCGTCGGCGGCCGAGCTCTGATCGTCGAAGCTGAACTGCGACGAGAAAACGTCGCTGGCAGATCCGTCGCTCACCGTCGCAGTCATCGAGTTCTGCCCGCCGCTTGTCCCCTGCTGAAACAACGGGTACCCATGAAACAAACCGTTATTATTATCACCTACAAACAACCCGCTGACGTCAGGTCCGAAATCAGCACTCCCGCCGGCGAACCCCTTAGTATTGCTGCAACCCACCAACGGCGCTGCCGACGTGGCCGCGAAGCTGTCCAGAGATAGCCACTCGGCGAACATGAGCTTCGGCAGAGCAGGACTTGGTCCGTTGATCTCTTGGTGATGACGGTTGCTGTAACTTTGCGGGTCCCACTGGTCGGCGGTGGACGGCGGCAGTGAGTTTTGACGGAAGTGCGATGCCGGAATAAGTGTGGGTTTGTCCGGAGATGGGGAAGAATAATGGTCGGTGATTGACGAGCTGGAACAGTATTGCTGGATTTTGCGATGCGGCGTCGTTTCGGGTGGCGTTGATGACGCGTTTTCTTTGAGGACCTTTTTCTTAAGGTATGAGTGCCAATGATTTTTAATCTCGTTGTCTGTTCTTCCAGGCAGATGTTGTGAGATTTGGGACCATCTAGAAAGAAATAAATTAATAAAAATATACTTATTTATTCACATGTGAATATGTGATAATAGCAAAACCAAATGATCCAAAGTCAGAATAAGTCGAGTTTTTTGTGATAATAGTAAAACCAAATGATCCAAAGTCAGAATAAGTCGAGTTTTTTCATTCATCTTGAACGTAATTGTTCTACCAGCAAGTTGTTACGAGAACTTTCTTTGTAAACAAGTGACATGTTGACTTCAAGATTCGAGTCTAGAGAGCTTACTTGTTGCCGAGTTGGCGATGGAGGGCGATGATTGTATCCTCTTCATGGGAGGAAAACAAGCCACGTTTGAGCCCTGGCCTTAGGTAATTAATCCATCTCAGCCTGCAACTCTTCCCATTCCTCTGGAGCCCTGCGTGATTAATCAATTACCACACAAATAATTAGTTATTAAACTTGTTTAGTTTTGATGATGATTTTTCTTTTATCTAAAGTCAACTTAAGCCGGGACTTATTCAGTAGTACGTTGGTGATAAATAATAAGTACATTACATAATCAACAATAATAAGTCGTTATCTCTGTCCCTCCTCTATTAGATATCTCCACATCCATCATGATTACTTACTCCACAAGCCAATTGACAATAAAGAAATCCCCCCCATTTCATAATTAATATTAACCAAAGGATGATTTTGACACTAAAAAGGTAATCCACGTTGTTTTGTCATCAGAAACCAAGCTTAGCATAGAAGATAGTAGTACTATTACTGCATAGAAAATGTAGAGTAAATAAAATAAAATAAAATGAGGTTTTCACAAGAAGTCGTGACAACTCAAGATTGTATAAATAGAGTGCATCGATAGAATTCTGATAACGCTAACACTAATATGAAAAAACATCTAACTTCTACGATTCTTATAAGGAATATAACTATGTCAAATTACATAACAATACTCGTAATATAACGTAGTACTACTAGTACGACGCATGCTCTGGATTATAAGTCCGGCGATTAGAAAATGATACATTTTGATCTTTACCCAGTTAACTAGTTAACGAAGTTTGAGACAATGTTAATGCTTCCTTATATTATGTCTGGGTTTTAGAGGTAGAGAGATAGATGGATGAAGTGACTGACCGGCGTTGATGGGGACGGTGCTCCAGCAGCCGTGGCCGTGCTTGACGATGTAGCTGCGGAGGCGCTGGTCTTCCTCCGGCGACCATAACCCCTTCTTGTGCTTCAGCTTCGGCTTCTGCTCTTGAGATTTGCTTCCCATTTTCATTGAACCTCCCCCAAGAAAATGGAATGCAGAGAGAGAGAGAGAGAGAGAGAGAGAGAGAGAATCAAGGGTTTAGTTGTTCAATTCAATTATCTCTAATGGGTTGGCATAATTCAATGATGAGACCGACCATATATATAAAGAGTCTACTAGTTTGTAATCCTATATTATATTTAACAACAATCACAATTATAATTTTGGTCATATTTGGACTTGCTCCTAAAAATGATAAATACTAAAGCTGCTGTCTTGGAAAGTTGGTTGCAATATAATAAGGTTAGGTTAGTTATTGTATTTTTCTATTACTAGGTTTAGTTTATTTTTTTTAACTTTTTTTCCCCTCTTCATTTGTATAAACAAAGGGGCAATCAGTTTAGTAGATGTAGAAATGTGAAAGTGGACAGAGATACATTATAAGCACAGAAGAAGGAGAATAACTTGAAGGTTTATTTAATAGTTGAGGATGCTTTCATGTCCATTTCAGAAACCATCTTAGGTCTTACGTTTTGTTAAAAAAAGACCCACGAGTAAACTTCAGTTCTTTGCTTAGATATATGTATAAGATCATTTGAGGGAGCTAGCAGAGTTGTGGAACCGATGAAGGTAATTAGAACTCAAGTTTTGGTGCTGCTGTAGGAAGATGAGGCTGCACAATACTGGGTTCCTTCGAGTTGGCTTCTTGATTTTGTTTTATTGACTCTATGGTGTATATATAGATATCGTTTTTGTTTGACTCATTGATTGTTTTTTTGTTCTCTCATTTGGGAATGTCTAACTGGAAAAGCTGTTTCCAACACCCTTTCTTTTCACAGAATGGAAATGAGTTCGGTTCATTAAAAAAAAAAACTACGAGTAAACTTAAGTTCTTTTCAGGTTAAACAATTATTTCATTAGTCCCAAAATGGTTAACCCGAGTTAAAATTTAAGATAAATACAAAGATATGAAGTTTATGTTAATTTCTACAGGTTTGGATTTGCCTTCATTCCTTGTTACAAGCGGAATGCCCGAAACTACTATTCATGCTTTTCAATGAATGATGTGTAGATAGTGCCTATATTTGACCCGATTTTTAAAAGTGTTTTTCGGTTTCAAAAGCTAAAGCAGGGCCAAACACCTCTAAAAGCTCGGCTTTTCAAAAGTCGAAACGCGCTTTTGTATAACATAAAAGCAGAAGCTCCGATTTGGAGCTTCTGCGAAAAGCTGTTTTGAAAATACAAGATTATCCTTACCATATTTTAATTTTATTTCAGAAAATATAACTTTCGTTTATTTACATCATTTTAAAAATAAAATAAATTATAAAATCATGTTATTTCATATAAAAGAAATCTAACAAGATCCATTTTGACTACTTTTTATTGTTTAGAATTTTTATTTTTATTTTATATTATAAATTCTTTATAGTCATTTTACACAACCGCTCATATTAAAAAGCACTTCTAATAGTTTTACAGCCAAACACTAAACTGCTTTTTTTGAAAAATCCTTATCTAAAAGTTCCAGCCAGAAGCTGCTTCTGCAAAAGTTATAGCAGGCCCAATGATGACTCGCCCAAAAAAGGAATAACTACATTAGAAGGTAAGTTCCAAAAAGAACATAGCTTTATAAAGACGACGAAGAGAATACAATTAAACTTCACATCTTGAGTCTCTTCCTCATTGAGACTTACACACCACTTGTAATTAAATGAATTGGGAATTCATTTGATTTTAAAATGAATTCCTATATTTAGACTACTATATTCTAAATTTTAGAAATTAATTAAATTAAATTTTCAAATCATGTTTGAAATACGTTCAGAATTATATTAAATTAAAAATTTGTACCATTATGAAATTACAGCAAAAACAACATTGCTACTAATTAAAAATCTATCTTCTGAAAGTACAAGTGCTAAAGTTATCATCCGACCAAGCAAAAAAGAAAGTTCCTAAAAAATATTAAACAATTTGAAGATCCACATTCTAAAAACATTCATTGTAAACATATTTTCACTTGAGCCAAGATGGATCAATCTCCTCATTGTTATATATTAGGTTAAGCGGCGGTTGAGCGAAGAAGATTACGCGTGCAAATATTGAGTATTGGGGCCAAATTATATATCAGGGTAATTTAATTTATAATTGATGATAATTATATTATTTTATTATAATTATCAAAATAGTTGTGAAATTCATTTAGAAATTCCACCTTCATTCCTCCGAATTGCGAAAACTAACCTCAGTTTAGCATGATTTAAAATTTAAAATTTAAAATGAATTCTTTTATATTCCAAACAAAAAAAGATTCATTCAAAATTAATTCCTAAAAATTTAAGAATTTATTTTGTAAAGGTATTATATATACTAGGTGTCCCACTCATCACAGGAAAGCTTACAAGAGCTGAATGTCGTGTCTTTTTTTTTTCTTGAAAGATGTGTTCATTTAGATAAACGATTGGGCCAAGCCGACAAAGGGAAGTGTACAAGCAATCCAGTAGAAAAGACAGGAAAAGAAACCCAAAAAAAGAGGCCCAAAAGAAAAACCCGAGAGCTCAATAGGGTTCAGGCCCAGAGCCAAAACAAAACTGGGTCTCTCCCAAACCCTAACCACAATTTGCCCCTTCCGAAGCTCCTCCACTGCCGCGGCTGTGCTCCGCCCCACACCTGACCCGTCGCCGCCACCAACCCGAATCAAGCCAAGGAACATGCACCCATCCGACCCGGACGACGAGAAACGGAGGAGAACCACCACCAAACCTCCCTCCCCAAGCCGATTGTCGTGCCCATCCCGCCGAGCACCACGAGAACCAAACAAACCCGACGGCAGGTGGGGGAGACAGAGGGTTAGAATACACCAGTCTTCAAGCTCTTCCATCCGGGTCCTCGCCAAAGGCTGCATCTCCGGATCGCCAAGACCTGCAAGGAGAAACAAGGAGGTAGACCAGAGGAGAGGAGAGGAGAGGAGAAGACTAGCTGGATCTGAAATAGATCCGACCTCCATCGCATCTAGAACTGGACATGCATCTCCAGATCTGGAAACCAGATTGGAGGACAAACCGTCAACCCACAACGGGGGGGCAAAAAGAACCCAGCAAAGGGTGAAGAAAACGACCACAAAGTGGGGAAGACGAACAAAGACATGGCAGGAAAACAAAAACACAGAAAGTAAACAAGAGGAAAAGCAGCAAGAAGGCGGAAGAAAACGAACGATTAAAGGGAAAAGACAGAAAAAGAGGTTGAGGGCCGCCACCGGTCACCGGAGGTGCGCCGGCAACAGCCTCATGGATGCCACAATAAGAGAGAAAGCAGAGGAGTAGTTTTAGGATAGAGAAGGGGTTTTCTCTGCTGATCCTTTCATGTATCACCTAGCTGAATGTCGTGTCCTTGTGGAGAAACCCACTGCCAAAATATGTAGTTGGAGGGCAAAATCTTTAAGTTTTGCTGGTCGGTTGCAGCTCATTACATTAGTATTAACTAGTGTTCTGCAATTATGGATGGGCATCTTCCTTCTTCCTCAGTTTGTTATTAAGTAGGTGGAGTCTATCTATAGTAAGTTCCTTTTGGGATATCAATGATTCATCAATGGAGCACTTCTACTATGCTATATAGTATTGGTGCTTTAATGTACAACTTTAGATTGTACCATAACAATAAATGTATAAGTTTAGGTTGTACCATAAAGGAATTTGTACCATTATGTTATGGTACAACTTTACAACTTGAAGTTGTACCATCACATAAAGGTACAAGTTCAAGTTGTACCATAAAAGAATTTGCACAAAAAGTATAGGTACAATTTGAAGTTGTACCATAACGTTAAAGGTACAATTTCAAGTTGTACCATAAAGACAATAACTTATAGCACCAATACTATATAGCATTGTAAAATTCCTCTCATCAATGAGGTCGAGGGTTGTTGTTTCATGGGATTTTCTTGCTCGGCCAAAGAATGAAGGTGGACTTGGGATTCCAAATTTTGTGATATGGAACAAGGCTTGTGTTCTTAGACATCTCTGGGTGATACTTGTTGAGGAAGGTTCAATCTGGGTGTCCTTGGTTCGTTGTTATCGTGTCAAACATGCTTCAATTTGGGATATTAAGGCTTTTGTTGCAGGCTCCTGGATCTGGAAAAGGATTCTCCAATGTCGAGTGGTAGCTAGGCCTTTTGTCTCGCGATTGAGAGGAGGCTTGGCATGGGATGGGGAAGTAATGGCATCTTATTCTGTGAAGCGAGTCTGGAACTCTTTAAGACAGAGAAGTAACATTGTGCCCTGGGGCAGTCTTGTATGGGACAAAATGATTGTTTCTCGTCATTGTTTCATACTCTGGCTTCTAATTAATGATAGATTAAAGTTGTAGAATCGACTAATTTCCTGGGTTAAGCCACTCTCCAGTGTTTGCTTGCTATGTCCTGGAGGTTTGGAGACTAGGCATCACCTTTTTGTAACCTCCGCTTTCACAAAGAGCGTCCTTGATCAGGTTATGCAGGTTGCTGTTCCGCCAACTTTGGGAGATTGGCCAACAGTGTTGTAGTGGTGTATTTCTCGCTGGTGTGGTTCATCTACTACTGCGAGTTTAAATCGTTTATCATGGAGTGTAGTGCTTAGTTTGATCTGGCGGGAGCAGGAATGGCAATGGGGCAGATACGGGGCGGGTATCTCGATACCCATACCCACCCCATGGCAGGTCAAGTCCAGGTCGGGTAATTTATTACGGGGCGCGGGTCGGCGCAGGTCGACCCAATGGGTATGTAATTTAAGTAAAAAACATTAGAAATATTCGTTATTTTCATTAAAAGACCAAGAAAGAAACCATAATATGATAAAATCTAGTTAAATTGTCGAAGAAATTGAGGTTTTCACTTACTTACAACTTTATTGTAGCTAAAATATAATGTAATAAGAGGAGAATCCTAAGTAATTTGACTAAGATTATATGTAATTTAGGCAAGAACGGGTCGAGAATGGGGCGGGTCAGGGCAGGTCGGGTTGATGAGAGATACCCATGCCCGCCCCGCCTACGAGGCGGATCTGACCCGCCCCAAAACAAGCCAAACGGGTTGGGTAAATCGCGTCAGGTCGAAATTGTCATCCCTAGGCGGGAGCGGTGTTCTAGAATGTATGGCTCTGTTGGAGCAATGCCTCCTTCCCTGATTGCTGCACAGACGAAGTGGATCATTGAGTATCGTTGTCAATTGGACCAGAGCTTGCTAGATTGTTTCAATTCTAGGGGATTGGGATAGTTTTATTTCAGTTTGCTTCCTCACATCTATAGGAAGTATTATTGTACCGACTATGTTGGTTTGAGTAACGCCATAATTTTCTACTATTTGTTGCCTGTTTTTAATGAAATTTTAATCTAAGCATAAAAAAGGGAGAAACTTAAAATCAATAGGAAACAGTAAAAACTATAGAAAGAGAAATGAAAAAGCCTACAGTATCCGTTTATGGAACCCACTAAAAAACCTTTTAATGTATATATTGGAAATTGTCAGCACCTCACCTAATATATTATCTGCATGATTAGATAGATTCATTGAAACCAAAATTATAAACATGAAAAATTTAAAAGACAAAGCTTTACTATAATTGGTCGTTTTTGGTTTATTCTTTCTCAATTAATTATTAACATTAACAATAATATTATTATTGCATAACGCTCTCTAAGACTCTAACTAATGCTTTTTTTTCCTGCTAAACATATATATTTGAGATCCAGCTACTACACCACGGAAATCATTTTAGAGATTGGACGTGTACAAAGGACATCCCATGAATCCTAGTATAAAATGAAGACTTTTGAATTTTGATAAAATAATAATATACAATAAAACGTAATATTATAGAAAAATATAGACATTAATCAAAGTATTTGTTGCGTGTGTGTATATATATATATATATGAAGCATTCGAGAACCATGAATAATTATGATTGGGAATCAATTCTCAATAATTGGCCGGCTAATGCTTCCTTGCTTATTATTGGTCAACTATTAATAAAGTATTATAAAACTCAAGAAACCAATAAAACGAGCTAGTGTGTGTTTCTAGGGTTGGAAATTGTTACTGCATGTCCAGTTGTCAATGAGCTTAATTAGTTCAATACAGCATGGGATTTTGGTCGAACTTGGTCAGCGGTTTGCTTGAAGTAGATACAGAGTTAGGAACGTAGAATTGCACCTATGCTACGGCGCCCTAGGGCATAGCTAGGTGTCCGACCAAAAGGGGCAACTTGCAAGTTGTAATAAGTTTACCAAATTGCAGTTCAAACGATCAAGTCACAAATAAGAATTAATTTGTGAAAAGGAGTAGATCCATCGACAGTTAAAAAATTACCAGAATAATAAAAAAAGATTTGTATAATTACATAATAATAGTTCAACGCATATCACTTACAACAAAACGTACTGATTTTATTTTTAATATGTCAATATGCTGTTCATCTAGTTTCGAAGATGGTTCTTGATATATTTGATGGGGTAATGTCTATTTTTTATTCAAACCTTTTTCAGAATCTTTTATATTATCCAAACCTATCGAAATACTAAATATTAGCCAAATGTTAACTTCTAGTTAGCAATTTTGTTAGTAATATTCACTTGGCAACATGATACTGACTTGGATGAGACTCATGAAGGTCAACATTCCAAAAATTTTTTTTTAGTATTTTAACTAAGAAAAGAGTTACAATATTATTAACGATTACGTAAAAATGGCTAATATTTTGATACATTATGAAAGATTTGGATAATTAATAGAATTTTAATAGGTTTGGATAATATACAAGAATCTGAAAAAAGGTTTGGATAAAAAATAGACATTACCCTATTTGATGGAGGAAGTGATTGTGACCGTAGGATTGGGTGAATCTTAGCCATGCATTTGAGGGGTGGATGTTATCTAAGCGTTGAGTAATACAACTCTAACGAGAGTCCATTCAATTCTTGTGAGTTGAGGGAGTGTGAGTGAGTGCTTATTTAGCTCTCTAATGTGACTTGAGTGCTAAGGCCGCGCAAAAAGAGTTTAGTCCATGATGGAACTCACAGGGGTGGAAAATAAACAACTCCTTCAGCTTCTCCTTGTCAAAAGCGATAATTGAATATTTTTGTGGATGGTTTAAGCCATAGATCATAACAACAACTGAGAATTGACTCGTCAAAACCATGGAGGTTTGGCGAACCGACTGCCGAAAATGGAAAAGCGTGGAGGAGAAGGGGCAAACCCTCGACATCAGAGGCGAAGGGAGAGGGTTAGACTGTGGGCAAACCCTCGACATCAGAGGTGAAGGAGAGGGTTAGACTCGGGAGAAAAATGTAAATTTAGTACAATAATTAATTAGATATGAAAAACAACACGTATTTAAATGAGAAGGTTAACCTTTAAAATATAATTTGATCTATGATTTATAAGTTGCATACTGGCATATTCAATATTTTTATGACGAACTATGTACAAATACTAATGGTACATATGATCCGCCCAAAATTAAAGATGTACTTATTCTATATCTACAACAAATTTTCACCAAATCATAGCTCATTTGTTAAATAATTTTATTTCACTCAGTGATAGGGAGATTGTAACGGGTGACTCATAAGGACGAAAATGAGTAAATTTGTATAATAGTTAATTGAGAATGAAATTTAGAGCACTTCTAATCGAGAATGGTTGACCGAGAAATCATGTGTTCGAATCTTGGCGACCCCATTTGTTAAATTCGTGATATTCGAATTTGCAAAAACTTTAAACCCATATAAGTTGGTTTCAGCGGGGAAGTGTTAGTAAATAAGATTCATTATTAAATCTTTTTCCAACAACTCGAATTATTGATACTAAACGGTCTTAACAAAGACACCATTCAAAAGCAAGTGTCTAACTAAATCAAGAATAATTGTTTGATATCTATAGAATGATATTCTTGATAGTTTCGACATATATTATCGTATGATTTTTTTTTTTTTCCAAAATGGACCCACTCTCGACAAAATCCTGACTACGCACTGCTCATGTGTTAGGGTTCTTACTAAATGTTTAATTTAATAGTTTAAATAAAATTGTATGCGTGGTAATCGACAGTCACCTCTTTATGCGATTAGTCGTGATATCGATTATCACTATTGTCAACTGTAGATGGTATGGTAATAGACAAAATGATCCATTCATTATCAAACTTGTACAATGATTTGAAACTAGAAAACTGTGGAACCATCACAACAACAATAGAATAAGGGGATAATGCATGTCAACTCAACGATGATATCTCATTGGTCGCGGGAGAGATTAAATTATAAAATCAGAAGAAATCTCGCCTAACCAGATTATTTGTTTATAGAACACGTAATCAGAGTGACAATCCCAGTTGTCATTTTTTACTAATTAAATTAAAACTCAAACACACGTGCCCAATTGGATGGTTCGAAGAACAACCGTTTAAACCCTGTCGTTTTGGCCACCTAAACTTCCTCTTCCTTTTTTTGTTATTTCCCACCTTGACGAAAAATTGTGACCTGGAAAACGAAACGCCGACGGCAATTTAGTAAACATTTCTTGAAATTGAAGCAAGAATCAATAGCACACTGGGACCTTTACAAATGTTTTGTTAACCTACTCAATTATGTATGTGTTTAACAGGTCATGAATGATTGGGTTTAATTAATTACAATTTTTTTTATCTAACTAAATCACATAGATTAAGTAACACATTGATGGTTTATGAATTAAATATGATGACTTGATCAGTATTAGTAAATGGTAATCAACAACCCCTTAGTACTAACTCTGAGGATTTAGTGAAGAAATATTTTTCAGACAGGGTTGAAAGTATGCAGCCTCTTACTAATCACCACACTGTTTCAACCACTCAGTGAAAATTAATTAAGTTGAGTATAAAGACAACTAATAACAATTATGTACATCTTCTAGAAATCATATATGGTCTGAATCTTTTGTTTTCGTATAATAAAATGAAAATCTTAACATCATTTTCATTTGAAAGTTAATAACTTTCTACCATTGTATGGAATAAAGTTTATGTATTAACTCTTCAATTTTTGCATTCTCTTGAAGGTCATTCTCAATCGTCTTCATTAAGGCTTTCTTGTGTCAATTTAGAATACTAATAGAAATAAGAATCAATATTTTTGCCTCAATGTATGTATATATACATGAAGATATTGACTAATAACTAGCTCATGTATTAATTAACATACTTAAACTCATCATCACATCAATAATTAATCACACAATACGCAGGTTCAACCTATAATATATATTTGGGTAACTAACAGACCTATGATGGAGGCTCCCTAATATATAGAGGTCTTGTACTCGAGGATCTCATAGCACACCCTAACGACTCCTCATGTTAAGGAGAACCTCTCATTAATAATGTTAGGATAGTAATTGTCATTTATGTAACACTTATCGAATATGAGCACTTTTACTATGCTATATAGTATTGGTGCTTTAATGTACAACTTAAAGTTGTACCATAACATTAAATGTATAAGTTTAGGTTGTACCATAAAACAATTTGTATTATTATGTTATGGTACAACTTTACAACTTGAAGTTGTACCATCATATAAAGGTACAAGTTCAAGTTGTACCATAAAAGAGTTTGTACAAAAAGTATAGGTACAATCTGAAGTTGTACCATAACGTAAATGTATAATTTTAAGTTGTACCATAAATGCAAAACCCTATAACACCAATACTATATAGCATTGTAAAATTTCTCATTGAATATATAGAGTTATTTTCATAGTCTTGCAGAACATATAGCATCCACATGTGTGAATGTAAGCGAAGTTAAGGTTCGAGCTAAGTGGATTCATTATTTTTTGTCAAGTAATTTTATTCCCCTCTGTTTACTTAAGGTTAATGGAATAATTCTTTCTAATATTGAACTAATCAGTATAACAGTACTGCAAGCGCCAGAAAAACGTCAAACTCAAACGAACGGAATGAATCACATGACACAACATTTGTGTTATGGAAGAAAGGAGAATGTAGGAAGCTTGAAGCGATTTTTTTCGTGCAGAAAATAAGTAGAAACAAAACGTAACCGTGAGAAAATGATGAATTTATAGTGAATGAAAGGGTGCAACCATACCCGCTTACAAATATTTATATCCATACCCGTCCCATACCCATGCGGGGAAGGTTTTGTAAACCCATTCCCATACCCATGGGTTTCGGGTACCCATGGGTAATACCCGCCCCGTACATCCAGCATTATAATATCGAATATTTACATGTAGATTTTCAATTATAACATTAAACGCACCTACTATATCATGAAGCCGACAAAGAGACAATCATTTTTAATACGATTCAAAACATTTTATCCTAAAGCATCCATTAATCCATATCACAGTATAGTACAATGTCATCCAAATCATTATTCTCTACACTAATACATCAATTAAGTAATAATTAATTAACATAATTTTGTTAAAAGGGGAAAAAGTGAAAGAGTTGAGGGAAAACTGAGAGAAAGAAGTTAGATTTTGATTTGGGTGGTCACTCAATTGCATTTCTACTATATATTTTTCTTGAGTTATACTCACTATTATTGATAGGTTGCAAATTGATTCACATATTTTTCATATATGAAGAAATATTTTTGGTGGGGCGGGAGAGGTTAAAACCATACCTACCCCATACCCATCAAACTTTTTGCGGGTTTTACCCATACCCGATCAATGCGTGGATTACCCGCGTTGACTGGGTCGGAGGCGGTCGGATACCCGTGGGCATGGGTATGATTGCCATCCCTAGGTGCAACATGTAAAGTTGCACCAGTGGTAGTTGAACCAACCGAAAAGGTGTAAAGAATGAAGGAACACAATCTAGAAAGCCGTATTGGTGGTAGTTGGATCAGTAGAATAGGTTAAAATCTAAAGTGTTACAATGGTTCGAGTTTGCTAATGCTTGATGAACCGACAGAACAAGTGCAAAGTCTAGTTGTTTCGATGCTAAATTCATACTAATACAGTCAGTTACCAAAACCTTAAATTGAACTCGATGCCAGAACAGAGAGAGCAACGACGACGACGACACAAGAGCCCAACTTCTTTTTATCTTTTACTAGCCATAACAGTTTACCTCACATAGTCACTTACATACCCACTTTCACTAATATTGTACAATTTTTTGCTGTCCTTCCTTTCATTTCATCAAACCAAATTCCAACAATAATTTAAGATGCAACTTTACTTATAATTAGTTTTTAAATGCAACTGCTTGTGTATGCACATAGAGATTAACAAATTTAACAAGCCCAAACGGCTGAAATATTGAATTGTGAAGAACTTATTGACTTTGCAATATAATGGCGATATATATAAGCCGACCAGCAAGCTCATCTATATTGACGAGCGAGGTGCCAATGGGCCAAACAAAATTGGGAGCCGGACTAGAGTAGGTTGGGTTGCCTTTAAGAATTTGTTTCGGAATGGAATTTGTCTTTAGGCTAAAATTAAAAATATCTTTGGCTAATGGAATTATAATAATTATTGAAGACAGTTAAATCTTAGTTGTGATTATTCCTGTGGATAGTCAAAGATGCTTGTTGATCAATCCCAAATACACACAAAAAATGGTGAATTCTCGATCAGGATCATTCAAGCAGCAGAAAGGGCAAGTGAATGGGAATATGGTATATGATTGTTTTTGTTTTTAGTGATTAGAAGGTGTCCATTATTATGGTATTGTTGGTTTGATTTAAGCTTGCACGAATTATTTTCAATTGATTGTAATTATTTTTTTATAGTATTCTCTCTCACTTCTCTCTTCTTTCTCTCTCTTGTTCTAGCAATTCTGATCGCAATCCGGCGGATATGGCCGCTGCAGCCGTTGAAGGGGCGCCGAACGTTTCATGTGAGGAGGAGGGTAGTCGTCTACGTTTCATTCAACTGGAGGTGACCGATGGTGCTCTTCTCCTACCTCGGGTGTTGAGGGATGTTGGGGCGACGGTGGAGAGAATCCCTAGTTGGGCAGTTTCTGTCCGAGCTGCCGTCGATCCAGATGATTCAGATATGGGCAAATCGTTTGTGGGGGCGCGAGGGAAAAATTCATGTATCTAGATTTTGGGATTCCATGTTCCTCTTTCGGTTTCCTGATTTTGCACCGAGTACCTGGGCTTTTGAGGGAGGGCCATGGCACTGTCAACATGTGCCCTTGTTCCTGTGTCGCTGGACGCCTGGGATTCAGCCTCTGGATATTCAGCTATCATCGTTGCCAATATGGGTTAAGATTCGGGGGATTCCACTAGAGTACCACACAGTTGATGGTTTTAGCCGAATTGCTAGTGTTCTGGGGGTTCCACTCTGGATGGATCAGACAACGAAGCTGGGTACAAACATAGGTACTGCTAAACTCCGTGTTGATCTGGGGTTGATTATGGGTTCAGGGAGGAAATTTTGGTTCAGCCGGAGGGTGATGTGGCCTTCTCTCTTCGAGTTGAGTATTTGAGACTCCCTCCGCGCTGTCTTCATTGTCATATCTATGGCCATGAGGAGGGTCAAGGGAATGAATGAAGGTTGAGGTGGAGGGTTCTTGGAGGCATAAAGAATTTCAGAAGGAGGTAGTCCAGGAGGCGACCCAACAGCTTCCTCCGGTGATTACGTCGACCTCCTCTCTCACTACAATCCTTACTAATGGCGTTTCTTCTCTAGGAGGATTCCACCTAGTCCCTAAAGGGTTACAGCTGTGCTCCTGTGTTGATTCAACAAGTGGTACCAAGGTGGTTGAACCTAGGATCTGGCACTGTGATGGGGATGTTGAGCTTGATAAGGTCGTGGCTAGTATTGAAGAGTCTGGTAGTAGTAAGTTGGGTAACAAGTCTGGTGCTGCCAAAGTCCCTGCACCCTCTAAGAAGGGGAGGGGGAGAGATAAGCATTGATGATTCTATTATCTTATAATATTAGGGGCTTTAACACCCCTGAAAAACAACGGTATGTATATAGTATATTAAATAAGTTTAAGTTAGATTTTGTTGCTATTTTAGAAACGAGAGTTACTTTGAAGAATTCTGTGGCTATAGTGAAAGGGCAGTTTGGTAGGTGGGATGGCAAGTCCAAGTCTGGTAGGGTCTGGTTATTCTGGAGGAATGGGTTGAAAGTTACTCAGTTGGATTCTGGTGAACATCTTCTTCCTGTGAAAGTGAATAGTGGCTTAGAGGAGATAATTGTTACTGCAGTTTATAGTCCCAACCAGACTTCTCAATGCCAGCTGCTTTATGGAGAGCTATCTAGGTGCAAATGTTAGGCTATCCCTGGATAGTTTTGGGAGACTTTAATGCTATTGCTGAACTTAATGAGGCGTCTAATTCAGTGGTTGTCACTCACAGTTTGTTGGACTTTAGAGCATGGATTGAGGATATGCAACTGATTTATCATAAAGTTGTTGGGTCATGGTTCACTTGGTGGAATAAGCAAAAGCACAACTCTATTTCCAAGAGAATCGACATAGTATTGGTTAATGACTTGTGGTTTGATATCTGCAATTCTAGTTCTGCTTGTACCATCAGCCCCAAGGTGTTTGACCATTGTGGTCTCCTTGTTACTACAACAAAGGTACTAAAAAGTCTTCCCAAACCCTTCAAATATTTCAAGTTTTGGAGATCACATCCGTAGTATCAGGACATTCTCAAGGAAGCTTGGGATGCCACTGTTAGACCTCATCCATTTCATTATATAATCCGGAAAATGAAGCATTTTAAGAAAGGGCTTGCTGTCTTGAATAGGACTAAGTACTCTGACATCTCTAGTAGGGCTTGTGAGGCTGAGGGTCAGTTAGTAGAAGCATAGTCTGTCGTTTTTTATTCACCTACTCCCGAAAATGTTGCAAATGAGAAGGATCTTGTGTTAACTTGTTCTGAGTTGCATGCTGCTGAAGAATCTTTTTATAGGCAGAAATCAAGGGTGGGGTGGATCAATGAAGGGGATGCTAATACTGGTTTCTTCCACAACTATGTGAAGATTAGGAATAAGCTGCTCACTATTGATCATCTTCTTAATGATGAAGGGCAGTTTGTTTATGATATTAAGGAGATGGGTCAGCTTGCGGTGGACTTTTATAAGAAGCTTCTTGGGGAAAGTAATCCTGATGTAATGGACTTGCCAGTTAGTTACTTTGAATGGTTCTTCGTTCAAATCTCTCACCTGCTGATGTGGCTTGTGTGCTAAGACCTGTTACAAGAGAGGAAATTCGTTCGATTTTCTTTGCTATGATGTCGGACAAGGCACCTGGGCCTGATGGCTACCCAGCTGATTTCTGTAAAACTGATTGGGAAGTCATTGGTCCTGACATTGAGCCATCTATTCTTTCCTTTTTCAAACTGGTTTGCTCTACCCTGAGGTAAACTCCACTATCATTTCCTTGATTCCTAAGCTTTCGAATGTTGAGAGGATGAAAGACTTTAGGCCTATAGCGTGTTGTAATGCTCTTTATAAAGAAATTTTTAAGCTTCTTGCGAACATAATGGCTTTAGTTCTGCCTCATGTGATTAGCCCTGCTCAATTTGCTTTTGTCAAAGGAAGGCTAATTAGAAATGGTATATTAATGACTTTGAATTAGTTAAAGACTACCACAAGAAATCAATCACTCCTAGATGCGTAGTGAAAATAGACTTGATGAAGGCCTTTGATTCGGTCAACTGGCGGTTTTTGTTTCGAGTTATGAGTGCCATGGGGTTCCTAGATTGTTTTGTTGATATGGTTCGAACTTGCATTACCTCTCCGAGCTTCAGAGTTGCATTTAATGGGGGGCTTTGTGGGTTTTTTTAAAACGGGAAAGGGTCTTAGGCAAGGGGATCCACTCTCCCCTTACCTTTTCACCATATCCATGGAATTTTAATGATGTTTGTTACACAAAGCTGCTGGTGAGAATCAGATACTCTGTCATCCTAGGTGTAAGAAGTTAGAGATTATGCATCTGTGCTTAGCAGATGATTTGCTTGTTTTCTCAAATGGCTCTGTGCGAGGGGTAGCAGGTATTACGCGTTTGTTGGATGCTCTCTATCTGGTATCAAGTCTTAAGTGTAACCTTGAGAAAAGTCAGCTTTTCTGTGCGGGTATTTCAGAGGCAGAGCAACAATTTATATCAAGCAGTACTGGTTTTCCTCTCTCCAGCCTACCTGTGCGTTATCTGGGGGTTACCTTGCTATCAGGTAAGCTCAGAAGGGCTGATTGTAAGGTGTTGCTTGATAGAATCACCTCTCGTATTAGAGGTTGGCCATTGAAGAAGCTCAGTTATGCGGGCCAGATTCAGCTTTTTTCGTCAGTTGTTTCTAGTGTCCTTCAATTCTGGATGAACATATTTGTATTGCCAACTGGTGTCCTTAAGGATATTGAGAAAATATGTAATGATTTCTTGTCGGGAGTGGGTGTTGATGGGAGCAGATCTAAGGCTCTTGCGCAATGGTCTTTTGCTATCATGTTGAAGTCTAAGGGGGTTTGGTATAAAGAATTTTCGTGTCTGGAATAAGGCTTGTGTTATTAGGTACTTGTGGTTGGTTCTTGCTTCAAGTGGCTCTATTTGGGTAGCATGGGTCCAAATGTACATACTCAAGGCCAAGACTGTACCAGAAGTTTCTACTACCTTAGTGGGGTCTTGGGTTTGGAAGCGAACTTTGAAACTTCGAGACACTGTTGGCAGATTTATCACAGGTGGGACGGTTGTGCTATAACTCGTTATTCTGTTAAGCGAGTTTGGCTAAGTATCCGTACTCCATCGACTCAAGTGAGCTGGTCAGATTTTGTTTGGGGTGAGCCTATTATCCCCAAGTATAGCGTTCTATCATGGATCACAATTCAGAACAGAGTCTCTACTGCTGACAAGCTTATGTCATGGGGGATGTCGGTTTTTGCTGTGTGTGTGTTATGCCCAGGTGGCTTGGAGAGCAGAAGCCATCTCTTTGGTACCTGTTCCTACTTTGAGTGTGTGATGCAGGTCCTTTTTGCTGCTGTGTCGCTTCCTATTTTTAGCTATTGGGAAGACACATTGTCCTGTGCATTAGAGCGTTGGAAGGATAAAGGTGATGCAGCTAGAGTTGGTTGTTTACTGTGGCGTTTGGCCATCAGAAATGTTTGGAAGGAACGATGCAGAAGATGGTATGGGGATAGTCCTGCTGTTTCCCCACTCCATCTAAAATGCCGGATCCGCTCTGAAGTGGATTGCTTAGTAAATAAGTTCTCTACACTTGGACCTGTTTTTTATAGGTTTTTTATTAGTCTCTATAGGTTATGAATGTATAACTAAGTATTATTGAGAGGATCCTGGTTTGAGGGGTTCCTGGTGCTTAATGCAATTTGGAATTCATCCAAAAAAAAACGTTGCACGAATTTATTTTAAGCACCTTCTAAAAAAATCTCCTATATACAGTTAGTTTAAGCTTGCATGATTTTTTTGACATCTTTCAAATAGTTTGAATTGTATGTGGAGATCAATTAGTTTTCAACATGATGTTAAAATTTTTTTTATATATTGTAAACTTGTCTGTCCGAATACTAATATTATTTTAGTTAATTATCAATTTAAATTCACGTACAACAAATCTATGTAAATTTTGAAGTCGAGCGCTATTGTCCAAATAACACAATATATGATATAATACTTTCTAGGTTATTTATTTATTTATTTATTTATTTCCTGACGTTCTCTACCAAAAAAATTTACCTCTTATGAGTTCAAACACCTCCACCGCCTCTATGAAGTCCATTAGATCGTTGTGTCTTATAACGTTGTTCCTTTAGCCAATACAGGGTCTAGACAGAGTACCCATGACCATATTGTGGAGAGCATAACGAAAAAAGGTACAACTTCAAATTATACTATAAAGACAAAAATTACAACACCAATACTTTAAAATATTGTAAAATTTCTCATTTTTGCAACCCACAAATTCATATCGTCGACTTCATGCTTAAGGTTCTCCGTCGATCCAAGCTTCCGTATCGATCGACGGTCTAGACCCTATGGGTTTCGATGCGTACACTTGACCTTAGCTTGTCAAGTCTAGTTATTAGGATCACCAACCCCAACACAGTTAATAAGGTTCTTGTACGTTATAAAAATATCTCGATATTTAACTAGCACAACATGGTCTGCTAACATCCAAGTAACCTTAAGAACCCAAATGTTTGTGATTAATTAAAAGGGCTGTTTTTATATAAAAGAATATGTTATTTTATAATGGCCTTATAAAAAAATTTGTTCCTGTAATTGTCAGCGATACTTGGCCGCCCTTACTTTGTTGTGAGAGAGATACTCAAAGGTAGCCGCCCATTCAATAGAAAGTTGCTATGTGTTAAGAGGTGCTGACGATAGCATCAAGCCTCTCGCTTACTCAAACACTGATGTCAAGCAATTTTCTTATTTAAATTTCTTATTTAAATTAACAAATGAAAAAAGTGAACAAAAATTCTAGTAGTGAATCAGCTAAAATGTTATGGAAGTTAAGTGTATGTTAGTAAATGGTATCTGATTCGTAATTGAATCTCTTTCAACAATTCGAGCTATTGGGTTCAATTGGTTTTTGACATGGTATAAGAGTCTTTTCTGATGGAGAGGTCCTCTGTTTGAATTCCAATGATCCTAATATATTTTGTTAAGCACATGTTGTTCCGACCTATGCAAACTTGAAGCTCATATATGGTGATTTTCGTTTGAAGGAGGTGTGTTAGTAATAAATGGCCTATGATTCGTAATTGAACCTCTACGACCAACTCAAATTATTGGGATCAACGGGTTCTTGAAAGTCTGATCGACGGTAGTCGAGGCAACACAAGAATATATTATCTGATGAGTTGTATTTAAACTCTTGTTATATGTGTTCTATTTATTTCTGACTTCTTTTATACCACGGCTTCTATTTTGAAGAATAATAGCGTCTTATTTATGTTTAAATGATGTAAGATTTTTGCAAAACAATATGAACTAATCATCAACTCTTTGATGGTGGTGTGTGATGGATGATGATGTCAGGCTGGATGAAAGTCCACTGCTTGTTAATTGCTTGCGGTCTCTCTTTCGGTGGACATAAATGGCTTGCTTGGTCAAGTAAATTAAAACCCAAAAATAATTTGATGAAACGACGTCTGAGATTCTTCATTATTATTATTGTGCTGAATCGTGGCATTTTTTGAGAGGTTAAGACCTTAGTAATTTTTTTTTATTTGTTATGAATTTTATATAGTTTTAAAGTTGAATGGGACTGTACTTCTCCTGACGCCTAATTGCCCTTCAAAATACAAAAGAAATCATTGGTATTAATAATGTAAAGTACGTCTTGCCATACGAAATCATTCGTGCATAAAGTTAATTAACCTTCCTGGATGAGGTGTACACCAGTAAAATCATCATTACCATCTATCTGCACGATCAGTGAAGGAGTATGTCATCTTAATCATGTCATGTTTACACCCAATCAAGAAAATCATATAGTACTGCATTGTCATGAAATCTAAAATGGTTATATATGAGTCATAGCCAAAGGCTCATATGAGGGATAGGATTAGTCACCTGACTAAGTTAATTCCAATCCTCTACTTAAATTTTAATCCAATGACACCTTTTAGTCTCATTTAGTGAAAAGTAAGGTGGTAAGTGCATAATGTTTATGACTAAAAAAGCATCCGTAGGTTTCTGGGAAGAAATTTCTCTATATAGGGACGAAATTTTCAAAGTCAACCAGGTTGTTTTTTCATTTTGTGGGGGAGGGGGGGGGGAGTCGGTGGCGGTATAGGAGGAGAGAGAAGCGGTGGAGGATGAGAGAGAGAGAGATGTCGACAGATTTCTTGACAACGGTGATGACTTTGTAATGTTTGTCGGTATAGTGGAATCTATTGTTTGTAAATTTGATTGTATGGTTTGTATCATTGTATAGTTTGTATTGTTAGTGAATTTGGTTTTTATTATTTGTACATCAGGTTTGTATGATTTGTAATGTTTGTAAAATTTTATGGTCTGGTTTGTATAGCTTGTTTTTTGGGTTGTATATATTCATGATATGTTTTGTACACCTATAATATTGATTTGTATATTTTCATGATATGATATGCACATTTTATATTTTTATAAGATCTATTGCTTGTTCGTATACTTTTATTCTATAATTTGCATATTTTGAATTTAACGTCTGTATACTTTGAGATTATATTTTATAGTATTTATCTAGTTAAAATAAAAAGAAGATAAAATAAAATAAAACTAGCAAAAAAAGTGAAGGGAAACGCTGGAAAGTGATTGTGGGAGAGGAAAAGAAAATAAATAAAAACATAAATAAATCAATTTTCATAAACTTCCATCCTCGGGGAACAGACGCCTCTGTTACTTGCGCCGACAACAGAGTTGTCGAGCTCCATTTCTCCTGGATGGGTCTCTCCGGCGAGTTCCCTCTAGAACTTGGCAACCTGACCCAGCTCAATACTCTTTCCGTCCGTTTCAACGCGCTCAGGGGGAGCCTTCCGGTCGACATCATAAATCAAGGTTTGCTCAGGAACCTCTACTTGCGAGGGAACTTCATCTCCGGCGAGATCTCAGCTGGCGGGTTACTCACATCCCTAGAAATGATAATTTTTTAGAATTAAAATTTATTTATTTTATTATTTTTTTAATTGTCATGTCACACATTTAACACTCAACTATTAGAGTTGACCGCCACATAAGCAAAAGTTAACGGAGTTGGACGGAGAGTGACCAAACTTGAAATATTTAGCTAATTTAAGTGACCATGAATAGATTTAAATATTTTTAGTGACCAAACGTGAATGTTTTTTTTAATGTTAGTGACCAACATTGCAATTTACCCTTTTGTTTTAGGAAATTATACTAGTTAGTTGAGAATAGAAGTAAAACTTAAATCTATTTTATATTAAGTAATTTTTCCCCCACCAAACCGAATCTAATTTTTGAAATGGGATTATGTTCAAATGCATACAATAATATTTGAAATTAGCTATCTGTTTTTTTTCGTTGTTATTGACCCAAAATTTGAATCCAGAGTGTGGTGAATGTTATCATCCCCACATTACCACCAGATCAATCCTTTGAGGTTCATCCTAAATAATTTGAACATTTTTATTTTTATTTTTTTAATGCATGAGACTATATCATAGATGATAAAAATTGAGAAAATAAATGATTTACCATACATTTTCTTTAAAAATTCGGAACCCACTTTACATAGAATTCTGACTATGCCACTACTCAGTGCTCCCTATAGTAAACCCTCCTCATGTATACCTAGCCCACACAAGCTAGCTATACAGAAATACATATATGTTAATGGTGATCAAGGTTCAAAAATGCGCTAGGCGTAATGCGAGCGTTGAGACTTTTCCTAGCGCCTTGCTCGCCTAGGCGTAGGCAAAGCATGCCTAGGCATTAGAAGAAAAATAGCTATTCTCATTGCATGATGAATGAAATAATAATCTGCAACACGTCCTCACTTAAGCTAAAATGACTAATAACTTACTCAACACTTAATGACAAAAACATAGCTTACGAATTTATAGAATCAATGCTCAATAGCTCGCAAAGTTCTTAACCTATTGAAAAAATTGATATAGAAAATTGATTTCGTAGTTGATGTTAATTTTCTCCTTTAATATTGACATTCTAACTCCATCTAAATAATGTTTATGAGAGACTTATATGTTAACTTATTCCGTTTACATGTTCCCGTATCTAATTAAGCGCGAAAACTCTAGGCGAGGCGTTTTGCCATTGCCTTGCGTCTAGGCGTGCCTAGGCGTAAGGTTAAGCGTGCCTTTTTGAACCATGATGGTGATATATATTAATTGGAAAATACCAAAACAAGGACAGAAAAAAACCACACCGGCTCCGCAGGCTGAAACAGACGAGCCGAAAGGAACAGAGGAAAAAAGAAGAAGAGACCCCCCCACCCCCCCCCCCCCCCCCCCCCCCGCTCAAACACCAGCAGAACGTCGAAACAGCAGAAGGGGGAAAAAAAGAGCCTGTACCCACCCAGACAGCAACCCTATCCAGTTCCACTTCCGAACTAGTTCCACACAATCGAATAAGACAGTGAAAATACAGGGTAGAAAATTAATGGTACAGATGACATAGGCCGCCAGGGCGCCGCAAGATCAGAAATCGACCTCAGAAGCCGACCAGAGAGACCAGGAAACCAAAGAATACAGCTCTTCCTCTTGAAGCGGTGATCCCGAAGTCACGATCTGCTGCAAATTGTGGGGGAACAGTCTGATCTTCATTACTTTGATCCACCTTTCCGCAATATCTTTATCGACCTTTCTTGTTGTCGTCAACCACCAAAAAATAGTGTATCCAATCTTCATCTCAAGTGAAGGGACATGGCACTCCTGATCATTGAACACTCTGTTGTTTCTTTCAAGTCAAACACACCAGAAGAAGGCATGTAAGGCTACTCTTGAACACCACTAAGTTGGGTTTACCGGATTCGCACGCGACCAAAGGCTGATTCTTTCCAATATGTCCAGACCCGCAACAGCACTTCCTTCCAATTTAATAAAGCATTTCAGCCTTCCCCAAACCTGATTTGAGAATGCACAGGTGATGAAAATGTGGTTCGGGGACTCTTCTTCATTCTTGCAGAGGACACACCTATTCGGAATGTAGAAACCTTTTTTCTTCAAGTTGTCGATGGTGAGGATTCTTTTGTGGAAGACCAGCCATAAGAAGATGCAGATCTTACTCGGCACGATGCTATGCCAAATCACCTTTGAAGGAAAATTTGTGATTCCCCCGTATCTCGCAGCGGCTAGATGATCGAAGGCCGAATGAACGCTGAAACCAGCTGTAGGGGACGGAAGCCACCTTGGTGTTTCAGGTCCTGCAAAAAAGTTTTGAGATGGAATAGAATGAAGTAACTCAAATAACCTCACCCGCTCTCTTTCAGCCCCACCCCGAAGTGAATAAATCAATGGAATATCCCATTGACAGTTTCCCTCAGAAAAAGAAAGGTAATCAGCAACGGTGGAGTTCAGGGATTCGGCAGCAGCTAAAACTCTCGGAAATTCTTCACCCAATCGGACGCCCTTGATCCAGGTATCAAACCAGAACGATGTCCAATAACCTTGACAATGCTCAATACGAGTGAGATTCCAGAAAACAGGCTGCAATTTCGCAATCCTGGCCCAAAGACTACCTCCAACGCTGCCCGATAGACTGCCCGATAGACTGCCCGAGAACCATTCTGACTGCTAGTTAGGAAACTTGGCATTAATCATTTCCCTCCACCACGTTCCTCTTTCGTTCGCGAATCTCCAATGCCATTTGAGCATGAGAGCTTGATTATTTATCTCCAGGTCACGAATACCCAAACCTCCCCTGCTCTTGGTAGTTTTGCAAAGTTCCCAGGAAACAAGATGAAGTTTCTCCCTATCCCGTGTACCAGACCAAAGAAAATCCCTTTCAATCTTCTCCAAGGAGTTAATGACATTCTTTGGGATTAAGAACAGCGAGCTTATGTAGTTACTTTGGCTTGCGAGCACGAAAGCCCAATCACAGCCAAAGATCTCCACCAATCTTTCAATATTAGCAACCTCACCCACCGGGAAAATTCTCGATTTCTCAAAGTTTACCTGCAGGCCAGTAATCGCTTGGAAACATATCAGAGCAGCCAACAAGTTATGGACCTCGGCTTCATTTGCTTCACAGAATAGGATGGCATCATCCGCATAGAGTAGATGTGTGACCTCTCCAATGTGTCTTTCTTCATTAATATAGAACCCCGTGATAAGCCCTTCTTTCTTATTTCACAGAGAAGAAATGAAAGTATGTCCTTACCAATATTAAAGAGGAAGGGCAAAAGAGGATCACCTTGTTTAATACCACGACTCATACCAAAAAAACCGGTAGATTCTCCGTTAACCAGGATGGAAAGCTTGGAAGATGACAGCAGTCCTTCAAGCCATTTCAGAAACCTCGGATGCAAACCCAAATGAGTTAATGAGTTCAAGATGCTCTTCCAGCTAATAGAGTCAAATGCCTTTTCGATGTCTAGCTTGATCACAACACCCGGTTTCCCACTTCTTCTACGACTATCAATTACTTCATTGGCAATCAAACAAGATTCATGGATCACCCTGCCCCTTTTTCCTACAAACTGATAATCAAAAATTAGTGTGTTCATATGGGGCAGAAGGCGGTTGAACAGAACCTTTGCAATGATTTTATTTAGACTTCCAAGTAGGCTAATCGGACGAAAATCAGACACTAGTTCGAAGGGATCCTTTTTAGGCAATAAACATATGAAGGTATGAGCTGTCGATTGAGGAAGGTGCCGGCAAGGAAGAAATCATCAAATGCCTTCAGTAAGTCGCTTTTAATGATATCCCAAGCTTTCTTATAAAACTCGATCGAATATCCATCCGGCCCCGGAGCTTTACTCCCATTACACTGTTGAATTGCTTGCCTAACTTCCAATTCCGTAAAAGGTTTCACAAGGTCTTCATTGTCCTCGGGAGATAGCATACAATCCCTGTATCTGGCTGGAAAAGGTCTATCCTCATCCGATTCCACAAACTTAATTGAGAAATGGTTATGGAAGGCAATCTTAATCTCATTCCCATCATCTGAAACCCTGCCCTCAATCACCAGTCTCTTGATTCGATTTTTCCTCTTATTCACCTTAGCAACTCTGTGAAAGAAGCCTGTATTCTTATCTCCCACCTGTAGCCATACTTTTCTAGACTGTTGTCTCCAGAAGATCTCTTCCATGATTAGGACCTTCTCAAGTTCACATTTGAGAATAGCTCTTTCAGATAATAACAACGGATTAAGCTGTTCCGATTCTTCAGCATCATCGATATTTTTTATCCTAAAAAGAATATCAGCGACGCGCTTCTCAACTTTCCCAAAGTGGTCTCGGTTCCATTGCTTGATCATTAGTTTGGTTTGCCTGCATTTTTGCCCAAATCTGAACAGATAACTAGTCCCATTGACTGGGATACTCCACCACCCGACCAAGTTCTGCAGAAAAGAATCTTCTTGAAAACACATATTTTCGAACCGCCAAGGATGGATGAAATGTTCAATTGAGCCCCACTGTAACCGGATCGGGTTATGATCCGACTCCACAGGGTCAAGAGCAATCAGAGTCTCCGGGGATAGCAGATCTTCAAAACTTGAATTGATGAGCGCTCTATCAATACGAGAAGCATAATTCTCCCCGCCTCCTCTACTCCACGTGAACCTAGCCCCTTGAAGCGGAAGATCCACCAAATTGCATCTATTAATCAAATTGTTTAATTCATTCATGATCTCCAAGTCTCTAGGGCACCCTATGAATTCTTCCTCTGATCTGACAAGATTAAAGTCACCAATAATGCACAACGCAGCCAAGTATTCTCTGCAAACTGACTCGATTTCCTTGAGGAATTCAAGTTTCTCTTTCTTGTCCTGAGGTCCATAAACAACTAAGAAGGAAATGATGTCCTCGGATTCAATTATCTTCAAGCGAACAGCTAAGGAGAATCGGCCTTCCCAAACCGTCAAAACCCAGTAGATAGTAGGATCCCAAAAAATGGCAATGTCACCACTAGCTCCGACTGAATCTTTGGTGACCCACTCACTGGATTTGCAACCACTAAGTGACGAGATCAAATTTTTGTCACACTTATGCCATTTAGTTTCCGTGAGGCCCACTATAGAAGGTCTCCATCTCTTCAAAAGCCGCTTAATTTTTGCTCTCTTATTTGGGTTTCCCAACCCACGCACGTTCCAAGCAATGAAAGAGTGAGACATGACCTCAATGCGGCACATGCAGTAAGAAGAGCGGCACACCTAGGACGTGTGAACCGAGCGGTTTCGAGCCGTGGAGGTTGGAGGAGGGTTGTCAAGACCGAGATGTCGCAATTCCATTTCCAGCTTAGATCTCGCTTCCCTCTTTCTCTTGCGGTGAGAATCAGCCGCAATGAGAGCAACCTTCTGCTTCGCATTTTCGGAAGAAACTGAGTCCGTGAGCTTGAGAATATCAAAGATCTTAGGGCTCTGTTCAATCAGATTGGTGAGGTCTTGTTTGCTGCGCCATTCTTCGAAATAATCGGAACTGAGAGGGTTGAAAGGGATAATGGCTAAGTGGTCAGGCTCCATGGGACCAGGGGAATCAGATGAGGAGATATTGTAATAGTCAGGGTAGGGATTAGGCAACGGAGGACAATAGAGATTAGACTGTGAGTTTGGAAAGGACCGGTCGGTAGGGGGAATGCTCTTCTGAAGGGGGTGGGAGGAAAGCAGGGAGGAGGGATGGGGTAAGAAGGAAAAGGGAAAACGGTATATGGAGGGTGATTGCAGGAGGGATAGTAAGTGATAGGACAGTAATAGCTACATTGAAGATGACTGCTGGGGAATAGGCAGAGATATTGTGAAGCATAAGGGTGGGTGGGTCTGGGTCTTGGGGGTGGGCCAGGAGGGGAGAGTGAAAGCGAGATTTGATGGGTCGGCCCAAGGGAAGGAGAAGAGGTAGATGGGCTGGGAGGTGGGCAGGGGGAGGAAGGGTTGCAGAAGGAGGTGCAAGGGGAGCTGGGTGGGCAGAGATCCGAGCAGGGTGAAGAAAATGAAATGGGTTTGGGTAATGGGCCTGCTTTGCGGACCCAGCTCCAGTTCTTCTTCGCACTAATGGCCTGAACAGCATGGGGATTGGAAGCCTGCAACGCATGCTTGCAGAGTAAAGGATCGGAGAGAAACGAAGCGTCGCGGGAGGGCTTCGAAGTTGTGGCGCAGCCCAATGTGTTTGGAATTCGTGAACTCTCATCATTAAGCGATTTCCTTGCAGAGCATGATTCGAAGACCTTGTCCAAAAGGCGGCGACGATTCAAATCCACCACCGGATCGACCGCTTCCGGCTCCGACAGAATTTTGACAATGAATACAGTTGTCCCAAATCTTAACGGCAGTGAAACTTGGAGCTCCTTTCTTGGCCGAACCTTGATGCGGACGCACGGATCCGACCACGAATTGTGGTCAACGTCGACGAAACCCCCACTAATTTGTCCAATATTTTCCAGAACATCCGATGAGCGAAGGAATAGAGGAACTCCGAATATCATGATCCACTGCAAACCACCGGGGGAAGCATAGCTACGCCCGTCAGCCACTTTCCACAATCGCAGCAAGACGTTCCATTCCCGAAACTTGGCATGTCCGTCTTCTTGAACCCTAATAGCTTCAGAGAGAGAAGAGCAGATTAGATACCAGAGGTCCCCCGCCCGGTTGGAGAAGACTGATCCATCCGATAACCCTCGCCGCTTTCTAGCCCAAGACACAAATTCTCCGGTCAGAGAAGACGGAAGTCCCAGGTTCCGGCTATTGAAGAAACTTATTATTTAGCAACGGTCCAGGAATTGCAGCCTATCATTGATTCCCCTATCCTCCACCTCCAGGAAAGCCTGAGATTTATGAGATTTGATGATGCTTTTCCCCAGCTCCGAGGGGAACCCCAGCTTAACAGCGTCCGCAAAAGATTTACCCTGAGCCACCCAAGCGCTACGCGCGATGCGGTTCCTCACGGTTACTTTGCTCACTGGTCGACAGAGTCTATCGATCATTCCTTCCCACTTGTTTGGGACGAAAGGGATGGAGATGAAGGACAGATACCCGCCGTCCAGCCTTTCCGATATTTTAATGAAGTTTCCTTTTCGACACGCAAACCTGACAATCTGAATAGTGTGAGAGGATCCCTTCTTCTGATGATTTGCCTTTATGTCCCATCCCATCCGCGAGATTTCTCGAAGCGATTTACCAAGCCACTCCGCTTGAGAAGTTTCCAAATAGATAAACATCTTCCGGCGACCAGTTTCAGCAGCTGTGATCCTCACAAAGGCCTTTCTCCTCGTAACATAGTCCTCAATGACAACAGTTTTGAACTCGCTGCCTTGCCTGAAACGAAACGCATCCGACCTGTACTGAAGAGAACCCGAGATGCTGTGACCATCTGAATCCCGATTCACCGTTGTGTACCTGCAAGAAAAAGAACTCTCACCGAACGACTCCCTCGCTCTAGCCCTCCCCCAACTCTCTCTCTAACTTTCTCTCTCATCTCTCTTACATTCAAATTCTTTTGTATCAGAAATACATATATGATAATCAACAACTGAAAAATCCAAACACATAAAATTCTATATATAACTCTATTTCAACATTCAAACAAGGCCACTTGCTAAACTTAGGGTTAGGTCTCCAAACTAATATATGTCCCGTAAAATTGTAGATCATATTGATATTCATGAATATAGATACGACCATGATGTGGGTCGGAATATTCCTTGCGATGAGGGAGTCGAGGGAGTATAATTAGTTACATACAGGAGGATGGTCGAATACCATCAAGCATGTACGGGTAGTATGGTTATGAACGACTAATACTACCTTTTTGTCGGTAATGACAGCGAAACTAATTAACAAAATTAAACTCTAATTTCGTCATCATCAGAATCTAATTATTGAGAGTTGACAAATTGTTAAAAACACATTACAAAAAGAAGACTCCATTAGCTAGCTGTTAGTGATAACTTAGAAAAATTGCAATTTTTATTCATTTCATCATCCATCGTCTAGACTTTCTATATAATGATTAGTTAAGAAAAAGTTGTCGCAGCTTGGGGTTAATTGGCATGCCCGTATATACAAACCCAGCAGTTGGGTTCATCAAAGTTGAAGTTTCATAATTTATTATGTTATAAATAAAAGTTGATTCGCTTAAGACTATGATAGTGTTGACAATCTAACTGTTAAATGAGATTAACAAAAAGAAATTAACTAGGTTTTAGTTTACGTGCTATATGCGCTATAAGTAGGTCTGGCTATTTGATCCGGGCTATTTGGTTTTACCCTAAACAGGACCGTATAATCCGGATTGGCAACGGACTCGGATAGCAAACAATCCAATATTTGAACTTAGATTTGAGGTAAGCAACCGTTTGGTACCGGATCGAAAATTGGATAAAGACCAGATAAGAGAGCCAACACCCAAAACTTAACCAACTCCTCACCATTTGAGTCCTCAGGCCACTCAAATCCCCACAAGTTCAATCTAAAATCAAGACCGAATTGGGACTCGATCGGGTCAAGACCAGACCGGATCAAAACCAAATTGTATCTAATCTAATCTTTGATCATATATTCCCGAAAAGACCGAACTGGAACCGGATCAATTCGGGCCGATTTAACCGGACGAACCGTATAGCCACCCCTTGCTATAAGTGTCGCAACAATTCTTTCTAGGATGAAACACACTGTCTTGGTTAGGGATAGTCTTTTAGATTGGACAAACGTTTGTAAGAAATATCATGTATGATTTATAAGTAGCGGTATTGTTGATGTGATATTTGTACTTAAATTTTTTATTTTATCAATTTACCTTTCTTAATCACGTTGTTTTTTTTCCTCGTTTGGTCGGCGTGTGTGCATGCTCTATTAACATGCATATGTTACGGTATTAGCGTGTATGAGTGTTATACGTCATTTTGATATAATAGTGTGTTTTAAAAATTCACATCAATTATAAAATATTCGAACTGTAAAATTGAAACGGTATTAATATATATATATGAAATTTATACATCATTTAATGAAATAATCTGTCAAGAAATATCGAGTCTTAGTTAGTGTTAGGTATAATGAAACTAAAAGGGTAACCAAATAATGGTTATATAGATAATTAGGACAGGAGAGGGAAGTTTGGGATACAAAACAAGAATGAGAAGATAATTGGTGCAGACAATAGTCTTTTATTTGGTGAAATAACAAGTATAAAATGTTATATTTTTTTTATTCAGCCAACCCTGTAATTTGGAACCAAATACCACAACAAAATTACTCATTTATTTTTTGTGCTCCCAATCTTTTGGGGTGGTTCGCGATTTTTTAGACAAAGATTAATTATTAGTCAAATATTTTGCACATTTTTAAATACTAGCTTGTAACCCGGCTAGTTGACCAAAATGTCTTATTTGAGTATTTATATTTTTATACATGTTTAACTTTATCGATCCGTTTAATTTTATTAACAATTCTCCGATCAAGATGATACAGAGAAAATGGATGTATAGGTCGAAAATTTGAAGAAATAACGTCATCATTTAAGAATATAAAATATAAAATGTATCCTTAATCCCAATTCATAATTATAATTAAGCCTCTGTTAAAAATTAAAATGCTATTGGTTAATTGATTGTCAGGAAAGATAGAGTATAAATGCCCAACGGAATTCACACATGACCTATAGATAATTGAAAACTGAAACTAAAATCTCACAATCCTACATTAGGGGTTCAATACTCTCCTTTCAGGAACAACATGTGACTAATAAAAAAGAAATTGAGAGTTGTTGATTCAAGTCAACCATATACTAACAACTCAACTAAAAGGGGACCAAAAAAACTTGAGAGCAAATGAAAAGTTTAGGGTTACCTCCAATATACTAATAGACTCTATCAAAGTAATAAGACACAAAATTAGACACTCATTATTTACAAGTTCTAGTAGGTTGAATAGAGAATCGACCTTAATTTCACTAAATCAATCAATGATTCCTCGCTTTAAGATAGACATAGGTTGTGGTAGCTGCAACAACCATAAACCTAAAGAACCAATAGGCACCACTCTCCTTTGTACAACCAACTTTTTATCCCATCTATCTTCAATTTCAAAGGCATTTGTTTCAACCCAAAATTCACTTTCTAATCCTCCTCGTGCAACTCTATTTCTGCTACTTTGATGGACCTTCTCTCTGTGACCTTTAATTTCTCTTCAAGTTGGGGTTCTTGTCAACTCGCTCTTCAACTGCTCAATCCTCTTCTTGTATTTGGCTAACTCACCTTCCTTAGGGGTAGTTGTAATAACCTCGGTAAAACCAACCGTCATCTCCAATTCCATCAATATGCTCATCTCCTCCTTGACTGCCTTCACCTGCTCCAATTCACTTCAATGTCCTTGAATACCCTCTCCATTTTCATTAATATCCTCATCATCTCTCACTTCTCTCTCTTCAACAACACCAGTTTTGCTTCCATGTCTTTCAATACCCTTCTCCATTCGATCACTACCCTTACCAACTCCCTCTTCTATGTCTTCACCTGATGTAGTTGAACTTTATTTGCTACCAAATCCAAACACAATTTCTTCCCCACCACTTCCCTTCCCAAACCTAATCCCAACTCTTCCGATCCACTCCAAGTTCAACAGATCCACTCCAAGTTCAACACCCCCACCTCTTAGAGGATTGTTGTGTGGATGCTTAATTTCGAAATAATTATGGCTTGCAATTATATGATGGACACTAAAAACATAAAAAAAAAAATCAACAGTGTCTAACTAATCCTAAAACAAGATCAAAAAATTTGATCGGTGAGTTGTACCATAAGAATTGACATTGATGAGGAAAATATGATTGCGGAGACATTAGCTATGACAAAATAAAACCTGAGCGGAAATATTGTAATTGAAAAGAAACTTTTATATAATGGTGATCTTATTTTATTATTTCAATAGCTAAGCAAAAAAAAAAACAGCAAACAAACAATCAAGAAAGTAGATAGGGCGCTAGGAACTATTCTACACAAACATCTATTTGATTTCAAACAAATCTATCACCCAAACTATCGTTCAAATTACTTTCCTATATTTAATAAATCAATCACAAACAACTTAGATAAATTGGGAAGGAAATAATAGCATACCAGTTCAACTCAATGAACCTTCTATGAAGATAGAAAACTCATTGAAGTTGAAACCTAAGAACAGAAAGATGAGCAATGACGCAAGAGGTCCGCCGGACTTCAAACATCGTATTAGGCAATAGGATCAAAAGACATAGATCTTCTGCATGAAGCACTCATGAGACAACCTGGAAATAAAATGTGTTGTGTTATTAACCATAAAGATAAAATTATGAATGTCGAATCTCTAGGTTCAAAACTAGTGGTAGAACCACTACACCAATCACTTCTCGATATTGTACTATCATTCATAAAAAAAAATAAAGAATCTTTTCTGCGATAAGTTTTTCTGAAAAGCAAGTTTTAAAAATTAATAGGCGATAATGGTTTAATTGATTTTGCATGTTGACAGAGGGGTGATCGATATGTGTCGTTGTCGTTTGATCACCTTGCATCTATGTTCGCAACTGTTAGATAGGAGCGATAAAGCGTCATTCACAAAAATGTCCCCTTATGACCGAAAATTAACGATGCAAAATATGAATTCAAAGGTATCAATACAATCTAACCGATATCACATAATCATAATAGTCGGGTTTGTCAAGTAGATGAATGTGATTGAATTTATAGATAGGCTATACTCCATTATAAATATTTCTAATAATTATTTGGAATAACTATTTAGGGTATGTCTATGGTAACTTGTAAGTCATAATTATTTGGACAAAATAGTCGAAGGTAAGTGGTTGTGGTCCACAGATTACACCAACATGGCCATTCTGAGAAAGATTGTGGTCGGCCTTAAACCTGGCTATTTAATCGTGCGTAAGAGACTCATAAGCAGGAGGTCGACCACAGGGAAGAATGCTCGACCCTCAAACTTAACAAACCATCCTTTTGGTAGATTAAAATTATTGGTTTTACGGTTGATCTTGTACAAGAACAACAACCTTGAGTTGTTGCCTATTCCGGTTGACCTTTGTAATAGTCCAATCGGCCTCATAGAACCCAAAATATTAGGCTCTGTTAGAAATCTAACAAACTACTACCGAAATTCTATCGACAATTATAATAGCAAACAACCATACTTCTTAAAAATTTAATCATTAACACCAAAACACAAGAAATACACCTAACAATAAGTTCGCACGTATCTCAAATTCAAAATCACAATGATTTAATCTCAACCCAAAATCATAGTTACTTTAAATCAAATCTTCTTACAAGCTCAATAGATCGCAGCAAAATAAATCCTCCAATAATATATGGTAGAGTTTTGTATACTTTTCTCCATTTCAAATTTCCTGCAATGAGAGTAAAAGTAGGAAGGGTAATTTAGTTTTTACAATTTTTAATTAATTCATATAAAAAATCAATACCAAGATTCGAACCAGGGTTCCTAAGACAACAAACGTAACCAATTACACTAAACAAATTTGTTGTAACTTTAATTTTTGAATACAAATTATAGATGAAGTTAAACTCTGAAAACCGGAGGACTTTCCATCATGATTAGCTAGCCCACTAAGTCTGTTGTAAGTATATTTATAGTGCTTGATACATCGATTTTCATAGTAGAGTTTCATCTAACTTTCTCCATTTTAAAAATTTCTACTCTCTTCTTAATTTTCGCTAAGGGTAGCATGGAAGAAACTATTTCTTTTACTATGTGTTTGTGTTGTGTCCTTGCATGTTTTTAATTTAAAATATTTTTTGCACTTTTTATCTTTGTTCATATCCCTTCCTAAGCTCCTATAAAATTCCCTCAATAGTTCAATAGTATGCTCCCTTCCACTTCCCACTACAATGTCGGCTATGAAAATCAATCTTCTTGTATCTCTTAGAATTACAGTTTGATTGTTGGAGATTGAAGCTGGGCAAGTAGGAGATTTCAACTTCGATATAAGTCCATGGTGAATAGAATGGAGTTCAATCAAGTAGTTAGGGTCTGGCCTATTTCGCTCGATTCCTCCGCGCTAGCATCTCGCAATGGTTCCATCTTTCCTATATCGATGAACTACTAGAAGAACTATTTTGCTGCTTCTATTGCTGAAGACGATGTTTGATCAGTTATATCTTCCTCCTTTACTCCTCTTCCTATACCAAACTATGAACTTGAATGGGTTTTTGGTCTTCGTCCAAGGTTAATCGCTTCACATATGTAAGTCATTCTTTTCTTCTATTTGTCTCATGGTTTTATCTTTCTTAGTAATAACAAAACAACTATTATTTCCAGAGTGTCTCATGAGCAGAAAATGTAAATTATCTATTTATTTTGATCATATTTTCTAATACGAGTTTTAAGCCCGATGGATCTCTTGCGTCGTTGCTCCTCTTTCTATTCTTAGGTTTCAACTTCAATGAGTTTTCTATCTTCATAGAAGGTTCATTGAGTTGAACTGGTAGGATATTATTTCCTTCCAAATTTATCTAAGTTGTTTGTAATTGATTTATAAAATATAGGAAAGGAATTCGAACGGTGGTTTGGGTGCTAGATTTGTTTGAAATCAAATAGATGTGTGTAGAACAGACGCAATTGTACTTTCCAAGCGCCCTATCTACTTTCTTGGTTGTTTGTTTGCTATATTTTTTTTCCTTTGCTTAGCTATTGAAATAATAAAATAAGTTCACCATTTAAAAAAAATTCTTTCCAATTACAACATTTATGCTCATGTTTTATTCTGTCATGCTCATGTTCTCCGCAACCATATTTTTCATCAATGTCAATATTATGGTCCAGCTCACCGATAAATTTTGATATTGTTTTATGATTAGTTAGACACTGTTGATTTTATCGATGCTTTAAGTGTCCATCAATATAATTGCAAGTCATAATGATTGCTAAAATTAAGCCTCCACGCAACAGTACTCTGAGAGGTGGATGTGTTGAACTTCAAAAGAAGAGTTGGATTAGGTTTGGGAAAGGAAGGGGGGTGGGGGAGACAAATTATGTTTGGATTTGGTAGGAAGTAAAGTTCAACTACATCAGGTGAAGGCAGAGAAGGGGGAGTTTCTGAGGGTAGTGATTGAATTGAGGAGGGTATTGAAAGCCATGAAAGAAAAACTGGAATAGTTGAAGAGGGAGAAGTGAGAGATGATTAGGATATTAATGAAAATAGAGAGGGTATTGAAGGGCATGGAAGTGAACTCGAGTAGGTGAAGGCAGTCAAGGAGGAGATGAGCATATTGATGAAATTGGAGATGAGGCTTTGTTTTGCCGAGCTTATTACAATTGCCCCTAAGGAGGATGAGTTAGTCAAATTCAAGAAGAGGATTGAGGAGTTTAAGAGAGAGTTGACAAGAACCCTAATTTGAAGAGAAAAATTGAGGGCCACAGAGAGAAACTCCATCAAAGTAGCAAAATAAGAGTTGCAAGAGGAGGATCAGAAATTGAATTATTTTGGGTTGAAACAGATGCCTCTTGAGATTGAAGATGGAGCGAATAAAAAGTTGGTTGTACAACGGAGAGTGGTGGTTATTGGACCTTTAGGTTTATCGTTGTTGCATCTACCACAACCTATGTCTATCTTAAAATGAGGAATCATTGATTGATATACTGAAATTAAGATCGATTCTCTATTCAAACTACTAGAACTGGTAGATACGGAGTGTCTAATTTTGTGCCTTATTACTTTGATCAAGTTTATTAGTATATTGGAGCTAACCATAATTTTGTCATTTGCTCTCAAATTTTGACGGTCCACTTTTAGTTGAGTTGTTACTATTTGGTTGACTTGAATCATTAACTCTTTTTTTCTTTTTTATTAATGACATATTGTTTCTAAAAGGAGAGCATTGAACTCTTTATGTAGGATTGTAGATTTTAGGTTCAGTGAGATTTTATACTCTATCTTTTCTGACAAACAATTAACCAATAGCATTTTAACGGGGGCCTAATTATCATTATGAAATGGGATTAAGGATACATTTTTATATTTTATATTCTTAAATGATTATGGTATTTCTTCAAATGTACGACCTATACATTCATTTTGTTTGTGTATCATCTCGATCGAAGGATTGTCAAAAAATTAAATGGATTGATAAAGTTAAACATCACATAAAATATAAATACTCAAATACGAACATTCCGGCCAACGGGCCCGGTTATAAGCTAGTAAAATGAATAATGTAATTTATGGAGTTCCTTGATCTCTCTCTGCTCACTCAACTTGATTATCTTGATTGGTGATTCTAAAATTCTTGTGCTCGGATGTGTTGGGATCATGTATATATAGTCCACTGAAAGATCGGAATTCATCCCACATCTAAGTTATAGTCAGCTGAAGTGTGCTCATCTGTATGAATTTTTCCCATATGATCAGTCATGTGATCTCATATAGCGTTGATGGTGATTGCTGAAGTTGAATCATCTGCATATGTCATTGGCTTGTCTCTGAGCTCTTCATTTGTCTCATCATTGCCGTCAGTATCCCAAGTTTCTTCATCTTCCCCACTATGCATGTCATCTTCATCGTCCATGTTTGTTTGTTCATGCTCAACATTCTGAGTACCATCGTCCATATTTGTTTCTTCATTATCCATCTTGTAAAATCGAAATCAAAATCTTATATCAAAATGCAAAAGGTAGTTAAGCAATTACAAACAAAGGGGATAAGATACAAAAAGCTTATGTGAGGTTGACCGTGTTTTAGAAGTAGTCAACCAGTGAATTTCTATAGGGCTGCAGCTTGGAGGGCGGCAGATGCCATTCCACCTTTGGAAGCTAGATTTCAGGATTTGCATCTTACGTGGTCATTCTGAAAGCAGAGCCAGTTCTGGCTTTGCCGGCGGTTGCTCCTCTCTAAGGCTGGGCATTGGTGCGGTCCAAACCGCCTCGCCCGCTCCAAACCGCACCATTAAGGTTGCGGTTTTTTTTGCGGTCTATAGTTAAACGGTTTTGGGGTTTGCGGTACGGATCGACCGAAACCGCGCGATTGCGGTTCAAAATCGCTAACCTCTAAATCCCTACTTGTAAGGTCACCCACCACCACTCAGCGAGACTTTTCAGTTCTCACCTCACGCCCAGATTTATTCTTCCCAGCGGCGGCGCCAAGTTACTCATGCAAGCCTCGCCGGCGGTTATGCAAGACCTAATTTGTGTTTTTCGGCAATTCGTGAAAATATGGACATACTGAGTTATTTGGAGTTTAGACATGGCGGGAGCTCTGCTTTCGTATATGTTAATTGTAAGTACCAAAGGCTATATATATTGATGAAAAAAGGAAACATTGTGGTTATGCAGGACCTAATTTGTGCTTTTCGGCAATTGTTGGATGTAGTTTTTGTGTTTAATGGAGTAGACAGAAAGTTTACTTCTCTAGACTACTGTGCAGTGAAATGTGAATATAAGCACAAACAAAGTGACTCTATGTTAAATGTATAATGTAAAATAAAGTGGTATATAAATAAATATATGTATAATCATTCTTCCAAAGGTGATGAGCAAAATTGCAGAAGCAAAGAATACGTAGTGGTGGGAGCAATTTGCGGTTCATTTTGCGGTTGCGGTCTAAACCGCACCAATGCCCACCCGTACTCCTCTCTCCGCGCCTCTCGTTCAGTCTCCGGGTTCGACGGGGTCTTCCACTCATCATAGCCCGGTGAGGCCTGCAGATAGGGCTGCTCCAGCTGAGTTATTTGTTCCTCCAACTGCTGGGGAACCTTTATCTGACAAGGCTCGTGGTAAGAGGCCTATTGAAGTGATCCCTTTCCCATATCCTCCCCGTAATTCTTGTGTGCTTCGCATTGGGCTTCGCGAGGAGGATTTGATGGTCAATCGTAAGCGTTTCGGTGATGATAGTTCCCTTTCTCCTTCGGATTTTCCCCAAGATAAGATGGCTAAAAGGGTGCTGGATTTCTCTGATGCTATTCATGAAGCCTGCGACCATTTGACTGCTGCTTTTGGACCTCTACTGTCGGATGGGCTGCCTCCAGTTGAGGAGTCTGATTTGCTGACCGACGATCTCCTCCGTGTTGACTTAAGCACTGCACTAGTGGGTGATGCTTCTGCGGTGCCTTCTACTTGGCCCACTGCGCCATTTCCCCTCATGGACACCACTGCCCAGCTGCATGTGCATGCCACTTCCACTACTCAGTCCACAGCCGTTGTTGTGACTCTCCTTACTGATGATCCTACGGAGACTGTTGCGGCCAAGGAGGTGCTTCCGGAGACAAAGGCTGACTCCAATGGCCACCTATTTGATACTGATCCTTCAGTCTAACTTGCTGTTGCTGTGGTGGTGGTGGTGACCAGCCCCAATTGGTCACCAAGCCGCCAGTGACGCTTTTGAGTTGGAATTGCCAAGGTTTGGGAGGTACCTTGATTTTTCGTGAACTCCAAAGTGTTATTCGTAGTAATATGTCGTCTTTTGTTTTTCTAAGTGAAGTTAAAGTGTGCCGTGCTCGGTGTGAGACTATTTTAGCTAGATTGGGTTACTCCGATCCTTGTATTGTTCCCCCTTCCGCGACGTCGGGTGGGTGTTTGGCTTTCATGTGGGACTCTAGTATTCGTGGGGCTATTCTGGATAGCTCTTCTATGTTTATTGCTTTCCTTTGGGATGTGACCAGTAATATAAGTGTAGTTCTTATTGGTGTGTATTTTTCATGCGATATTTCTCATCATTCCTCCCAACTTAATGACTTAGGTACTTTTATTAATTCGTTTAACCTCCCATATGTGTTATTTGGAAACTTTAATACAATATTATCTAGTCGGGAAAAAATGGCATTGACTGGTTCGACCATTCAACAGGGATACCTCTTTCCGTTTTCATTGACGATCTCAGCTTAGTGGACATTAGTTTCAGTGGCCCTCCTTTCACTCGCTCCAATCATCGATCTGGTAATTTATTGGTGGAATCTCGATTGGATCGTGTCCTTTTCTCGGTAGATGCTATCGCTTGTTTTCCCAATTCTTTGATCACTCATTTATCGGACGATGGGTCTGATCATCGGATGGTTTTGTGGACTTGGTGACGAAGGACCTCTAAGGCCAAAAGATTTTTCCGCTTTGATAGTCGATGGGTCTCTCACCCGGAAGCTAGATTAATCATTCATTATTACTGGAATTTGCATGTGCTCGGTTCTCCAATGTATCGCTTGCATGTTAAGCTCAAACGCACTCGTCATGCTCTTTTCCGGTGGTCGATGGGGGGCTTCTCAAACTCGCGGCGACGGATAAATGATTTAACTCATGCACTCTAACAACAACATTCTTTGTCGGTTCATGATTGGGGTTATATCCATTCTTTGCAAAAGGAACTCACCCACGCTTGGAATCAAGAGGAAGCTTTCTAGCGAGAGCGATCTCGCACTACATGGCTACGATTGGGCGACCGTAACTCTGCCTACTTCCATCGGGTTGCACAAACTCGTCGATCAAAGAATTTTGTGTCCTCATTACGGCAAGCCTCGGGGCAGGTTGTCACCGATGAAGTTGACAAGGGTTTGGAGTTTGTCTCGCATTTCATCACATTATTCACTTCAGAGGGCTCGCCAACTGGTATAACAGCAGCTTTGGACTCTTTTGCAGTTTGATGGAAGGGTCACTCCTTCTATGAATTTGTCACTCCTAGCGGCGGTGACCTCATCTATTATTAAGAATATGGTGTTCCAAATCGGCTCCTCCAAAGCTCCAGGATCGGATGGGTTCACCACCCTTTTCTTTCAACACTATTGGGATGTCGTTGGTCATGATGTTTGCGTTGCAGTGCAATCGTTTTTTTCGCTCTGGTCATCTATTGCGAGCTTTCAATCATACTTGGTTGACACTCGTCCCCAAAGTTCTAAATGTGGAGTCGTGTGCTCAACTTCGACCAATTGGTCTCTGCCAAGTTTTTTTATAAGACTATTTCTAAAATCTTGGCCACCCATCTCGGCGACATTTTGCCAAAGGTTATTTCTACTTACCAAAATGGTTTCACTAAGGATCGTTCGATTGTGGATAACGTGATCATTAGTCAGGAGGTTATGAATTATCTCTCTAGTAAACGTGGCGGCAAGGAGCGTTTTATGGCACTCAAACTTGACATGGAAAAGGCGTATGATCGCATTGAGTGGCCTTACCTCTTTCGGGTGATGGAGAAATTGGGTTTTGATCCTCGTCTCATTGCTTTGGTTCGTACCTGTCTCTCTACATCGACATTTTCCGTTCTCCTTAACGGCATCTCCTATGGCTATTTCCACCCTTCCCATTGTCTCCATCAAGGTGACCCTTTATCACCATTGTTATTTGCTATCTGTACTGAAGGATTCTCGGCTTTGTTGACTCAATCGCTTCAGCGAAGTGACTTAAAAGGCATCCACTTTAATCATCATTGCCCCATTCTATCTCACTTATTTTTTCGCTGATGATGCGTTTCTTTTTCTTCGAGTTTTGGAGACGGTATGAATATATGAGTGGTCAGCGGGTAAACCTGTCTAAATATGCGGTGGTCTTTTCTAAGAACACACTCCCATTCGAGGCTTCTCATTATGGCGCCTTGTTGAGGGTTGGTGCGATTGGGGCTAAGGATAGATACCTCGGGCTGCCATCCTTAATTCATCGTTCTAAAAGAAGTACTTTCCGTTTCATTGAGGAGGATGTGTCCAAAAAATTACAAGGATGGAAATGACGATGTCTGTCACCTGTTGGTCTTGAGACATTGATCAAGTCTGTGGTCTCTGCTTTGCCGGTCTATGCTATGTCTTGCTTTTGGCTTCCGACTACCATGGGTCTCTTGGCGGAATTTGTGTCTGTCTAAATCTGAAGGCGGACTAGGCTTCCGGGATTTTGAAGCTTTTAATCAGGCTCTGCTTGCAAAATAATGTTGGCGTATTCTGACGGAGCCGGATTCTTTGTTAGCTAAGGTGCTTAAAGGTCGTTATTTCCACCATACTTCTTTTCTCAATGCTCGGCAGGGTTCTAATTCTTCTTGGGCATGGTAATCTTTGCTACATGGTCGGGACTTGCTTGTCAAAGGCTTGCGGTGGGAAGTTAGTTTTGGCACCTCCATTGATGCGATGACAGATCCGTGGGTCCCCTCTTTGTCGTCATTCAAACCTTGTTTGTTATCATCGTGTTCCACTTTCTCTCGGTTTGTCTCTTACTTTATATCTCCTCTTTCGGGAACCTGATATATTCAACGTTTGCGCCAATTCTTTACGAATGACTCGATTTCAGCAATCTTAAAAATTTTGCTACCGCTGACCCCGGGGTTGGACCGTTACATTTGGAATTATCAATCCGATAGCCTATTCTCCATCAAATCTGCTTACCACCTGGCTATGGACGCAAAACCGCCTCCAAAACAGCAAACATTTCATCGGCCTCTCTGATGGATCCAAAATTGTGGCCGAAATTATGGGGACTTCCACTTTCCCCTAAATCAAATTTTTTCTATGGCGTATTATTTTGCGGATTCTGCCAGTCCGAGAATACCTAAATCGCCATGGTCTGCAAGTTGACAACTTATGCCCAATTTGTGAGTCCGCAGAAGGTGAATCAGTCGAGCATTTATTTCTTCGATGTTCGGTGGCAATTGTTTTGCGTAATTTCGTAGGGCTCCATTTGCCTCCTGGTCTCCTTCTCACCACCCACCTCTCGTTGTTTTGGCGACATCTCATATTCACCGCAGATATCCGCTCTATTACATCTGGGTTCTCTTATTTTGGCGACTTTGGAAAAGTTTCAACAATGTTGTCTTCCTCCCCCACGCCCAGTTTACCATCGCCTGCCTTCATCGTCAATTACTGTCACACCAGGCCGATCATCAAATTGTCGTCCAACCTCTATTTCTGGCCCAGGCACCACCACCTCGACGGCTCTGTGCTCCCCAATTGAGTTCCGGATTTCAGATTGCTGTGAATAGCGCGACATCATCTCCCACTCATGGTGCAGTTGGTATTGTTAACTTTGTTGGCAGTCAGGCTGCTTTTGGATTTGGGTGCGCTCTACCAGGGATAGTTGATGATACTACTGTGGAATTATTGGCGGTCCGTTATGCTTTACTCCTCCTTTCCCGTTGGGGGATGGTATGCTCATCCTGTTCAGATCACTAGAGATGCACAAGCTGTGTTGGAGCGGTTAGGGTCTAACAATCCTCATGATGTTTGGTGCGGTGCAATATATCGTGAAGTGTTATATCTTCTCACTCGTCTACCTTTGGTTTCTTTGGCTTACTCACCTCGAGAAGCGAATTGGGCTGTCCATAACGTGGCACGTAATGTCGTACGCTATCCTGGTATAAGTAATGTATTATTTGATTATTCCTATATGGTCTGTCTTTGAGTCTGTGTAGGGGTTGTAATTGGTGTGGCCCCACACGCTTATCTGGTTAATCCGCAAGGATTTCTATGACAAAAAAAAAGTCTACAACAAACGCTTACCGATTTATCATTTTCTCCAAGTCACAATAACTTGCAAGTAACTATAACAAATCCTAACTATTACTGGGCGGATTCTGTGATGTAGGCACGACACTAGTGTCGCCTGATTTTCAGCCGTTGGATTTATTGTATTTATTGAGCACCATTGATTGTTAACCACCACTTAACCGGAATAGGTTGAATCTATTATCTTTGGTTAAACCTATCTTATTTTATATTTAAATCCTTCACATAATAGCTGCAATCTCCGGCCATCAGATCTCTCCCTGAACCAAAAACTCAATCCCCTCATCTTCTTCTGCCTTTCATCTCATCATTACTTTATCCCCAAAAATGGCGACGCTTTGAAGATTTGTAGATGTTCTTCAAAGTGCGGGGCGTCGTGGGGGAGCCCCACCACCAGCCCGGTCATCCACCTCCACCGCCGCAAGCCCTCTGCATGCTCCTCTCCCGCCGCACGACCGCCGCCATCAACCACCATCACTGCCCACCAGGCTGCGGCGATGTACACTGGGTCCAGCAACGGGATTCAGATTCTAATAGCACAAGAACGAAATGGAAGAATTTGTTGGTCTCTTTCCCGCCATTCGAAGATGAACCGGGCCAAATTCCTGCATCCAACTTCGTTTTCGATGCCCAGGAGTAGTTCGACGGCCGACATTCGAACACCCAATAGTGAACTTGGGAGAATCGAGGGTGAATGATCTCATTGGAGATTCTGGCTGTTGGCATTGGCTCCGCCACCCAAAAATCATAACCCAACCAACCAGCTTGTATCAACCATTCTAAATCACAGCTACGCTATTTGAACCAGTTAGAAAAATATGACGGCACCGTACCGTCACGGTACCACAGAATTTGCCGTATTACTGATGAACCGTAGGAAATTCTGATTAGGCTAATAGTTCTCTTGAGCAGGGAACGCCAACCAAGTTGGCGAGATTTCGTTAGGATTAGCTGTCTTTGCGTTGGTATGGCATCACACGGAGCACGCATGCTGTTCGCGCGAGTTTGACATTCCTTCCCCTTCTTGCCGCCATTTACTTTGTCCGTTGACCAGGCGATTGATTCCGATTGTATCTCCGGCCAAAAGGGATAGACTTGGATCCAAAGGCGACGACTTTACCTTCCCTTCGGTATGACTTGGGACTTCGATCTCAAGATCACTGGTCTACTGCCAAAATGCACATTCCAACATCTCAAACAGATTCAAGCCTTCCTCATCACAACGTCCCTGGCGCAGAACATTCCGATCTTCTCCAAGTTTCTTCGCAGAAGCACCGAATTCGGCACCATGGGTTACTCGGATGTGATATTCTCCCAATTGGGTGATCATTTTTTGAACGAAACAATCCTGTGGAACGTTATGATCAGGGGCTATGCGTTCAATGGACCCGTCGAGAATGCCCTGTTACTGTTCGATGAAATGCTTCAGAGAGGAGTAAAGCCACATAACTATACTTACCCGTATGTCATAAGCTCGTGCTGTGAGTATGGTTGGTATAGGGAAGCGGAGATCGTGCATTGTCAGATTGTGAAGTCTGGGTTTGAATCCAACCCTTCCGTTGCCAATTCCCTTTTTAATATGTACTTGAAAATGCCGGCTTCGAAGCAGGAAACGACTGATTCAAAATTAACTAATGCTCGCAAGGTGTTTGATAATATGCTTGTGAGACCTGTAGAAGCCTGCAACCGACTGATAACCGAGTACGGAAACTCGGGGGACATCAAGTCGGCAAGGCGGATGTTTGAGAACATGAAAGAAAGAGACGTTGTCTCCTGGAATTCCATGATATCGGGCTATGCCAAAGCTGGAGAAGTAGCAAACGCAAGGGAATTATTTGACAGTATGCCTGAAAGGAATGTCATCTCCTGGACTAGCATGATCGGAGTGTATGCTGACGCGGGTGATCTAGAAACAGCTAGGCAAGTGTTCGACGAAATGCCTCACAGGAATGTGGTGTCATGGAATTCAATGATCTCATGTTACATCCACCACAGCAAATTCGAAGAAACATTATCTCTCTTTCTTCAAATGCAGTCCGAAGGGTTGTTGCCCGATGGCTACACTTTTGTCTCTGTCCTGCTAGCATGTTCTAAGCTAGGCGACTTGGAATTTGGGAGGTACGTGCACTGCCTAATAAGGGATTGGTCTCAACTACGAGTCATGGTGGGCACTGCCCTTGTAGAAATGTATGCCCAGTGTGGAGACGTGAACAGAAGCTTCTCCATCTTTACCAAGATCGGGAACAAGGACGTGTTCTGCTGGAATGTAATGATCAGGTCGTTAGCCATTCATGGAAGAGCAGAAGATGCCATCAAGTTGTTCTGGTTGATGCAGAAGGCGGGTACAAGGCCAAACGATTTTAGTTTCACAAGCGCCTTGTTTGCTTGCAGCCTTGGAGGTTTGCTCGAGGAAGGGCGCAGAATCTTTGCTAGCATGGCCAGAGACTACCAGGTTAGGCCAAAGATAGAACATTACGGTTGTATGGTTGACTTGCTCTGCCGAAACGGTCAAGTTGAGCAGGCACAAGTTTTAGTGAGAAATATGCCTTACGAGCCTGACACTGCTATATTGGGAGCTCTGCTTGCGGGTTGCAAAGTGAGGGGCGATGTCAAGTCTGCAGAGACTGTGGGGAAGAGAGCTATGGAGTCTACAGCAGAAGAGTCAGGAGTTTATGCACTTTTATCAAGTATACATGCCGATGCAGGTCAGTGGCCTGAAGTTCAAGAAGCAAGAGAGAAGATGGACGGAATGAAGATTCATAAGACGACTGGTATAAGTAATTATCATGCAGTGGCTTGTTAGCTTTAGAGGGATCTGCAATTTGTTCGAGCATGCAATAAGAAAAGAGGATCTTAATCAATCTATTTGTGTTTTGTCTCATATGTAAACAAATATCCACTTAGTAAGAAACCATTCACTGGGGATTGGTGGCTCTTATTTCTTGAATGCAGGAGAATAGATAATCAATCACCATGGATGTCCTCCACGTTAACAGCCCTAACGAATATATAGAGACCTTCTTCAGATCGATTATTAGCGACTCCTGCTGAGAACATTTTGTCATCGATAACAAGATTCACCCATCGTCATTGCCCATACCAAGCCGTCAGGAAACCTGGCACCGGCGCTGTATCAGGAGTGATTTTATCATCATAGCATACACTGGGGATCCTGCAACTGAACAGATTCGGATCATGGCAGACGTACCACTGGTTAGTAACCACTAACCTGGTCAAGGCAGAATATCAGAGGCCAAAACTGCCAAATCTCTGCAATAATCTGGAGTTGTCCCCTATAATCTGGAGTTGTCCCCTACGACTACGATGACATGACCTTGAGACCAAGGAACCGAAGGTTCATCACCAGCATAGGCTTCGTCGAAAGGTGTTTTGATGGGTTCAGGAACAAGTGAGGGGAGATTTACACGGGGTGTTAGCTCAAGAGATGGAAGAAATGAAGATTCACAAGACAACCAGTACGAGTTCGACTAATTAGCACGTAGGATGTTAGCTCAAGAGGGCACTTGTATATGAACATCTCTGCAAAAGGTAAGGAAACAATTTCTTCATAGAAGAGAAATAACATCTTAGTGGAGTCTCCCACTGGATAGTACAGATACCGGTTGCTCCTACAGAAACTTCTAAGAGATATAGGTCTAGAGGTTTTGATTCTAAGGTCGGCATAGGCACCTTAAGAACTACAATACAACTAATTAGTTCTCTAAGCAAGCCTTACTAAACATGTGCGCACTAATTAACCCAATACATTAGTTAAACCTTAAAAATAACCAATAGACAAATTCCAACAGGGCACACAACAAGAACAGATCAAAGAGTACAACATTCAACCAAACTTCTGAAGTCTGTCAACAAATAGTATCATCATCCATCAAGGTATCGGCTCATCAGATACGATAACTAGTCCTGACGGTCTTTCAGTTTCGGGCAGCTAAGACGTCAATCCTTGAGATGGCAGGCATAATTCAAGTGGTAATCATGTTGAACTGGAATCTTGAAAGTTGTTGAGGGATGGTTGATATCACAGGACCATATCTCTGCCACCAAAGCGAGATGTTGTTAGTATGACATAAGTGGAAACGAGATTTCTTGCCACTTCCATTCTTAAACTATTGTAGACATGGGGAGGATTGCATTACCTGCACATTGTCATACAGTTCGAACAATGGAACAGCGAGAAGCTTCAAATTTTTGGGGACTGCAAAGTACTCTCTTTCAGACAAGTGAACAAGAAAGAGCTTCTTACATTCCTGCAATACCAACCACAGAAAATAAGAAACATAAGTACAATGCATATGATTATTGTGATAGTTATACCCAAAAAAATGACATGAAAACTTTAGACAAGTAGTCCACAAACCTTGGGCTTTGTTATGTGAGGAGGGCAGTATGGATACATGATGGTTTCAAAGTTTGGCCTCCACCAGATAGCCACACACTCACCAATCTGCAAGTTTCCAGGGGAAATGAGCAATCAGAAGAAAAATAAAATCAAGAGTGCTAAGAGAAAGCATAGGCGAAATGCTGCATCCTACTCTTCTGTTACATTTATCTAGTTTTCTTTGAAAGTTCAATGCTTCGTTGTAGAAAAAAAATGTATACACATCTTTGTTTGCTCACCACCTGCTTCAAGGGTATTAATCTTGTCTTCATCCCTAAAAAAAATTAGTAAAAATCAAGCTGCTATCATAATTTGAATTTAACAAGTACCTGCCAATCTGGAACAAGAGCAGGTGAATTAGCTCCAAGCTTGCTCGTCAATTTCCTCTTCAAACCTTCAATTTCTGTTACAGAAGTCCAAGAATGGTCAAGTACACGATTCTATTAGCTTTGCATCAGTATATATTGTAGCACAATCCGTAACAAATGAATGTATGAACATTCTGAGTTCTGACAGAATGAGCAGAAAATATACCATTTTCCCCTGGCTTCAAACGTCCACCTGGAAGTTTGCAGAAGGTGTTTCCAATTTGCAGAAGAAGTATGTGGGGATGATTGTGTTCTTGTACCTGCAAGATAATTGAACATTGTTTTACTAGACACGTACGGGCTTCAACATGAGAAGTCAAGCAATGTCTGGAATGCACATCTTCTGAATATCATTCAACTCAAACATGGCAAGCAAACCAAAAATGAGGGGAATAATTAGTGGCGAACTAAAAGGTAAGACATCCTGAAAGTTGAGATTCTAGGAGAAAGAGCAAAAACCAACTAATACAACTACATCATTTTCTCCAAATTGCTGTATCACGCAGATCAAAATCAGCATATGCAGAACAGCAATTACCAGTAGTTGGAGACTGATTCATGGTCGTCATGTGCCTTACAATGAAACCAAAACCTAAAATTGGGAAATTTTGACAGGATAAAGAGGGGAAAAGACAAATGAATGTGATGGTATAGGTACAAATAGTTAACTAAGGTTTTTTTTTATGGCTACAAGCTTAGTGAACTCTAATTACAAGAAGAAATGGTTCCACAATCTTCCACAATCAGAACGGCAGACTCTAATTACAAGTAGTAATAGCTCCACAATCAGTAAGGAAACTCTTGTTACAAGAAGTAATAGCTCCACAATCATTAAGGTTAAATCTGGTTACAAGAAGTAATAGCTCCACAATCAGTAAGGCCTCAAAGGTTTCGCATATTGCCAAGTGCCAATACCAGAAGAATCGCTTCAACACTTGTCCTCATCCCTTCTTTCATATAGCTGCGCGGAAACAAAAAATCGGGTTCAATAATGAATTCTAGCACACTTTACACAAAATTCAAAAGAAAAGAAGATTCTGGCAGCCTTCAGGCCAGGTCAGGCTAGATGTCACTCTCCCTTATCCTTCATTTAGAAGGTAAATTTCAGGGCCAAGAAAAAAATGCACCGAGAAAAGACACAGCCTTTACACTTTCGACGATACTTTCTCGCAAATATAATGAAACTATGAACTTCCATCTTAAACCAAAACCCTAGAATTCCCAGATCTTAGATCCCAAACCAATCCTAAGGGCAGCACAAATTCATTTCAACATTAACTTCCTCCTACGATTCCAAACATCTCTCGGCATACAACTGAGAGGTTTATTTGGGGTTTCCAAGTTCGCCCCCCGGAAAGAAAAAAAATCGAATTACCAAAATCCAATGAAAAACGGAACCCAAATCGACATAAAGGGGAATAAAGAGACGGAGCTCACTTGACTTTCATACGGGCGAGGCGATCGGCGACGGAGGTGTCCTTCTCCATCTTGGGCTCTTTGGTGCCGAACGTGTAGCTCGACAGAGGGTACGTATTCACCACCGGAGAGCTCACCATCTTCGATTTCGCCGAAAGACTGTTTCTTCTGAGGATTAGGGTTTCCCTTTATTTTCCCGCTCTGTAGAATGGAACGGTTCCTTCACCCTCAGTCCAGAAAGCTCGCGCGGCAGCGGAAAATTGAAGATTCGGCTCGGACCAATTCGCGGCTTGGGTGCTCCGACAGTCAACTACTCCTGTTTCGGGAGTCGGGACTCGTACAAGAAAGGGTGACCGTCAGATGGGTATTTGGGTGGTGCTACCTATGCTAGATCGACGGATGAGACCAGTTTGGATGTGGAGGGCATGGCCCACGTTCGAACCAATCTCAATCCTTCTTCCTCCGCTATTATTATGGGCCTTAAGCCCAAAACGATGGCTTCTTCCCTATCATACAAAGCCTGGCCCGACTGATTTCTTATGGCTTATCAAGTTTCGAAATGCCTCCAGTCAGGTGCAAAACTATCAAACTTTGTGATTTTGTGGAAGAATGGATTTTATTTAAAAGAAGAAGAAAAAATTTCACAGAGGGTTCAATTTCTTTTTAATCAACAAGGTAAACCTATAGACCTACTTCCCAAGCTCAATTCAAGCTCACACAGTGAATCGAGCTACTGAAGAGTGAAGAAGACCCAATACAGAAGACTATACCCTGCTTAATCTCTTTGTAACCGCCAAATTCGATCTTACAGATATCAATGATTTAAATAGAAGAAGAGGATTGAAAGGTTCGTTGCCTATCTTGCTGCAATCATGAATCTTCAACGTTATTGTCTAACTATCTTTGTAGAGGGCGACACATTTGGAGCGGAACGAGGAAAAGGATGGAGCGCCTGAGATTTGAGATGATCTGAGAAGATTGAGCTTTGACTAGACTTGGAAGAACGATCAAAGTTTGGAGTATGTCGTATTGAAGAGACGGTGTCGTATGCATCAAGTGTAGAACGTCGTCGTGTGAGTCTTTAAGCAAACGACGTCGTGGTCATATGTCAACAATTTCCCCCTTCGTTCGACAAGTATGCAAAAGAAGAAGATAAAACAAAACCAGCAGCACTCGAAAACAACAAAAGATTTCATTCATTAAAACAGAATACAAAAGAGAGCAGTGGAGGGAAAGTTCCCCCTGAGGCAATGCAGGTTCACATGAAGAGCGGCAATACAAAAGTCCTATAGTTGAAGAGACATAAACACCTAGAAGCTGCAAGTTCACATATGGAACTGCAATACAAAATGACTAAGAATCTAAAACTAAACCCTTAGTAAGGAGCAGAAGCAGCAGAATCATCTAAGGAAGAAGTTCCTTCGGAGATTGTGAAAATCAGACCATCAAATTTGCTGATTTCACCAAGAGGCTTAGAATTCTTCGCACGAGGTGCAGCCTTGGGGGTGAGAACCAAGAAGAGATGCTGAGGGAGGAGGAGGAGGAGGAATATCCTTGTGCAACTAGTCTAGCCTTATTTTTAGTGACTTTACCCAATTCATCAGTTTTATTCCTAAACACCCTTTTGGTACCGATAATAATTCTGGCTATTGGTGGCAATCTAGCAAATTGTACTAGTTCTTCTTGCATAGCACAAAGCCATTCATCATCTGTTCAAGCTTCTTTGTAATTTTTTGGTTCAAGTAATGATACAAAGGCATACTGACCTGGAGAGTACTTACCTCGAGTACGAATTTCATCATTTAATTCACCAATGATTTGATATTGAGGATGGCATTTTTGTATGTGAGCAGGTGCATGTCTGTTATCTGTCTTGGACACTTCATCAATGTGACAAACTCCTTCATGAGCAGGCTGCTCTGCTTGCTTGATAGTGGGAAACAGAAAGTCTACATTTTCTGCATAAATTTCCTAAGAACTTGCAGAATCATCAAATTTTACAAAAACATATTCTTCTACTCTTTTTGTTCTGAGATTATAGATTCTAAAGGCTTATCCTTTAGTAGAATATCCAAGAGAGATTACCTTATCGGATTTTGCATCAAACTTGTTAAGATGATCTTTAGTATTGAGGGCAAAACATTTACATCCAAATAGATGAAATATCCTAGATTAGGAGTTTTTTCTTTTAAATTTTCATAGGGTGTTTTGTTTATAGTTTTTTCTAATTAGTGCCCTATTTGTTACGTAAACAGCTGTCATTACAGCTTCCCCCATATAAATTTCGGAGAATTATATTCTAAAAGCATGGTTCTAGTAGTTTCAATAATAGTTCTATTTTCTCTTTCTACAACGCCATTCTGTTGAGTGTTGAGGAGTTCTAGGTGCTGAAAATGTATAATTAATTCCTTTGTCATCACACAAAGTACTCGAGTGTTCAGATATAAACTCACCTTCGCTATCACTACAAATTGTTCTAATTCCATGTTCTGATTCATTTAACACATTAGCTACAAAGGTCTTAAATCTTCCAAAAGCTTCATCTTTAGATGCAAGTCAATATACCCAAATATATCTAGAGAAATCACCAAAAAGTACGAAAGCATAAGACTTACCACATTTGTTGGTCCAAAGAGGTCCATATGAATCAACTCATATACTCTAGTAGTAATAATGTCACTTTTAGATTTAAAGCTTTTCTTAGAAAGTTTTCTACTAACACATGCGTCACAAAAGAATTTAGCATTTTCTTTCAAGGAAGGAATCCCTCGAGCAAATTCCATTTTTGATAGTTTTGAAAGTTTTGAAAGACAAACATGTCCTAATTTTCTATGCCAAAGATGTTCAAGATCAAATGAAACAGGCTGAAAACAAGTCTTATTAAACGTTTTAAGACTGAACATGTCAACTACATACATATTATGTTTCTTACATCCATTGAATAACAATTTATCGTTACTAATTCTGATAATTTTGCACGAAGATGCTTCAATCATAACTTTGTTTTTAGTATTACAGAGTTGACTTATGGAGAGTAAGTTGTGTTTTAAACTTTGAACATATAAAACATTTTTTACCACTTGAAATGGTTTTTTACCAACTGTGCCATTTCCGAGAATTATACCTACTCTATCATCACCGAAAACAACCTTATCTCCTTTCTTATAAGAAAAAGATGAGAAAAGTTCCTTGCTACCTGTCATGTGGTGGCTCCCACTGTCCAAGTACCAGATGTTTTCACTTTCTCCCACGTTCTGCAATCAATCAAGAATTAGCACACTTTGGTACCCAAAAAGATTTAGATATGGGTGGCCTTTCTAATCCTTTTAAATCATAACAAAACTTAGCAAGATGACCTTGACGTTTTCAACATGAACAAACAAAGATAACTGGCTATTTTTTATACTTGGAAACATTGTTATGAGTGTTTCTATTTAGAACATTGTTACTAATAGGCTTTTTATGATAATGAGTTAATGACTAGAGTAACAACAGTCGTGTTTATGACCTTTATTAAGGTTTTTGTCTTTGCAAAGATTGATTAATCTTTGATTCTTATCTTTTTAGATCAAAGATTATTTTATTTTGAACATTTTGACATTCATTTTGGTAATGAACAATCCGTTTTAATTCAAGTATCTCTTTGTTTAGTGCTTGATTATCTGTCATAAGCAAACAGTACTTGCTCTTGAGCCTGTTACATTCTTATTGCAAGTTTGTTAATGCATTTAGAAAATCAACTCTTGGTTTAAAAACCGTATCCTGGTACTTGAAATCTGAGATTACCTGATAGTTTGTGGGAAAAATTTGATCACCATTCATTGAGGAGGAGGATTCACTATCACCTTTTGATACAAACGCCATGTATGTCAGATTTTTTATTTCTTGATCTTCCTCTTAACTATAGTCGCTCCAGGATGAAGCCAGTGCCTTTTACTGAGCTTTTGTGATTGAGGGACACTTTGAGCGCATATGACCTGTCTTACCACACTTAGAACAGATAGTTAAATCCTTCTCTTTGGAAGACCTGTGGTCTTCCTTATCTACTTTGAACCTTTCTCAACCTTCAGAAGTTTTGTCATATAGTTTTAGAGAACTTCTTTCAAAAGAGGGTCGGTTTGATGAATATTTTTCACTTAGTCTAGTAGGAAATCTTTCAGTTTCTCTCTATCCCTTTTGAAGACAGAGAATTGCTTGTTAGAGTGTCTAGAATCATGATATGCTCTTTTTGCTTGAAAATTCTTTTTCATTTTGAGCATTCGATGAAATTTTCTGCTTATAAGTGCAAATTCTCTTTCAAATTCTTCCCCAATGTCTATCTCAGAATCACTATTGTATTCCTGTGCTTTAAACACAATCAATTTCTTTCGTCTATAATCGTCTTTATTCATTCGAATAATAACTTCTTATGACTCAATAAAGATCCAACCAGTCTTTCTATAGACAATACATTTAAATCCTTAGCTTCCACAATTGTAGTACACTTAGGTAACCATTCTCTAGGTAAACATCTTATAATTTTTCTAACTAGGTCTTTATTTCAAAAAAAATTCCTAATCCTTTCAAACGATTGATTAAGTCGTTAAACCTTTTATACATGCTAGAGATTGATTCTCCTGAACCCATTTCAAAAGACTCGTACTCATTTAACATAACATCAAGTCTACTTTCCTTTACATCAGACATACCTTCATGAGTAGTCTAAAGAGACTCCCAAATTTCTTTCGCAGATTCACATTGGGAAACTTGACTTCTTTCTTCAGAGCAAAGGGCGGAGAACAAGATGTGCATTGCTCTTTTGTCGAGCTGAGATGAGATCTTCTGCTCCTCTTTCCATTCTTCTTCGTCTTCGTCATCCATAGGAACAAGAACTTTTCTGACGATTGCCCACAAATCTTCGTAGACACCACGAGCATAGATTCACATTCTCTTCTTCCAGACTGTATAGTCTGTGCCATCAAACCAAGGTGGATTCGTGCTAGCGGAGTATGAAGCTGTGGATGAAGACCCGGACATCCAAAGATCCTTTCTTTGGCAATTATTAATCCTTCAAAGAGTAGGCTTTGATATCAATTGTGATTTTGTGGAAGAATGGATTTTATTTAAAAGAAGAAGATAAAATTACACAGAGGGTTTCTTAATGAAGCTACACCAAACCCTAAGAAGAAATTGAACACAGATTTCTTCTTAATCAACAAGAGTAAACCTATAGACCTACTTCCCAAGCTTGATTCAATCCCACACAGTGAATCAAGCTACTGAAGAAGATCTAAAACCAAAGACCCAATACAGAAGAAGACCTAAAAACCAAACTTGGAAGAACGATCCAAACTTGGGGTATGTCGTATTGAAGCGACGATGTCGTATGCATCATGTGTAGAACGTCGTCGTGTGAGTCTTTAAGCAAACGACGTCGTGGTCATATATCATCAAACTTACCAGTTGCTAAAACAGGATGAAGTGCATGCAACACCACATGAGGGAAGGAGATGGTCGCCACCCCCGGACGGAGTTTTCAAGCTAAACACATATGTTGGGGTATCTGATGAGGGTGGAATTGGATTGGGTGGAGTGGTGGGGGACTGGGATGGAAGGTTTGGAATGGGCTTTGTTCGAAAGGAAAAAGGGAGATTTCTACTATACAAGACGGAAGCTTGGGCTATACTGGAAGGGATGAAAGAAGCTTTTGACGATGGATTTTGGACGGTATTTGCCTGCAGTCTAGGTTGTAGGGGGTTCCTGCAGCCAAGCCAAGTGGCAGTTCCTTATTGGTTGTTTTCCTTGTTTTAAGTTTATTGATTCAACAATTCAAAGCTAACAGTAACTCTAATGGAAGAAGCTAATGGTGGATTTATTATGGGTCCCATTTATTGTATATTTCACACCTCTCCTTATTTCTCTCTATCTCTCGTGTAAGCCAAGGAAGGAGAAATTATTTGTATTTTAATTTTTGCAACAAACAAATTGTTTGCACACTGCTAGTCTAATGAACATGAATTTAATTGATCTTTACTCTTATGACTATAATTGTGCGAATTTAAGTATCATTTTAAATAAAACATGTAATCAAAGACATCCAACGAACAAATGCAATCTATCTCCCAAATACGTAATATATTGAAGCTGTCCAAAAACAAATCTCAAAGTATGTTAAGCATAAAACAATGTCGCCCCAAAGGTCTGCAAATAGCTATTTATCAACAGAACTACACAAGCCTACAAGTCTACAACCCACAGTGAGTTTGATAAAAATCTGACAATCAATACTCAATTGATCCCTATATATAGAGACCATTAAACATAAATCTCCCTCTGCTTTCTCCATTTTAGTGTGGGACGCAGTCTCCTTTTTAGGATTAAAGAGAAAAGACAAGAAATATACAAGGGACCCATAATAAATTCCTCTGTTAGGCTCTTTTGTTAGAGTTAGTGTTAGCTTTTAATTGTGGAATCAATAAATTAAAAACAAGAAAAACAACCAATAAGTAATTGCCACATGGCCTGGCTGCAGGAACCACCTACAACCTAGACTGGTGGTAAATACGTCCATGGATTTTACTCGTTGATAGTGGAGATCGATTGTAAGATGCTGATTGAGAAGCTAGAAAGGAAGACGGTGGACAGAACGGAGATGGGGTAATTTTACCCGTTAGAGATAATTTACCTAGGAAAGCTAATGAGTGTGGATTTGCACACCTTAATGGGTCATGGTCTCATGGAATAATAGCATTGTATGGACAGGAAGGCCACCCAGTGGCGGACTCAGAAATTTTCCATGGGGTGTCCTCTTTTAATAATAAATTTAATAAAAATAAAATAATAAATAAGAAAATACCTTACTCGTACAGGTTAAAAAGTCCATGATGTGTTTTCATATTATGAAATAATTGTAGAATACACTTTGTGTATACAGTGTTAAAAAAATTGTCTCTATATACCCTACTAGACAATCATTCACGAACTTATCGCATATTCGATTTGTAAACTTGTTCTTGATGTAACCCAAAACTGAAAAACTCTTTCAATACTTGTCGTACAACCATAAAATCAATAAAAATTAAGGGTAGCTTGAAATTAGTTTAATTGTTAGGTTTTGAAAATAATTAGAGATAGGGAATGACATCTTACTATTACATAGTGTTCAAAATCAAACAACTAATGAGTTGTTGTTTAATGAAAATTAAGTTTATTAATAATAATAGTGTTTTAGATTTGAATTACCCAACCTACCACTTATATTCTCATACACAAATTTAAAAAAAATGACAGTAGGATAATCATTTTTTCAAATTTCAGGGGTGTCCCTCACTATCATTTATAATTTTTTTGACCATACGTAGATTACCACTGGGGTTTAGATAATCGTTTTTCCAAAATTTAGAGATGTCCCGGGACACCCCTAAAGCCCCATTGGGTCCGCCCTTGAGTCCACCTGTAGGTTTATTGCATCTAATTGTAAGAGATACAAGTATGGACCTTAATGAATCTAGTGTAATACCCCCTTTGAAATAATAAAATTAATACAGATTCCTATAAAAATTGCTCTAATCAACTTAATTTTGAATTTTGTAAAAAATTTGCTACTAAAATTTGGTATTCTAAAAAAAAAATTGGTATGCTAAAGTAACAACGTTATGTCCATTTAAACCAAGCCATGTGTCTTGATGTCCCTACCTCCCTTTTATGCTGCTATCTTTTTCTTTCTTTTTTTAACAGGTTGGATTAGATTGCAAATGGGCCAATCCCGGAGGAAAGAATTACAACAAGATACATTTGAAGTAAGAAAGGAAAATCCAATAAAACCCTACAAACCTTATTGGAAACCCAATAGGGCCCAGACAAAGGAGTACAAACCAGAGCCTCCTCTCAAACCCTAGATTCCCTACCTCCCACAGATCCCACTGTCACTGCAGTTAGGGTGGGCAATGGACGGGTTGGGTGTGTTTTCGTCTCAAATTGACCCACCCGCTTACTAGCGTGTTGGAATAATTGTGACCGGCAATCCACCCACATTCTTCTGTGGGTCGGGTTGGGTGGGTGGCGAATGGGTGCGGTTGGATCGTGGGTTAACCCACAAAAGCAATTCTCCAACAAGTCATTAAGAAAGTTCACTAACATTTATAAAAAGCTCATAGCATATTAGGATCACTTTATCAATTTAGATACTTCTCACTTTGTCTCAAGTGAATCCATGTAGTATTTGTATAAAATTTTTTACTTCTCTATCAACCAATTGTGTAGAGAAACTTATTGCATTTTGTGATTTTAATACATTTAATAACCTATAGTTTTGATACCAATATTTAATGGATATTACACAACACAATAACCAATAATAATAGTCAAAACTATTGTTTACTCTCCACCTTTAAAAGATATGGTCAGACTGTAATGTGGTTCGGAAATATGATGAATATTCGATACAATAAGAAACAATATTTTTTCATGGAAAATAGGAGTAACCCGCAATCCACCCACCACCCACCCACATAAGTGCGAGTGGGAGATTTATCAATCCACAATCCTCCCACATCAATCACTCACTGCTTGCGGGTCGGGCTATTTTCGGGTGAATCGATATCAATCTGCGGATTAACCACCCAGGTGCCCATCCCTAGCAGCTGCCCCTGAAACGCGTATCTAACCTCCCCTCACTGTGGGAACAAAGCCAATGGAGCCAAGACATGAAGCAGAAGCCACCAACCCGAGCAAAGGAAAGCGAAGACGAGCCATAGCCACCTCTGACCTAGCCTCGCCGGATCAAGACACCCTCAGTTCCTCGCCGACCAAGAGCACTTAAGAAGAGCTGAAGTTGCATGGGCGGCTGGTGACAGCACCGTGAGAAAACCATCTTTCTCTAAGATCTTCAAACCGAGTTCAAGCCAGCGGTCACATCTCTGAATCACCAAAATCTGCAAGGTGAAACAAAAGGAGGTAGACGAAGGGCACGAGGAAGAAGAGACAAGCTGGACAAAGTCCAGCCTTCTTTGAATTTAAGAGAAGACATCTCCAGATCTGAGGGACAAAATCAACCCACTGAAGGGGAGAGAACAAACCCACAAAGGGAAAGAAGGGACCAAATCAATGTCGAACCAAAGCTGAAAAGCTGAGAAAAAAGAACTGAAAAGTCATAAAACAGAGGCAATGGGAAGAGGAAATTGTAAGGTTAGTGACTAGATTTACGAAAAAGGTTCACATTTGGTCACTGAAAATATTTAATTTTATTCGGTAGTAGGGTTTTAGTTGTGAAATGAAAAAAAGAACTAGAGGTAAGGGGATTCGAAGACCCGACTTCATTAAAGGCTCGAAGAAAATGGGAGAACCAAAGTTATTTCGTTTTCTTCAGCTGCTTCTCTTTCTTGTCAATTGGTTGCCACCAATGAAAACAGAAACTAAAGTGAACACGTTTTTTTCCAATGTGAAATACCATACTAGAGGTCGTATCGGAAAAGTTAGCGGTAGGGTATTTTATGTTAAACTCGTAGTTTAATCTTGGTTAAATCTTTTCATACCGTTATATACCACCTACTGATTTCACTTTCGATTGTGATTTTTCTAGTCGAACCACCGGTACGATACAATTTTTCCATCCTTAGTTTTCTCTTCTTAATTTTTAGATTTTTGTTGGGGTTATAGATAAAAGGGGGTAAATTGCAAGTATGGTCGCTGAGATTACTAAAAATATTTAATGCAATTCGTGGTCACTAAAATTAGTTAAATATTTCAAGTTTGGTCACTCTCTGTCCATTTTTGTTAACTTTTGCTTACATGACAGTCAACTCTCATAGTTGACTGTTAAATGAGTGGCGTGGCAAATAAAAATTAATTAAATAATTATATTCTTCAACAATTTTCACCCAGGGATGGCAATTTGGACCCACCCCGTCGGGTATTACCCGACCTGTAGTAAGGTGTGGGGCATGTGTATTTATTTCCTACCTGCCCCGCGCTGCCCAGTTCTTAGCAATTTGTATCCCAATTTCTTACAATATCTATTCATATTTCTCCTATTTTGACTTCTCTTCAACTAATTAGACTTGATCTTTCAACTAGTTAGACTCAATTACTCATTCTAGTATAACAATTTTTCATTCATAAAGAGTTTTCTCTTTGTTTTATCGTAAAAGTAAAATTTTACTTGTATTTTTTTCTAATAACATGTAATAATGGGTCGACCCGGCCTGCCCATACTCGTGCGGGTATTACCCGTCCTGACTCGTAGTAGCGTAGGGCGAGACATAGGTATCGAGGTACCCGACCCGCCCCTCCGCATTGCCATCACTATATTTCACCTCATTTTTAACAATAAATTGAAATAAATAACAATTACCAAAATTGAAATTAACCATTCTCACAAAAAAAGGAGGAAATCAACCCTTCACTCATCGCACAATTCAATAGGGCGTTAGAGCATTAGACGAAGGCATGTCTAACATTACAGAGAATAATTTCCAAAGACATTCCCCCTACTATACACACACACACACACTGAAAAACACTATTCATTTGGACTTAAAATTACTGCTTAAGTTCTTCTGATTGGTTGTCTGCCTGTGCGTGGGCCCGCTGGATGTTATCACTGTGTTGTGGTTGGGCCAGTGGTTTTTTCCCGATATCTTTGAGCTTGGACCGGATCTCATACCTGCTGCTGTGCGGAGCTGAGCACATTGCCCGCGGATCTGGTTAGATTTCCTCCTCTCTATCTGGTTGTCTCTTCCCCTGCCTTTCTTTATCTTATGTCCCGTCGGTTGGGATGCTTTTTCTGCTTTGTGACTTTTGCTTGATTTAGACATCCTCTTTGCATAGAAAGGAGATAGGCGGTGAGTGAGTTGGGGATATCAAGGCATTTCTCCACCACATGTTTAACCTAACTCCTCCATCCCACTTTTTCTTTTCACCAACCAGGTTATGGCCCCTAACAAACCCAGCGACAATGCTCTCTCTCTCCTTCTCCCACTCCCCTCTCTACTCTGCTGCTTCGACCAGAAACCTCAAAGTCCCTCTCTCTTTCACTCGCAGTCCTTCTCCCACTCCCTTCTCTCTACTCTGTGGCTCTGAGCAAAACCTCAGACCCACCAACCCGGTCGGGATGATCGTCGTCATCTTCTTCAAAGCGCTCACTTGATCGGAGGCGATAACAGTGGATCTGTAGATCCAAAGGGGATTCCAGGTCTATAGTCGCCGGTCTTTCTCATGAACCCCAACTTCCTCATCTCTCTCTATTCTAAATTTCGTTGATCCGGCCCAGAGAACAACCGTCGAAGGGATTCGCTCGCTGTTCTCGCCACATAATTTCGTCCGTTTTTCCTGGGATTGGTTGGTGGATATGGGAGTTCCACTCATGATCCTGAACAAAACCGGATTTGCCGATTCGGGTGAGTTGCTTAGCTTTTTGCCTTTTTATTTTTTCAGTCCCTTTTGCTATGGATGAGTAGGTCATTCAATTTTTCCTTTGTGGTTTTGCTGCAAATCTTTGTGTTTTTGTTTCAGCCGATTGTTCATTATGTTTGTTGCTCACAGGTTTTGTTTTTATCACTTTAGGTTCAGGAAATCTTTCCCTCTGGCTCCTCGGTGGGTTTGCTCGATCTCTTACCAGAGCCGGTGGATGGTACTGTTTTTTCTGGTGAAATCTAGGATTTTGAAAGGGTGAAACTATTGTTATGGGCCCTGATTTGTGGTTTCTCTCTCACTTCTTCTTCATCTGTGTTGGTTTCTCTCATCTCGGTTGGGAGGTAAACGAAACTCGCAGCGATCGGGTGCTGGAATTGAGAGGCCGAAAAAGAGGATTCGAAGAATGCCTAGATCCACATGTTCTTTTCGAGTTTCTCTTGCTATTCATTGTTCTGGGTGTTCTATTTTTTATGGGTTCGTTTATACTACAGTTTATTTTTGTTATTATTGCTTTTCTGCTTAGATTTCGCACAATGACTCTTGGAGGTGGATGGTTGTCGCTTTTATTTTGTCAATCCATTGATGGGAAGTGAAAAATGTAGCTTGACAGTGTTGGGATCACAAAGTAGGTTAGGGAAGCCTCGAAACAGAGAGCCGCAGGTGAGCTTTCTTGCATTCTTTCCTTTGTTTTCTGTGGAGCATCTCTGCTTTTAACTATGAATAGGGTTGGTAAACGGTACGGTAACCGGTTTACCGGTTTCGGTATTACCGAAATTGCCCAAGCTTCCGCCGCACGCCAATACCGGCAGAGCCTCGGTATACCGCTACCGTTTCAATCGGTGTCGGTAAGGGACACGGCATTACCGAGATACCGTGAAGTCGCTGTCCGCCCGTCCCTGTCCAGCTGACCTCCTATCCCTATCGGTTTTCTCATGAGCAGCAGATGACAGCAAGCCAAAAGCAAAAGGCCAAAAGCTGCCACTTCAAGTAATACCGAGACCCCACTTCCCTTTGGATGTTCCACTTGTGACTTGACCACTTCCCTTTCTCTCCACTCTCCAGATCCCCAGACGCCAAGACCCCACTCCCCAAAATCCAAGAATTAAATTTGAAACAGCAAATTGCAAAATGCAAATAGCCAAAATGCCAAATACTAAGGTCTAAAAAATAAGATCACATATAGGTAGGTAGTAGGCTATACCGCTATAGCATTAGTGCATTACATACAATGTAAAATTCCAAATAGAGCAAATAGAGCAATCTAGTTTGCTGCTTCTAAATGTTTAAATTAAATTTTAAGACATGAAGATAAAAAAATAGAATTAATAGTTCCTCACTTGCCACTAGGACTTGTTCCACCATTACTTATTCGAAGGTCCACCAACATCAACAAAACCTTGCTGCTTCAAAGTGGTGCGAAGGTTATCATCACCATTATCCTCCTCATCCTGGTCCTCCTCATCCTCGTTTGAATCTTCCTGCTATTCCTCCTCCACCACAACAGGTAAACTTTGTTTGAAACCTTCACTTGGCATGGCAGTAGAACTCTCCATTCGAGCTTGGAAGTTAGTAGTGACTAAGTGTAACAAGAAAATACAAATTGTTAGAATTCATCTAATAATATGTAATCGGAAAATGAGTAATGGAATACTTAAAAATAAATGAAATTATGAATTCTTACCACTTTCATAATCGATTTGGTCTTGATTTTCATCTTCGGTATCATAAACTTTGTCTGCTTTCTTCCCTCCTTCATACCTTATCCAATCTTCAGCACAAATCAAGGCCTCTACAACGGTGGGGCTCAACGAAGACCTAAACGGGCTGAGCACTCGACCTCCACAACTGAAAGCAGCCTCTGAGGCAACAGAGGAGACTAGAACAGCTAGGATATCCTTAACCATCTGGCAAAGAATATGATATCTAACGTTGTTCTTACTCCACCACAACAAGATGTCAAACTTCATATCATTATCATCCTCGTTAATAGCATCATCAACATCTCTTAAGTAGATGTCTAGCTCAAAAGAACCTCGAATCCCCCTATGAAGTTTCTCCTTTCTCATCTTGAAGAATTCAGCATCAAATGTCCCTCCATAAGATGCAGATCCAGTACCATCATCAACACTAGGAGTGGTCTGAACAGTAAGCTCGGAGGGTTGAGGTGCATACTTCAATCTGTAAACCTCAAACATTGCAGTCATCTCTGTAGTCACATCTTTCACCAATTCATCTCTTTTCTTCTTCACATACATCTTATCCCACATCCAATACAAATAAGCCATTTTACGCCTAGGATCTAGCACACAAGCCATGTAAACCATCCTATTTATCCTTAGGTTCTCCACCTCGTCGTCATCATCATCATCATCATCATCATCATCATTCTCAAACCAATATTTTCGTACCTTTGCCTCCATTCTTGCTGCCATCCGTTGTATCTCTACATCCATGTCTTTCTTAAAAAGTTCTATCACTTCATAGATGTCAGCAATAGCCTTAAAGAAAGTATGAGCAGTCACATAAGATGTTCCTGATACATCCAAAAATAACAACAAATTATTCACAAATTAGTTGAATTACAAGTTGAATCACAAAAGAGTTATGTTTGTTCACATACCTGATATCCGAAAGGTGAGCTCATAAAAGAACTTCAAATACTTCATTAGTCGTCGAATACTGGTCCAATCTTCCTTAGTTGGAAGACCTCTCTTTGAGTCCACATAATCCCGAAATGCAGAATCATTGGGGCTTCCATGCAAGAAGTTAAAGACAGTCTCAAACCTTTCTGCAGATTCCAACATCAAATAGGTTGAGTTCCACCTAGTTGGAACATCCAAAGATAGAAGTCTTCTTCCATCCATTGATAGATAATCAATGGCAGATTTGAACTTTGCACTTCTACCTGGTGATGACTTCACCCATTTAACACAATCTCGAACCCTTTCTACAGCAACTCCAACCTCCTTCAACCCATCCGACACAACCAAATTGATTATATGTGCCAAACATCGAAATTACAAATACTTCCCACCAATCAAATCTGTTCCCCACTCTTTCATCTTTGTTCTCATACACTCTGTAAGAACATTATTAGAAGAAGCATTATCCATGGTAATGGAGAACAACTGTTGTGCTTTCCAATCTTGTAGACATTCTGCCAATTTTTCTGCAATGTCCTTTCCTGTGTGATTAGTGATGGGAACAAAGCTAATGATCCTCTTTTGCAACTTCCAGTCACTCCCAATGAAATGAGCAGTCACACACATAAAATTCTGGTTGTTATCAGAAGTCCATGTATCCGTGGTGATAGAAATTCTTCCTTTGCACTTGGATTTGAAGAACTCAGATAGCAACTCCTTTTTCTCAAAAAAGATTATATAGCAATCCTGTCTAATTGTTTGTCTTCCAGGTATCACAAACAATGGTTGGGTTACCGCCATAAATCTCTTAAACCCTTCATGCTCAACAAAGCGAAATGACAGCTCATCCAAGATGATCATAACAGCTAATGCAGTTCTAGCTCTTTGCTGATCAAACTTCCATGGAGTAAGAGAGCCTACCTCACCATCCCCAGGTTGATAGTTCAATAGTGATTGACCACTGGCTTCCTTCCTCTTCCTCTCACATGCCAAGTGATGGTTCTTCAAACCAGAAGTCCCGTTATTGATTGAGTGAGCTTTGATCAACGTTCCACATTGTTTGCATTTTCCATATGGGTAGTCATCCACCATAACCTCATCATAAGGAGTCCACCATGGGGACTTCTTCTTCCTTTTTATCACCTTCACGATTTTCTTTGCCTCACCCACTTCATCTGCTCCCCTTCCCATATCAGTCATCTATGTAGGCGTAGCAGCTGCAGGTGGTGCAGTAGCAGGTGGAGATGTAATGCCAGTGCCACTAGTAGGTGTAGGTGTACTAGATGAGACATTCCCTTGAATCCCTTCTGCAGCTCCAACACGAGTACCCACTTTTTTGGAAGTGGTTCGAGGAGGAATTGAACCACTTTTTTCCGGAGCATCTCCTTTACGAGGACGAGAAGATTTCGTCCTACAACAAAAAGAAAAAAGGTAAAAAATTAAAAATCATAAAATTTCCAACATGCTCAAAAGACAAAAAAGGCATAAACATTAATTCTTACATTTTTGTACTTGGTTTCTCAAGTAACTAAATTAGTACAAATTAGATAGAGCCTCTATCTAAACCTGCAAAAATGAAAAGCAAACTATTATTAGTTAATACTTAATAATCAACCAATTGAATTAAACTCGGCTAATCAAACAACAAAAGTACAAAACAGCCAAACAATTGAATTAAACCTCTAAACCTCTATCTCCTTTACGAGCCTACTGCTGCTCTGCTCGCAGTTCTCAAACAACAAAACAACAAAATTACTACAAAACAATAATCAAACAATAATCAAAGCTAGTAAATTAGTAATAAATTAATCTGTATTGACTATTCACTATGAGTACCGCTGGTCTGCTCCTCTGCTCGCAATCATATGTAATTTGAAATTACAACATAATTGATAATTCTTTTCTTTCATCACACAAAGTCAAAGCTACACAGCCACAACCCACAGGTTATCTCTAAACTCTAAAATGGACGAATAGCTGGAGATAGTGACGTTCTCATGGCGACGATGACGGGGTTCGACGGTGACGACTGGCTTCGACGGAAACAGAGCAACGAGCCAACGATGATGATTGATGAGACAAGTGACAAGATGGAAACAGTCAATGATGATGAGGGATGTTGCTGCCGTCGTGCCCCTGGGTGGATGCGTGGAGGTTGAATTCGATGAACGGAGGAGGAGGGATCGACGGTCGTGCACGGTGCAGCAGTCACTCAGGCCTCAGGGGATGCAAATAGCTGTAGCCTGTAGCCGATTAGAGATCGTTCATAGGGCTTTTTTAGTTTTTAGGGTTGCCTTGCCGACGCCCGACGTTTCGTTGTTGGCTTGGCGGCTGACTCTTGGTCTTGGGCAGTTGCCAGTTGGGCCTTGGCCCTTGAATTTTTTTATTTCCCAGTAGGTGTCGGAATACCAATACGCCGACGGTAGCTATACCTTCGATCCCGGCATACCGCCAACCAATATTCCCCAGCCGAATACCGTTAATTTCGGCTACTAGTTTAACCGGTAACCAGTTAAATCAGTAACCGCAAAACTGTTTACCAGCCCTAACTATGAATTTGTTCCCGCAGATTCGAGGCATCCTTCATCATTGACTCGACTCTACTGTCACCCTAGGAATTGGCCAAGTGTAACCACTTCCTAAAGCGTAGTATAGCGGGTTTGGGTTTAATTATCAACCCGGGTCCTAGACATGATGACTACTCAGTGAATTCGTGTTATCTAGCAATGAAACTGGAATGCAAGTCTAAACTACCAAACAAACAAAGCAAAGCAGGTAAACGGTTGTATTCAAGTTAAGAGAGGTCACCCGGATATGGTTCCCCCTAGACTGCAGTTAAGCCGGATTGTAATTACCAAGTTCAGTTTCTATGACAGTTATACTGCGGAAGGTTCTTAAACAGCTTGAAGTCTCGACTAAAGGTCTTCAGACCCTCTCCATCTGACTCTCTAGCGGGCGACTAACCTCCACCGGAGTCGACAGATTGAGGCCCTAAGAACAAAACCTCCACTACCGGAGTAAATCCGGTACAGAATAGTGAGTTGGCTCCTCGACTAAAGTCACCAACTCCCTACCTTCAATCAAAGATACTCTATTAACCTAGGCAGATATTCTCATTCTAGGTTAAAGCAGAAACAACAGGAATTTGATCAGGATTCAAGTCATTCAATCATTAAAACCTCAATCGAATATAATCAATCACAGAATCAGTACTTGGGTTCATACAATCAAAGCCTAACATACAAATCTAGGGTTCTCCATACCCAGATGAATGGGAGAACTACTCCATGGAGAAGAAAGCAAAAGCAGAATCAGACACGGAATTCATACTGCGAAGGATGGATTCCTGCTTCTGGACGTTGATTGGCACTTCTCCAAGCTCAAGCTGGCCTCCAATGGTGTTGAAGATCAATCTAGGGCACTTGGGAACTCTTGCTCGTCACTTTCTCTCTCTAGGAACTGATCTCTCTCTCAAAAACTCGAATCCCCTTGAATTGTGGCTGAAACTCTACTTAAAAACATCAATGGCCAAAGCACGGTCGAGGGCACGGCCGTGCTTTGCCTGACTCCGCCCGTGCCTCGGCCAGGGCTTAATTACATGGCCAGCAAGAGGGTTAAACACGGCCATGCTTCACAATGTACACGGCCGTGCTTTGGTGGAACACGGCCGTGCTTCGGTGCCCGTGTTTGCAGCTGAATTGGCCAAACTGAATTTGCTCTCGGCATAAAAAGCACGGCCAGCAGTACACGGCCGTGTAATGCCTTAGGCTGACCGTGTTTTGGCTCCAGCTCACCGAAATGACTTCCGAATGCCCCGAAACTCGCGGTTAGCCTTCCCTTTAACGCCTGGGACCTGAAACATGACAAAATAGCACAACCCGGCGTAAAATAGGCCAAAACACATGACTATGCCCCTCAAACGGATAAGAACTAGGGGCGCAAATATGTGCAATTACATCGTTATCAAATTCCCCCACACTTAACCGTTTGCTTGTCCTCAAGCAAACATAACTCAAACCAATGCAACTCTCCAGACCTTCATAGCAACAAACAACCCAGTTCGTAAGTAGAGGACTTCCTAGGTCATTTAGCAGCTTACGAGGTCAACCGACGCACAAGTCATCTCAAAGCTTCTTATCGAGTCGGCATCATGGCAAAAAGTGAACAGAGGACAAATGAATCGTGGATGGAGAGATTCTCAAAAACAAAGGATCATGGACTCACATTTTTCAAGGTGCTCGATTTTCTTTGAAGATGGTTGGAACCCCTTTTTTCTGTTTTGCTTGTTTTCTGTTATTTTTTCTTTTCTTTTCTTTTCAAGGGTCCCAACCTGCTCTTACCGGCCATGCCAGGAGCGGATGTCTCGAGCCTCGTGCGGGGGAAAGCCATGCAAGGGGGCTGAAGGTAGTAGGTGGAAATTGGGAACGGATTCCCGTCTCCCCTTACACACTTTCGCCCTATTCGCACGGGAGACATTATTTTGAAGCACATTTTCGAGCACCTGTTAAACTCAAAACATGATACAAGAGTCCATGACAGGCAGAGAATCCACAACACCACACAATTCAAAGGTCCTAAGATCACTAATTCACTCAATCAACCAACTCAATATGAAGAAGAAATGAGACTCCTTAAATGCATCAACATCCTCCATAGTGCTACACTACCTCCCTAGGTTGCATATCACTATAAAGACTGTCAATTCAAAGCATACTGAGCAGGCAATTGCATGAAAACACGTACTTGGAGCCCTCAAATTTAAAAATTTGGACAGTGGACTAGGCTCCAAGCACACAAACAGATCTAATGCAGTCAAAAGATAAACATCCCCCCACACTTAAGATCGACATTGCCCTCAATGGAGAAGAGGGAAGGATAAGGGAACGATGTTACCGGTATGCACGGACTGCAGGAGACTGGAAACGGGCCAGTCGGGGCAAGCCCAGCCAAAGGGGAACAGAAGAGCTCAACCACAGTATGTTAGGTTCAATGGTCAGCCCAATAAAATATCATCCAAACCAAAAGAAAACAAACCAACCCAAACCGGGTGACAAACCGACTCAAAACTCAAGAAAGAAAAACAAACCGTGGTGAGGTTGCCTCCCCACAAGCGCTTCTTTACCGTCGTATTAGCTGGACGCCCATGGTGGATACTCAGGGCGGTGCAGGAACAGGTGCCTCCAAGAACGGATCCACTTCGCTCTTGAGGTACAGCTTCAGGTTGTGACCATGCACCCGACGGATGCGACCACCCTCATCAGTCAGCTCGACCTGCCCATCTGGCAAGATGCAGGCGAGTGAGTACCCGGACGGCCAGTACCCGGACGGCCAGGGTGGTCGTGGTGCAGGAGGTGGGACCAGCTCATAGTGGTCTCCACTCTTCTTCCGTGCAGGCTTAGCAACCTGCTGCTTCGGCCGCCACTCCTCCTTGAGCTTTTTGTTCGGAGGCGAGGCTGGATGGAGTGGCGGCGAAGGAATGATAGGAGGGTCCTGCAAAATGAGAGGTGCAGAAGGGTACACGACAGACTCGTGTACCTGATCAGACATAGCATGCACAGGCGTGACAGCAATCATAGCACAGTGATCAAACTCAGTCACAGAAAAAGTAGCCTGTTCATCCCCAGCACGCAAGATCAACTTACCATCATGCACATCAATTAGTGCCTTGGCGGTGGCAAGAAATGGCCTACCTAGAATCAAGGGCACATCCACATCCTCATGTATATCAAGAATAACAAAATCAACAGGATATGTGAATGTACCTACTTTAACAAGCAGATCCTCAATGATACCCTTAGGATGCACGATAGAACGATCAGCTAACTGAATGCTCATCCTAGTAGGGCTAAGTTCACCTAGGTCTAGCATTTTATACAACTTATATGGCATGATGTTAATGCTAGCGCCTAGGTCCGCCAAGGACTTTCCTACATGCATGCTGCCAATAGTAAGAGGGATAGTAAAACTCCCTGGATCCTTGCGCTTCTCGGGCAGCTTGTTCTGCAGGATAGCAGAACACTCCTCGCTCAGCATCACTGTCGAGAGATCCCCAAGTTTCTTCTTGTTGGTGCAGATATCTTTCATGAACTTGGCATACTTGGGCATCTTCGATAGTGCCTCCATGAACGGTATGCTGATATTGAGCTGCTTCAACATTGCCATGAACTTGGCAAACTCAGTCTCCAGCTTGTCTTTGTGTAGGCGAGTGGGGAAGGGAAGCTGGGGTACATGCTCCTTAACCACTGGTTGTGGCTTGGGAGCAGGGGCTTCCTTCTCCACCCGCACTTCTGCATCGTCGGCTGGAAGTGCTGAAGCAGGTAGTGGTTCCTCCTGTCTGGCCGGGACAGGATCAGCAGATATCACCTTACCGCTCCTGGTAAAAATGGCATCCAGCTGTTGATGCTGATGAGGATCTCGAGGATTCGGGACAGTGGTGGCAGGCAAAGTCCCCGGTGCCCTGGTGGTGTTCTGGCGGGCCAAGATGCCCACCTGGGTCTGCAGATCCTGCAAAATGGCACCCTGGTTCCTCTGACCTGCCTCCAGTGAGGCCACACTCTGGTCCAACCTCGTGATAGTCGCCTGAGTGCTCGTCATGAATGAAGCTAGAATGTTTTCCAGCTTCGTCATCCTGTCATCTGGGGCTGGAGCTGCTGCTGGCTCGGCAAACTGGCGCTGGGGCTGCTGGAATGGCTGCTATGGAACTGGCCCCTGGCGAGCCTGGAAGGGCTGCCTCTGCTGAAAACCACCTGCAGGTGCCGGGAAACCAGGTGGTTTAGTGGTGTTGCTGCTCCAGGCGAAGTTGGGATGCTGGCGCCACCCCTCATTATATGTACTACTGTACGGATCGAGGCGCCTCGCATTGGCGATGAAGGCCACCTGCTCCTGGGGTGTGGTAGACTCCCTCATAGCCTGGCAGTCCTCCACTAGGTGATTGGAGCTCTCACACCACTGACATTGAGCTACTAGAGGTGTAGCCAAACCTCTGCCCGGAATCAGACTGTTAGGCTGCTTCAATGTCTGCACTAGCTCAGCTACCTGCTGCTCGAGCCCGGATCTGGTCTCCATGGCGTGCACACCACGGTCCCGGGACTGTCTGCCTCTGCTACCCTGTCCCCAAGAATGATCTCTGGCAGCCAAAGTACTGATCATCTGGTTCAGCTCGGGTGGAGTCTTGGTAAGAATATCCCCTCCTGGGCATAGAGACTCAATCACCCTCTGGCTATCTGGCGAAAGGGTACTGTAGAAGTTCCCCACTGTGAATGCATCGCTGAAGCCATGATGGGGGCACTGCCAGAAATAGCCCATATACCGCTCCCAAGCATCACGAAGTGACTCATCTGGCTCTTGGCGGAAGTGAGTGATCTCCCGCTGAATCTCTGTAGTCTTCGATGTCGGATAATACCTGTGCACGAACTTGTCCGCCAGATCATCCCAAGAGGTGATGGACAATGGGTGCTGGGTCTCCAACCACCTCTTAGCATTCCCCGCCAGAGAATGAGGGAAGAGATGAAGGCGGATCGCATCATCCGGGACACCATTCAGCTTGAACCCGTTTGTCAGCTGCAGAAAACGGGAAAGATGCACCCTGGCCTCCTCATTCTTCAAGCCATGGAACTGGATAGAAGATGTAATGAGCTGAATCCAGCATGGCTTGATCTCGAAGTTGTTTGCTGGGATAGGCGGGTAGAGGATGACCGGGCGGATGTCAGCAATCCGCGGAGTGTAGTAGTACTCCAATGTGGGACCCGGCTGCGGTGGATGATGAACTCCATGATCCTGGGGTATGGGGTTGTTCCCCAGGACCTGATTCACCGGGGGAACCTGCTGTGGATTCCCCTGGTGTTGGTTGTAGTCTCCGTCCATCCCGTGCTCTTCTTCAGAATCGCTGCTCAGGTGGCCGTCTATGCGCTCTTCCGTAGCCAGTCTAGCTCGCTGTTGTCTCCTGAGCTGGCGACAGGTGCGGTCAATCTCTAGATTCAACGGCAGTAAACCTCCCGACTGGCTACGGGTCATGCACTACCTGCACACACTCAAGCAACAAACCCGTGAAGGCACAAGTGGGACAAAGAAAACAAAGCAAAAAGAAAAACTAAATTAACAGAAATCACTTTTCTTCAACAACCTAGCCGTCCCAGGCAACGGCGCCAAAAACTTGACTCGACTCTACTGTCACCCTAGGAATTGGCCAAGTGTAACCACTTCCTAAAGCGTAGTATAGCGGGTTTGGGTTTAATTATCAACTCGGGTCCTAGATATGATGACTACTCAGTGAATTCGTGTTATCTAGCAATGAAACTGGAATGCAAGTCTAAACTACCAAACAAACAAAGCAAAGCAGGTAAACGGTTGTATTCAAGTTAAGAGAGGTCACCCGGATATGGTTCCCCCTAGACTGCAGTTAAGCCGGATTGTAATTACCAAGTTCAGTTTCTATGACAGTTATACTGCGGAAGGTTCTTAAACAGCCTGAAGTCTCGACTAAAGGTCTTCAGACCCTCTCAATCTGACTCTCTAGCGGGCGACTAACCTCCACCGGAGTCGACAGATTGAGGCCCTAAGAACAAAACCTCCACTACCGGAGTAAATCCGGTACAGAATAGTGAGTTGGCTCCTCGACTAAAGTCACCAACTCCCTACCTTCAATCAAGGATACTCTATTAACCTAGGCAGATATTCTCATTCTAGGTTAAAGCAGAAACAACAGGAATTTGATCAGGATTCAAGTCATTCAATCATTAAAACCTCAATCGAATATAATCAATCACAGAATCAGTACTTGGGTTCATACAATCAAAGCCTAACATACAAATCTAGGGTTCTCCATACCCAGATGAATGGGAGAACTACTCCATGGAGAAGAAAGCAAAAGCAGAATCAGACACGGAATTCATACTGCGAAGGATGGATTCCTGCTTCTGGACGTTGATTGGCACTTCTCCAAGCTCAAGCTGGCCTCCAATGGTGTTGAAGATCAATCTAGGGCACTTGGGAACTCTTGCTCGTCACTTTCTCTCTCTAGGAACTGATCTCTCTCTCAAAAACTCGAATCCCCTTGAATTGTGGCTGAAACTCTGCTTAAAAACATCAATGGCCAAAGCACGGTCGAGGACACGGCCGTGCTTTGCCTGACTCCGCCCGTGCCTTGGCCAGGGCTTAATTACACGGCCAGCAAGAGGGTTAAACACGGCTGTGCTTCGCAATGTACACGGCCGTGCTTTGGTGGAACACGGCCGTGCTTCGGTGCCCGTGTTTGCAGCTGAATTGGCCAAACTGAATTTGCTCTCGGCATAAAAAGCACGGCCAGCAGTACACGGCCGTGTAATGCCTTAGGCTGCCCGTGTTTTGGCTCCAGCTCACCGAAATGACTTCCGAATGCCCCGAAACTCGCAGTTAGCCTTCCCTTTAACGCCTGGGACCTGAAACATGACAAAATAGCACAACCCGGCGTAAAATAGGCCAAAACACACGACTATGCCCCTCAAACGGATAAGAACTAGGGGCGCAAATATGTGCAATTACATCGTTATCAATCATCGAAAGTCCCTTCAGTAAGTTGCTCTCAATCTGTTAGCACCATTTCATTTGAAGGTTCTCCCTCCGTTTCACTTTGATTTAATCATTTATTTTGTTGTCAAAGATTCATTCAATGGAGGAACTTCTGGGTTGGGACTCGCTTTCCCAATCTTCCATATTTGCTGTGAGCAGAGTCAAGGTAGTGGTATGAACAAACGTGAGCTCTCGATTTTACCTTTTTTGGTATTTTGGGTTCTATATCTTCATTGATGGGCATGATCAAGCTATTGAAGCTTCTTTGTAGGTTTTCTCTCTAGTTATTTACTCCCAAGTTTTCTTTTGGGTTTTAAAATCCTGCGGTTCCGAATAGGAAACTCAAATTCGGTGAGATCCTATAAGCCTAATCTATGTGAGTATCATTTTCTACAATGGATTTGATGATCATGAAATATAGTTCATGTTTCGATATGTGTCTGTACTTTGACTTATCATTGGATTTTTTTGGAGAGAGCTACATTTTACACATGTTGTATTTATTACTCATTGCATACAAGATTGGGATCTCCTGCCTTCTTTATGACCTTTTCATTTACTTTTTATTCAATTTGCTTTATAAATGAAGATATCAATGAACTTCTATGAAATGATTTTCCACTTTTGGCATTGAGTTCCCCAATACAACCGTTGTGTGCATGCTACTCAAATTCGTCTAATGATTATCGGCCAATCCGATTGTTATTCCCGTTATTTGGCGAGCTAGGTATTGGTATTTCGATTGGCCTCTGAGAATTGTTTGATTCGAATTTTATCTTTTCATTTGTTGATTATGTCGGACGGTTTTTGCTGCCTGGAAAGAAGTAATTTCTGTGTATGTAAATGGACTATTCTGATTTTGAAATGTTTCCTTATGTTGTCACTTTTAAACTTATGTGATTTTTCATTCTACGCAAGCTATATTTCTATTTGTCGAAGACTATCGCTTTTGCTTTTAATGGATATCCATAATCAAAGGGTTCAAAAAATGGATCCTTATGTTTGTATTTGAATGAAGCATTCGCAGTGGATGCTAGAGCAGCTAAGTTGTGTCAAGATGGTGATTAGGTTCTCCTCCAAAGAACTTAGATGACGATCTGTTTATCTTTTATTGTTAGTAGTTAGGGTGTCCTCTTGTGCCTATGTGTTGGTCTTCTTTATGTGGCGGAGTCAATTAAGCATTGAAGAGAGGTTTATGATTATAAACATTCACAAGATGTTGGCACTTCCAAGATCTCAGTAGCTCACTGGTCTGTTTAATTATTATTTCTGATCATTGGTTCTCTATTGGTTTTAGTTTTCCTTACTTCTATGCTTGATTGACTGCCCCTTGTGAGCTACGAGCTGTCACTACTCGTTGTTATCAATTCCAGTTCGATGACGCCAACTCCTTAGTTTTACCTCAGGCTGTTTGTGGGGCCTGGGGAATGTATTATATAATCTTTAGACTCCTACAGTAACTTGGGTACAATTTCAAGTTAATAGATCTAAACCATTAAAATCGATCAAACTTATTTTAAACCATTGATTAAAGAAATAAAAAATAGAAAAATAACTAAAAAATCATTGGGAACAAGGGGTTTCCGGTCACCACCCACTTAAGTTACCATTCTTTGTTTTTTTCCTTTCCTTTTTCAAATTTATTTGCTTTCCTTTTTTTACCCTTTTCTTATTTTAATTATTATTGAATTAGAAGCGTTACGTAAAGCTTCCGTAATAACTTAGCACTTTACATAACGTGAGGTTAATACTCATTACATAAAGAGACCTTCTATTACGTAAAGGGTACGGAATGATAGTTATTTCTTACCAAGGTTCAAAAAGGCGCTAGGCGTAAGGCGGGCGTTGAGCCTTTGCCTTGCGCCTAGCTCGCCTAGGAGTTGACTAAGCGTGCCTAGGCGTTGGAAGAAAATAGTTATTCGCAGTGCATGATGAATGAAATAATAATCTACAACACTTCCTCACTTCAGTTAAAATGATTAATAACTTACTCAACACTTAATGACAGGAATATAGCTAATGAGTTCATAGAATCATAGCTCAATAGTTCACAAAGTTCTTGAGCTATTGAAAAAATTGCAACATAAACTTGATTTCATAGTTGATGTTAATTTTGGTATTTAATATTGGCTTCTTAGCTCCATCTAGTAATGTTTAGGAGAGACTTATATGTCGCCGTACTCCATTAACCTGTTCCAGTATCTAATTAGGCGCGAAATCCCTAGGCGAGGCGTTTTGTCATTGCCTTGCGCCTAGGCGTGCCTAAGCGTAAGATTAAGCGTGCCTTTTTGAACCATGTTTCTTACGTAATAGTCAAATCAGAAGCGTTACGGAAAGCTTTCGTAATGACTTAGCTCTTTACGTAACACGACATTAACACTCATTACGTAAAGAGACCTTCCATTACGTAAGGCTTCCGTAATGACATTTTACAACTGTTACGTAAAATACACATTCATTACGTAAAGGTTACGAATGGGTAGTTATTTCTTACGTAACAGTTAAATCGGAAGTGTTACGTAAGGCTTCCGTAATGACTTAACACTTTACGTAACGCGAGGTTAATACTCATTACGTAAAAAGACCTTCCATTACACAAAGGTTACGTAACGACAGTTATTTCTTACGTAACAGTTAAATCAGTAGCATTATGTAAGGCTTCCGTAATGACTTAACATTTTACGTAAGGCTTCCGTAATGACCTTTTACAACTGTTACGTAAGATTGGCATATGTTATGTAACCATTACGTAATGCCTATTGTATTTTACGTAATGTGACCTGTGAAACCTGCTATAGCAGGTAAAAAAATTCAAGTTACCTTACTTCAACTTACCATAGGAAATTCGGATTAGACTAATGTGGTTGATAAAAAGCGCTACTAATTTATGCCAAGCCTCAGTTCATCATTTAATAGTTACTGACTTTTGCATTTTGCAAGTCCTTTCAAATCTTTTGCCACTTTTTTCTTTTTTTTGGTTAAATGGATCGATTTCGATTGAAGTTACTTTGACGGGATGATGAACTACAAAGAGATAGCAGTGCTCTAAAGCTTTGCCAATTGGCAGCTTCGCAAGTTATTACAAGTTTTAATATTTTTCTCTACTACCCAAATCATTCAAGTAATTGGTTATTGTAATCCTCATTCTTATATCATGTAGGTAGCAAAGTAATAAGTTGAAGGTCATGTGGTTTGACTCGAAAGAAACCCATCTGGTGCCACCTCTGGAAGAAATCAGGAACTCGAGGCTTCACTGATGAAAACACATCCGGTACTTCCCCTGGAAACAAGGGACAGAGTCCTCACTGCTGAAGCTGGTGAGTGACTTTAGTTGGCCATACAATGGAAGGAAAAGGTCTTACAAGAGTTGAAACGTCAATAGAATGTCTTTTGTTGTTAAAATGATACAGTCTGTTAATTTTGTTAGTTCTTTTTTATTTGGATGATTCATATGTACTGTTGGAGATAGGTTGTACTTGACTTCTCCAATATCTCATGTAAACGTTTCTCATGAGCACAATATAGTCCAGGATAGTTGAACTTCAAAATCTACTGGTTGTCCTTTGCCAGCAACTGCAACTAGGGTAGCCTGCTGTGTTTGATTGAATTGTATAGTGATGATTTAGTTTGCGTTTATCTATGTAATGTGTTTAAATAGTCGTGGAAGTTGAAAAAATGTAAACCTAAAGTTTGGATGATCTCATACCTGAATAAGTCATCTGGTGAGAAATCATTTCAGCTATTTCGGTTTTTCCTTAGGCTAACTAAATGTGTTTGATGACAAAAATTAAAATACTTTGAAATAATGATTTCCCTATCGCAGTAGAGCTCGGGCAAAAGATCTAGGTCATCCGGGTTTCTCAGCACTAGGGATGGCAATGGGGCGGGTTTGTCTAAACCATCCACATCCCATCTTCAAATATCCAAACCCATACCCGTCCTATACTCATGCGGGGATGTTTGGCAAACCCATCCCCATACCTGTGGGTTTCGGGTACCCATGAGTAATACCCGTACCCGTACATCCAACATTATTATCCTAAAATTTACAAGAAAAGTTTTAACTACAACTCTAAACGTACCTATTATATCACGAATTCAACAAAACACGATCATTTTCTTAATACGGTTCAAAGAATATGATCCTAAAATATTCATTAATTAATAATATAGAGTATAATATTTTTCAAATTATTATGTTTTAACTCTGATACATCTACTAAGAAATAATTAACTAACATATTCTTGTTAAAAAGGGGGAAAGTGAAAGAGTGAAAGGAGAATTGAGGGAAATGAATTAGGTTTTGATTAAGGTGGTCACTCAATTGCATTTCTACTATTTATTTCCTCGAGTTATCCTCATTATCATTGATATATTACAATTTGATCAACATATTTTTGTATATGTGAAGAAATTCTCTTGGTGGGGCGGATATGGGTAGGGTATGGAGCGGGGGAGGCTTTACCCATACCCGCCCCATACCCATCAAACTTTTTGGGGTTTTACCCATACCCACCCCATACCCGGTCAAAGCGGGGATTACCCGCGTTGACTGGGTCGAGGGTGATCGGGTACCTGTGGCCATGGGTTTGATTGTCATCCCTACTCAGCACACCTCATGACCTCAATTCCAATTTAGGACAGAGAATTTGGGCTTCCAACATAGCCGCAGTATGTATGCAATGTATATAATAGATCTTTTGACAGTTGAAACGTTCTAAGATACGCAAAACTATACATTGCACCACCTTACACCCGTGGAATCGTAGCCAAATAATTATCGTAGATTTTATGTTCTTTTGGTGTATAAACAAGCAATAGCTCATGGTCCATCCAGATTCATAATGCAGTTGCATTCTGTACTTTGAGTAACTGTACTTTCAAATTAAAATGTTCCGCATAATCTCCGCGACAACTCGAAAATGAAACTTAGGGTTCGTTTGGAAGTTGTGTATCTTAAATCGTTGTATTGTTATAAATCACTATGATATAAATGCATGCATTGATACAATAGATGCATTTTAAAATTACATTGTTTGGTTGTTGAGATTATAATTTATGAATTGATTGTTATAAAGTTACTTTATAAGGAAATGTCATATTTATCCTCCACTTTTAATATAAAACAAAAAGAACTATGGATATAATTGGAAAAAGTAAATGTGCTCATTATTAAACCAACAATCACAACAATCTCAACTTTTAGTTGAGATTGTACAATCCCTAATTTTTGTTGATTGTTGGTGGGACCCACACAAAACAATACATGCATTGTTTTGCAACTTGACACTTCCAAACGTTGTATTGTGGACAATACATGTATTTAACAAATACAATGCTAACAATCGCAACTTCCAAACAACCCCTTAGTCCGTTGCGGAGCGTGGGTTGATTATTCACACTAATGATTTGTGATGAATCAATATGTATTGGGCCGAACCGGTAGAAGGCCCAATCCAGCTTTTTCTTTAGGTCAAATAAAGCGCCGCGCTGTTCCAGGTTTACCATTCTTGCCCTAAGCAGCACATAAGTGTCTGTGAGAGCCAAGTCATCCAGCTAATGAACAAAAACTCCATCTGAAAGTTTGGAAAACAAGAACAGAAACCCTAATCCAAGGTACCTCTCCTTCCTTTCTACTTGTTCTTCTCCGTTCTTGCGTGTATCAGCTTGCAGCATTACGCAGCCGATTGATTATGCCCTTAATCCCAGTCCCGGAATCACTCTATGGTACATCCTTCTTTGTTCTGCTACTTTGTAGTCTTTTTTGTATGTTCTTTCAATTCTCTTCTGTCGTGATTGAAAGTGGCGTTTTTTCTGCATTGTAGCTCTCGATTATACCGGCGTGCTTGTAGCTTCTGAATCCCTGGCTGCTGTTTGTTGTTCGTCATGGCGACCAGTAAGTTTCCTGACAAAATGATTGCTATGATCGTTCGGGTGAAGACTAGAACAAGTTTTTCTTATTTATGTATAACTTAAGTTATTTTGTTTTCCTTACTCAGGGCTTCAATTCGAGAACAATTGTGAAGTTGGTGTTTTCTCCAAGCTCACAAATGCATATTGCTTGGTCGCGATTGGAGGGTCTGAAAGCTTCTACAGGTACAAACGCTTCTTCCGGATAAAGTTTGAACCTTTTCTGCGACGATTATGAGATGATGATTGAAACGATTTTTTGTTGTTGTTGGAATGGCAGTCTCTGGACTGCTTGTGTACGTGGGCAACAGGCCGTGCCACCCATGGGCTAGCACGACACGACACGGTTAGAGCACGACATGAGTACGGGCACGAAATAAATGGGCCAGCCTGACACGAGCACGAATAATTTATGGGCCGTGCCGGGCCTAAACTTCATGGGCACGAGCATGGGCACGGGACGGGACGGTATATAAGTGGGCTGTGTCGGGCCTAATATTTTTGAGAATCTATTGAGTATAAGAACGGACATGGCACGAAAATAATATTTATTTGATAGAAAATAAGTATAAAAAGAATTATAGGTTCAAATATTACAAAACACAAGTAGAAAAATAATTATTTGTTGTTGTTAGAAGTGTCATAAAGATATATACGTAATTACTAACATAAGTAAAAATGGACAAATAATTAAACAAATCCAAATCACACTCGCTATACTTTCAATTTTCTTTTGCCCCCTATTTGTTAGTTTTCTCAAATATTATCGGTTAATACTATCTTCCCCCGTCCAATTTTCACCTTCTTTTTCATTATCTCTTTTGTTTTCGTCATTTTCATTAAACACGAATACGAGCATGGCACGAGCACGAATAGGCACGGCACGATTCGAACCGTGCCAGGGCCTAGGCCGGACCTAGCAAAGTTGACAAATAGGCTTACATGGCACGACACGAAAACTGACGGGCCGTGCCAAGCACGGTACGAAATAAATGGGCCCGAAGCGTGCCCGTGCCGGCCCAAGCACGGCCCAGCGCCCATGTACAACTGCTTACCCTTGTTGCAGTATCTATGAGTACGAGTTGGCAGATGTCATTCCCGTGGTTAAGACCTCAATTGCGGGCACTAGAATAATCGGCAGGGCATGTGCTGGTAAGATCAGTGTTTGTCTGTTGTTTCGTATTGTTGTCGTCGTCGTCGGTTGCCAATGATTTGTGCTCACTCCTCTATCCTTCCTTTGGCAGGAAACAAAAATGGACTTCTTGTGCCACACACCACCACTGATCAGGGTGAGTTTGATGAGTTTTATTCGACGACATGTCTGCTTCTGGTCAATTGGTGCCTTTGTTGATTGACCGACTCTAACCATCTGTGCTCGCTTCTCACTCTTGTAGAACTTCAGCACTTGAGGAACAGTCTACCTGATTCAGTTGTTGTCCAGAGGATAGACGAGAGATTGAATGCTCTTGGAAATCACATTGCTTGTAATGATCATGTTGCTCTTGCACATACTGATCTTGACAGGGTAAGGGTTTATAACTGTTGCTTGTGCTAGTATTATAGCAAATTGTTCGAGTAGTGAAACAGTAGTCCAAACATGTCTGTTATCATCACTCAAATGTCTTATGTTGCTAAAAAGTTTGCAGCATTGCTTGAAATATCTCAGTTCATAGCATTTGCTTCAAGGCTAATTATCCCTTCCAATTCTACTATGACTAGAAAACTGAAGAACTGATAGCTGATGTTCTTGGGGTTGAAGTATTCAGGACGACGATCGCTGGTAATATTCTTGTAGGAACCTACTGTGCTCTTTCAAACAGAGGCGGCATGGTAAAGGCACACTAACCTTTTACTTCTCTTTTCTTGTCTAGAGTTTGCACAATACGTGCCATTATCTCATTTCCACCAGTCAAAAACTATGCAGGTGCACCCCCACACTTCTATTGAAGAGCTGGATGAGCTTTCCACCCTTCTTCAGGTTCCCTTGGTTGCCGGAACAGTTAACCGTGGCAGTGATCTCATAGCCGCAGGAATGACAGTTAATGACTGGACTGCATTCTGTGGCTCAGACACTACAGCAACAGAATTGTCTGTCATCGAGAACGTTTTCAAGTTGAGGAAAGCTCAACCCAGCGCCATCGTGGATGAGATGAGGAAGTCTTTAATTGACAGTTACGTTTGAGAGATGTTATTTAGTGTCAGCTGGGAGTGTGCCACATCTCTGTATTCCCAAATTGTCTCATGTTTTCCTAGTTATCTCCATTGTAAGATTGAGTTTTCACTTTTGAAACTTGACACAGTTGGTATATGGTCTATACCGGTGGTGTTATCTGCTTACCAGTGCAGACTGCAGAGAGTGGATTCAGACATTCCCTGGCCTTTATGTTAGGCATTGATGAGGCTGTAGGACTTTGTTGTGTTATTACACATGAGGAAGTGCATGCTTTTCTGAAACTGAAAAGCAACCGAGGGTTAAGGTGGATCTTGAAGTGTTATATTTGATTATTATGTGATGAATTAGTTATGATGTGATCACATGGCTACCTGGTTGGATTTGGCAGAAAGTGGCGAACTAGGAGATAATACAGTAGGAATGCAGATCATTGATCAACAGTAAGAAGCAAATTGAATCTCAGAAAACCACACAAATAATGGCCAATGAATTATGATCTTATGGATGAGAGCTGTTCTGTTTATTGTTAAAAGGTTTTATCATCCGGGTTCTCATTCGTGAAGGAATCTGCATGTACAAAAAGCTTTCATACGCATGTATGGTGATCATTAATCATGATCATTAATCAATAGACGTTCATTCACCTTTTTCTTTGGGGGATCCCAGTAACTTGCAACTTACCATTGTAAGTGCAAAGTTGACTAGAAATTGTCAATCCTTAATGCTAGCTATGAACAATCTAAGGTCTCTGGCTCTTCTCAAATGCTCTGGTGACCTCTCGGTCTCTGAGTCGCTCAAGTCTATCACCGGGATTACTATGGGTTCAGCATTCTCATTTTGACATGTTGGAAATACGCGACTACTAGGGAATGGAGCAGGCGTCAGAAGATCAATGAACTCCTTGCTAGTGCTATTACTTTGAAGAGGTGAAATCAACATGAACTCTGTCGTAGTTTTATCACTTTGAAGAGGTGAAATTGACATGTCACAACTCTCCGAACCTGCTTCTTCATCATGCCAAGCTTCTGAGTAACCGACCATCCCATCACATTTCTTGGCATCTTCATGAGGAGTGCTGCTGCTTCCATTTCCTGAATCGATTTCAAGCAGTAGATTTTGGAGCTTCAAGTCAAGTTCTGCAGCAGCATGCCCCTTCTGTGGCTTATTAGTTCTTGCTTTTCGCTGATTTTGTTTCTTTGCTCTAGCTTTGTTCTCCTCAAACTCCACAATCTTTTCTGGACAAGCACTGGAGAGCGCATATGATTTTTTTGTTATATGAAAAAGAATCTTACCAAAGACCGACATTAGCAATTCCCACCCTCATCATTAAACTTACTTTTGTATGAGATCTGCTGGAACTATGGAGGTCTTAAGCCCATTGAAAGCTTCCCACAAGACCTCGAAGCAATCTCTTCCCTGGACTTTTCTAGGTTTGATGATCTCAGCAACAGGGCATTTGATTGGCATCTGTGTAAAACGCATATAGGAAATTTTATCATATGATTTCTGAATGGAAACAGAAAGATGAGAAGGACGAGGAGATGGAAAAGGCAGAGTACCCTGTTTAGAGAAGGCGCAACTCCTAGCTGTGATGAAGTGGAACGTAGGTTCGCGAATCTCCTTAGTTCCCTCTCGGCTACTTTTGGGAGGATGTATTCATCTAACTCAAGAACAAGGCAATGGCACTAAAAGCAGGCCCTTAAAATAAGAAATGGGTTTCTTTTCATCAAAGAAAAGTTTCAGTCTACCTGTTTTCTCAGGAGGCCAATCAAAGAAGTCGGCACAAATCTGCTGCAACTTGGCAGGTTGAAATGGGTACTGGCCAAGAACCCTGTAGACTGCTTCTGAATCGATGGAGTGACACTTGGGCTTGAGATATGCATTGATTACTTGCAAGAATTCCTTTTGCCTTTCTGAGTCAACAGGAGCTTCAGGTTCCAACTGGTTGTCCTTAAGAGATGCAGAGTCATGTTTCTTTGAAGTCTTCTTCTTCCTAGCAAGGGAGAGCCGTTCAGATGCTATTTTCTGAAGGATGCTGGCGTCTCCAACTGTTTTCACAATTTGGCAAGCTGACTCCTGCATATAATAGGAAATTAGGTGCATTGTTGTTGTTGCCCCATTCTGGTGAAGAAGTAAAAGGTTTGACAAAATGAGGGGAGTAACAATATAGTCAAACATACTGGTCCCAGCCCGTAAACTCCACTGGAGTAATCCCCTCCAAGAAGAAGGGCCAATGTAATCTGCAGACAACAACACAAACTCGTAGATTAGCCCTGGCCTTCAGTGCCTAAGTTGGATCAGGCCCTCAGGCTAAAGTGTTCCCTTCAGTGCATTAGAGATGGAGAATCTTACCAACGAGTTCCTACCATACCCAAGTTTTGTTTCTATGTCGGCCATTTCATAGCACACGACGTGACCACCATCCCCTTACCATCAGACATTAAGATTAGCAATGGCATTTATAGAATAAAGTTGTTAATGAGGCTGAAGAGTTTGAAAGAACAGTTATCCGCTGATCAGTCTTACCAAGGGATATGTCTCTGTACACAGTTCTTGCACCAAAAAGGAAAATATCTGAATCTGAACTGAAGCATCCATCCTGATCAAGTAAAACGATAGGCCACAAACTCTCAAGTGCTCCAAACTATACCAGCAAAGTCTCAAGTAACTAAGTAAGAAAAAGAAAATCTTGATGCTTACACACTGAGATTCTGCATTTAATACTGCACACTGCGCTTCAGCTTCCTCGACGCTGAGAAAAGACAGAGAGCGGGTTGTCAGGGTTCTTTGTTGAGAACAATAGAGCACAATCATCATCGCCTCCTGGTTAATGATCTCCGCATTGATATAACAGAAAGCCAACAACAACGCTGTCCTCTCTTGCCTTCAATGCTACAAATCAAGTAGGGAAACGACAAGTTAAATTGCAGCTTTACCTGTCTAAGCAAGGAATCCCAAGAGCTGATCCCAGCAACTTTGCTTCCTTTATCATGCGAGAGAACTCCGAACCTGCATTTCTGCGAAGTGAGCATGCATTTTGTGAACCAATCTCATCTTGAGCAGCCTGCAGTATCACAATGAAAATTTCTCAAAAGCCTGGACAAACTAATAGGAATAAATCATGGAGAATGAACAGTCTCCAAAGAAAATACCTCAGTTCCAGAATTCAAACGGCGCCTGTAAGTGGCCAATTTGATTGCTGGAATCGAACCATCTGGAAAAGCAGGCACCAAAAATCCAGCCGAAGCCTTATTATAAACAACCAGAGAACTGGACAGGCTGCTCCAACTAAGCCTAACCACACCCATCAAGACTATCAATCCAACCCGAACTTTCCCAAAGAAATCATCAGCAATCCAAGTACCAAAATCTACTGAGCGGAAGTCTAATCGTACAGAAGATTCCAACTTTCGAACAATTCCAAGCAAATACATTACCGGTTACAAAGATGAGGCTACAATTCAAAGCAATGAGCGCTCTAATGCGGTGAAAGAGACCCTTGAGATAGAGCTTCTCTTTGAGAGCACAATGTGATTTGTTCACCCTTTCAAGCTGAACCATCCAGCACGACAGATCTACGCACACCCTCTTGTTCCTTCAAAGTTAAATTACCCAAATTCCCACTCAGCTTCCAACTAATTAGGCGAGAAAGAGGAGGGAAATGAGCAAATGAAGGAGCAAGGGAACCAACTTACTGAAGATGATGGAGTGGCAGAGTTTTCTTGCACGATTCCAAGATATCCCACAAGTTCTTCACCCCCATTATTATTTAGTTAATCTGAAAGAAGAGACAGACTTTGCAGAAAGCGTCCTCCGGCAAGCAGCAAAGGAGGGAAGAAAGAGCGTTCTCGAGGTTTCAATTTTTTCGAAGTGCTAACCGCTAGCCGTATCTAATGATTTCGGAAGTGTTCTGTGAAGACTGAAGACAGAAGGCTGGTTGTTGGGGAAATTGTGGATCAAGCCGAAGCCCAGAAAGGTATATGGACTGGACCATATCATTTTCTTTAAAGAAAGGCCCATGTCTTTCTTTCTTTTCACTTTGTAGTATATAATAGTTGACACGCCTCTACTGTCGTACTAGAAAGTGGCCAAGTGTAACCACCTACTAATGCGTAGTATGGCGGGTTGAGTTCTAAATGTCAAACTGGGTCCTAGGTGTAATGACTATTCCGTAAAAATCTTATTATTTAGCGGTTCAAGTGTATTGAAGGTTTAACTAAACTAGCAAGCAAAAACAGTGAAAGTTGTGTTCAAAGTTGAGAGAGGTCACCCAGATATGGTTCCCCCTAGACTGCGGTTAAGCCAGGTTGTAATTCACCAAGTTCAAGTTCATAGATAGTTATACTGCGAGAGGTTCTTAAACAGTCTGCAGTCTCGACTAAAGGTCTCCAAACCCTCTCAATCTGAGTCCCTAGCAGGCGACTAACCTCCACCGGAGTAAATAGATTGAGGCCCTAACGAACCAAACCTCCTCTACCTGAGTAAATCCGATACAGAATAGTGAATTGACTCCTCGACTAAAGTCGTCAATTCACTACCTTCAATCAAGGGTGCTCTATCAACCTCAAAAATTCCCCACTCAAAGTGGTGATGGCGCTAGAGCACTCCGCGTATGACCCGGCAGTACTGGTCAGCGTACTCCGGGTGCAGGCGCAGATCCTGCATGAACGGGTGGTCAAGAGACATGATCCTGCAAAATCAACAAACCAAAGGTGGAGTGACTCACTTCTACTGTCACTCTAGGAATTGGCCAAGTGAAACCACTTCCTAAAGCGTAGTATAGCGGGTTTGGGTTTTAATGTCAACCCGGGTCCTAGATTTTATGACTACTCGATGAATTCTTGTTATCTAGCAATGAAACTTTAATGCAAGTCTAAACTAACAAACAAACAAAGCAAGTAAACTGTTGTTTTCAGGTTAAGAGAGGTCACCCGGATATGGTTCCCCCTAGACTGCAGTTAAGCCAGATTGCAATTACCAAGTTCAGTTTCTATGATAGTTATACTGCGAAGGTTCTTAAGCAGTCTGAAGTCTCGACTAAAGGTCTTCAGACCCTCTCAATCTGAGTCTCTAGCGGGCGGCTAACCTCCACCGGAGTAACCAGATTGAGGCCCTAACAACAAAACCTCCACTACCGAAGTGAATTCGGTAGAGAATAGTGAGTTGGCTCCTCGACTAAAGTCATCAACTCCCTACCTTCAATCAAGGATGCTCTATCAACCTAGGCAGATATTCTCATTCTAGGTTAAAGCAGAAACAACAGGAATTTGATCAGGATTCATGCCATTCAATCATTCAAACCTCAATTGAATATAATAAAATCATAGAATCAGTACTTGGGTTCATACAATCAAACCTAACACACAAATCTAGGGTTCTCCATACCCAGATGAATGGGAGAACTACTCCATGGAGAAAGAAGCAAAAGCAGAATCAGACGCGGAATTCATATCGTGAAGGATGGATTCCTGCTCCTGGACGTTGATTGGCACTTCTCCAAGCTCAAGCCAAGCTCCAATGGTGATGAAGATCAAGCTAGGGCACTTGGAGACTCTTGTTCGTCGCTTTCTCTCTTTAGGAATCGCTCTGTCTCTCTAAAACTCCAATCCCCCTTCTGTTTTGGCTGAAATCTGCTTAAAAAGGCATCACTGGGCAAAGCACGGTCGAGGGCACGGCCGTGTTTTGCCTCAGCCCGCCCGTGCTTTGGCTAGGGTTAATTACACGGCTAGCCTGTTGGGAGAAACACGGCCGTGCTTTTGGGTGGACACGGTCGTGCTTTGGTGGACACGACCGTGCTTTTTCTCAGCCCTACCCGTGTTTTCAGCTCGAGTTTGCCAAACTCAAATCAGCTCTCGGCAGTAAAAGCACGGCCTAGGAACACGGCTGTGTTCTGTTTTAGGTGTGCCCGTGTTTTGGCTCCAGCTCCACCGAATGACTTCTGAATGCCCCGAAACTCGTGCTTAGCCTTTCCTTTGACGCATGGGACCTGAAATATGACAAAGTAGCACAACCCGGCGTAAAATAGGCCAAAAATACACGACTATGCCCCTCAAATGGATAAGAACTAGGGGTGCAAATACGTACAATTACATCGTTATCAAATTCCCCCACACTTAACCGTTTGCTTGTCCCCAAGCAAACCTAACTCAAACCAATGCAACTCTCCAGACCTCTATAGCAACAAACAACCCAGATCGTAGGTAGAGGACTTCCTATATCATTTAGCAGCTTACGAGGTCAACCGACGCACAAGTCATCGCATAGCTTCTTCGGCGAGAGCACTAGTATCGAGTCGGCATCATGGCAAATAGTGAACAGAGGACAAATGAATCATGGATGAAGAGATTCTCAAAAACAAAGGATCATGGACTCACATTTTTCAAGGTGCTCTATTTTCTTCTTGAAGATGGTTGGAACCCCTTTTCTTTCTGTTTTGCTTGTTTTCTGTTATTTTTCCTTTTTTTTTTCAAGGGTCCCAACTTGCTTTTCAGAAAATGGGGGCTCCCACCTAGCAGAGGTTTTGCGGGAGCCCGGCTCTTACCGGCCATGCCAGGAGTGGGTGTCTCGAGCCTCGTGCGGGGGAAAGACATGTAAGGGGGCTGGAGGTAGTAGGTGAAAATTGGGAACAAATTCCCGTCTCCCCTTACACACTTTCGCCCTATTCGCACGGGAGACGTTATTTTAAAGCACATTTTCGAGCACCTGTTAAACTCAAAACATGAAACAAGAGTCCATGACAGGTAGAGAGTCCACAACACCACACAATTCAAGGGTCCTAAGATCACTAATTCACTCAATCAACCAACACAATATGAAGAAGAAATGAGACTTCTTAAATGCATCAACATCCTCCATAGTGCTACACTACCTCCCTAGGTTGCATATTACTATAAAGACTGTCAATTCAAAGCATACTGAGCAGGCAATTGCAAGGAACACGTACTTGGAGCCCTCAAATTTAAAAATTTGGACAGTGGACTAGGCTCCAAGCACACAAACAGATCTAATGCAGTCAAAAGATAAACATCCCCCCACACTTAAGATCGACATTGCCCTCAATGGAGAAGAGGGAAGGGAAAGGGGAACGATGTTACAGGTATGCATGGACTGCAGGAGACTGGAAGCGGACCAGTCGGAGTGAGCGGACTGGAGAGAGGACCATTCAAGACAAGCACAGCTAAAGGAAACCAAAGAGCTCAAACACAATATGTTAGGTCCAATGGTCAACCCAATAATACATCATGCAAAACAAAAGAAAACAAACCAAAACCAAACCGGTTTACAATCCGACTCAAAACACAAGAAAGAAAGTCAAACCGTGGTGGGGTTGCCTCCCCACAAGCGCTTCTTTACCGTCTTTTAGCTGGACGCCCATGGTGGATACTCAGGGAGGTGCAGGAACAGGTGCCTCCAAGAGCGGATCCACGTCGCTCTTGAGGTACAGCTTCAGGTTGTGGCCATGCACCCAACGGATGCGACCACCATCATCGGTCAGCTCGACCTGGCCATCTGGCAAGATGCAGGCGAGTGAGTACCCGGACGGCCAGGGTGGTCGTGGTGCAGGAGGTGGGACCAGCTCGTAGTGGTCTCCACCCTTCTTCCGTGCAGGCTTAGCAACCTGCTGCTTCGGCCGCCACTCCTCCTTGATCTTTTTGTTTGGAGGCGAGACTAGATGGGGTGGCGGCGAAGGAATGATAGGAGGGTCCTGCAAAATGAGAGGTGCAGAAGGATACACGACAGGCTCGTGTACCTGATCAGAAATGGCATGCACAGGTGTGACAGCAATCATAGCACAGTGATCGAATTCAGTCACAGAAAAAGTAGCATGTTCATTCCCAGCACGCAGGATCAGTTTACCATCATGCACATCAATAAGTGCCTTGGCGGTGGCAAGAAATGGTCTACCCAGAATCAAAGGCACATCCACATCCTCATGTATATCAAGAATAACAAAATCAACAGGATATGTGAATGCACCGACACTGACAAGCAGATCCTCTATGATTCCCCTAGGATGCACAATGGAACGATCTGCTAGCTGAATGCTCATCCTAGTAGGGCTAAGTTCACCTAGGTCTAGCTTTTTATACAACTTATATGGCATGACATTTATGCTAGCGCCTAGGTCCGCCAAGGACTTGCCTACATGCATGCTGCCAATAGTAAGAGGGATAGTAAAACTCCCTGGATCCTTGCGCTTTTCGGGCAGCTTGTTCTGCAGGATAGCAGAACACTCCTCACTGAGCATCACTGTCGAAAGATCCCCAAGTTGCTTCTTGTTGGTGAGGAGATCTTTCATGAACTTCGCGTACTTGGGCATCTTCGACAGTGCCTCCACAAACGGTATGCTAATGTTGAGCTGCTTCAACATTGCCATAAAATTGGCAAACTCAGTCTCCAACTTGTCTTTGTGTAGGCAAGTGGGGAAGGGAAGCTGAGGTACATGCTCCTTAAACACTGCTTGTGGCTTGGGAGCAGGGACTTCCTTCTCCACCCGCACTTCTGCATCGTCGGCTGGAAGTGCTGAAGCAGGTAATGGTTCCTCCTACCTGGCCGGGACATGATCAGCATAAATGGTCTTACCGCTCATGGTAAAAATGGCATCCAGCTGCTGATGCTGGTGAGGATCACGAGGATTCGGAATAGTGGTGGTAGGCAGAGTCCCCGGTGCCCTAGTAGTGTTTTGGCGGGCCAAGATACCCACCTGGTTCTGCAGATCTTGCAGAATGGCACCTTGGTTCCTCTGACCTGCCTCAAGTGAGGCTATGCTCTGGTCCAACCTCGTGACAGTTGCTTGAGTGCTAGTCATGAATGAAGCTAGAATATTTTCCAGCTTTGTCATCCGATCATCTGGGGCAGGAGCTGCTGCTGGCTCGGCAAACTGACGCTGGGGCTGCTAGAATGGTTGCCCCTGTCGAGGCTGGTAGGGCTGCTGCTGTGGGGCTGGCCCCTGTCTAGCCTGGAAAGGCTGCCTCTGCTGAAAACCATCGGCTGGTGCTGGGAAACCAGGTGGCTTAGTGGTGTTGCTGCCCCAAGAGAAGTTGGGATGCTGGCGCCACCCCTCATTATATGTATTGCTGTACGGGTCGAGGCGCCGAGCATTGGCGATGAAGTCCAACTGCTCTTGGGGAGTAGTAGACTCCCTCATAGCCTGGTAGTCTTCCACTAAGTAATTTGAGCTCTCACACCACTGACATTGAGCTACTGGAGGTGTAGCCAAACCTCTGCCCGGAACAAGACTGTTGGGCTGCTTCAATGTCTGCACTAGCTCAGCTACCTGCTGCTCGAGCCCGGATCTGGTCTCCATGGCGTGCACACCACGGTCCCGGGAATGTCTGCCTCTGCTACTCTGTCCCCAAGAATGATCTCTGGCAGCCAAAGTATTGATCATCTGGTTCAGCTCGGGTGGAGTCTTAGTAAGAATATCCCCTCCTGGGCATAGAGACTCAATCACCCTCTGGCTGTCTGGAGAGAGGGCACTGTAGAAGTTCCCCACTGTGAATGCATCACTGAAGCCATGATGGGGACACTACCAGAAATATCCCATGTACCGCTCCCATGCATCACGAAGTGACTCATCTGGCTCTTGGCGGAAGTGAGTGATCTCCCGCTGGATCTCTGTAGTCTTCGATGCCGGATAGTACCTGTGCACGAACTTGTCAGCCAAATCGTCCCAAGAGGTGATGGACAATGGGGGCTGGGTCTCCAACCACCTCTTAGCATTCCCCGCCAGAGAATGGGGGAAAAGGTGAAGGCGGATTGCATCATCGGGGACACCATTCAGTTTGAACCCGTTCGTCAGCTGCAGAAAACGGGAAAGATGTACCCTGGCCTCCTCATCCTTCAAGCCATGGAACTGGATAGAGGATGTAATGAGCTGAATCCAACATGGCTTGATCTCGAAGTTGTTTGCTGGAATAGGCGGGTAGAGGATGACCGGGCGGATGTCAGCAATCCGTGGAGTGTAGTAGTACTCCAAGGTGGCACCCGCCGGCGCTGGATGATGATGAGCCCCATGATCCTGGGGTATGGGGTTGTTCCCCAGGACCTGATTCACCGGGGGAGCCTACTGAGGATTCCCCTGGTGTGGATTGTATTCTCCGTCCATCCCGTACTCTTCCTCAGAATCGCTACTCAGGTGGCCGTCTATGCGCTCTTCCGTAGCCAGTCTAGCTCGCTGTTGTCTCCTGAGTTGGCGACAGGTGCGGTCAATCTCTGGATTCAATGGCAGTAAACCTCCCGACTGGCTACGGGTCATGCACTACCTGCACACACTCAAGCAAACAAACCCGTGAAGGCACAAGTGGGACAAAGCAAACAAAGCGAAAAGAAAAGCTAAATTAACAGAAATCACTTTTCTTCAACAACCTAGCCGTCCCCGGCAACGGCGCCAAAAACATGACTCACTTCTACTGTCACTCTAGGAATTGGCCAAGTGAAACCACTTCCTAAAGCGTAGTATAGCGGGTTTGGGTTTTAATGTCAACCCGGGTCCTAGATTTGATGACTACTCGATGAATTCTTGTTATCTAGCAATGAAACTTTAATGCAAGTCTAAACTAACAAACAAACAAAGCAAGTAAACTGTTGTTTTCAGGTTAAGAGAGGTCACTCGGATATGGTTCCCACTAGACTGCAGTTAAGCCGGATTGCAATTACCAAGTTCAGTTTCTATGATAGTTATACTGCGAAGGTTCTTAAGTAGTCTGAAGTCTCGAGTAAAGGTCTTCAGACCCTCTCAATCTGAGTCTCTAGCAGGCGACTAACCTCCACCGGAGTAACCAGATTGAGGCCCTAACAACAAAACCTCCACTACCGAAGTGAATTCGGTACAGAATAGTGAGTTGGCTCCTAGACTAAATTCACCAACTCCCTACCTTCAATCAAGGATGCTCTATCAACCTAGGCAGATATTCTCATTCTAGGTTAAAGCAGAAACAACAGGAATTTGATCAGGATTCATGCCATTCAATCATTCAAACCTCAATTGAATATAATAAAATCATAGAATCAGTACTTGGGTTCATACAATCAAACCTAACACACAAATCTAGGGTTCTCCATACCCAAATTAATGGGAGAACTACTCCATGGAGAAAGAAGCAAAAGCAGAATCAGATGCGGAATTCATACTGTGAAGGACGGATTCCTGCTCCTGGACGTTGATTGGCACTTCTCCAAGCTCAAGCCAAGCTCCAATGGTGATGAAAATCAAGCTAGGGCACTTGGAGGCTCTTGTTCGTCGCTTTCTCTCTCTAGGAATCACTCTGTCTCTCTAAAAGTCCAATCCCCCTTCTGTTTTGGCTGAAATCTGCTTAAAAAGGCATCACTGGGCAAAGCACGGTCGAGGGCACGGCCGTGTTTTGCCTCAGCCCGCCCGTGCTTTGGCTAGGGTTAATTACACGGCCAGCCTGTTGGGAGAAACACGGTCGTGCTTTTGGGTGGACACGACCGTGCTTTGGTGGACACGGCCGTGCTTTTTCTCAGCCCTGCCCGTGTTATCAGCTCGAGTTTGCCAAACTCAAATCAACTCTCGGCAGTAAAAGCACGGCCTAGGAACACGTCTGTGTTCTGTTTTAGGTGTGCCCGTGTTTTGGCTCCAGCTCCACCGAATGACTTCCGAATGCCCCGAAACTCGTGCTTAGCCTTTCCTTTGACGCCTGGGACCTGAAATATGACAAAGTAGCACAACCCGGCGTAAAATAGGCCAAAAATACACGACTATGCCCCTCAAACGGATAAGAACTAGGGGTGCAAATACGTGCAATTACATCGTTATCATGGAGCCAAGAAAATATTCATTAGGATCAAAAGTATGGGTTCAACAGTTCCCCCACACTTTAAGGACACCGATGGTAAGCAATCACGCACAAACGGTCGATTTGCAAGCAAAACAACCGCAATTCAGGCAGGAATCATGTAGAACACGACACATTCAATCACGAGGACATCAAACATGCATTTGCCATTTCTAACCACTGTGCCCTCACCCTAGTCTAATTCAAACATGCAAGCAAATCACAGTTCTCGATCCTAACATCTACAGCCCGATTTTCCAGAAAAAGAACATATTGAGCAAGCAACACACCTGGAAACTCAAGTAAGACCGTAGAGGAGACGCGAGTAGAGGGTGAGGGACTCGAAACCAGGCCCAAAATGGACTGAAAAAGGTCGCAGGAGAACCTGTCGGAAAGTTGCTGGAAAACGGCGGCGGCGGCGGGCGGTGGCGCGGTGGCCGGCGGCGGGCTCCGCGGTGCGGTAGTGGCGACAGCATGCGGGCGATGGTGGCGACGGGCGGTGGCCAGCGGTCGCTCACGCGAGAGAGAAAGGAGAGGGAAGAGAGGGGGTGTTATGAAAAAATGAGAGGAGAGAGAAAGGGACGAACGGGGTTCGCTTTTAAAGCGAAAATACTTGGTCGGGTATTTTGAGGCCGCGATCAGGTATTCCTGAAACGCGATGTTTTCTGACTGAGGAAAACCCCGACCGAGATGCAAGCGAGTGAGTGAGTGAGTGAGTACTCGGATGGCAAGCGAGTGAGTACTCGGATGGTCAGGCTGGTCGTGGTTCAGGAAGTGGGACCAGCTCATAATGGTCGCCATCTTTCTTCCGAGCAGGCTTAGTTGCCTGCGATTTCGGCCGTCACTCCTCCTTTTTCATTTTGTTTGGTAGTGAGACCGAAGGGAGTGGCGGCGAAGGATTGAGAGGGTGATCCTACAAAATGAGAGGCGCAAAAGGGTACACGGCAGGCTCGTGCACCTGGTGAGAAATAGCATGCACAGGCGATGCAGCATGCATATTATTAGTGATAGAGATAGTTATCTACTCCTCGCCATCTCTCAATACCAAAATCCCATCACGGACATCTATGAGGGCCCTGGAGGTGGCCAGGAAGGGCCTTCCTAGAATAAGGGGCACTTTTGTGTCTTCATCGATGTCTAAGACAACAAAATCCACAAGATAACAAAACCTGCCAACCTTAACTAGGAGGTCTTCTACTACACCTCTAGGATGAACCACAGATTGGTCAGCTAATTGAATACTCATCCTAGTTGCGCTGGGTTCACCTAGGCCTAGTTTTTTGAACAATTTGTATGGGATAATATTGATACTAGCACCTAGATCCGCCAGGGACCTCACTACATGTAATTTTCCAATGGAGCACGGGATAGTAAAATTACTTGGGTCCTTCTGCTTTTCTAGCATAGTGCTCTGCAGAATGGCCGAGCACTCCTCGCTCAGCATCACTGTCGAGAGATCCCCAAGTCGCTTTTTGTTGGTAAGGAGATCCTTCATGAATTTGGCGTACTTGGGCATCTTTGACATTGCCTCCACGAACGGCAGGCAGATGTTGACCTGCTTCAGCATTGCCATGAATTTAGCAAACTCAGTCTCCAGCTTGTCCTTATTAGTCGAGTGGGGAAGGGAAGTTGGGGAACATGCTCCTTAACCACTGGCTATAGCTTGGGAGTAGGTGCTTCCTTCTCCATCCTCACTTCTGCATCGTCGGCTGGAAGTGCTGAAGCATGTAGTGGCTCCTCCTGCCTGGCCGGGGCAGGTACAATCGATGTTGGCTTGCCACTCCTGGTTGTGATGGCATTTAGCTGCTAGTGAAGATCACGCAGATTGGGGACGGTCGTGGCAGGTAGATTTCCCGGTGCCCTAGTATTGTTCTGGCGAGTTATTCCTCCAATATGATTTTGGAGGTCTTGCAATATGGCACCTTGGTTCCTCTGACCTGCCTCCTAGCAAAATTCGCCTTGCAAGTAGTCATGAATATCGCCATAATATTTTTCAACTCGCTTACCTGATTATCTAGGGCTGGAGCTGCTGGTGGCTCGGCATACTGGCGTTGCAGCTGCTGAAATGGTTGCCCCTGTCTGGGCTGGTAAGGCTGCTGCTGCGCAAACGGACCCTGTAGGGCCTGGAAGGGCTGCCTTTGCTGAAAACCACCAGCTGGTGTTGGGAAACCAGGTGGTTTGGTGGTATTGTTGTTGTTACCATTCCAAGAGAAGTTGGAATGCTGGCGCCACCCCTCAGTGTATGTTCCACTGTACGGATCAAGGCGCCGGGCATTGGCGATGAAGCCCAACTACTCCTGGGGTGTAGAAGACTCCCGCATAGCTTGACAGTCTTCCACTTGATGGTTCGAACTCTCACATTACTGACATTGTGAAACTGAAGGCCCGACCAGCCCTCTGCCCGGAATAAGACTGTTGGGCTGCTTCAATTTTGGACCAACTCGGCCACCTCCCGCTCTAGCCCGGACCTAGCCTCCATGGCGTGCACACCTTGGTCCCGGGAACTGCTGCTTCTGGTGCTCTGGCCCTAAGAGTGATCCCTGGAAGTCATAGTACTGATCATCTGATTTAGCTCGGGTGGAGTCTTGGTGAGAATATCCCCTCCTGCGCATAGAGACTCGATCACCCTCTAGCTCTCTAGGGTCAGAGAGCTGTAGAAATTCCCCACTGTGAATGCATCACTAAAACCGTGATGGGGACACTGCCAGAAAAATCTCGAGGACCACTCCCAGACATCACGTAGTGACTCATCTGGCTCTTGGCGGAAATGAGTGATCTCCCGCTGAATCTCTGTGGTCTTTGAGGCTGGATAGTACTTGTGCACAAACTTGTCGGCCAAGTCGTCCCACGACGTGATAAACAGTGGGGGCTGGGTCTCTAACCACCTCTTCGCATGCCCCGCTAGAGAATGGGGGGAAAGGTGGAGACGGATCGCATCATCGGGTACACCATTCATTTGGAATCCATTTGTCAGCGGTAGGGACCAGGAAAGATGCACCCTCGCCTCCTCATCCTTCAAGCCATGGAACTGGATAGAGGATGTAATCAGTTGAATCTAGCGTGGCTTGATCTCAAAGTTGTTTGCTGGAATGGGCGGATACAGGATGACGGGGCGGATGTCGGCGACCCATGGAGTGTAGTAGTACTTCATAGTGGGACTCGGCGGGGGTGGTGTATGCTGTGCCCCATCTGCCTGGGGGACTGGGTTGTTCCCCAGGATCTGATTCACTGGGGGAACCTGCATGGGCATCCCGAGGGGTTGATTCTGTCCCAGGTTAAGGTTCCCTCTGTTGTGCTCGTCGCCCATCTCGTATTCCTCTTTGGAATCGCTGCTCAGATGGCCGTCGAGGTGCACTTCCTCCGTAGCCAATCTTGCTCGCTGATGTCTCCTTAGTTGGCGACATGTGCGTTCTAGCTCTAGATCTAACGGTAGTAAACCTCCAGACTGGCTACGGGTCATGCACTACCTGCACATAGCCAAGCAAGCAAACCCGTGAAGGCACAAGTAGGAAAAGGCAAACAATCAATGCGGAAAAGAATGCTAAAGTAACAGAAATCACATTTCTTCAACAACCTAGACGTCCCCGGCAATGGCGCCAAAAACTTGACACGCCTCTACCGTCACACTAGAAAGTGGCCAAGTGTAACCACCTACTAATGCGTAGTATAGCGGGTTCAGTTCTAAATGTCAACCCGGGTCCTAGGTGTGATGACTACTCCGTGAAAATCTTATTATTTAGCGGTTCAAGTGTAGTGAAGGTTTAACTAAACTAGCAAGCCAAAACAGTGAAAGTTGTGTTCAAAGTTGAGAGAGGTCACCCATATATGGTTCCCCCTAGACTGCAATTAAGCCAGGTTGTAATTCACCAAGTTCAAGTTCATAGATAGTTATACTGAGGGAGGTTCTTAAACAGTCTGTAGTCTCGACTAAAGGTCTCCAGACCCTCTCAATCTGAGTCCCCAACGGGCGCCTAACATCCACTGGAGTAAACATATTGAGGCCCTAACGAACCAAACCTCCTCTACCGGAGTAAATCCGGAACATAATAGTGAATTGAATCCTCGACTAAATTCGTCAATTCACTACCTTGAATCAAGGGTGCTCTATCAACCTAGGCATATATTCTCTTTCTAGGTCAAAGCAGAAATAACATGAATTTGATTAGGATTCATGCCATTCATGAAATCAAACCTCAATTGAATATAATCAATATCAATGAATTTTTACTTGGATTCATACAATCAGACCTAACATACAAATCTAGGGTTCTTCATGCCTAGGTGAGTGAGAGAGTTTACTCCATAGAGAGAAGGGAAATCTAGCTCAGATGCGGAAACCATGTTGTGAAGGATGGGATTCTGATTCTGACAATCAATCGGCACTTCTCCAAGCTTAAGTCGAGCTCCAATGGTGATGAAGATCGATCTAGGGCACTTGGAGAATCTGGTTCGTCACTCTCTCTAGGTATCAGCTTTCTATCTCTAAAACTCGGAACCCTTCAAAAATTGGTCTTCTTTCCCTTAAGAATCAGCAGGTCGCGATCCCCGGCCATAATACCCGGTCGGGTATTTCAGGTGCCCAGCCGGGGATTTCAAAATGCACAGCAGCAACTAGGGGGTTAATAACCGATCGAGGTCCAGAATACCCAATCGGTTATTTTTGCTCCCTGGTCGGGACCCCTTCTACCTTCTTGTCGTCAAAATGCGAATCCCTGGCCTCTCTTTGCATTTTACCCGACCGGGTATTTTAACTCCTGGCCGGGTATTTTGCTCTTCCAGCGCCCTTCACTCCAGTGTCCTCCTTTTTTACCCGAAACTCGTTTCCTCGCCTTCACGTCAACGCCAAGTCCTGAAATATGACATAAACACACAACCTAGCGTGAAATCGGCTTAAAACACGAGAATCGAATCTCAAACGGCTCTAGAATGGAGGTATAAACATGTGCAATTAATGGTCTATCAATAGTAGTAGCCAATGAACTATGAACTACTTGGAGGATTAGGGGTGGTTTGGATGGATCATTTGAATGAGGTCGTTTGGATGGATCATTTGAACGAGTGATTTTATTCGGAGTTATGTGAGAATAACGCGATAACTCTTAATAACACGAAATCGCGCTATAACAAATAACTGGGGGCGTGTGGTATTCTCAAATAACGCGCCCCCTCTCTTTTCTGCCCCTCTCATGTCTTCTTCCTTCTTGCCTTTTTGTGAAATCCTTTTGATTCTTCTGTCTGAATCCAAATTGATTGAGCCAAAATCGATTATGCTGCTACTTTTGAATTCTAGTCCGCACACCAATGAGATTGAGTAGGCAGAACCCTACGTTGCGATGAATAGGCGGCAACGAACGAAAGTCTTCTTCTGCAACGAGGAGGAGACGGTGAGGATGCAAACGCAACGACAACAGGGGTTCGAAGGAGACGGCAACATGGGGTTCGTTGGTGATGGCGACATGATTCAAAGGCGACACAAAAAAGTAGCATGGTGATGTGAGCTAGTTTTGTCAGTTTCAAACCTGATATTATGATGAGGATAATTTACTTACATTTCCCAAAGTATATCTTCGAGTGATTGGTCGAGGAAATTCACGTACCAACTGATCATGGTCTAACGGTACTAGTCAGACGAAGATAAGTGTAATATGATCGATTGGAATCTTGCAACAGTTTATGTGAATCATTAGCCTACTAATGCTAGTGGGTAAATGATGACTATTATGATTGGTTTACCAAATGATTAGAGCATAACTGAATTAATGAAGACATTATAAAGTTATATATGTTTCATATTAGGGGGTAAGCTAGACTTTTTCCCGGTGTACCAAACGCCTCCGTAGCAGTTCGAGATTGGAACACGAGAATCATGAGATTAGAGCAAAGGAAGGAGGTGGTCGCATGTAATTTCCCCGAACAAAATCAGACAGGAGATCCGCTGAAAACTGTTTATGTTACAACATTTCTGTTATAGAAGAAGTGGTGCCTTGCCGACAACAACATGATTTTTTTTCCCGTTGTTAACCCAAAATCAATCAAAATCGTGGATATAAACAAGATGAGCAAATCCCAGTAGTTTGAGTTCTTCTCCCGACTAATGAAATCACATTTTGGTGGGGAGTAAAGAGAGAGGGAGAGAGAAATGTGTGTCTGAATCTCACCCTCACTGCGTCTCGCAGTGTGAAAAAGTTTGAGGCTTTTTTGGTATAAAAAAAATAACAAAGGCTTGCCACTTCCAGATGACCAGATTCTGATTTGCTCCGTCTCGTATCTCTTCTTTCAGTTTCTATCCTTTTCTTTTCCCCCCAAACATTTTTCTTTTTGTGGATCTAGTAGATTTTGGGTTCCCACAATTTCGTCCCTTTTGCCTTTGCCACGAAGAAGTTTAGAAAGATTGACTTCAATGGGAACCCTATAATTGAGGAAGTCGTTATTAATGGCGGAGGGTTGGCTCCGTGGAGCTTTAAATGGAAATGAGCGCCATTAATAGGGAAAATCGACATCTGTGTCGATTCCCGGGAAGCAAATGGCTGCTCTATTTTTTTAGTGTTTAATTTATATGTAATTAGGAATTCTCTTGATTAATTAAGTGAAATTAATGCTACTTGAATTAATTTGTATTTTTTTAGGATTCGACCCACTATCAAGTGTTGTGTTTAATCTTTAAATTTTATTATTATCAAGTGTTATGTATAACCTCTGAGTTGTATCATTTGAACTATTATGTGAGCTTCTTCAGCTTTATCATTTTCATGTGTTGTGAAGAAATCAAGTCAATCATTTTTTGCCAAAAAATTCAGTCACGAAATTTTAAAAAATTCTATCAAAAAATTTGTATTTAAAAATGACGATGAAATATATAAAAATTAACATCAACAAATTATATTAAGATGATCATAATTACATTTTTAAATAAAGAAAACCTAGAAAAAAAAATGAGTTCCCCAAATTTAAAAATGGTAGAATTGGATAAAAATAATGAAAATGGGGATAATCCCCAAATTTGGAGATGAAGGTCCCCAAATTTAGGGACTAGCATTAGAGTTGGTTGGCCTTACAACAATCTTGACACTGGAACCCCTCTCCATTTATGGCGTCAGAACTTAGAAGGTTTGATTCTCTCTTTATTGCTCGCTTTCTAGCTTTCTTTTCTTGTTCTTGCTTTCTTTATGGAGTTGCATAGAGTCCAAGGTTTGAATTGGAATTGGAATACAGATTTGGGTTGGTAATTTGCTTCCTGAGTATTGTTTACTAGTTGAATTTGAAGAATCCAGTGTGATAATTCATATTTGGATCCTCCTAGTCCTCAATTTACCAGCTACTTAGATTCTTACATGATAAAGATTCAATCTTTGTCTCTGCCTTCTGCCAATTGGGTGAAATGTTGCGATCTTGCTTGCGGGAAGATAACAAAATGAATCAGATTGAACTGTATAAGATTGTTCCTTTGTGAACTGTTCTTAGGGGGACGTTTTTTTTTTTGTTCTTTCTTTGCCTTCCATTCTAGGTCGCATCTCATACTTGGTTTCTTTATGCTTCAAGTTCTTGTGGGTTGCCTTTCCATGGCACATACTAGTAATATTGTATGTTCTTATAACCAATGTTTCCTTTCATTTCCTTTTGGATCAAATAACTTTAGGAGGTTGGAGGACTCAAGCATATGAGCTATTTAAAGAGAGTGGTTCAATTGCTGCAGAATCTTGGTTCCATTGTAATCCATAAGAGGAAGATGGATGAGGGTGAACCTTCAATGAGGAGATGAGATGACTGGGACACAAATATTTTAGAGAAGATATTCCAATCATTTGATATCTTTGAACTAACTTCAGGGATCGGTCACGTTTGTAGCTCTTGGCTTATGGCCTGTGCTAATCCTCTTCTTTGGAAAACGCTTGATCTTTCGATAATGAAATCGAATTTCATAAAGATTCCTTTGGAGCCATACGTGCATTGTATGTGGATGGTCGTTCGGATAAGATTTTGACACGTTGAATTTCATAAAGATTCCTTTAGCGATATGATGAATGTGCTCATTATGTATGATGTCTCTGCAGGAATCTTTGGATGCACTAAACAAGCTCCTCACTAAACATGTTCCAATAAATCGCTTTCGACCCAAGTAACTAGTTCATTACCCTCTCCCTTCCTAATATCTGAGTATGACACTAATATGTGGCTCAAATGGACATGTAATGTATAAAGTATGTAACATTAGTTCATTTTGGGTGTTGCAGCATCCTAGTGAATGGTTGTGAGCCATTATCAGAGGTCTTATGGTCTGAGATTAAGATAAACAAGTCGACATTTGGAGGTGTGAGGTTGTTCTCTGACTCACTTCTACTGTCACTCTAGGAATTGGCCAAGTGAAACCACTTCCTAAAGCGTAGTATAGCGGGTTTGGGTTTTAATGTCAACCCGGGTCCTAGATTTGATGACTACTCGGTGAATTCTTGTTATCTAGCAATGAAACTTTAATGCAAGTCTAAACTAACAAACAAACAAAGCAAGTAAACGGTTGTTTTCAGGTTAAGAGAGGTCACCCGGATATGGTTCCCCCTAGACTGCAATTAAGCCAGATTGCAATTACCAAGTTCAGTTTCTATGATAGTTATACTGCGGAAGGTTCTTAAACAGTCTGAAGTCTCGACTAAAGGTCTTCAGACCCTCTCAATCTGAGTCTCTAGCGGGCGACTAACCTCCACCAGAGTAAACAAATTGAGGCCCTAACAACAAAACCTCCACTACCAAAGTGAATTCGGTACAGAATAGTGAGTTGGCTCCTCGACTAAAGTCACCAACTCCCTACCTTCAATCAAGGATGCTCTATCAACCTAGGCAGATATTCTCATTCTAGGTTAAAGCAGAAACAACAGGAATTTGATCAGGATTCATGCCATTCAATCATTCAAACCTCAATTGAATATAATCAAATCATAGAATCAGTACTTGGGTTCATACAATCAAACCTAACACACAAATCTAGGGTTCTCCATACCCAGATGAATGGGAGAACTACTCCATGGAGAAAGAATCAAAAGCAGAATCAGACGCGGAATTCATACTGTGAAGGATGGATTCCTGCTCCTGGACGTTGATTGGCACTTCTCCAAGCTCGAGCCAAGCTCCAATGGTGATGAAGATCAAGCTAGGGCACTTGGAGACTCTTGTTCATTGCTTTCCCTCTCTAGGAATCGCTCTGTCTCTCTAAAACTCGAATCCCCTTCTGTTTTGGCTGAAATCTGGTTAAAAGGGCATCACTGGGCAAAACACGGTCGAGGGCACGGCCGTGTTCTGCTCCAGCCCGCCCGTGTTTTGCCAAGGGTTAATTACACGGCCAGTCTGTTGGTGAAAACACGGGCGTGCTTTTGGTGGGCACGGCCGTGTTTTGTCTCAACCCCGCCCGTGTTTTATGCCAGTGTTTGCCAAACTCAATTCAAGTCTCGGCAGTGTAAAGCACGGCCTAGGAACACGGCCGTGTTCTGATTTAGGTGTGCCCGTGTTTTGGCTCCAGCTCGACCGAATGACTTCCGAATGCCCCGAAACTCGTGCTTAGCCTTTCCTTTGACGCCTGGGACCTGAAATATGACTGTTATAAACGCGCTGCTACGGATCAGGAAATCGCAGGAATCGACAAAGCAAGAATACGAAAACGAGAATCGAAAACACGACACACGATTTACGTGGTTCACTAACACAATGTGTGTTAGCTACGTCCACGGGCGAGAGAGAGCCAATTTCACTATATCGAGGAGATTACAGATTACAGAGGAGTATGAGAAGTATATATAGTACTTCTTCATGTGGGTCTAAACCTAATCCAATCTGGCAAAGGAAACGGTTACAGACCAGGCCCAGAATCCGAACCCAAATAACAGCGAGACCCCCGATTACCAGTCGTAGCGGCTGATAGTCCGATTCAAGTCATATCAACAATGACAAAGTAGCACAACCCGGCGTAAAATAGGCCAAAAATACACGACTATGCCCCTCAAACGGATAAGAACTAGGGGTGCAAATACGTGCAATTACATTGTTATCATTCTCCTGCTGCAAGGTATGGCCTATACCTTAACCATATTCCATTTATCTTGGCTAAATCTGAACCGTAACAGAAGGTGAAATTTGGTTATGTTGGCAGATACCAACAATTAATCAGGACACTGTTAATACGACCGTGGGGGGTTGTATGTGATCAAAGTAACGCAGCAACACGATCAATCCGAAGATTGATTGAACTCGAATCAAGAACGAAACGTTCTTAATCCGTACTTGGATAAAACGGAACCAAAAGGACAAATCCACACCTGGGGATAGCTGGATTGGTATAAAAGGGTAGTTGCTCGACCACGATTGAAGTGACTATTCAATCAATTCACTGCCCTCTTCCTCGTTGGTGCCATTGTCCTCTTCACTGCTTTCCTTGTTTTGCTCATCGTCATTGCCCTCATCATCCTCTTCACTTCCCTTTTTATTGCTTTCCTTGGTTGTCTTAGGAGATAGTTCCCAAGGTCTTGGGAATTTTTTGTAGTCAATCCTTAAGGACCTCATGATGTGATGGTTGCATTTGATGATGTAGCATCTAGCTTCCTTCTCTCGCTCGAGGCGGGAGAGAATGAGTGCATTTTGTTCCAGAATTTGGGCATTCTGTCGACCCAATGCCTCCGAATGGGATAAGTATGTGTCGGTGGATGGTCTGGCTTGAGTCGTAGTTTAGTGAGGCTGTGCAGGATGTTCCGGAGTCTCCTCGACCATTTGCTAAACAACATGCTCCAATGCGTTTCCCTCATCTGTTGCAAGAGGAGGAGCAGGATGAGGGAGGCCAACAATGCCTAGCACACCATTCTCCTTAACCACCAAACACAGACATGATCAATATCAAAAGCATTAGTTACATTTGGTCAATGTTCAAAAGGAACTAGACCAGTAGGCAATCCAAAACTTGCACAAAATCAATCCTAGTTTGTTAGAATCCCAACTAGTTTTGTTGTAGGATTCACTGTGAAAAGGAAAGTGTTGGTTGGAACATTTACCTTTGACACCAAATCTAGATCCGCAAGGTTTTTTAGGGAGATTGGTTGAGTGGACTGGGAAATGGTGCAATAAGCACCCACCGGATCGATGCCAAAATGGTGAGCTAGCCTTGTGATATAGGCACCTCCATGTATGGTCTTGATTTGTTTGTTGGAGGTCATCTTCTATAGGTTTTTCACTATGACTAAACCAAGATGAATTGGGGGATCTTGAACCATAGAGAGGAAAAATTTCATATCCCGCTTGGTCACACTCCCCGGACTCCCCTCCCTAGCTGCCACAGAGTGAGCGACAATGTTGTGGATGATACGCCATGGGGGAAGAAGATCATTCCCTTTATAGTGGGCATGGTCAGAATTTTTCACATGGCTGCGTTTCAGCGTACTCCACACATCATTGACCAATGGTGCTCTTGGTGGATATATTTTCTCTGAAATCAAACCATGTCCATCTGTGGTGAGAAATCCTAGTTGCTATATCTGGAGTGCCTCTGTGAACTCAATGATGCTCATCTGTCTCACCTATCCTCTAATGCGAAAAGTTTTGTTGTCTTTGGGCTTGTCGAGGGTAAACTCAGTTAGTAATGTGATGGAGAGAGTGCTAAGGAACTCAATGGGAAGCTCTCGGTAGATGACCTCATTGATGGAGAGAACGTCACACCATGTCGAGAGACGGAGGCATGTGCGAATGGGCTCCGCTGCTCCGAGGCGCTCTAGGAGACCCCAATCAAAGCATCTTTGCTGCCCAAATGGGAGGGGAAGGAAGCGTTCCAAAGCCCTCCTATGTTTGTCGGGTAGTTGGAGGAATTCGTGCAGTCCCCCTCCTCCAAGTTGAGCCTCCGGTTGTGGTGGTAGTGGAGATGGTTAACGTGCACGTCCTTGGTTATTTTTGCGTTGTCGTTTGGGTTTGGCAGTGACGACAAGAAGCAGCCTTCACTTTGGCAGGTGAGGCTGATGGTTGATTATTTAGTTGATTATTAATGGTGTGGAAAATACTATTTGCATGCTCCAAGAATATTAATCATTACGAATATGTAGAAAGTAGGGATTAGCAATTATTTACCTCCAAAAACAGCAAGCAACCAGGTATATACTTTTTCCCATCAGCATTATGGTCGCAGATGCATTTCACCAATTCATTAAAGCAATAGGATGCCTGATTCTTCTTCGGAATGTCCGCAACATCGGTGACAGCGTATACCGAAGATAACAAAATGTCACATCTCTAGTAGGTACTAATAGCACCCCCATTACGTACAATATAAAAGTTTTAACAAATAGATCGCTGCTCTCTTTTATCTTCAACAACGTCTTTCGCATTAAGCTTGTGGAAATCGCCTGTCGGTCACAGTCACGAGTTGAATACACTCTAAATTCTTTCAGTTCTTCGGATCTTCCAACCACTTCTTCACCATCCAAGACGATATTCGTCCATCCCTCGAGGACACCCATAATTCTCTGGAAATCTATGGCTGAAATATGCACTTTCAACCCATACGCCTGAATTGTGCTTTCTTCCAGATTAAAGCTCTTTAAAGGTTTCTCGAACAACTCACGTTGTAACATTCTTTCTTTGACTTCAAGAATCCGACCAAAGTCACATCTCTTAATGGCCTCTGATTGACAAGCCTCTAAATTTGAGACTAGTGTTTCCTAGGAGAACATCGCGTGCTAAAAAGGTCATGCCTCTTCGTGTTCATTATAGAACAATTTTAACAAACTGTAAAATTAAAACAACAAAAAAATTATAAGCATTCCTTGAAACACGAATTATAAGCATGCCGAAGAGTACAAACAAAATACACAAAGCCAGAGTCGTCCTCCACTGATCTAAAGAAGCAACTTTCACAGTTAAACACATTCTAGACAACATGGTTATGACAAAGTTTCATTATAGAAAAGGATCATTTAATCATTTGGTAAACACATTCTCCAAGTAATGGGTTTCTCACAACATCCATTGAGCACTGAGTTGAATATGGGTTTCTCACAACATTGCTTGTATCAAAACTACAAAATCGGTCACGACGCATTTGAAATTCAACAGTCCATACCAATCCAGCTAACGAGTTCATAACATAAGCTAAACTAAGATGAATCTTGAGTTCATCCACTAAATTATTTCTACTATCAATATCCATGACAAAAATATTTCACCCCCACATCCATCTCTTTTCATACCTAGCTAGCTATGGTGATGCCTAACTCAAGACCCTATAGTTTAATAATTCTAACCCCCCAAAGTAATCTATTGATCCATTTCGTGGAATTGGAAATAAAAGCATGGAATTGAGAGAGTGGATAAAGCTAACACAGATCATGAACAACAACAAGTTATTTACCCAATCTAACTTTAACCCATGTCAGAAATCAAATGTCTATCAAGGGGGATCAGAAGTTCTGCCACTTACATGGAATGGATGACTGATTCGTCATTTTTGAATTGGAAATCGAATGCCCTATCACCCAATTCTCGCTATTGCAGAAGTCCTCCAGTCTGGAGCCAACTGAGGCGTCATTTTCGATTGGCCTTCTGAGTCTTTGATCCCTTATGCACAGATACAACTCATATCCAAGATAATGAAACTCTCTGCACCAGCAAATTGAACTCTATTTAGGTTTTGAATCCTTAGGGTTGCGCCAACTCAGTCCATTTTCAAATCCAAATGCTGATATCGTTGTTATTCCACTCCTTATGCGAGAACCACGTATGCGATTCCTAATTCCCTGCTCAACCCCTAGTAATAGAGTCTCCTCCACATTCAGAATTTGATTCGTCATTGTCGTCACCACTGCTCACCCCCTTTACTACCGATGAGGTGACGATGCGAAACACAATTGCGGAAGAGGAAAGACGAAATACCTCTTTCTTTCTTCTCACAGCGTCACTGTCGCCCTATTTCAGAAGCTGGTTCAGCGTTGTCATCGCCGATGCTTAACCCCTTTCACTATCAACGAAGAGATGGACCGAAATCCCAATCTATGCAATCGAAGAGCTCAATCCCCTTTTGCACGAAACACAATCGACGACGAGATGTAAAGCCCTACTTCTTCCTTTACCTAGCGTCGCACTCGTCGAAATTTTTCAGAATATGGCTAGCCGTCACCCCCTACTCGCCGCCATGACTATCGCCGAAGAGAATTGGAAATCAGATAAGTAGACTGAAGCTGCTCAATCGGAGAAGTCGACTGAAGTTGTCCCTAATTTTGATTTGATTTTTTTATTATTATCAAACTTGTGAACCGGTACCACAGGTAACCAATACCAAAATAAATAAACTAATTAATTTAACCAGATCCAATGGCTCACAATATTTAACAAGATCCAATGGCTATAAACATACTAAAGCACACATGTTATATAGCATACTAAAATGCCTCTTGTAACAGTGTTTTAACATGTACTAGTTCATGTATCTCATAATAAAATGTCGGACATGATTGGAATATATCTGCTCCATTTCACCACTTGTTTGGCTCCTCTATTTTCTTGGAGAGCGGATCAGGTCAGTAACTCTTATTGGGGGTAACCATCAGTAACCTGTCCACATCCGCATGACATCAACATCTTCTCTCTCTTGGAAAGTCTTTTATCTTTTCCCCTTTAAACTTTAACGGACGATTTCTCTCTCGTTTTAAGTCGAAATTTAAATTTTTTTGCACAGATAAATCAGATTAAATGTTCTCTTTAAAATGATATCCACTTTGTTATAGTTTTAGTACAAAAAAATTGAATAAATTTTTACTAGTCATTACCATATGGTAAGAAAGCGTACCATGATGGTATGAACATACCAATATGGTAAGAAGGTTGAATACATGATAATAGGAGTATACTAACTATCATTAACACTTTCATTATTGTTTACCACAAGTTACCACCCACATACCATAGTGGTAAAGTATGGTAATTTTTGGTCCAGTATTTTTTCACCCAGAAATTTGTAGATCGAATAGATCATGATGAACTCGTTCCTTCTGAGCAAACGTTTTCAAAAACGACTTAAAAACGAAGAAGTTACCATATGGTATGTAGTTGGTAAAAAAAAGTTTCTCGAAATATATTAAAAATTGATCTCATTTTGTAGAGCACAACGAACTCTTTCCATGTGTGCAAAAAAAATTGAAATCCGAGTTAAAACGAAGAAGATAAGAGCCGCTTATGAAAATTAGGGAAAATAAAATGTCTTTAATTGACAACCATTAGATCTGGATTTTCTGGGCCCACTTAGATTTAAAGGTCCAGATTAGTTAGTCATAGGTTACTGACCCTATACTAAGCCATTTTCTTGGGCCACATCTGGAAATCATTTCATCTTGGTGGAATCAACTATTGTTACCAGATGTAAAGGAAAGTTTAAGTCTTTTTTTCCCATGTTATGATGTTCAGCCATGTATGGCTTTGAACTGAACTGTGTTCTTATTTGGCATACTGATTGCGATCAGATAGCGAATTTATAACCTTGTGAGCCTGCCATGTGTTTGTAGTTGTACTAAAGAAAAAGGTACGTTCTTTATGGTTTGTCAAGAGAGCCTGAGCATAACAGGGAGGTGTTAGTTTGTGAATTTAGGGCTGCAAATGAGTGAAGCCGCTCGTGAGCAACTCGATGTTCGAATCGGAAAAAACTCGTTCGATACTCGATCTGTTGTTTAACAAGTCGGATCGCGAGGCGACTCGTTAGTAAACGAGTCAAACTTGAGTTGGACCATGCTCAGCTTGATAAGCTCGTGAGCTAGCTTGACTCAGTGGCTTGTGAGCTAAACTTGCGAGCTGGCTTGTTTAGACCTTTTGGAAGGATTAATTACTCTTCTGAACATGAAAATTATCTTGTTAATAAGGATGTGTATGGAAGTTAGCTATTAATTTTTATTGTCCAGTGTTCTTTTTATCATTTTTAGTTTCTAATGTTCTTATTTGTGCACATTTTTTAGCAAAAATAATTTCAAATCAAGCTAATTTTGAGTCGAGCTTGTACTCAGCTTGACAAGATGTGTTAATGAGCAGTTATTGAGCTCTATTGAGCCGAGCTCGAGCTGGATTATTTTTAATCAAGTCGAGCTCGAGCTGGATGATCAAAATTTGAGTTTGAGCTGAGCTAGAGCTGGAAATTTTATAAACGAGCCGAGCTCAAGCTAAGCAAAAACTCGACTCGACTCGTTTGCAGCCCTATTTGTGATAGTTCAAGTATCAATGTGTAATTATCCTGTAAACCGTGTAGTTAGGGTTTGGAGAAAACCTTTATATTTACCTGTGTATATTAGATGAATTGTAAAGAATAATAATACAAAAAAAAACCCTGAGAGGGAGATACTCTCTGTGGACTAGTGTCGCATTAATGATGCCACGTTAAAAAACTCAATGTTCATCTTCTCGATTTAGATTGTTTTGACCAAAACAGTTAAAATCAGAATTTTGATATTAAAATTATAGGATTTTACTTATAAATTTTGATCCTCATTTTACTATAAAATCGGTGGACTTTAAAATCGTTTAAATCATGATTAAAATCGTACCAAAATTGGGATTAAAATCGTATAAGAGTAAAATAGGTGGTTTGAGCAAATTTTAAAAAAGCGAAATTGGTTCGGCGGAAAGGGCAATGATAGGGAATTTTCCTGTTAAAATGTTTGAAAAAAAAATTAAGGCTAGGTCAATCCCTTTCCCTTCGCCTAGTTGAACCCATCTGTAAAATAGTTGCTCTTATATTGTACGTACGTAAGAATTAACATAATTACTAACTAATTAATTATTTAATACATATATATTTGTATCAATCAATTAGTATTAATCATTCTATTGGAGTTCATTCATTCTTAGTATCCCTTTCCATCCCCAGCTATACGATGCAAACAGAATTGGGGCTAAGATCAGGTGACTAAGGGGACTCCCTTAGTCATATGACTAAGCCAATCTCAGCCATTCAACCTCATTAAAATCTAATGGTCCAAATTTATCTAGTTTAATGAAGGATAAGATAGGAATTACATATTTAATTTATTAAACAATTAAAATAAAAAAAATTGCAGCAGCCCGCGGGATATCTCCTGCCCCTCGTCAAGATTTTTTTCGCCTGCAGCCTCCCGTGGCCTTGGCGGCCATTCTTCCTTTCCCGGGGAATCCCAGCAGGTACGCGAGAGAGAAGACCATTCTTCCTTTAATTTCCTTGGGATTATTCCCAGCAGGTACGAGAGAGAGAGAGAGAGAGAGAGAGAGAGAGAGAGAGAGAGAGAGAGAGAGAGAGAGACTGACCGTGGTAACTTTCCGGTGACCATCGACGGAGAAGGATTTTCCGGCGATAGTGTTGGATTTGTGATGTTTGTTGACCTATTTTGTAATGTTCGTTTCGATTCGATTTGTATTGTTTATCATTATTGTTTGTCATTTTTTTAGTGACATTTTGTACGATTAGTATGTTTTGTACTGTTTGTCGGTTTATTTTGTAATGTTTGTAAGCTTTGTTATTTTGTAATGTTTGTCGGTTTCTTTTGTAATGTTTGTAAGCTTTGTTATTTTTGTGCACCATTTTTATCATTTTTGTCAATCATGTTTGTAATATTTTTTTATGTCTAAACAACAACCTGGTTGACATTTAGATGGAACTCCTCTATATAGGGATGAAGCTCCAAAGTTAAGTCGGGTGTTTTTCCAGTTTGTATGTTTTGTCGGTCTAGTTTGTCATTTTTGTCCATCATTTTCATAATGTTTGTATGTCTAAAAAACAACCGGGTTGACTTTGGGAGGGAGCCTCTCTATATAGGGATGGAGCCTCCAAAATCAACCCAGTTGTTTTTTCTTTTTGTATGGTTTGTTTGTTTGTCGGTGTAGTTTGTATTGTTTGTACAGTTCATATGTTTGTAATGTTTGTAAATATGTTTGTATATTTTGTCTTTCAAGTTTGTACTGTTTGTATGTTTGTATTGTTTGTACTCTTTGTAAGTCCAATTTGTATACTTCGTAATTTTTCATTATACCCAAATTACCCCTCCCACTAATTAAATATCCCTTCCTACTTTTTAACCGTTGGATTTAAGTGTCCATATCTAATGGCTAGGAAAGGCTTAGTCAAGTGACTAAGGACCCCCCTAGTCATGGGATCCGCACTCACAATTTGATTCCTATGAAAGTTTGCAATTCAATTTACAAGATTAACAGGGACTTCGTTTGGGGCAAGGACGACAATCAAGGGATATTACACCTGGTGGCGTGGGATAAGCTCGCGGGGCCAAAAGCCCAGGGCGGAGGCGGACTCAGATCTCTTCGACAAGCGAATCTCTCACTGCTGGCCAAAGGAGGATGGAGGCTGCTTGACACGCTAACACACAACTCCAAACTGCGACCAAGTATAATCGCAGTCCGGAAATGCAGAATAGTGGCAAGTTCAATTTATCAACATGGGGTCTAAATCTACTGCCTACTCCGTGATTATCTATTATCTAGCGGGACTAAGTTTAGTGAGAGTGATTGCAAACAAAAGCAATAAGAAAGCAGGAAATTGTCGAAGCTCTTAAGCAAGGGAAGAGTCACTCGGGAATGAATCCCCCTAGCTCCTTATTTAGGTCAAAGTTGTAATTCCCTTCGGTTGATTTACCGTTGATTAAACTGCGGAAGATCCTATATTAGCTTGGAATCTCTTAAACTGACCAAGCACTCTTAGATAGAATACCCGGTAAGCGACTAGCCTTCACCGGGATAGACTGCTAAGGCGATTCAAACAGATCTCCACTACTAGAATGAATTCCAGTACAAAGCACTAAATTGACTAACTCTCGTATAATCAATTCTCTACTACCGATTGAAGAAGCTCTAATAACCTATTCAGATTCTATCTACATAGGTTACAACAGAAATCAAGAAAAGTTGATCAAGCTTCAATTGACTCAATAAATCATGCCTCAATCGATTGTAATTAAGAAGTATAGCAATCCAAAAGTCATTACTACTCAAATCCCTAACACATGGAACTAGGGTTCTTCATACCCAAGTGAGAGAAAGTTCTAGTTCATAGAGAGAGAGAGAGAGAGAGAGAGAGAGAGGAAAACAGAATACAAAGCAGTCATACTCATAACAATGGGAAGAATCTGCTCTAGGATGTCAACTTCACTCCTAGGGATGCAATCTAGGCTTCAATGGTGAGAAATCCACTCCAAATAGCTCCAAGGGTTTGTTCTTCGCACTTTCTCTCTCTAAAACTCTGTTTTTGCTCCAAAAAGTCGAATCCCCTTCATTTGGCTCAAGTCTGCCTCTTTAAACCTGATTCTGGGCGAAATACGGTCATAATTCACTCATGCCCGTATTTTGCCCAAAACGCGCGTTTTACTTAAGCCTCAGAGCATCCAAGGCTCCTCTCTCGGCAGTGAAATTATGGGCTAGACACTAAGAAATACGGTCGTATTTTTGGGAATACTGGTCGTATTTTATACCTGAGCCATCACAAGGCTCGACATAAAAAATAACGGCAGTAATTTGTGAATTACGGCCGTAATTTGGGGAATAGCGGCGGTAATTTATGAACTACGGCCGTAATTTGGGGAAGGTTGCCCGTATTTCTTCCTTAGCTCCACTTTTGAGAGGCTTTTGAGTGACCAAACGACCTCCGATCGACCTGAAACTTGCGTCTATGCGTCCCTTTACTCGCCAGAACCTGAAATATTACAAAATAACACAACCTAGCATAAAATAGGCCAAAGAACCATAAATTCGAGTTAAAACGGTTAAGAAACAAGGGTGCAAACATGTGCAAATACGATACTATCACTGCTGCAGGAGAAGGATACCCTCTGGACTCAGCTTATGCATGCAACGTACGGCAGGCAAATGGAAGGGCTTGATATGCTAAGCCCAATTCAGGGAAGTTCATTTGCCTGGAGGAGCTTTTATAATGCTTCTGACCTTCTTAGGAAGGGTTGTGCATATAACATCCATAATGGTCGGCGGACTAAGTTTTGGCTTGACACTTGGCTTTTGCAGGGTCCTCTTTCGGAGGTGGTGCTTCAACCAATTTTAGTCGAGATGCGGCGGGAGACGGTGGCTGATTACCTTGACATGGACGGGAACTGGGATGTCAGCCAACTCTCTCCCTGGTTTTCAAACGAGGTCCTACAGAAGATTACAGCTGTGAAGGTGGACGTGTTGTCCTCAGATGATGACACCATTTTCTGGACAGCAACAGCCAATGGTCACTTTTTCACTAAATCGGCTTACCAGCTGCTGCAGTCGAGACCCATGGATCAGGACAAGGGACTGTGGAAGAAGATTTGGAAACTTGCTGTCATGGAGAGGGTTACATGTTTTGCTTGGCTTGTTGCATAAGGAAGGATCGTCACTAACTGCCTTCGGTTCTCTAGGAAGTGCGCTGACTCCCCGGCGTGTACTCGATGCCAGGATTGTCCCGAGACTATTAGCCACATCTTGTGAGATTTCCCCCTAGCTAGATACTGTTGGTCGAGATGGATTCCCTATGATCGTCAGCACACTTTCTTCTCCAACGAAGGGGAGGAATGGCTTCATAGCAACCTGCAGAAGGACGACCCCAAGGGAGACGGTATGCCTTTGAATGTTTCTTTGGTATTGCTATCTGGCTAATATGGAAGAACATGTGCACGTTTTACCTAGAAGGTGCTCACAAGGCCTTCACCGCCCCCTCCCTTGCTCACTCTATAGAGCACAAAGCCAACCTATGGCACAAGGCGTGGCTTGCTCCTTCGCTCCCGCAAGGCAGAGGTGGACACGAAGTTAGGCAAGAAGTGGCGCAGATCAGGTGGCATCACCCTTCCCGTGGGTGGATGAAATTAAACACAGATGGAGCTTCGGCGGGCTACCCGGGGCTTGCGGGTTTGGGTGGTGTCATCCAAGATGATTAGGGCAAGTGGATTGCAGGATTTGTGGCAAAAATTGGAGAAGCTTCGGATGCTCTTGCTGAGGTTTGGGCTTTCTTTCATGGCTTAACTCTAGCGTGGAAGTATAGTTGTACTAATCTGGTGATTAATCTCAACTAGCCATCCAGTTGATTGAAAGTATCAGGGATCCTATTCACCCTTATGCTTCTCTTTTGAGCTCGATTCAGAGGCTGTTAGCTCAGGATTGACTTGTTAGGATAGTCCATACATACCGCGAAGGGAATAGAGCAGCGGACTGGCTCTCGAAGCACAGTCTCGTCTATCCTTACGGTATGCATGAACTCCCTAGCTTGCCTCCTGCTCTTTGCCAGATTCTTGAGTAGGATAGGATGGTTTGGCTTTTGAGCGTCAGATTACAGTTCCCCCTAGTATGTAACATTTCTCTTCTCCCCCATGTTCGTCTTTCTTGGCCTCGGCCTCCACTATTACAAAAAAAAATCATGCTTTGCAAACGATGTTAAAATCAAACGACCTAGATTACTACTTTGAGTTAAAATACCTAGACACAACATAAAAACAAGAGTCAAGCCCCATGAGCTCTATCCTTTACTCGTGAAATATTTTGAGTTACTCGAAAATAATAATTAAAATAATTATTTTGGAACATTAATCTTGAGAATTATCATTATAAATGTTATGTGTCTTTGTGTTATTAATGATTTAACTTATTAATATTATTATATGTTAGTTTCCATATGTAAGTTAGAATTCTACGATTTTATGATTATGATTTTACCATAGATTTCGATTTTAGGTGAAATCCCGATTTCGACTGCTTTGGTTTTGACATGTTATTAGAGCCTACAATCTCAGATTTGTTAATCGTATTTCGCTGGTAATTGTCTGGTATCGATCAGGTTTGACAGCTTTCTCCTTGGACTTTTTATTTTGCTGGCTGGGTTCGTCGCTCCAGCTTTTATTCTTCATCAGGTTATTCCTTCACTTGGTCTCTCGTTGCTTCTTGCTCCGATTAGGTTGGTTCTTCATTCGCTACACTTTCTCTATGTCGTCCTTTCTCTCGTCCGTTGCTGCATCATGGATGGTTTTAGAACCAAGTTTGACAAAAAAAAAAAAACAAATTCCCTTGTGGGAATTTCAATTCCGTAATTTTGCTGAAGGAAAGCATATGCTTCCCATATTGATCGAACAGTCATCTCGTCCTGCCGCCAGATCTGCCGCGAAGGATGTCATCGACTAGGCTGCTGGCAACGCCCAGGTCATGACCTGGCTCTCGTCGTCCGTGGATACTACTACGGCTTTGAGTCTTATCCGTTTCACTAACACTAGTGATATGTGGAAACATATCTGCGTGACCTATACTTAGAATGATGTCGTTCGACAGTTCGAGCATGAGACCCAGATTGTGGCATTCAAGCAGGGTGATATAGATGTTCGTACGTATTATCAAGCTATTTCTACTCTATGGACTGAGTATGAGCCCATTCGGGCCTCTCTGCTAAAACTTTGAAAGGTTGCTACTATTGATGCAGCCCTCGTAGAACTCATTCGCGAGGAGACTAGTTTCCGCAGTCAACAGCAACTTGATCAACATTGCTCTTCTCCCGATGCGGCGTTCGCTGTTGGGAATTCTGGTAAGCCTCAATTTTAGCGCGTTGATGCCATCCATCTTACATGCCACTACTGTAACGAGCTTGGGTACATTCAGCCGCACTGCAAAAAGCGCAATATCTATATCTACTGCAAGCGTTCCGGTCATATTATTTTGGAGTGCAAGTCTTTGGCCCATTGTCAACGTGGAGGGTCTTCTTCCTCGGGTGTTTTGCGCCTTGGTTTGTCAGTGGACCGTGGTGGTGGTGGTTCAAGCTACTCGGTCGAGGTTTATTCTCCTCGCCCCATCACTTCTCCTGCTAGCTTGGACAACTCGTCTTCCTTGGCTCTTACTGCTGACGTCGTTCGATGTTTGGTTGTTGAGGTTCTTCAAGAAACTCTTCATGTTGCTTTGACTTATGCTTTTTTTACTAGCGGCACATCAGGTATATCTCGTTGGTTACTTGACTCTACTACTTTTAATCACATGACCAATGCCCGTTTACGTTTTACTGTTTTGCGTCCATCATCTATTCACTCAATGCAAGTTGCTAATTGTGCTCGTATTCCTGTTTATGGTATTGGGGCTACTACTATTGGTCGTGTGCACCTTGATAATGCGTTTTATGTTCCCAAGCTGGTTCCTAACCTAGTCTTGCAATGGCTGTGTTGTGTAGGATCAGACAACAGGGAGGGTAATCGGGAAGGGTAGGAAGGATGGCCTTGTCTTCATTCGTGATACTCATGGTGTCTTGGGATCAAACTCGAAAAATTCATTGGAGTCAAGGCTGGTGGCGCGTGTGGATCATGGAGGATTGGTTTCTTTTAGTAGCTGTGGGTCGAATTTGTTCTCTGCAGCTTTAGACTCTTCTGCGGTTTCTGCATATAATTTGGTTTTTGCTGTAAAGCCTAAGGGTTCTTTGGATTTTACCAAACATAATACTTTGTGGAATTTGTGGCATTGTCGCCTTGTGCATCCCCACAAGGTAAGACTATTTGATACGTTTTGACGTAGATTGATTCCTGATAGTTTATCTTCGCAGTTTGATCTGTATGATTCTTGTGTTAGTTGTATTGAGGCCAAAACTTCTCAATCACCCTTCTTCCTGAGTGATACTGTTTACACTGATCCATTTGAGCTTGTGCACACGGATCTTTGGAGGCCGTGTCCAGTTATTTCTCGCATGAGTTTCCGCTATTTTACGCTTTTTATTGATCATGCGACTCGGTTTGCTTGGATCTATTTTCTTAGTCGGAATTTCAATTGGTTACACACGCACAAATTTGTGCGATGGTTCAAACCCAGTTTGGTAAAACGGTTAAGGGCATTTGATCAGATCCTGGGGTGAGTTCAGTTCCACTCCTCTGCTTGAGTTCTATAAATCTCATGGTATCTTACCCCAACAGTCTTGTCCCGGTGTTTCACATCAAAATGGTGTAGTTGAAAGCAAACATCACCATGTTTTGGAGTTGACCCGTGCCCTCTTGTTTCACTCCCGTATTCTGCGTACCTTCTAGGTTGAGGCAGTTAGTACATTTGTTTACTTAATTAATCGGCAGGTAAGGACGATTTTTGATCATCGTTCCCCTTTTCAACAACTTTACTCCAAGGATCAGGATTACTCTCGGCTATGGGTCTTTGGTTGCTTGTGTTTTGTTCTCCTATCGAAGAAGGCTCGTGATAAGTTGTCTCCAAAGATAGCTCGATGCGCCTTTATTGGATACAGCTCAGAACAAAGACTATTTGTGCTATGATCCGGCTGCTCGGCGAATACACATTTACTGTCATGTGACTTTCCTTGAACAAGTAATGTATTATCCTGTGGCTGATCAACCAGACACATCTTCCTTGGATTTCTTTTGTTCTTTGTCGACATTTGAATCAGCTCCACCTCTTCCTCGGGCTGATTTTCAGGGAGGGAATCTTGGTGAAGATTAGTCCCTTGACTCTTCTGGTCTTCATGATAGCTCTAGTTCCTCTAGTTCTTCGGATTCAACTGGTCACAACAGCACTTCTCCAACTTCTCCTCCTCCGCCAATACTTCAGAACAGTTTGAACTCGTCTAGCTCTTCCAGCCTCCGAACCAACTCGCCTTTGGCAGACGATCAACCCTCTCTAGCAAGCTCGGCGGCTTCGGATCACCCTTTCGAAACGCTACCTCCGCTACCTCAACCGCGGCGGTCCAATCAGACTAATATTGGTCAGTCGCCGAGACATTTAGATGACTATGATGTGGGGTATTCAGCTGAACCTATTTCCATACCGAGTCATTATCGCTATGCTCATGGAAACATCAACTGGGAATCAACCATGGAGGAGGAGTTGCGTGCGTTAGAAGAAAATAACACGTGGGGTTTAGTTCCACGTCTTCCTGGCAGTTCTGTGATTGGTTGTCGGTGGGTCTACACCGTCAAGGTGAAACCATATAGCACGTTGGATAGGTACAAGTTGAGACTTGTTTCACATGGATTTAGATAGGAATATGGAATAGATTATGATGAAACATTTGCTCCGGTAGTAAAAATGCAGACAGTTCGCAGTGTGTTGGCGGTAGCAGCTATGAAGAATGGAAGATTGTTCAGTTTGATGTGAATAATGCGTTTCTTCACCGAGATCTCTAGGAGACGATTTACATGGAATGTCCAGAAGGTTATACAAAAGGAGGACTAAGGATGGTTTGTAGGTTGCGATGCTCTCTTTATGGTCTGAAACAGGCACCGAGAGCTTGGTTTGAGAAATTCCATGGTACTATCTTGTAAACAGGTTTTGTATAGAGTCAAAATGATTCATCACTGTTTACTCGGCAGACTAATCAGGGAAACACGGTTCTACTTTTGTACATTGATGATATGATAGTGACAAGTAGTGACATAGAGGGGATTAAGTAGCTTACACAGACACTTCGGACGTCCTTCAACCAGAAAGTACTAGGTGATGCATCTTACTTTCTGGGTTTAGAGATACATACAAGTGCAACGGGTATACTAGTCAATCATAGAAGTATATCCGTGATTTATTAGAGGCAGCGCAGTACACAAATTGCAAGCCGTGCTCGACTCCGATGTAACAAAACTTGAAGCTTAGTCGTGAGGATGGAGTATTGTTAGAAGATCAGACATTTTACAAGAGTATTGGGGGGAGCTTGATCTATTTAACTCATACACGTTATGATATAGCTTATGCATTTCAGGTGGTAAGTCAGTTTATGGGAGTCGTGTGTACAACCCATATGGATGTTGTTCATAGACTACTGCGTTATCTGAAGGGGACACGAGATGTTGGGATATTCGTTCCTGCAGATGGAGAATCGGTCATAGAAGCCTTTGCATATGCAAATTATGTCGGGTGTCTTGACACCAGAAGATCAACATCATGTTGGTGCGTTAAGATTGGGAGGTCCTTTGTATCCTAGCGTTGTCGGAAGCATGATATTGTCTCGAAGTCCTCCACAGAAGCAGAGTATAGGTCGATGTCAGAGGTTAGTTCAGAGATGGTTTGGTTGTAGAGATTGTTCCAGGAGATTGGCTTTGACTGGCAGATACCCTTGCAGATCTATGGGGATAATACGAGTGCAATTCAGACTGCGAATAATTCGGTACTACACGACAAGACGAAGCACATTGAGGTACATGTTCATTATATCAGGCAACTTGTGGCAGGAAGGGTTGTTCAGCTCAGTTACTTATCTACTGAGGATCATACTGTAGATGTCTTGGCAAAAGCAGTCAGTTCGAGCAGACATTGGTACCTTTCTTCCAAATTGATGTTACGTGCCCAACATGAATTTGAGGGAGGGTGTTAGTTTGTGATTGTTCAAGTACCAATGTGTAATTATCCTGTAAATCGTGCAGTTAGGGTTTAGAGAAAATCTATATATTTACCTGTGTATCTTAGATGAAAGGTAACGAATAATAATACAAAAAAAAAAATCTAAGAGGGAGATCCTCTTCGTGGACTAGTGTTACATTGACGATACCACGTTAAAAAACTCGGTGATCATCTTCTCGATTTAGATTGTTTTGACAGGAGGCTGGAAGGATCGAGAAGGCCATTGAAAACTTTAGCTTCAGAGTTGTCTCATGTGGACCAGATGTGGTTTTGATTTGAAGCTTGAACAATAAGAAAAATAGATTCATCAAGGTTGGTTAGGTGGCCTCGTTGTAATTGCATTTGAAGTTTGGTACTTTTTGGCCTTAATTAAGAATCCACAATCCTTGGCATCATCGCCATGAATACCCACCAAATCAGCACACCCAAAATGGAAACCAAAACTGCTCAACACCTAATTGATCTTAGTGAGGTTACATACTCTACTACCTTTTTCTCTTTCACTTTGTAAAGGGAGGCATTTAAAGGTTCGTGGTAAGGAAAATATCCGAACTATAAATCTGAGTGAGAAGTAAAATCGAAAAATGAATCTTAAGAGACTAGAATCCTAGTAGCTCGTAAGAGGAACTAGATCAACTACGAACTACTAATGTTTCAAATCTGCTACAAATTTTACACACTTTTTAAGATGTAATATGGTCGTCTATCTTGATTGAGCCCATCAAGATGAGGCGTCTATGGACGAAATTGATGTTGTCGTATCATGTTACACCAATTGAATGGATTCTCTCGCATGAGGGCACATATAACAACATCAAATGAATCACCCCATTAGTAGTTATGACAATTTTTTATCTTATCAGTGCGATCTGACCTATCTCGATTTGTTTAGAGTGAATACCAGATCCAAGATAGCATGGGGCGTGACATGAGTATTACTTTTGGTATCCTATGTCTCGTTCAACTCCGATCTTGATCTGTTCTATTATTGTTTGCATATTTTTTTTGCCTATATCTCTACTCTTTTGACTTTCTAAAATCATATTATCATCCCAAAAGAAAATTTAAAACTCTAACTTTCAACTATTTAGACTCAATAAATTCATTCTATTATATTTATCATTCAGTTATAAAGTGGTTTCTCTATATCTTCTTCTAATTAAGTAAAATGTCGACATTCTTTATTTATAAATAACATATAAGGAGGGAATGACTCACCCACCCCCGATCGTGTATCACCTAACCTGACTCGTGCTTAGTACAAGACAAGTATGGGTATTAACTATTAAGGTACCCACCCTGCCTCGCCCATATCCATTGCTACGTGTTATCATCAAATCATGCATTGATCTTAACATATAACATTAACTGAATCTCATATCTGCAATCGATAACCGTTATAATCCTGACATATCCCCAACAAATTTAGATTTCAAACAAACGATCATGAATAAGATCGTAAAACATCATAGTAAATTTCGTTGACCAGGAGATGTTGAAGCTGCATAGATTATTTGAATTGCGCCTATAACAAAAAGAGTAATGGAAAAAAAAAGAGATTTTTCTCATTCAAAGATCATACCCTTCGAATTTAACACCATGTGCCATAGTCAAATTGGTAGCACCCTAACAAAATTGGGATTTCCAAAGGACGAGAAACTCCTCGTTCATCTGTCGAACTCCTACTCCCCAGCATGGTAAAGGAAACCGTACCGGAAGTCAAACCGGACTTGTCTGTGGTAGGGTATTTTGTGGTACGACCGTGGTTCAACCGTTTTGTACCGGTAAAATACCGTTTCTGTAATTAAATAATATTTTTTTGTTAAAAAACCGTACCGACAAATTCAGGATACCATCTCGGAATAATACCGGAATATACCGGAATGTAAAATAGTACACTATATATTTTCATACAAATAGAGTGAATCGTTTTGTGTTAATTTCACTAATAAATAACTCTAATACTTTAGTCAAAATAAATATCTATTGTCTTTTCTTTTGAAAAAATTATTTATTATATTTTATTGTTTATCTAATTGTTTCACTATTCTTTTTTTTTCTTTCACATTCCCTTATCCCTTCCCTGCCATTCACCAAGACACCAACCGTCCACCCACCACAACCTTCCCTTCTCTCTTTCTCCCTCTTCTTCGGCTATCCAGAGAGCAGTGTCAAGCTCTGTTCTTCTCCTCTCTTTTTTTTTTTTATCAATTTCTCCATGCAATAGCCAAATTAATATTTTCTCATCCCAAAGATATCATAACAGAAGAACTTATAATCGAAAACAACACTGTGACAACACTAGTTTGCAGGAGAAGAAAGCTTTGCGTTGGCGACCGTCGAGGAGGAGCGGAGAGGAGTAGCAAAGCGGCGGAGAGGAGTAGCACAGCGGGGGAGAGGAGCAGCGGAGCGACGGAGCGGAGTAGGGATCGCTGGTCGCCAGTCAGGTCGGCGGTCGCTGGAGCGGAGCAAAGCAGGGATCGCGGCCGGTCGCCTCGCCGCCGGTCGCGGGTCGCTGGTCACACATCGGCGGTTCCTATTCGCTGGTCACGGCTCGGCGGTTACTAGTCGCCGGTCACCAGAGGAGAACTGGAGAAGAGGAAGAGCGATGGGGGTTTCTTCCTGGTCGGCAGCCGCTGGGAAGAAAGAAAAGAATGCTCCTTTTTTTCGTTTCGTTCGATTTGCCTTAGAGATAGGGTTTTGAATTTTGGCCTTCGGCCAATTTTTTTTTTTTTTTTTGTCAAAAACGACAATGTTCCCTTCCCAAAAGCCTACCCCGGTTAGACCAAAACCGGACGGTATTCCGGATTGTGCCGTTTAAACCGGATAAACCGGCCGGCACGATATTATGCCCACAAACAGCCTACCGTGTCGTCCGTGCTCCGGTTTCCGGTTTTACCGGTTCAACCGGCCGGTACGATCCGGTTTCCCCAGGCGTTTCTCAATTCTCACATTCCACCTCATCTCACACCTACCATATACCTAGAAAACAACGTGTAATTAAGGGAATATACCAAATTACGCTTCTACCCTCTATCCGCATAGCGCCTCAATAGCTGCCAACACCCAACCGGGCAAAACGCCACACAGATTCAGAATCGCAGATGCCTGCTCTGACGACCCACCACCGTTTGAATCCTGCCTAAAATTCAAATGGACACATCTGCAGAACCGGCTAAACATAGCAATAATTCAATCTCACATAGTGACCCGAAGCCAAAACGACTCCAGGGTAATCAAGTAATTTCCAATTACGCTACACAAGAAAAGGACGGGTACATACTTATTCCATTTTCTTTGATGGGTAGCATTCAATATATTTTGGGAGTCGGAGAAGTTGGAAAAGTGAATTTGCATCAGAAAAGTTTAATTCATTACTGATTTTAGCCACTGACTATGACTGGCCGACCATAGGGCTCCTCCTCTCTCTTATAAAGTGACTTTTGTGGTCCGGTGGATAAAAAAGATCGCTCCTTTTTCCTCTCCCAATCGAGATATCCTATCTTTGTTGCTGGTAAACTCCGCCGGCGGCGATGGCGCTTCAGCTATGGGAGACGCTGCAGCAAGCAATCACGGCCTACACGGGTCTAACTCCGGCCACTTTCTTCACAGCACTGGCTTTTGGGCTGGCTATTTACTATCTGCTCTCTTCGATGTTTGGGCCATCTGATCCGCCACCGAGGCCCAGGAGCTTCGAGGAGGAGGTCCAGCCTCTGCCGCCGCCGGTTCAGCTGGGAGAGGTCGGCGAGGAGGAGCTGAAGCAGTACGATGGTTCTGATCCCAAGAAGCCTTTGCTTATGGCGATTAAGGGTCAGATCTATGATGTCTCCCAGAGCAGGTATAATCTCGTTACTTTTGCTTTATCCCCCTTCCTTATTGAGGGGTTTATGGCTTTTGACTTCTGGGTATCTGGAATTTGTTGGATTTAAGTTGGGGATACACTGGCTCTTGGATCCTTTTGGTTTGAAGGGGTCGAGCTTTTTTCAGATTGGAAAGCTGTGGGAATTTGTTCCTATTCGAATTGATAGTTTTTGGTTATGCTTTTGACTTCCATTCTTTGGCTTTGATCTCTCCCTATGTGTTCTTTTCCCCTTCTGTACCTTCCTCAGCTGCATACTTTGCAGCCTATGAAAATTAGCTGGTTTTGCAGTGGCTTCCTGTTGGTAGAGTCCTTCCCACTTACTGGGACATGGAAGATGGAATGAAATTAGTGGGGTTATATGGTAATGGTAGTAGCAAGTGTTTGAGGGTCACTAACTCCACTAATCAAGATGGTAAAGCAGCTTTCTGTATAAGTTGGAACCGTCAAATCCTGCGGCTATGCTTTCAAATTTCAAGAGCTTGTTTGGATTGTATCTGGTATATCCATGTTCGTGGGGAGATTTTGCAGAGCTGTGATGGACCAGTGGTTGTGTTTTTGTTGACTATGAATAGATTCAGTTTTCACTATACTTGTAGACTGCATCATGAGAGATGACTTCGCATCGTAGTCCTACATTGGAGTTTACAGAGTGATGTGATGTAGAGGAGGAAGGATGTACTAAGCTCCATTAGTTATCGATATGAACTGATTGTATCCTCACTATAGCTCGCAGATTGCCAAGAACCCAAAGTACTATGATTCATTGATTTTCTGATTGCTTATGTCTATACTGCCTGTTAAGGCAATTAGCTGCAGCAACTCTTACTTAGTTAGCTGCTGATATGTTTCATTTAACTTTGTGCTCGCAACAGGATGTTCTATGGTCCAGGTGGACCTTATGCCTTGTTTGCCGGAAAGGATGCCAGCAGAGCACTGGCAAAGATGTCCTTCGAGGACAAGGACTTGACGGGAGACATCTCCGGCCTAGGTCCTTTCGAGATGGAAGCCTTGCAGGACTGGGAATACAAGTTCATGAGCAAGTACGTGAAGGTCGGTAGCATCAAGAAGGAAGTCCCAGTAACTGATGGTTCCTCCAGCGAGCAACCAGCAACTGAAAATGGCGATGCCAAGCCTGCTACCACCGAAGCAGACGATGCGAAGCCAGCCGAAGATGCTCCATCTACGGCAGTGGAGCATAACGAGGTTCCTCCAACAAGTGTTGAGTCCAAAGAGGATTGAAACTGTAGAGGACAATTCTTGTGGCTGTGGAGAGCGAACTTCTGAAGGAGAGATGATGCCATGAGAGAGATGTATGTATAAGACGATGAAATTCGGTGGGTTATTTCTTATTACATAGGGGTTTAGTTTTGTTATTTTCAGCTTTCTCATCTCCAACTCAAACATGTTTCTGTCACAAACAAGACATTAGCTTTCATATGTTTTTGTCTAATAAGAACACCATTCCGTGATTTAGGCTCTTTACATGGTGGCTGGGGAAACGAAGAACCTTAGTAATATGAGAGATTGTTCAAGTTTCATTTTGATTCCGGTGAAACTCGCCGCCTTTAATCTTCCTCAGCTATCTAGTTATTCATTGTTCCAGTGAACTTCACAAACTACATCTACAATCAATCAGTGCATCAAAGGACCCAAAAGGAAGCCATAGTTGGAACTTAGAAGGTGATTCTGATTTGAGCAAACTTCTCCCAAGTAGGTGTTGCTTGTGGAAAACCCTCTTCTAGGCAGTCATCAAGCAGAAAAGAACTCGTGCAGAATCCCATTCATCCGCATTTGGGACAACCATAGGTGGCTGAACTTATCTCCCTACCTGCTCAGCCATAATAGAAAGAAATCCCGCACCTGCATCTCATGTATCTGCAATCCTCTGTTCTCTCAACCTAGACTTTACAGTTTGGGACACCTCTTCCACAACTGCTTAACTGTGTTGAACCGTGTAACTTGACGGCCAATTCACGAGTTTGGTCAAATTAGTCTAAATAAGTAGTAATTCAGATAAGAATGAATATTTAAGAAAGATTGAACAAATTTAGTCTTTTAATTTAAAGTTGGTCCCATTTTAATTTATTTTAGCACAATCTTTTTTCACTATTATATCAACAAAACTCGATGAAGTAGCAAAAGCGCCAATGAACCTAAAATCTCTCATTTCCTGCGGACAAAATGCAACCTTAGAATAGCCATTCCAACCACAACCATCCTTACCACAGAGAGGAAAGATTCTGCCAAGTTGTCAATATGCTGTTTGGAATCAGGTCGTTACAGCCCCGCAGCCGGCAACTCTCCCCCTGCTCTGCTCTCAACTTCCCCTGTTTCATCACTATTCTAATGAGCTGGCCGACCACATAACTTCCTCCCCTGTTTCTGTTGTTAGTGGGTGGCATCTATATCATCACTCGAACACCGATTGACTAAGATATATATACTATTATACTAAACAATGGCTAAACAATTCAGGCAATGAAATGTGACTGCTTCTGACTTTTTGCCCTTGACATTATATTTTTATCTCCCCATCCTGCCAAAGAGATTCCAATCCGTCTTTCTTCTCTTTATATATAACGCTCTCCATTTCCCAACAAATTCAGACACCACTATTACGCTCCATTAAAAAAAAAATTTGTTGCTTCCTCTACCCTTTGAAAATCATGAGAACTACTACTTCTGGCTCTTCAGTTCTTGCTCTGTTGCTGCTTCTTACCGTTCTTACGGCACTAATCCACTATTCTGATTCTCGGCCAATCGCTCCCTCTGGCTACAGAGAAAGAGTAGTGGAGATCAAGGACAGAACCAAGATGAAGTTCCCATTCCCGATTCCGGCGAGGCTCGCGGCGATGTCTCGGTTCGTTCCGGGGAAAAGCGCGATGAATAACGAGCTTGACAAGCCAATTCACAGCATTTCGGATAAGTGGGTCCCTGCAGGACCGAATCCACTTCACAATTAGAGTCCGGAAAAGAAGAGCTTTGATCAAAGGCGGCGGAAAGAATCAATTTGGGCATTTGTTTTTTTTTTTTTAATTGGGAGACATGATGTGCAGGGGCGGACTTCCCTTGTTTGCTAGAGCTTTTCTGTTTTACTCCATTCTTTCCACGAACCAATCTCGACTCCGAGTTGTTTATAAAAGAGAATGCCGCTTTGTATAGATTGGATATGGAGTATGAATACAAAGAGCTTATATAGTACTCTCTGTTCCGTTCATTCTGGAGTTTCCATCGTCAAGAACTCTGACAATTGCCCTCCCTGCTATTGTTACCCTTGCATACGCGAATTTGTCTGAAAACGAAGCCCAATTTTCAAGTCACCAGTAGGGAGGGCAATTGCCACCTGGCCAGCCATGGTATTATATCCAAATCCAAGTAAACTTATTGATTATGGATCGGATATGGGTAATATATAATATACGTGGGTTTGAAGTGAGTTTGAGTTGGTTATAGATATTGCTTTTATACTTCAAATGGTTATGGGTTGGATATGGATACCCCTCTACTTGAGGTTGCTTTTAACTACACATACATAAATGATACATACTTAAAAAGTTTAGATATCAAAATGTAATAAAATATACATTTTCATCAATATTTTGAGGACTTATATGCAAAAAAAAGTTAAATTTAGGTACTAAATCTACATAACTGTTGAGTTTAGGTACCAAACTGTAATTTGCACATGGGTATAGGTACTCAAATTCATGATTAAAATTCCAGCCCAACCCAAATAAATGGATATAAATCCATCAAACTCTACCCATTTACTAGTCACCAGAAGGAAGGAAAGCTTGAAAAGGTACAAGAATGAAGCCCATATTTGTGTATTTTACTAATTTATGATATGAAATTGTATACTTTTATTATTAGGGTCATTAAATGTCACCCTAATTTTAATTTTAATTTCCCTAACTTAAAAGTTAGGGTGTGCCTATGGTGACATGCATGTCACCGTAACTTGCACTTTTCGGTCGACCTCAGTTAGGATTAGGTCGACCTAATATGTTGTTTCAGTGTAAAAACAGTTTCATGGTGCCTACTTTGGAGATTCATATCTTACAATTGGCTCGATGAAAATTGGAGATTAATGGCTTGTTTTGAATCTGAACTGTCCCTCTAACATTGAAGTGCTTGGGAGCTCGATAGGAAGTCCAGAAAATCATTTTTGAACCTGATCAAAAGGCTATGCCAAATTCGCGAAGTGTTTGTGAAGCCTACTTTGGAGCTCAATTCGAGAAGCATGGATGAGATTCGAGTACAGTGGCCTATACCACATGAAAGTAGGTATGTTTGTCTATAAAGTCAAGGCATTGGATGAAATATTGGATATCTGTAAGGCTTCAAACAAAGGGCTCGAAGTTGCTACGAAGTAAGCTGCCTTCTAGCACAAGACTGAAGCGGCATAGTAGGTCGACCTAAAAGTGTAAATTACGGTGATATGCATGTTATCGTAGCAAAGTCAAAAAAAGTTAAGATACACATTTACTCTTCTTAATTTTTTTTTTGTAAGGAGATAATAAATACAACTAAACAATATGAAGAAAGAAAAAAGAAATCACCCTCTATCTCGGAATCCAACCGCCACGAAGAAAGAACAACGACAACAACATTTCTGGCGGCAGGTCATCAACAAAGAGAGGGAGGCCGTCGTTTGTTTCTTCCTTTTTTTCCTAGCAGATGGCGAAAATGAAGGAAATTTGTATTTTGTAGGTTATGTTTGTTTTGAAATTTTTGTTTTTTTAAGAAGGAAGGGTAGGTAATTTCCAGTTTTAAATTAGGATGATAATATTAGTGTTAGGTTGACGTTGACCGTACTATTTGCACAACTTTCCCCCGCTTTCCACGGATTGACAATTCCATTAATCCAGAGTAGCATTTGGAAGAAAAAGAAGTTTTGATCAAGATCTGAGAACCGAGGGTGTTTCCCTTTGAAACATTTCAGACCTTATTATTAGAAATACCGTGTCGTCTGTATTAGCTGTTAAGAACATTATTTAGTCTTTAAAGTAGAGAATGAGTCGGTGCCAAGTGGCCGGATTTTGTAATTCATTTGCTTAACTGATATGGATTTGGTATAATCATGAGAGAGTGAGCGACCTCAGCTCTTTGAGGATCTTCTCTTCCACCAAAACCCCAACTACATTTCTCATATGGTATTAGTGTGACAGATCTTGACATCTCGGAGATGTTTGGCAAAGAAGTTTTCACACCTTTGTACATTTTCCAAACTCCACCAAAGTTCTAGTAACACACGTTGAGATTGTAAGTTCGTTTAGTCCTAAGGATTTTGTCTTTCAAATGTTCTTTTTGTCCCCAGTTTTTCATTCAACCTAATCTCAATGTCTTTTCAACATAATTTCCCTTTAGCCTTGCATTTTCTCTATGATCTTTGTCAAATTCATGACCTTTTAAGCAAGACCCGATGATTAATTTAGCAAGAGAATCTAAGGAACTTTACCAGCTTACTTTTCCTAATCAATCACCAAGTCATCATGCTCTCCAATCACCTCAAGCATTCAGTGTCCAAAATTCCCAACCCCAACATGTTGATTTATGGCACTGGAGATTAGGCCATCATAGTTCCAATCAATGCAGTCAAAAGCGCGATTCTATCTAGAAGCGGAAAAGGAATAAAATCGTAAAACGTAGAATTAAAGCGTAAAAGCGTAAGTTTTTGACGCACACTATAAAATAACTATAAATCTTTTAAGTATGAAATATACTATGTAAAATATGAGTGCATAGAATTTGGATAAGTTAATAAATACCTGCAATTCATGACTAAAATATAACAAGTCGTAGCATCTTAACAATAAGTTTATAAACATAGATCTTAATGATAAGTCACATTCCCCTCTATGCTAATGAATTTGGAAAGGGCCTAGCTAGTGAATTAGATTACTCTATTTAAGTTGAGAACACATCCAAGTACCTGTTATTTATCTTTTAATCTCAAATGTATAATATTGTTGGTGATTCACCTTTAAAATATACTTTTTGTCATTAATTTCATGAAAAGAACACCCATTTGGGAACTAAAAGCGTAAAGCGTTTTGGTGAACTAGAAGTGTAAAAGCTTAAGTTTTTAAACTTTAAAACACATTTTAGTCCGATTTTATACACTCAAGATTTTATGTGGAAACGTAAGTTTTTTGGTGATCCAGAAATGTAAAACCGTAAGTTTTTAAGTTTTAAAACGTGATTTTGATGCATTGGTTCCAATAAGCTTTCTATGTTGCAGTCTCTATATTTCATTGTAACAACTACTAAAGTAGAACATTGTGTAATGTTTGTCAGTAGTCCAAACACAAAAGACAACCTTAATACCTTATCATGTTCGCACCACTCATGCTACTGAGCCATTTCAATTTATTCATGTTAATATATGGGTCCCTTTTATGTTGATTCTTATGATGGATATGTGTATTTCTTAACCGTCATGGATGATTTTTCTAGAGCTGTGTGGGTTTATTTGATGAGGTACAAGAGTGAACCAGAGAGTTGTTAAGATTTTCTGTTAATTGGTTAAAACCACTTTTGTTATATTATCAAAGCAGTAAAAAGTGATCAGGGTAAAGATTTTAACATGAGCGAGTTCTACCTAGGTGAAGGCATTGAGCATCAAATGTCTTGTGTCTACACTCCAGAACAAATTGTAAGAGTTGAAAGAAAGCATCAACATATACTTAATGTTGCTAGATCACTTGGTCTTCATTCTGGAATACCTCTACAGTACTGGAGTGACTACATACTCTATGCAACTTACCTAATCAATAGGATGCTCACACTTATCTATAAGAATCCTTCCTTCTTAGGTCACCTCAGGTTATTTGGTAGTTTGGTTTATGCTAGTACACCAGCTGCTGGCGGTTCCGAATTTGATGCAATATCACGCCAATGCATCTTACTTGGTATCCCTTCATGGATCAAGGGATAAAAATTTGTTGATCTTCAAAGAAAGCAAGTTTTTATCTCAAGATATGATGTTTTCTATAAGTCTAATATGCCCTTTAGAAATGCTCATGAATTTCCAAAGTATCCTTCTACTTTGTTCCATGATCATGTTCCTTCCACCCCCGGTCCTGCTTCTGGCCTCATATTGCTATACTCTTGCACAATCAATCATCCTTCTCTTGTATAAGGCTTAAATGTTGGGGGGCATAACATGGTAGTGGACGAGGATGAGGCAGTAGTTGATAATGAAATTACCCATTCTGAGCATCATCATGATTTCAATCTAGGTGCAGAATTGGAACCTCTACAAGAATATGAATCACCAATGAGGCCACACTGATCATATAAATTACTAGCCAAGTATGGTAATTGTGAGCTTGCTCCCACATTGCAGTTTGGTGCATTTGGCTCTAGTTCAATAGTGTCTAGGAATTCAATCTGCCTTAACATTGACTATTTGAATCAAACTGGTAGAGGGTTTGCCTTGAGTGTGATCACCCAGGTAGAGCCAACAACATACGGAGAGGCAATATAGTCAGATGTATGGAATAGAGCTATACGGGAAGAACTAGGTTCACTTGAAGAGAATTAAACATAGTATGTTATTGAATTATCAGTTGGTAAGAAGCAATTGGAAACAACTGGATGTTCGAGATAAAAAGGAAAACATATTGAAAAATATAAAGGTACAAAGCAAGACTAGTTGCAAAGGTTACACCCAGGTTTATTAAATTAATTTCTTACACTTTCCCCTTGTGGCTAAGATTAATCAGTCAAAGCATTGTTAGCAGTGGGAGCAGTCAGGAATTGGACATTGGAGAAAATGGATGTATATAATGCATTTTCAAGAAGAGCTTTACACGAAAATACCATTAGGGCTTGATCTGAAGGGTACTAATCCAAATGGTCTAGCCTGCAGGTTAAAGAAATATTTATATGGCCTCAACTCTCAAGCATGCTTCAAGATAATGGTTTGCTAGACTAACAAGATTTTTTTGAAGAATGGTTTGTCACAATCTCCATCTTATTATTGCTCATTCACTAAGTGAATCCAAGGGAGAATTTTTGTTCTAACAGATATATGTTGATGATACAATTGTGGGTGGTGATGCGTCCAATGATATTGAGCAAATCAAGAAGGCCTTATATAGAGAGTTTGAAGTGAAACTCTTGGGACTAGGGGTGTTCAAATGGTTACCGTGGTAATAACCAAACCAATTAAACCTAAATTTCATTAACCATGGAATAAAATGTCTTAACCAAACCGTCCAAATTAACACGAAAACCAAATTAACACGAAAACCAAATTAACCAAACCAAAGTTTAATTGGTTTGGTTAATCGGATAATCGGATTAGCCAAATAACATAACATTATATGAAAACAATTATCCTGTTAATGAATAAAACATAACCATATGTTATTACTATCATAAACTATCATTATATATAAGCAATAATAATAAGACTAACCATTCATGATTATCATCATCTTTCGAGTTAATACATCATCCATCATCTCTACACCTAATATAGTTAGCTTACAACAAACCCTTAACATATAAATATTAAATACAATTCAATACTACTCATCAGGAAGTTAAAGCTCTTCTACAAAACACTTAAACTATACATAGTTTGAGGTGGCTGTCATGGTATTGTATGTAATCCTAAAGTCTAGTAGTTGTCCAAAATGTTTTGGTTTAGTAAATAGGCAGGCCCATTTGATTTTGACCATAATGCTTTGGTTTGTTGTGCACATGGAAATAAAATAAGAAATCACGAAAGTTTGGTTTGGTTGGTTGCATGGAATTATAAATAATTTTGTGTATTAGGTGTATCATTAATTGGTTAATTGGTTTCATTGGTTAGCAGTGTTGAAACCAAACCAAACCACCTAAACCAAATAAGCTAAATTGCTTAACCAAACCAATTATCCAAATTAACCAAACCAAATTAACCGAATGCTACTGGTTAATATGGTTACCACGGTAACCAATCCGTTTGAACACCCCTACTTGGGACCATTGCAGTACTTTCTAGGCCTTAAAGTAAATAGAATAACAAATTGAATTAGTGTACCAAAGGAAATATGTTCAGGAATTGCTGAAAGACACTGGTTACGAAGCTAAGGGATGTTTCACACCAATAGACCCTAAGTGACTAGCAACATAAGGACCACGGTTAGTAGATGCAGAAGCCTATAAAAGGTTGATCGGGAGACTTCACTATCTCACTAGATTTGAACTTTGTTGCTCAGCAATTGTGTCAATTTTAAAAGAAACCCTGCTGTGATAACTTGCATGCCGCAAATTGAAGGATGCTGACAATTCCATTAATTCAGATTGCATAAGGATTTGAAAGAAGAAGTAGTCCCGATTAAGAGCTTAGAAAAGAGGGTGTTTCCCTTTGACCTTATTATTAGTAATACTGTGTCGTTTTTGTATTAGCAGTTAAGAACATTGTTTAGTCAAAGAGTCAATACCAAGTGGCAGGATAATGTAATTCATTTTCTTAACTGATATATCATTGGTATATAATGATAGAGTGAGCAACCTAGTTTTTTGATGATTGTCTCTTCCGCATAAAAAAACCCCAACTACATTTCTCATATAGATGAGATTCACGGTTGTCATGTAGGCCAGCATGCCACCGAATCAACCTAGTTTAACTCTTATCAATCATGAAATCGATATGAACACCAATGGTATGACCGAATAATTAATTTACGATCTCTAAGCATAATGATATCGTTTTAGAGAATTTAATGAATAAAAAATCTATTTTATCAATTATTTTAGGAGCTTAAAAGTTTAGGGTATGCCTACTATGACATGCATGTCACGGTGACATGCACTTTTCGGTCGACCTATTGCTGAAGGCGGTCGACCGAATCGACTAATTTGGGCAGCACGAGAAAGAATTGCGGTCGACCTCAACGACCACCTGGTCGACCGCACTTAGTTTAAGTTGTTATTTTTGGTCGACCAGAATAAAACCTGGGTCGGCCATTTCGTTGGCGTCAGAAACAACATGGTCGACCACCTAAGGTATATAGGTCGACCACTTGATGGCAGTCATTAACAAAATGGTCGACCGGATGAGGAAAGAGGTCGATCAAAGTGTCCAATTATTTGACGTAAAATCAAGATCAAGTGTTGGTTTCGCGGTCGACCTAATCCGGTACGAGGTCGACCGAATACAAGAAAGTCACCCTATGCCCCGTGTCTTTTTTGCTTATGTATGTCGATTTGTGTGTTTCTTTTAATCGTATAAATTATGTTTCAAACCATCATAATTAGTCATAAATAATTATAACAAGGACTCATCAATTCATAGCATAACAACTAAAAATAAAACAGAAATCATAATTGTTCACACATAAAAATAAAACTAAAAAAACAACAGAATAACACTCAACAATCGTTTTGACCACTAAAACACACAATATAAAAACTCATTTCTCCTACTCATCTCCCCCCCTCTCTCATCCACATTTTCTTCATTGGTGGTGCTAGCATGATGGTGGTCGGATGTGGTGGGATGCATGTATCTTCCGCTGAAAGATCGCCACTCATCTCGCATCTCATTCACGGTCACCTGCATTGTGCTCATCTGGGCGGTCATTTGCCCCATGTAGTCGTGCATGCCAGTCATCTGGGTGGACATCTGGCCCATGTACTCGTACATGCCATCCATGCGCTCCCACACACGCTGTAAGGTGATCGGTGGAGTTGAACTCTGTGCCTCCGCCATTGGCTCGTCTCGAGCTCCTTCATCACCCTCATCATCATCATCATCATCACCACCATGAGCATTGTTTACTCTGACATACTCACCATTACGCAGCTCAAAGCCCATCTTTTTCAGAGATGAAACAGTATAGAACTCCTGCCTTGAGATTCTTAACCCCACCTCTTCACTTAAATTCACATTAAAATGCTCAAATAGCACAATGAGGATCATCCCATAGGGAAGATTCTTGTTTGAACTCTCTGCAGCAGTAAGCATGTGGTTAAAGATCAAGTATGGCAAGTTCACCTTCTCGCTTAATAGTAGGTTGGTGAGGAGCTCCATGTCGAAGTAGGTGACTGTCTCCCGATGTCCACCCTTTGGCAGAATGTTGTAGGAAAGCATGTGGTGAAGAACTCTGGCTTGAACTGTCAGGTGGTTACCCGTTGGCCTATTGCGCCCCTGAGCATCTTCCTCTTCATCAAGACCACATACCCTCTGGATTTGCTTGGCTCTTGTGAAATGCGTTTCATTCCAAGCACCGTAAGAATTGATTCTCTTCCCCTCGTTTGGAGCCTCAAGTACTTGCGCCAACACATTCTTGTTGATGCGCATCGCCACCCCATTCACATAGGATTTGAATGCATGAATGGATCCATTTGCATTGCGCTCGTAGACGATGTTGTTGTAGAAGTACTGTACCAGTTTTGGGTAGTATGGTACATTGAGAGATATCACCTTCAGCCACTCTTGCTCGATGAAGGGTCCCAGAAACCCGTAATTCTCGAAATGAGAATACGCATCTGTCGTCAATGGCCTTCCAGGAGCCACCCTGCGGTTGTGCATTCTCTTCTCTTCATAGTTGTCACTTTGATCCTTGGTCTGGAAAAGTTTGGGATTGAACTCTTCCCATTCCGAACTTGAGGCAGCAGCTTTTTGTGACTTTCTTTTCTTATTTTTGCCAAACATCCTGCCATTAAACAAGCAAGAATACACGTTAGTCACATTTTCGAATTGAACAATACGCGGTCGACCACTCCATAAAGCGGTCGACCTCAGTTAATTTAAAACGAGAATAGGTCGACCTCAGAAGAATCATAGGTCGACCTCAGTAACAATTCAAGTACAAAATTTAAATCGATTGAAAATCATAGGTCGACCTCAGAAAAAACATAGGTCGACCTCGGAAAATTTAAATCAATTGAAAGGCAATTGTGACTTTCAGCAGGAGTGCAGTTCAGGACATTAGACCACCTTGCTATGCACTCGAAGACACAAACGTTTGTGTCTTCGAGTGCATTGCAAGGTGGCCTAATGTCCTGCACTGCACTCCTTCTGAAAGTCACAATTGGCTTTCAATTGATTTAAATGGCCCGAGGTCGACCTCAATATCATCACAGGTCGACCCCAATAAGTTTAGCACAAATAAATCGAACTTTTGCCTTCATAGGTCGACCTCAGAAGCATCATAGGTCGACCTCGGCTAAATTAAAACGAAAAGAAATGGCTCAAATGCTCGTATCAATTGAGTGCAAAACAGATTCGGTCGACCTCATAAATAGAAGAGGTCGACCAGTGTTAGTTTTGCACAAATAATTCAAAGACAAAGGCACACTTTTGCCTTCATAGGTCGACCTCAGAAGCATCATAGGTCGACCTCGGCTAAATTAAAACGAAAAGAAATGGCCCAAATGCTCGTATCAATTGAGTGCAAAACAGATCTAAATAATAAGGCCAGAAATCTCAACTCGAACTTCACAGGTCGACCTCAATATCATCATAGGTCGACCTCAGTCCATAAAACAGAAATAAAAATCGATTTAAGGCCAGATGCGGTGGACCATGATTATGAAAAGGTCGACCGCATCAGGCAAACAGAAGGACAAAGTCCATATTTTCAAGCTACAGATCTAAATAATAAGGCCAGAAATCTCAACTCGAACTTCACCGGTCGACCTCAATATCATCATAGGTCGACCTCAGTCCATAAAACAGAAATAAAATAGATTAAAAGTCAGTCGCGGTCGACCACGATGATGAACAGGTCGACCGCTTCTGACGAACAGAAGGAAAAATCCCTCTTTTACATCTTTAGATTTTTTGAAAACAAAAAGAAGAAGACAAGAATCGACTCAAATGAAAGAGAGGAGTGAAAGCTATACCTTGTTCTTCTTCTAAGTGATGAGGATGAAGCTTTCTTTGAGTTTTTAGAAAATGGAGTTTTTGGAAAATGGAGAAGAAGATGAAGAAGGGAAAGGAGAGGAAGAATGAGTGGATGTGGTGGGATAGGGTTCTGATTGTGGTGTAGAATGAGTGGGAGAGGGTTCCTTAAATAGAGGATTGGGGGAGGTTTGGGTGGATGTTGCAAACAAACCGGTTTGGTCGGCCGAATTAAATACGCGGTCGACCGCACTAACTTGTTCGGTCGACCGTGTATGGTCAGGTCGACCGAAATTTGTATGAGGTCGACCGTTTATTGCTATTGTTTATTTCAACCAACAATCAATTAACTCATAAAATATTAAGATAATTCGAAGAAAATACGATGCAATCACAGTTATTAAAAAATAAATTAACTCCTAAAAAACAATAGAAGAAATTTAAGATCCTTTTTTCGGACTTTGTTTCGGGCACTTAGGGCGAAAATGACCATATTTCCCACATTTCGAACACTTTCTTAAACTTTTGCCCGATGCAGTTCGTGCTGACTTGAATGTCCCCTTGGTCTTCCCAATTTTTGGATCTTTCACACTTCGAAGGGGTGCTTGAGGGTTTGCTGGTGTGGTGTTGTCCGTTCTCTCCCTCGCGAACTCAATTGCCCATTGAGTTAGGTCGTCCAACGTCTTAGAGACATGATTAAAAGCAGATTCACTACCACACGCGATGTCACATAAACGCTTACACTTTAGAGCCAATCCTCCATGTCTTATCAGTCGACCAACTTTCTCTCCCACATCACCTCCAACTCCAGGATGACGATTTAGTGTCTTCGCATTTTGGGTCCATCGTAGCTTGAACCACGACGAGGGTAGTGCGGTGTATCCCATATTTTTAATTACTGTAAGCATGTGTCTGCATGGAAACCCCTTAGATTCAAATAATGCACACTCGCATTTTAGATCTTGATTGGACGTAGTAAATGTTAACCGCCTTATCCGATCTGGGTTCATGTAGTTCTTCAGTATGAATGTCTCTGTCCCATCTGATTCAGTTCTTCTCTCCGCTAATACATAAGAAGCTTCATTCTCTAGTTCAGACTTGAAGATAGCAAATGTACGATGAGTGTAGATACTTTCAGCTTGCATTTCCCAATTGCGAAGGGCATGCTTGCAGACCAACCTCGTGTTCCTAGAAGTATAATCATCCTGCACCTCCGTGAAATGCATCCCCTCCAGTGCTTCATCAATGCCCTGAACAAAACGTTGCAAGCTGTATTGAGTTCCCACATACCCATTTATCCAATGGTTACATGACTCACATCGCGAGGTTGATTGGAGTCCACCGAAATAAATATCCTTCAAGTATGTCTCTGCCCACAGTAATTTGTCAGCGTACAAATCCTGCAACCACTTATTTGCAGACAAACCATGCTGACTAGTCAAATGCTCCCAACGCCTCTCAAACTCCTCAATCAATATTCGTGCTTTCGCCAAGTAAGTGAATGCGCTAACGAACTCCTTATTATGAACGGCCGTTGTCGCATTTGTCTCAATATGCCAAATACAAAGACGGTGAGGCACTCCAACCAGAACAGTAGCAATGGCACCACGCATAGACTTGTCTCCGTCTTTGATCACTGAAGTGGGCATCTTAGAGTTCATACACTCCAGAAAAGTATTCAACAACCAAACATAGTTGGGGATTGTCTCGTTATCCAACTGGGCAAAACTATATATGATGTTACGGTGGTGGTGATTTACACCAACCATCATAACAAATGGTCGATTGTACTTGTTGCGCTTGTAGCATGCATCGAACGCCAAGACATCCCCAAAAAAATGGTAATCTGCTCTAGATGTGGAGTCCGACCAGAAGAGATTGCCTAATTCACCTTCATCGTTGGTTGTGTACTTGAAGAAGCTGCCTGCATCAGAGGTATGTTTACTTTGCAAGTAACCCAATGTTCGGTTAACATCTCCTATTAGATCGTCGTCAACTGTTCGGGATTGCTGAACAGCATTGTCCAAATCCTTTGGAGTGTACCTCAGATTCTCATATCCTCCAACTTTATTCTTCATGAACTGAACAATGTTGCGTTGTTTTATTCCTGACTGTCGCATCCCTATCGCCAGAGCCTTGTCTCCTTCACTCACATTTCGATGAGACCGAAGGAATTGAGTTTCTTCTTCATTGCAGCAACGATGTGAGTGCTTCCTCTCAAACTTAGAAACAACCCACATTTTCTTATTCCGATCAAAGCGTACAGTATACGATGCCTTGCAATAATGTCTTGTCATCTTACGATGTTGTCGAGTCCGACCTTCTTTATCTATATGCATCTTATCTCTAGTCCCCTCTCTCGAACATACCATTGTCCTCCCAATTGCTACTCCTCGACGATTCCTCCGAAGATCTCTACGTCGAACGCTAAATCCTTTCGCTTTAGCATAGGAATCGTAAACTTTCTCTGCATCTTTTAATGTTTGGAACTCCATGGAAGGAATTTGTTGTTCATATTCAGTAGCTTCTTCATCATCCATAAATTCTTCTTCAGCACCCTCGGTTTCATTATCATCCCCAACCACTTCATCATCCGTATTATCTATATCATCTGAATTATCCATAGCTCCTTCTTGAGCATCCTTAGGTTTCTCATCGAAGTTAACATCATCATCATCTCTATCATCTGTATCATCTCTGTTATCCATCCTGAAACGATCGGAATACGAACTTAATGTCAAAAACATACACAATTAGCGCTCGTCAGGTCGACCTGAATGAACTGTACGGTCGACCTTATTACTAAATAACAAACATGCAGTCGACCAGAATTTACTGAAAGGTCGACCTAATCCTATAATTACAAAAGCACGGTCGACCGGATGGTGAAGGTGGTCGACCGGATGGTAGGAAAAATTTAACCACATACAAGCATTAACAAGCACATACGAGACATACCTTAGCAAAGAGGTCGACCACTTATTGTTACGGTCTACCGGAATAAAAATAAACCGCCACCAACACCCGATCACAATAAGAGCGGTGATATTACAACTTCACTCCAACAAATTGCATAAATCGAAGTACGATTAAAGTCTTCAGACTCCCATCTATTTATAGATAATGTAGACGAATTCCTTATCCAATTGGTGAAAGATATATAAAATCATAATTCGACAAGGACAAGTACACAAAATCCTAATTGTACAAGGACATGATTCATTAAGGTCGACCTCTTTGCACAAATGGTCGACCGTCTTGGGTAAATGTGAAACAGGTCGACCTCTTTACTGAAATGGTCGACCATTGTTTATAAATGTGAAACAGGTCGACCTCTTGACACGAATGGTCGACCGTATTTTATTAAGGCCAAACTAACGAGATTCCATCCATGTTCTACATGGTTTTTGACTTTGCTACGGTATCATAGGTAGACCTTAAGCGTCACGAGGTCGACCTGTGCTCTGCCTTTGGGTATGCCCGCTTTGAGTATGTGGTCGACCACTTGTTCTAGACGATTGAAATCGTAAATTCAGTCACATCCATAATTGTATAACAAATCTAATAAAAGATAAACATTCAAAATCCAAAATGAAACGATCTCGCAAATACAAATTCAATGTATGGTCCAAATAATGCAACATTGTAACTTAACGACTTCATTTCTTTGCTATTTTGTTTGAACTCAGTCTCTCTTTGCCTCGTTCCATGCATTCATCTACTATATGCTTGAAAAGATTTTCTCGTGCAAGGTTTTCAAAATGTGTAGCCAGATACCATAGAATCTCCTTTCGAGCCGGTAATTTGTGTTCTTCTCCTATCTGCATTATGCCATGTAAGATTTCGTTACAACTAAAAAAAGTGTAAATTAAACAAGTTATTTGTTTGACGATATACTCACCACTCTATCAAGATCCTTGGATCCATAGCGCATCCACTGCATGACGTGCACACCACACTCAGTACTATTCCTTTGCCGTTGAACTCGTAGCTCATCAAAATTGAAATCTCCAAAATTTGGTACTCCTACATTGCTCATGCGCTCCGGTTTGAAAATATCATCCAAATTGGACAACTACACACAAATAATGAATATTATAAGTTTCTAGCATAATACGTGACGCTTAACAGTCAGAAAATTATAGGAAACACTTACCAATTTCTTGCATAGTGCTGATTTACGCCTACGATTCGCCTCACTAGTTGAAGGTAGACTGTCAAGCAAAAATGCAGTTTTTTGCTGGACATTGACGAGATACAGAAACCAATGACGTGCTTCATCGTCAAGAACTGGCATAAATATCTAGCAACGAAACACTCACTATATGTTATAAACAGCGAATACAAACAACTGCACTTTCGAAATTTAATGATAGAGGGACATTGACTAGACTAACCTTCTGGCATGCACTGAAATTCGGCATAAAGACCACGCCATCATTCATCAACTTGTTACGAATTTGTCTGGTCTTCATGTTAGCGCGTAGCATTTTCTGCACCATGTTTTAGTTGAGATGAATTGACATGGTACAATATAAATAACTAGGTTATGAAAAATAATTTGACATTACGGCTCTTACCGAAAACATATTTGGCAAATACCACACATTTGGCTCTTTCACATCATGTTTTTCAGACATTGTTAGTGCCCTTGCACACAAATCCACTACCTACCATCCAACAATCAAACACAAAATCATCATAAATCGTAACATAAATAGTGCACAATTCATACGAAAGTCGTAGTAGTATAGTACTTACTGATGAGCAAACCCAGCTATTCTCGCTAATGACCGAACTCAAATAATGTCGTTGCACGTTTTCAGAAAAAAAGTCCACAACGGTCAAACTGCAAAAATCAAAATAACAGAAATGTCAATTGTGATTTGCAACGTACAGGTCGGCCTGTTCACAGTCACGGTCGACCTTATTGGAAAAGCGGTCGACCTCATAACCGATCCGGTCGACCACACGTACTAAAAAACGTCTTACTTGTCCCAATTCTTGTCCCCAACCTTCTCTTTAGTAACAACATAATACAAGTCTTCAACTGGATTTTGAAGATTTTTGGTGAATCCTTCTAGACCCTCCACTTTCATGACCTACAAATCATAGTTAAAATTAAAGTAACATATGAACACAAACACACATTATAGATGAATATGTAACGTAAACTTACCCCGTGCTTTTCGAAAGGACTCTTAGATTCTTCTTCATCGCTATCATCACTAAATAATCCTTTTCTTACAAATTGATCCTTCTGTGGAGTGGTGTAGGAGTCACTTTCATATCGCGGTCTCTTGTACTTAGGAGAGGAACCCTTGCTGCCATTCGTTGTTTCACTCTGTCAAACATATAAACAAAACAAATTAGCACTAATGATAGTAATACTAATATCTTCAATCACATATGAATATACTTGGATACCTTTAAAATGTGCTCTTTCAATAAATCGTCTATGCTCTGGTAGCAATTTTCAGAGTCATCATGGTCTTCTTCCTCTTTACCAAAGTCAAATTTCTTTCCTTTACCATTTCTTCCGCCATTCTCCATTCGTTCTGCACTTATATCTTTGATAGCACCTTCTAGCCTCTCAAACCCGTCATACATCATCCCAGTCATATCTGTCAGTCGAACTGACAATTGCTCCACTCTATCACACATGGACTTCTGAAAGTCATTGACTTGTGTTTGACACACCACCAGCTTCTCTTGTGTGGCTTTCAACAATTTCATGATTTCACCCAAATCTTGATGCAGTTTCTCATCATGCGTCATTTTCTAAACAATTTCAAGAAAAATTTAAATCATAATTCAACTACAAATTTCTACAATTGACCAAAAAAATACGTTGTTGACTTGACATAGTATTAGGTCGACCTGGAAGACAAATAGTGACTACCACAACCATTAAGGTCGACCTCTGTTATTCCTAGGTCGACCTATCCAGCAGGAAAATAACAATTAACAACAAAAAGTAAGTTCAAAATTAAACCGAAAACAGGATAGGTCGACCAGATATCTGGCGCGGTCGACCTTTTCAAGCACAACATAGTCATACAATCAAAGCCAAAGTCGACATTCAGGTTGAATAACCAAAAAAACAGGAACGGTCGACCTTGAAACCCATTAGGTCGGCCAATTGGGTTACATCGCAAGTACAGAAATCCAAGTGTTGTGGCCTAAATTCAAATACGCAGAATTGTCTCGTCAGGTCGACCTGGTTGACGTCACGGTCGACCGAATGGAATTCTGCACCCAACAATTTATCAAATTAGCCGGTAGAAATCACGCATTAGAAAAGAAGACGACGAATGGTACATTAGGTCGACCTCACCTTAGACCTGGTCGACCACTTCCAACGCGTACAACAGCAACCGCGAACGATCTTCTTCACAAAGGCTCTTAATCGGAAAAAAACCTAATTCAGACTTGGAGGCTTTGAAGGGGACTTATATTCGTATTTATAGAGATTTAGGACGTCAATGGGTCGACCCAATTCGTTTCCTTGTCCAATTGTGGAACCTTTCTGGTGTTGGAATCCATATCCAATACGGATACGGGGTGAAGGCGGTCGACCTCTTCATAATGCGGTCGACCTGTTAGGTGCACAAGGGTCGGCCTATGAGATATTTGGGTCGACCTTTCATTATGTTAGACCACCAAAGCGGTCGACCGTATTATGTAAGAGGTCGACCGCGTCTTGGAACCCTACATACATGAATTAGTCCATTCGGTCGACCGCATGTTGGATTAGGTCGACCGAAAAGTCCATGTCACGGTGACATGCATGTCACCGTAGCAAAATCCAAAAGTTTAATATTGGTGTTATTTGTTGGATTCAATTATAAACGTTTTTAGGTATTGATATTAAATATTTCTATTTAATTATGAGTATTTGTAACTTTAATAGGAATATCACATTTTATTTAAATACCAATTTAAATTATAAGTAAATTATCTGCAAATATATTTTTATATATGATTAAATTCATTTATTATTAATGGGGTTTCACATTTCTACATATTTTGTTAAATCGGTATGAATTGACACATACCGATTCTATTACTGATCATTCACTTACTAAACCGATACAACGATTTAAACCGTTTTAACAACGTCCGTGAGATCAATAGAACTCAAAGTTGGGAAAAGAGCCAAAGAACAAATGTCTTCCTCTGGATAAATTGCTACCTTAGAATAGCCATTCCAACCATAACCCTCCTTACCACAGAGGGAAATATTCTGCCAAGTTGGCAATATGCTGTTTGGGTCAGGGTTGTTAGCACCCCGCAGCCGGAAACTCTCCCCCTGCTCTGCTCTCAACTTCCCCTGTTTCTTCACTATTCTAATGGCTGGCCGACCACATAACTTCCTCCCCTGTTTCTGTTGTTAGTGGGTGGCATCTATATCATCACTCGAACACCGATTGACTAAGATATATACATTTATGCTAAACAATGGCTAAATAATTCAGGCAATGAAATGTGACTGCTTCTGACTTTTTGCCCTTGACATTATATTTTTATCTCACCATCCTGCCAAATAGATTCGAAACCGTCGTTCTTCTCCTTATATAAAACCCTCTCCATTTCCCATCACATTCAGACACTCTTACGCTCCTCTCTACCTTTCCTCAATCCCCTGCTACGTTTCTGCATTCCTTATTTTTACACTTTAAAAATCATGAGAACTACTACTTCTGGTCAGTCACTTGGTGCTCTGCTGCTGGTTCTATCCATTCTTATGGCGTTGACAGACCAGTCCAATTGTCGGCCAATCAGGTCCTCTGGATACGGAGTTAGATTAGTGGAGATCAACAACAGAACCAAGACGAAGTTCCCTTTCCCGATTCCGGCGAGGCTTGCGGCGATGTCCCGGTTCGTTCCGGGGAAAAGTGGGTCGGATTACGAGCTCGACAAGCCAATGCACAGCATTTCGGATCGGTGGATCCCCGATGGACCGAACCCACTTCACAATTAGAGTCCGGAAATGATGAGGTTGATCAAAGTCGGGGGAAAGAATCAAATTGGTTCTCGGAAAGAATGGAACTTTAGGGTCTTTCTTTCTTGGGCATTTTGGGAATTGGGAGACTTGAGAGGCAGGGGCGGGCTTCCCCTGTTTTCTAGAGCTTTTCTGTCTTAGTCCTTCTTTCTTTTTTTCATGGTTTTTACTCCATTCTTTCCACGAACCAGTCTTGAATCTGAGTTGTTTATAAAAGCAAAATGCCACTTTGTATATATTGGATATGGAGTATGAATACAAAAAACTTATATACTTCTCTCTGTTCCATTCATTCTAGAGTTAGATACTGGCAATTACGCAAATTGCCACTGTCGTTAACGAATTCGACTGAAAATTAAACGAAATTCAAGCCATCAGAAGGTCGGGAAGTCTGAACAGAAACAAGAACGGAGACCAAATCGAAGAATGCGCTAAAGTTTACTAAGACTTCCTCTGTGGAAGCGGCCATGGAAGATTGACTCTGTTTGCAGCAGCTTCAGGATTGTCAACGAAATGGAATATTGATGTTCATGTCAGCACCTTACCTACTAATCAAATTAATTATTCCAGCCAACAGTCCTTTTCGTCATGATTGATTACCAAACTGCAGAATCTTCAGAATTCCAAACTTGCACATTTATGGTTGATCATGTGAGAAGCTTAGGCCTGCCCTGTAATGGAGATTAAGGACTGATACGGTAATAATCCAAAAGTTTAATCTCAACGAGCTTCCTAACTCGCACACCATAGTATTATTATCAACGTATATAAAAACACAGGCTTACGTTTGTTTCAAGTTGAGTTGTCTTTTCTTGCTCCATCATATCATATTGTCCGGCTCTTCAAGATTCCGAACTCTATGTAGGTCCCAAAACAATCCAAACCTAGCCATTTGTCACCAACCTTTTGTACATATAAAAAGAAAAGGATTAGTCTCATTTTTTGTTCATATATTATTTTCTTGTAATAAATGTGTCTATGAATTTTAACAAATAAGTTATCATATTATGTGATGATGCTTGTTCCGATTGAGTCTAGTTATGATACAGTTCATGTAAGTGGTTTGTGAGGTTTTCTCTCTATACTCAATCACACATTCTTTTTTACTAATAAACCATGTATATTGGAAGGTGCTTCAAATTTTCTTCAACGTAAATGAATCTAAGCACGAATCTCCAACGTATCCAATATGTGAGTTAGGTGGATGCTTTAACTGATCACCAGTGGACATCGTCAATACAAATTTGTATGGATATTTTCAACAACAACGAGACTATATTAGTTGTGAAGCAAGCTCCGGACCTTTGACTACTTTAGCTCGTGTCATTCTCCACTCAAATTACTGGATTATGTCGTGTTTGTCCCTCGGCATCTTAATTCGTTAACAAATTGGATTGTTCCTAATACTCGTTTAGATCTTTTACCGAGAGAATTGAGTTGTTATTGTGATTTTTTTTTTTAATCTCTAATGTTGTAAAGATCAATGTTTCCACTAATTGGATATTACTTAATAAGATACAATCTTCTTCTAAAAAAGAGGGAGTAGATTAGGAATTAGCATTTCTGATAGGAGATAAACTAGCATTCATGAAGCTTGCAACAAGCCAACAACAAAACCATCGAAGAAGGAACCCGAGTTATGAGAAATTTTAATGTATGACCGAAAATTATTTTCATCTTGTGGATTATTAGCATAGTATCGCATGTTTTCTATCTGTATAATATTTAGTTAAATTGACTCGTGTATATGGAAAATGTCCATCAAACTCAGATACTATACATCCATCGAACCAGGTCACATATCAGGATCAATTCAAACTTGTTGCTATGTTCATTGATTACTAATGTGTATGTATAAGTATTAAGTACACAAAAAGACCGATGCAATCCTGAAAAATTTAACGCATTATCAAATAACTCGTACCACCTTCTCGATTATGCTAGAACAAAAAATTTACATAATATATGGCCATGTTTGTTGTGAACCACAGCAGTAGGCAGCAGCATATTCATATATATATATATGCATCCGTTAACATAACATGGAGCATAAGCTAGAAACAACACAATCATCCCACACACAACGAAAGGATTCCCGTGGACTTGTTCATTTTTTAGAATTTGACGTGGGGGATGTTTTTCTTAATAATTGTTGTTATGCCACGTCCTGACGTCGGCTGAAGGTTAAGTCAACCAATAAACAAAACACGTAGAAAAATGAAGGTCAAATAGCTGACATTAACAATGAACACAAACAAAGAGCACAAACTGGACTCCATACAAATGTATCTCTAACTCTCTTTATCATTATTATTATACTTACTAACCCTTCCATATGTCACACAGCTCTTTTTGTCTAAAGTACACATACGGCCGGCAGCCGCCGGCGTGGTCGATGACGGGCGGCCGACTGACCCGGACTTACGCCGCACGTACGTAGCCTCTCTTCGGGTCCGGTCATCGGTGGCTAGCCCGCTGATGTGACCCATTTCTTTCTTTCACGAACTTAAATTCTATTCTTTCCCGCCGGTCAGGGTAAATTGCAAGTCTGATAATTGGATTAATAAAACATTTCACCTTTGGTCACTAAAAATATTTTATTCCGTTCGTAGTTACTAAGAATAGTTAAGAGTATTTCAAGTTTGGTTATCGACGTTATCTTCCGTTAGTTTTCATTAACGACGTCAAGTTTTTTGATGATGTGGCTAACGAAAGTGTCTAATCAGCCAATTTTAACCCACAAAAATTGAAACCCGACCCACCACGTCATTAAATATGTCAAGTCATAAGATTCAACCCAATCCATAACCGAATCGGTGACCCGACTCTTCATCTTCTTCCTCTTCTATTATTTGACCCGATAGGAGAAAAGGTCTATCTCCCGACCCACTTCATCCTCCTCCTCTTCTTCCAGAGCCGCCATTGTCGACTTTGTAAGAAGATGAAGGGTCGAGTTATCGGTTGGGTTGGGTCGGGTCGGGAGGTTGGCTTTCTTTCTCCCATCGGATCAAATAGAAGAAGAAGAAGATGAAGGGTCGGGTGGGGTTATCTGTTGGGTTGGGTTTGGATATTGTATGTTGCGGTTTTCATTTATTCGGATTAAAATTGGCCGATACTTGATTAGTCACATAAAAAACTGCCGCTATCAACAAAAACCAAGAGAATGACTAAACTTGAAATACTAAATTAATCTTAGTAACCAAACATAAAATTTTTAATAATCTGACCGAACTTGCAATTTACTCAAGTAGCCCATCAAACTGGAAGCCCGCTTTGTCTTTAATTACCGATAGCAATTACAATGGATATTCTATTTTCTTGACTTTGGGCCAAATGTACAAGCAAATAACCCACGTTGAAGATTTCAAATGCTTTTAGTTTTACACATTTGCAGTTCTAGCTAATTACTAGGCGCTTCCAAATGGCATCAATCCCTTTCCCCAACAGAATTATTAACAGAATCCGCCGGCACAGATCGTTCTTTGATTTTGCCTTGAATCTTAGTCTTTAAGATGAGACATTTGTCTCGAAATTCATGGGTCACCTAGCATTCCACCAAAAGAAAAGGGGGAAAGTCATATATTTATCCAGTAGCGATTTAGTTCCCCACTGTATGAATAACTATTACTTGTCATTCTGATGATCAGTACTTACGAACACTCAACTTTATCAGTGTTGTTCGCGATCAAGTCGTCGGTATGTTATATATGTGTTAAAACGATACAGTTATTGTATTGTAGTCTAATCTTTGTTACCATCTCTATACTGCCATATCCATATTCTATTAACAACGCTAATTCTAACGGCATATCATCATCAGCTGTACCTTCCCGATTACTGACTCCTCATTCCCTTCTGAAAACGACCCCAAACGTACAAAGGGGCCAAAGTCAACCGTATTATTGTAGCTTTATCACGCACAAAAAGCCCAAAGTAAACGCCGGCGAGCGTGGATGCAACACTACACCACGCAGAGAGAAAGAGAAGAAGTGAGAGATTTGGTCAATTCCCAGGTGGCATTTGGCGCGAGGCGGCGAGGCCTGCTAGCTGCTCTGCTGGGTGCTGGCCCATCACCATCTATAAATACACAGCCCAACCTGCCCACAACAGAACAATCTTCTACCAAACCCAATTCCCTTCTGCCTGCCTTCTGTCTTACGCTACCTGAATCCCCATACTCCAAAGTTCGTTTTTATATCATCCTTATTATGGGAATCAAGGCTTCGCATTTGTTCCTCTTGTTGGTGGTGGTGCTGGGTGCCCTGATCCCGGGCGCGACCTGCCGTCGTTTGCTTGACGGGGAGACGAAGCCGCCGCCGTCGTCGTCGTCGGGGAAAGAAGCACTGCAGGGGATCAGCCGCCGCCTGGTCAAGAAAGAGTCCTTCCTTGAAGGTGCGTCGGCCATTCGAAGGAGCTTGGAAGAATGGAGCAAGAACAAGGGCGGCCACGCAATCCGCGCGGTTTCTCGTCGGCTGGTGCCCTGTGGGCCCAACCTACTTCACAACTTATGATCATTCACATATACCCCGCGAATAGGAGTCGCTCTCCCAACAACTCGCGTCACGCTGTTTGGTTGTATCTAACTTTTGATAGTATCATCAACTAATATTACATTATTTTTTTACTAATACGTGATACTTAATATGTATCTAGTATATTTACATGGTCTCGCTAGTCTAATTGTTCAAACTTGTTTTGGTGCGGTAAATATCAAGTATGTATTGTACGAACGAGTTTGACCCATTAGATTGAAAATATATACCATAAAAATACCATATTGAGGTATAACTGTTGTTTTGTAATATTTATGTTGTAAGCTTTTAATTGATTTGTAATTTTGTGGTTACTAATTTATATTTGGAGCAAGCTTTTGTCATGTTTGGTTTTGCCTCCTTATAGCTTTGTTTATGGTGGGAAAAAAGGATATTGTTGACCGTACCTTGTTTGATGTGTGCGGCCTGCAAACTGAGCATGGGAAACGCTACCATGTGTGGGGTGATTAATGATATCTATTGCCACCACTGCAATCCGTGATGAAGTTAGGTTGAAGTTAGTAGGAGGTGTAGTTTTAGTTCAACTTTGAAATAAATATAAATTTACAAGTAAATTTTATTAAGATTAAGGAATTAAAATAGCCGGTATAGGGATGGCAATTTCGACCTGACCCAATTTACTCGACCTGTTTTGGGGCGGATCAAACCCGCCTCGTAGGCGGGACGGGGCGGGACGGGCATGGGTACCTCTCATCGACCCGACCTGCCTTGACCCGCCCCATTCTCGACCAGTTCTTGCCTAAATTACATATAATCTTAGTCAAATTACTTAAGATTTTCCTCTTATTACATTATATTTTATCTATAATAAAGTTGTAAATAAGTGAATATCTCAATTTCTTCAATAATTTAACTACATTTTATCATATTATGGTTTCTTTCTTGGTCTTTCAATGAAAAGAACGAATATTTCTAATGTTTTTCACATAAATTACATACCCAATGGTTCGACCTGTCCCGACCCGCGCCCCGTGATGAATTACCCGACCTGGACCCGTCCTGCCATGGGGCGGGTATGGGTATCGAGATACCCGCCCCGGACCTGCCCCATTGCCATTCCTAAGTCGGCAAAGTTTTAACCATTATTTTCCAAATTCCAATTACAACCATTCAAATCAGCCTCCACCTATCTAGATTTATGACTTTGCCACTAACTACGGAAATGAAAATAACATAATTTCTGAGAGATCCAAACCATATTATGATATTCCGCGGATAAGTCAAAACTCAAAACCATATATGTTGTTTAATTTTGTACATTCATTAATTAAATATAGCATTTAGATTGGAAATACGTACGAAACAATTCCTAGAGCATAAACCAAACGAGATGTGCATCCGTGCATGCCGGATTATGTGTAGTGGTTTGGCGTATGAGATGCATATCCGTCATGAAAAATAAAGTCAAATGCGATCCAATTGGCTAATTGCAAGTAATCCTAGTATTTTGCTGCTAATCGATTCGCTATATCCACATGTGATACTGCGTAGGAGTGGGCATTCGGTCGGTCAGTTCGGTTCAAACTGGACCGAACAGATGATTATCGGGTGTCCGAAACAGCTCAGGATGATTACTGTGTGCTTCTACCACTCGAAGTAGGGCTGGAAATAGGTTCGGTTTGGAACTGTTTAATTGGTTATCGGTTAACCGTTAAACATTTTGTACTTACCGTTAACTGCACTATTTATATTAATCGATTAACAGTAGGCGTATAGTCGATTTCGATTAGTTTGTAGATTAAGTGGATAATCGCTAAATAAGTGATTTGATAAGATTATACCAAAATAACTAATCAGTAACCTAACAAACATAAGACTTCCTTTTTTCTATTTTTCATTTTTGTAGATTTTTATTACATACGTAAGTGTTCTTTTTTTAAGTTGTTATCATTAAATAAAAAATAATTTAACATAGATATCAAACCATTATCAACTCAATGTAACACAATAATATCATTCTAGCTTCAAATTTGATTAAAGAAGCATATAAAAATAAGAGACCCAAAAATAATTATTCAACTCATAAACTCCACCAAATTACATGGAAGGTTAAATGTTACTAATTGTTGAACAGTTACAGTGCGCAAGTCCAACTTTCTATTGTGCTCCTTCTAAAACCATTCCTTGAAATTATTCTCATTTGAACCGAAGTCACTATTACAACTAGGGTGGGCAGGAAATCTTGTAGGCCTTCAAAAATCCCATTATTTTTTGCCAGTGCTTGCGGTTCTGATAGATCCAGTATTCAACCGACATCATACAATACGTTTTTTACCACAAATAATTTACGAACTAAGAACACAGTTTTTTCATACTCTCTTTACCCTCACTCACCCGTGAGAGAGATAAGCAAAAGTAAAATGTATTGTTATTTTTCAAGTAATTCACTCTTTCTGATGGGTATGTATTAAGGTTTCCCTTTATCACACTCAAACCACCAAACTAATCCACGTGTAACAAAGTGTGACAAGGTGGCAAACAATTCCACCCTCATGTCATTCACTAACACGTGCTAGCTAACTATGGTTCTTTATTTACTTAATGGGTGGAGAGTGTACCCCCAAATGGACACAAATTGAAAATAAACCCACCTCTCCAAGTTACACGTGTGTATGTAGAGATTAAGAAAGCATGCACTTAGTCTCATACTTACCCTAAAAACCCCACCACTTGGCCCATTTTGCTCAAATGAGAGAGAAGGTAAATTGGGTGTATGGATTTGGGACAATCTTTCCTCACCAATCGAACACACCAATTGTACATACAAATTACACGCACATAAATGTGTTATTATGTACTCTATACCCATTAACCATTTCACTAACCCAATCTCCATCAAGTACTTAACCCTTTTGATGGATTTGTATTACAAATCTCTTTTATCACACCCTAGCCACCCAAGAAACATACACATGCACGTGGAGCAAGGTGGGAAGGTATATCATTTCATTTCCTCTCTATATGTGCTAGTTATGTATGGGTTTTATTGTGCTTGCGAGGATACTAATGGTACATGGGTGGTTACCCTCACCCAATCAAGTTGAATTTTACATTCTTATGTTAATTTATCAATTTAATCAATACCTACGTACGCCACTCATGTTAGAAGCAGTAGGCACCTATAAATAGGACGCTCATTTATGTTTTCTAAACAGTTCATTTTTTTGGAGTTGAACTTCTAAATCTCTCTCAAGAGCCGGCTCAATACGCCGCTCCCGGTTACTCTCCTCTCAATACTGACTTGAGCTTCGGAGAAGGTCCCCGTCGACCAACATCCGACGGGTCCTCTTTTGCAGGTGTCCATCTCGAAGGCTGGTGGCGGACGTTGGCCAGGAGGATAGCACTCACCGGACCTCAAACACATTGAAGCAGGCTTCTCCGAGCTTGGCATCAACAATTGGCGCCCACCGTGGGGCCCGGTGAGAGTAATACCAACAAGCCGTCAATCCAGCAAGACGAGGTGGATACACAAGATCTGCAACCCGAAGCCGGGATTCATCAAGATGCAACTCCAAACATCAATTGAGTTTCTATCTCCAAGAATCAAGGATCCCAACGAGATGGACAAGCAGGATCTGCAACCCGAATAAGGGATTTGTCAAGATGCAACTCCAAACAACAATCAAGTTGCTATCTTCAAGAATCGTGATCCCAACAAGATGGGCATGCAGGATATACAACCCGAAGAAGGGATTCGTCAAGATACAAATCCAAACATCAATAAATTTGTTATCTCGAAGAATCGAGGATCTCTCGACCAAGATTGAGTTGTGTCAATCTTTGGTCCGGAACTGCGCGCCCTCAACCCCACTAGTTCCTCCGTTGATTTGCCGTGAAATCATAGGATCCTCAAGTCCTCTCATGGAATGGCGCCCTGACATCAACAATTGGCACCTATAGTGGACCTTGATGAAAAGTTCCATCAACAATTTGCGTTTGCAATGGAGCCCGGTGAAATTTTTTACAAATTATCATTGTCAACGTCAAACCCGCTAGGAGAGATGGGGGAGAAACCTGATGTCCTGGAAGTCACAACGAGGCTGTGGGGGCACCAGTTTAGGTCCGTCTCTCGTAAGACCTACGTTTTTACCGAGGATTCCCATGTCATCTACTAATTTAGTAGGCACACCTCCATCAATGAGGTCAAGGGTTCAATTCCCCGCGAATTGCTATTGTGAAAAAAGATTCATTTTTTCACCCACACCACTCTGCCTTCCATCTCTTCCGGATCATGACGGGACAACTTTTCCATCATCATCACCAATCTGGCAGGTGAACCTCTTCCCTTCTCATGCTCCAATCGAGAAAAATCTAAGTATGAGAAAGTTATTGTAAGCTCAAAAACTATATGGTAATCCCTCCTAATCTCTCATTTATACTTGATATCAAAATTCTCTTATGATGTTGCATAACCCAAACAATTGTCCTTATCACTCATACACGGACAATACTAAACACACAATAAGGTCGCATCAATTGGCACTGGTAGCCTGCAATGATTGGTTGGGGTCGTCAACAAAGATTGGCACGATTCTTCATGGTGCCCACCACGACTAGTGCGGCCTGCCTGTCATAAACGACACGGCTTTCCATGATCGCTCGCCACGATGGTGCGTCCCTTCTACCATGATTTACTTGGCTCTCCAACAATTGCTTGCCCAATTTGTGTCTGTATGCCTAACATAATTTACATCACTCACCTAATGATGTGTTACTAATAGAAAACTTTGGTTCAACCTTAATTTTTCTATTGGTAAGGGGGCAATTGATAGATCCAGTATTCAACCAATATCATACAGTACTTTTTTACCACAAATAATTTACGAACTAAGAACACAATTTATTCATGCTCTCTTTACCCTCACTCACCCGTGACTGAGATAAGCAAAGGTAAAATGTATTGTTATTTTTCAAGTAATTCATTCTTTCTGATGGGTAGGTATTAAGGTTTCCCTTATCGCACTCAAACCACCAAACTAATCCACGTGTAACAAAGTGTGACAAGGTGGCAAACAATCCCACCCTCATGTCATTCACTAACACGTACTAGCTAACTATGGTTCTTTATTTACTTGATGGGTGGAGAGTTTACCCCCAAATGGACACAAATTGAAAATAACCCCACCTCTCCAAGTTACACGTGTGTATGTAGAGATTAAGCAAGCATGCACTTAATCTCATATTTACCCTAAAAAACCCTCCACTTGGCCCATTTTGCTCAAATGTGCTAGTTATGTATGGGTTTTATTGTGCTTGCGAGGATACTAATGGTACATGGGTGGTTACCCTCACCCAATCAAGTTGAATTTTACATTCTTATGTTAATTTATCAATTTAATCAATACGTACGTACGCCACCCATGTTAGAAGTAGTAGGCACCTATAAATAGGACGCTCATTTATGTTTTCTAAACAGTTTATTTTTTTGGAGTTGAACTTCTAAATCTCTCTCAAGAGCCGGCTCAAGAGCCGGCGGGGTCCTCTTTTGCAGGTGTCCATCTCGAAGGCTGGTAGCAGAAGTTGGCCAGGAGGATAGCACTCACCGGACCTCAAACACATTGAAGCAGGCTTCTCCGAGCTTGGCATCAACAGGTTCATTGAGGCCTATTATTTTTGTCCTAATTAACTATAAAGATGGCTATAATTTGTTAGTCGGTTAACTATTTCACCATCGATTACTAATCATTTAATTTTCGATTAGTACTTCCCTACATTTGACTACCAGGAACCAACAGATTACTAATCATTTGATTATCGACTTCACCGCCAACAGGATAACCGTTTACTGACTACCAACTACCGTAGACAGTTTTTTAATTCTTTTTTCCAAAACACCAAAATGAAGCAAGTAGCCTTAGGGTTGGCAGATCAGTTTCCTGTCTGTGGCTAACCGGCTGATTTAACCGATAACCGCCGGTTAGCGGCTAACAGATTGTCACGGTGCTCGGTCGGTGCTCGTTAGAGAAAATGGTTACTTCGGCTAGCCGAATAACCGAATCAGGTTAACTGGCTAACCGAAGCAACCGAGTGTCGTTCCACCAACCCAGTATCTGCCTCCACCAAAACTACCCCGTTTCCTCCTTCATCGTCCTCTCGCCAGTCACCAACCCTATCAGCCTCCATCCTCCACACCCAGAATCTACCTCCACCTTTCTCTTGTTCCAAGTTCCCCGCCGTCCAACCCCCCTAATCGCCGACCCAGGCCTCGCGACCACGACACGGCGACCACGACCCGGCGACCCCGCTCGACGCTGCTTTCCTCGACCCCCGACGACTTTACACTCCACGACTCCGACGACCCGACGACCCCTAATGGCCGACCCCCGTGTCCTCTTCCGCTCATCAGGTCGCCGAGTCCAGCCTCCACCGCTCCTCAACAGATCGCCGTCTCCAGGTGATCCGGTCGGTCGCCTTTTCCATGCCAAGGTCGAGAGTTGAGGGCTGAAAATGGATCTCATCTCGGTCAGTCTGTGAATTGGAGGAAGGAAGGAAGGAAAGGGAAGGAAGGTGAGAGAAGGAAGGAGATAAGGTATTTAGGTTTGTGTGGTGGCTGGTGGGTCTGAAAAAGTGGAAGGAGATAAGATTGTGTAGGCGATAGAAGGAAGAAGATAAGGATTGTGTGGTGGAGGATATGTCTGGTTTTTTTTTTAAATTCGCTAAACGCTGACGTTTTAGAGAGAAGGGGTATTTTTCCCGGGTATGTGGTTAACCGAGCCTAAAACCGAAAATCGATCGGTTGGTGGGTGGCAGCCGTGTTGGGTGTCTCAGTTTAACCGATAATCGAATTTTTGATTTTTGGTTAAACCAAAACCGACCAGCTGCCACCCCTAGGTAGCCTCTGCAATTACTCTTCCATAAGAACTGTTTGAAAGCAACATTGGTTCTTGCTTGCTCATGACCCCCTTGGTCCAAACAATATATAAAGCCCATAGATGACTTTTTCAATGGGCTTGGGTCGGCTAAACCCAACTCCTAACGGAGCCCATATTTCATGTGATAAAAGGAGATATTGGAAATAATACGAGTGATATTTGAACGAAAGCCCAGCTCAATAACCGAAGCACATTGAAGTTGTGTTACAACTTACAAGTAAAAGTGGGAGTTGGTCGATTCGGTCCTAAATCGGTTCGAATTGATTTAACGTCGGATAACAATAAAGGAAAAATAAAAATCAGAATCAAATTAAAAGTATGTTTCATTCGATTCAGTCTGATTCGGTCCAAATTCAATTTTGGTATATTTCTTATTCATACTTAAAATAATTCACAAGATCAAAACCGATTCAAAATATATTCGAACCGATTTCGAAATATCAATTTAGTAACATTTGGTTCGTTAGTAATTGATTTTTTACCACCGCTAGTTACTAACGCGAAGTCTATATATAGTCGTACACATATAAATTGTCGATCTTCAGCATCCTAGGAACGTCAATCTGTATTTGGCCAAACAACTAGTTGCACGAAATGGTCTCCTCTTTTGAAGTTGTAATCTGTCAGCAATTTTGCATGATGTATCAGATACCGTTTGGAGATTTGGTGCTTATAAACCGTCTTCAGATGGTAAGCTGCTTTAGACATATTAGCAAAAGCCTGCTCGCTATCGCTTCGCGTATTAGAAAAATAAATATTTTAAATAGTAATAATTTTAATGTTGATTCGAAAATAAAAGTAATCTTATTTCATTCTTAATTATTCTTTTTCATAGGATTGTTATTTATAATATTATATAGTCGATGAACTTGCATAAGGTAGAAGGGTCGCCGAATAGATTATTTATGTTTAAACTTCTTTCATGAAGCTTCAATTTGTATGGCTAGTAATTTACCATGATGTAACTTTTGCAGAATGAAACAGCTTCTCTGATCTTTTCAAAAAGTTAAAAAAAAAATTGTTGAGTGTTTACCTGAAAAACTATCAAAATTACTTTCTAATATAAGAGGTCATGAAAAATAACTAAAAAATATTTCTACATAAAATATGAATACAAATTCCAAAAATAAAAAAAAAGTATTTAAAATGGATCACGTTAGATTTATTTCATATTAAATAATACTATTCAATTAAAAGAATAATATATTGTAAGGGAAATTTTGTATTTTCAAATAGGAGCTTTTGTTTTTAAGTTACAAAAAACTTCAGTTTTCTAAAAATCAAAACTTTAGAGGTGCTTGGCTTGGCTTCAAATTTTGAAACATAAAACTTCTAGATTTGGGGCCAAACATAGTCGTACTCTTTTTTTTTTTTTGGGTTTGAGGTAATCGTGGTTCTCCTTTATGAAATTTTTTGACTGATTGCAGGTTTGAGTAGGTCCAAGTCGCATTGATCGGGTCAAATTAGGTTGGATACCAGGGATTTGGGTTCAATTGTCTTTCTCAAACAAAAGGAAAAAGCGAAATAAAAAACACTAAAGCTAAGACTCGCTACCGACTCAAAACTCGTCAACACCAAGTTCAACTTGCTTTGACCTGGTTGGACCGAGTTTTGGACAAATTCACACCTGACACAATACGCCAATTACAAAAACAGATAAAACTCGCTCCCACTGAAAACCTTTAAAATCGGGTTCAAGTAGCTTTGGTCTGGTCGAAGTAGGTTGTATACCCATGTGTTTGGACTCAATTGTCACTCTGAACCAAAATGAAAATGATAAAAAAAATACTAAAGCGGATAAAACTCGCTCATGACCCCAAACTCTCAAAACTGCGTTCAACTCGCTTTGACCGGGTCGACCCTGTTTTAACAAATTCACAATTTACCTAACCTGTCAATTACAAAAGCAGATAAAACTCGCTCTCGATATGAAACACGTCAACAATGGGTCAGAGTTCAATTGTCATTTTCAACGAAAAGGAAAAGGAGAAATAAAAAAACATTAAAGCCTACAAAACTCGCTTTCGATCTAAAATTGGTTAATAATGTGTTCAACTCGCTTTGAACAATTTTTTAACAAATTAACACTTGGTCTAACCTGCCAACTACAAAAGCGGATAAAGCTCGCTCACAATATAACACTCGTCAAAACCTTAGATTCGGGTTCAATTGTCTTCCCAACCAAAAGAAGTAAAAAAGAGAAATTTATAAGTGCTAAAGTATGTTTCAAGTAGTTTTGACCTTATCGAATTAGATTGGAAACCCATGGATTTGGGTTCAACTGCGATCATGCTTAACAAAAAGGAAAAAGTGAAAGAAATCAACACTAAAGCGAACAAAACTCGGTCCTGATACAAAACTCGCCAACATTGAGTAGATATGGTATGGATTTTCGGTAGCGGCATTGGATTCAATTGTGATTATGCTCAGCAAAAAGGGAAAAGAAAAAGAAAAAACACTAAAGAGAATGAAACTCGGCCCCGATATAAAACTCGTGCTAGCAGCCTTGGGAAATGATGGTGGAGAACAACTTAGGATTCCATTGATAATATGTCGAGATGGACTACAAAATGGTGGGCAAAGGCGATGATTTGTGTTCAAATTAGAATACCTATGTGTTTGGGTTCAATTGTGATCATGCTCAACAAAAATGAAGAAGAAAAAAAAAGAAACTACACTAAAGAGGATGAAACTCGGTCCCGATAAAAAACTCGTGGTAGCGGCCTTGGAAAACGGTGGTGGGAACAACTTAGGATCCCGCCGACTGTGTTTCAAGATGGTCTGCAAAATGGTAGGCGAAGGAGATTATTTGTGCAAAAATGGTGGGCAAAAGTTATAGACGAAAACCTAGTGAATAATAACAAAACACAAATGCGATGATTTGTGCAAAAAAATCATAGACGAAAACCTAGCGAACAATAACTAACTACAAAGGCGATGATACACACAAAGGTGATGATTTGTGCAAAAAACCATAGACGAAAACCTAGCGAACAATAACAAAACACAAATGCGATGATTTGTGCAAAAAAACCTTAGACGAGAACCTAGCGAACAATAACTAAACACAAAGGTTGTAGAATGAAGAGTGGGGTAAAAGAAGGATTTGGAACTTCCTCACTTGCACTTGGAGGAGTGTGAGAGCTCTAATAAATAGTAACTCAAACCTAGACTTTTATATATTAATTAATGATTTGTGCAAAAAGCCATAGACGAAAACCTAGCGAACAATAACAAAACACAAATGCGATGATTTGTGCAAAAAAAACCATAGACGAAAACCTAGCGAACAATAACTATTAACTAAACACAATGGTTGTAGAATGAAGAGTGGGATAAAATAAGGATTAGGAACTTCCTCGCTTGCACTTGGAGGAGTGTGAGAGCCACTAATGAATAGTAACTCAAACCTAGGCTTTTATATATTAAAATTAATAATAATAATTAAAGTTTAGAGTTTTGTGTGGTTTACAAGACTGCAAAATTGGGCTTCTCATAATGCAGGTGTGGCGGAAAAAAAAGCCTCTTCTTTGTCTAGTTTAGAGATGCTTTTATTTATTTTGTTTCTTGGGTGGTGGAGAGGGGGTTTGTTGAGTAAATATCATGGTTTCTTTAAAAATACTAAAGCACATTGAAAGAGCATGTTTTCCCCAAATTTACGCGAGAGCCAATTTTGCTAAAATGCTCGATGGTGTCTGTGTGAACGTGCTCACTATTAGAGAAAAAGAATAAAATTCTTTATTCTATTTTTTATTCTCCACTATTGTATAACCACTTTCCCACTCCCTGTAACCTCTCCTTGAAACTCTGAACCACTTCCCTACTTCTCCTGTAAACGTGTATAAAGAGAACAGAAGAATCATAATGCAAATCACCTTTGATTGCTATCAATTTTCTCTGTCAAGAATACTTTATTCCAACATGGTATCAGAGCTAGCAACGATCAGCTAGTATCGATCCAATTTCGTCTCCTTGATTTTTTTTTTCTTCTCCCCTGTTCTCTTCGATCCAACATAACCCTCTGTTTTTCATCAGCCCTCTGTTTTTTCGTCCGCCCCTCTGTTCTTTGTCATCATGTCTGGCGATTCCACCGTTCACGACTCAGCCACCTCTGCTGCAATTCCAGTCATTGTCACGTTCAATCCTGCGGCTCAGCTTCCTCTGAAGCTCACTCCCACTAATTTTGCTTCCTGGCGATCTCAGCTTGAAACTCTGCTTATGGGGCTTGATCTGTTTGGATTCATTGACGGCTCCACCATTGCTCCTTCTCGTACAATCACCGTGGAGGCTGCTACTCAAGCAAATCCTGCCTACCAGTATTGGTTTCGCCAAGATAAGCTAATTCTACATGCCCTCAGATGTTCGATCTCAGAATCTATTTATTCATTTGTCTCTGCGGCGTCGACGTCACGCGAGGCGTGGCTCATTCTTGAAAAACTCTACGCGAGTAGTGCTCAATCTCGTGTAATTCACTTGAAAACCAAATTGGCCAAGACGGTCAAGGGGAATAATGATGTTTTGACGTTTGTGAATGACCTGAAGAGTATTGCCGCAGAGCTCGCCCTTGTGATTGCGCCGGTTGCTGAAATGGATTTGGTGGTTCTTTGTCTTCGCGGCTTGGGCGACGAATATGCTGCCTTCTCTGCTGCTGTTCGTGCTCGAGGTCCGGGTCTCACCTTGGAGGATCTCGTGGACTCCCTTGTCGAATATGAGTCCGATCTGAAGGCGCAGGCGCGCCACTCTGTTCCCACTGCGTTTTGCACTCACCCGCAGCAGAGACAGGGCGGCGGCGCGTCTCGTTCCCAGCAGCAGCGAGGGTTTGGGGCTTCTCCCCGTCCCCCAAGCCCACAATCCAGGCCTGCTTCCCCGTGTGCAGCTGGCTCCTTGAGGGCTGATCATCACAGGGCCCAAAGCCCATTTCGGCCCCCTGGTTTTAATGGCTAATCCTCCGCTGACTCTGCTCCACAACGCCGGCAGGCCATTATCTGCCTATACTGTGACAGGCCGGGCCATACAGTCCACCAGTGCTTCAAACTCTTTCCACAGGCTCGGCAGGCTTACCAGGACCGTCAGTCCCAAGCCCATCACACTGTTGCTGGTCATGCTCCCTCTACTGGCCCATGGTTACTTGATTTTGCGGCTTCTCATCATGTCACATCTGATTTAGGCAATTTATCACTCTATTCTGATTACAATGGCCCGGATGAGATTCTTGTTGGCGATGGCGCATGTTTGCAAATCACACATATTGGGTCTACTAAATTGTGTTCTTCGACGTCTTCCTTACATTTGCAAGATGTTTTATGTGCGCCTGCCATCAAGCGTAGACTTATTTCTGTTGCTAAACTTTGTCGCACTAATCCCATTTCGGTGGAATTCTTTGCTGATTGTTTTGTTGTGAAGGATCTTCGCACGGGGGCGTCGCTGCTGAAAGGGGCAAATAATGGGGATGTTTATGAGTTGCCTGGTGATGTGGATAATGTTCGTCTTGCACTTGTCACCACTCGCACAACCTCCGCCTCATGGCATGCTCGTCTTGGCCATCCGTCTAGTCATTCTCTCAACAGTCTTCTTCGCTCCCAGTCCTTGCCATTATCATCCTCCATCGTCAGTAGTCATTGCAATTCCTGTCTTTCGAATAAAAGTCACAAACTTCCCTTTGCCATGTCTTCTTTGCAAAGCTCTAGGCCATTTGATTTATTGTATACTGATGTTTGGGGACCGGCTCCGGTTACCTCTATTGATGGTTTTCGTTATTACTTAATAATCGTTGATCATTTCTCCCGTTATACGTGGTATTATCCCTTGAAAAATAAATATGATGTGCTCTCTGTGTTTCTTGATTTTCGCAAGATGGTCGAGAATTATTTTTCCACCACCATTCGTCGTTTATATTCCGATGGTGGTGGTGAGTTTCAGAAATTATGTTCTACTCTTTTACATCATGGCATCACCCATCTTCTCACACCACCTCATACCCCTGAGCATAATGGTCTGGCCGAGCGGAAGCATCGTCATCTTGTTGAAACGGGTATCACTCTCCTGCATCATGCTAACCTTCCTACCCTGTTTTGGTCCTTTGCCTTTTCCACTGCTACCTATTTGATTAATCGTCTCCCGTCCTCTGCATTACGTGGTCATATTCCTTACACTATCCTGTTCAACCTTGCTCCTAATTATCATAAATTACGTGTGTTTGGGTGTCTCTGTTACCCTTGGTTGCGTCCCTACTCTGCTCACAAATTGGAACCTCGATCTCGTCCTTGCATTTTTATTGGTTATTGTCCTCAACGTAGTGCCTATAGGTGCTTTGATCCTACCACTCATCGTATTTTTCTCTCCCGACATGTCCACTTTGTTGAGCATTCCTTCCCCGGTTTTTTGGCTAACCAAAATGCAGATACTCCGACCGTGGACTCATGGTTGTATGACATGGGCCCGAACATTGTCCACATCCCCATCGCTGGGCCTGCTCCTGCATCTGTCGCTGCTCCTTCCTCGGCCCGTGGTCCCCGCTGCACTACTCCTTCCACAACATCACATCCTACCAATGGACTGGGCGTCTCCTCTGGGCCTGCTGGGCCGCCGCAGTCTTCCACTTCAGCGACTGGGCCGACTGGGCTAGTTCCCTCCACTGCCCCGCTGCCTCGCATATCTTCCGTGCATGGGCCTGATGGGCCCTCCTCCTCAGGGCTTGAGCTCTCCTCGCCCCGGCCCACAACTACCTAGCCCATTGTGCCACCCCCCATTCAACGCCCGCACAGGATGCACACACGGGCCCAGGCGGGAATTTATCGGCCCAAGCGGCTGTTTCCAGCTCTCCACGCCACTTTGCCCCCCACTGTTCCTCTTCAGCCTCGTTCTGTTGCCGAGGTTATGCGTTTTCCAGAATGGGATGCTGCCCTTCACAAAGAACATGCTGCCTTGATTCAAAATCATACGTTGGATCTCGTCCCCCGTCAGCCACATTATAATGTCCTTGGCAACCGCTGGGTCTATCGCATCAAGCATCACACCGATGGTTCCATTCGTCTCTATAAGACTCGTCTTGTGGCCAAATGCTTTCACCAGCGTCCCGGTGTTGATTTTCAGGATACGTTCAGTCCCGTCATCAAACCGGTCACCGTACGTACTGTGTTCACCATTGCTCTCTCTCAGGGTTGGCCGATCAAGCAATTTGATGTTAACAATGCCTATGCCTTTCTTCAATGTCCTCTTACTGAAGAGGTATATATGGCTCAACCCCCCGGGTTTGTGGACCCTCAGCATCCTACCCATGTTTGTCGACTCCGCAAAGCTATCTACGGTCTTCGTCGAGCTCCTCGTGCCTGGTACACTACTCTCAGCTCATTTCTGCTTGAGTTTGGTTTTCAGAAGACCCAGTCCGATGCTTCATTATTTGTCTATCACCACTCTGGCATTCTTCTCTATTTCCTTGTGTATGTGGATGATCTTCTGCTCACTGGTAATGATCCTGCGACGCTTTCCACGTTTCAGCATGCCCTTGCACGCAGGTTTTCATTAAAAGAACTGGGCGATGTTGATTACTTCTTAGGAATCGAGGTTATTCCCACGACCTCCGGCTATGTTTTGTCCCAGCACAAGTATATGGTTGATATCCTGAACAGGTTTCATATGCTCGATGCTGCTCCAGCCTCTACTCCTCTGGCTTCTTCTGCCACTTTGTCTCTTCGTGATGGCACGTCTCCCACTGATGCCACTCGCTATCGTCAAGTGTTAGGGGCACTGCAGTATCTTGTGTACACCCGTCCCGACATTGCCTTCTCGGTGAATAAGCTCTCTCAGTATATGCACTCTCCCAGCACCTATCACTGGCAGTGTCTCAAGCGTCTTCTACGCTATGTCTGTGGTACTATCTCCTATGGTCTTGCTATCCGCCGCACACCCACTCCATTACGTCTCACCTCCTTTGCTGACTCTGACTGGGCGGGTAATTTGGATGATCGCACCTCCACCTCTGCATATCTTCTCTATTTGGGCTCCACCCTCATCTCTTGGCGGTCTCAAAAACAACGCACTGTTGCTCGCTCTAGTACTGAAGCTGAATATCGGGCTATCGCCCATGCTGCTGCTGAGTTAGAGTGGGTACAAAATCTCTTGACCGAGCTCCGTCAACCATTATCTGCATCACCTACGCTGTTCTCCGATAATCTTGGGGCAACAAGTTTTAGTTCCAACCCGGTGTTTCATTCCAGGATGAAGCATTTAGCTCTCGATTATCACTTCGTTCGCCAACTGGTCCAGGATGGTCGCCTCATCATTCGCTACATCCCCACTGCTCAGCAACTCGCTGATGTGCTCACCAAACCGCTGGCTGCGTCTCGCTTTCTTCTACTTCGGTCCAAAATTGGAATCGTGGACACGACCTCCATCTTGCGGGGCGTATTAGAGAAAAAGAATAAAATTCTTTATTCTATTTTTTATTCACCACTATTGTATAACCACTTTCCCACTCCCTGTAACCTCTCCTTGAAACTCCGAACCACTTCCCTACTTCTCCTGTAAACGTGTATAAAGAGAACAGAAGAATCATAATGCAAATCACCTTTGATTGCTATCAATTTTCTCTGTCAAAGAATACTTTATTCCAACACTCACAACGTTCTTTCCTTATTGGATCGCACATAGACGATTTATAATTGTTAGAGATATGCAACAGTGGAATTTCTTTATGGCATTGGCGGATTGCATCGTAACATATCGGATGGAGAAACGAAAAGTTTCTCTCTCTCGAAATCTGTATATACGTAGACAACAAAGTTTTCATTATTTCTTTCCAACCAGAACGATACACACGATCCTAATAAAAGAGAAATCCGAAACAAACAAGGAAAACAGAAAAAACTTACAAAGCATCACAAACAACAACAACACAATCCATCAAACACACATGACACAACCATATTGATTCCGCCACCCAGAGATCATCAGTTCCCCGCCCAGCCCTTGGATTCAAGCTCGAGAACCCTCTTCCAAGAATCCCTGCCACTAATGTCATCCCACCACGCACTCACATGCTTCCTGCTCCTGATCATGTACTCTTTCCCAATCGGACCCACCAAGTACTGCGTGAACGGCAGGTGGCTGAGGTCGGCCAGGCTGAAGAAATCTCCGGCCAGATACTTGCTCTCCGACAGCCTCTGTTCATAAACGTCCAGCACCTTCCCAAGCTTCTCCTCGCTCTCGGCCACCGCCTTCTCGTCGGTCGGGGTTCCGACGGCAGGGTAGAACATGATCTGAATCGTCAAGCTGTAGATGTGCGGGTTGAAGTTGTGAGCCTCCACTTCCAGCCACTGATCTACGAGCCCTGTTTCTTCCATCGACCCGCCGAGCAGATCGGTCCCCTGAAGCTTGTACTTAGCTGCATAGTACCTCATGATCGCCCTCGATTCTGTCGATTTTCATCTGACTTTGATCAATCTCACAGTAAAAAAAACGGTTCAATGTTAACATGGTTTTGTGCAGTAAGAAAAATGGTTACCGAACAGAGTGTAGTCCCCATCTTGAATCACCGGGAGAGATCCAAAAGGCTGCAACAGGGAAATTTCGTAATGGATGGTAGATTAAGAAGGTTAATTGAAAACAGAGGAGAGACAAAGAGATCAAAATTCGAACCTGCAATTGAAGGAAATCAGGAGCCTTGTGCTCTCCCTTGAGGAGATCAATGGGGATGGTTTCAAAGTCGATACCCTTCTCAATTAGGCACGCGATTACGCGCTTCGGGGAAGCGTAGGCCGGACCGTATACCTTCACCGCCATTGTTGGTTGATTCTTGTTTGATTGCTTAGTGGGTACTAGAGGATGGATGGGTGGATGGATGAACGAACAACTTCTGTTTATGTAGGCAGAGCAGAGCAAACAAAATGGCCGTCAAAAAAATATCCGTCCACAGTGCTTGCTTTGTGTTTAGTTCATATATAAATAGCAAAGAATGATTAAGCAAACACTGTTTTCTTTTGTCTTGTTGAGGAATTGAAAAGAATGATTAGCCGATCACCATGAGGCTGATTTGCAATAAAGTTGTTTTTATTGTTTGTGTTTCTTGTGATCGTAAGAAGTTTGCTTTTGTAGTTTTAGATAGGTTTTGGTCACATTAAATCTACACAATAAATAAAAGCGAAATGAAAAAACTTGAAATCCTATTTCAAATTTCCTACATTCAGAGTGAAAGTACTAAGATTCGAACCATGACCACTTTAAAAAAAAGCAAAGATCATAACCATTTTTTTTTTTTGCCAAAAGATATCTTGTATTGATCAATCAAAGACAGTTACACCCTGGAAACCAGCCAAGATTGGAAATCAAAGAAGCAACTCATAGTCGGATACAAAGAAAGGGCTTTCCTAGCTACCAAGTGAGCTACCCTATTGTTCTCTCGACCTACAAACCGCACACTAAAACCAGACTGGGTACGAAAGTAATGCCCAATCTCTTCTAGAACAGCACCCAACCGGCTATCTCTCATGATGGCTTGATTAATTTTGTCAATAATGACCTTTGCATCGCCCTCAAACCGGACCTCCGCCAATCCTTGCTCCATACACCAAACAATAGCTTCTCTAAGCACAAGCAATTCTACCATCATCGGGTCATCCACTTGAGGAAACTGAACCCCTCTAGCCAGAAGGATTGTCCGCTCTGGGCCAAGGAGAACCATCTCACCAGCCGAATGGGACCCACCCTTCGTAGCCGCGTCCCACATGCAAACCACCTGGGAATCACCCGGTTGCGCTGCTGGTTGCATCCTTGGGACAGTCATCCGCGGAACCTGATCCACTGGGAGAGACACCCACTCATACTGTTGGTGAAACTGCCGCATGAGTGCGGGAATCCCGAATTGTTTGCCCTAAAAAACAACCCAATTCCGAGAACGCCAGATCCTTCAAAGGATGGCAACAACAGCCATAACCACGGACGGTTGAGAAATCAGACCCAACAAATGCTTGAAAAACAAAGGAAAAGTGTGCAGAGGCAAACCCTCCCCTAGGTATTCCAGCCCTGAGTAGTCCCAGAGAGCCCGCGCAACTGGACAGTACAGTGTACAGAAACAGATGTTCCATAGTTTCCGGGCTATCCCAACAAACTGGACACCGGGGAAGTACCTGAACCTTCTTCTCAATAAGCGCCTCCATAGTTGGCAGAGCCCGATTAAGGATTTGCCATACAAAAACCTTCAACTTCGGAGGTATCTTCGCCTCCCACACTCTTATCCAACTTGATTTATCCATCCAGCTAACCGAGGATCGCCACCCACCCCTCCTCCTATCCAAATCTACAGCCAAATGATAGGCCGACTTTACCGAGAAAACCCCGTCAGTCGTAAAATGCCAAATAATTTTATCAGGCACCTCCCACCTCGGAAGCGGAATAGCTTTGATAGACTTACAGGTGTGCGGGTCAAACCACTGACAGAGCTTCTCATCAGACCACCTTCCTTCCCCCTGACAAATAACCTCGGCCACCAAAAGATCACCCCCTTCAGGTAAAACGCACGGATTATAACAAGGAGAATCTAGTTGGAACTGAGGGATCCAGTTCGAATGAAGAAGGGATATCGACTTGCCATTGCCAACCTGCCATCTTAATCCCATCTCCAATAACTGACGTCCATGAAGGATACTCTGCCACCCCCAAGAGGGACGAGACCTAGCAGCCGCGGTCAGAAAGGATCCTTGAGGGAAGTACTTGCCTTTATAAATCTGGGCAATTAGCGACTGAGGTTCACTAAGGATACGCCAACCTATCTTAGCCAGAAGAGCTTGATTGAAATGTTCATACTGGCGAAACCCCATCCCCCCTCATGTTTACTTCTGCACATGTTACGCCAGGAAACCCATCTAATCTTGGGACTTCCCTCTTCAACACCCCCACCAAAAGCGGTCCACATGTTTATCAAGGAGCCGACAAAGAGCTAGGGGAAGCCGAAAACAGGACATAACATGCAGGGACAGGGCCAATGCGATGGATTTAATCAAAGTTTCCTTCGCAGCCCACGATAACGTTCTTTGCTTCCACCCCTGAAGTCTCTCTAAGAGTTTATCCTCCAAATATCGGAAGGTAGCCATTTTGGATCGTGCGACCAGCGTGGGAAATCCCAGGTACTTGTCATGAACCCCCACAGCACCAACCCCAAGGATCGTTGCCAAAAATTCCTGATCGGGCGTGGAGATATTCTTACTAAAACACACCGCTGATTTCGCTAAGTTAACGCGTTGGCCACTCAACTCCTCATATTCATTAAGCACCTCAATTAAATTCTCGCACTCCTGAAGAGACCCTTGCAAGAAAAGGTAAGAATCATCTGCAAAGAACAAGTGCGAGACTCGAGGTGCCCGGGGCACCACTTTCACTCCCTCTAATTTATTCTCCGTGATCGCCTTCCGGAGAAGGGCTGCAAAACCCTCCGTGCAGAGCACAAACAAGAGAGGCGAGAGCGGATCCCCCTGGCGAAGGCCCCTAGAGGCAGTAAAATAACCCAAGGGCGTGCCGTTCATCAGAACCGAAAAAGAGGAGGATCGAAGACATTCATGAATCCATCCCTGCCAGACCGAATTAAAACCCATCTTATCCAAAACTGCAAGAAGGAAGGGCCATTCTACTCTATCATATGCCTTTTCCATGTCAACCTTCAGAGCCATGTACCCCTTCCTCCCTTGCTTTTTTATCTTCAGATAGTGCATTAATTCATGTCCTATAAGGATGTTATCAATAATCTGTCGGTCTCTGATAAAACCATTATGCCCCTCCAAAACGATCTGAAGGAGCAAGCTCGCCAGTCGTTCAGCCATAATTTTGGTAATCACCTTGTAAACAAACTGGCAGAGACTAATCGGTCGCAATTGCCTTATTGTTTCAACCGAATCCACTTTAGGGATCAAAGTGAGCCAGGTATGGTTAAAACTCCGCAACATTCGACTCAATGCAAAGAAAGAGATTACTGCGTCAACCACCGAAGTGCCAACAATATCGCAGAAAGCTTTAAAGAACTTCCCATTGAAACCATCCGACCCCGGAGCCTGCTTCAACCCCATGGCAAAGACCATTCGCCGAACCTCACTCGGCAAAACATCCGCCGTCAACTGCACATTCATTTGCGGAGTAACACTATGGGCAATCGGCAGGCTCGCCACCCTCTCAGCCATATCAGGGACCTGGGATCCTGAAGTAAACAGGGTCTGTTAAAAATTTGTGGCAATAGCAGCCTTCCCAGCCTCTTCAGTAATCCATTCACCCTCCTCATTACAAATCCTGGAAACAAAGTTCCTCTTCCGCCGCGCCCTTGTGACTGTATGGAAGTAGGCAGAATTTTGATCTCCTTTCTTTAACCATTTTACCCTTGATTTCTGTTGCCAGAAAATCTCTTCCGCTTCCCACTGCCAGGATAGCTCTGTTTCCAGGGTCCTGACCTCATCCCAATCCACCGGATGAACTGATTTTATCCTCTCCACCTCCGCCTGGAGAGTCTTAATATTCCGCAGAGAATTCGTTGTACCCGCCCTGCTCCAATCATAAAGAAGATGGCGGAGTTTCTTTAATCGCTCCCAAAGTCGAAACATAGGGGTACCTTGGATCTCTTCCTGCCAGACATACTGGACCATAGCCCTCACTTCAGGATTATCCGTCCATCGGGCATCAAAACGGAATAAGGGACGACTATTCCGGGCATACGGCTTGTCGGCGAGCAACAGCGCCTGATGATCCGACCCCTGGTCCGTAAAGTGTTTGACCAGAGTCTCTGGATACTCATCAATCCAGGATTGGGAACAAAGAGCCCTATCCAGACGCTCCCGAATACATCCCCTTGAAAACCCGGGTCATGGAGGCCCAAAACATGGACAAACTCCCAAAGGCTAACGGCTTGGGCCCCAGTCCAAGTCCGGCCCCCATCCTTTTCACCCATGTGGAGTATAGTGTTGAAATCATCGATGATGACGTAAGGATGACTAATATTCGCACAAACATCCTGCAACTGGGTCAACTGAGCAGCCCTTAAAGCAACATTACAGCTAAGATAGACAAAAATCACCACATAAGAAAGATCATCTTTATTAATTTGCGAACAAATACAAAAATCAGAATGGAAGAACACCGAAGCGTCAACCTCGGGGGGCCAAGCAAACACTAGACCTCCTTATGCATCGACTGCATCTGCAAAGAAACAACGAGAAAGATCAAAACATAAACCCCGCATACGGCGGGACACTACACTTCGGCCCGAACGTTTTTCTGAAAAAAACACGATATCCGGTTTATTCGAATGCACAAGCCCTAAAGCAGTTTGGAAGGTGAGGGATGGCCCAAGTCCCCTCACATTCCATGCCAGAATCCTCATTTATCGGCTGGGGGCCACTCGAGGCTGGCTTCCTTCACCTTATCTAGAACCTCCACTGCCTCCACAAATAGCTTCTTCGGGGTAGGAGAATCATCCATTTCTCCCTCCACCTCCTCCAGCACCCGCTTGCATTTTTCCATGATTGGGTCCATTAAATTAGTCCCATATTCATTCACACTCAAGTTCATGCCCCTATCGGGAATCTCCTCAACCTGCCCAATGCTAAGTCCTGCTTCAAAAGCCTCCACCACTTTGTGCACACGCCCTTTCATGATTTTGGAGGACACCCTGGAAGCACCAGCAGGCGAACGACGCTTGATCTCAAAAGAAAGAGGATCTCCTGGCGATGGATCTTCTTCAGAATCCGAATCCTGCTGGGGTCCCACAGGAATGGTCGCATCAACATTAAGGCCAATCACCTTATCTTCCAGCTCCTGCATAACACCAGGTGAAGCAACAGCCTCATCCTGATTATACATAGGCAGGGAACCACTAGCATCTCCTTTTCTCAAGTGTGGGCGAACCCGGGGAGCTGAGCCCCCTGATTGGGTCCCAGGTTTGGCTGGCAGACGAGCACCCTTCTTCGATTTAGGTGCAAGGACCACATTCTCCTCCTCCTCAGATTCCTCCTGCAAGATCAGTCCACGCCGGCGGGATTGCTCAAGAACTACCTCTAAAGGATCAGCCACCAGTTGCTGAGGGTGAGCCTGCTTCCTATGTCTACTAGGTTGCTAGCGGCTCTTAGGATCTTGGCGAGGAAGAGTAGAACTCTTCCTAGGAGACAGTTTCCGTTGAGGTTGTCTAACCCCTCCTCCAAGCTTAATCCGAGGGGATTTTGTGAGCTTAAACTATTTCGGGCTTTGATGGTCACCACCCAGTTGTAAGGGTGATTCTGACAGCCTAGGCTGTGACTTCTGGCTGGCCTGTCCTTCTGATTCAGTAGGCCGAGCATGGTATATCGCTAGAGCTTGAGTATTCACTGAAGATCCCCGCGGCCTCTCCTCCACGCGCCCCAAGCAGTCATTGCAGAACCACCCTTTTGCATTTGCACATTCCTGTTAACCCACACAGACTTGCTTACATCTCGAGTCTTAGGATAGTTGTCCTCCTCCATGTATATCTTCCGTCCGAGCTTCCTTGTATACATATGCGGGCCAAAGCGTTCTTTACTCGGAGGGGGATCAAAAACACAATCGCGCTTGGAGTGCCCCACGCGCCCATAGTGAAAGCAGACGGTCGGTAAGAACTCATATTTGAGGTTAACCCAGAACTCGCCAAGCTCCTCGCTTACCTCCATGATTTGTGACCGCAGAGGCTTAGAAAAATCGATGAGGGTATGAAATTTCACAAAGCTCTCCCCCGTTTCCTTGGATGCAAATACATCTGCTTCCAAGACCTGGCCAATAGTCCCAGCCACCATTTTCTGGCCAAACTGCTTCGTGCAGTGATAGACCGATAATTACACGTGTTTTCACCCCTATTCTTGAGCCGTTTGAGAGGTTGATTCTCGGGTTTTAAGCCGATTTCACGCGAGGTTGTGTGTTTATGTCATATTTCAGGACCCGGCGTTGGAATCGAGGCGAAGGAACGAGATTCGGGTCGAAAGGAGCAAGTGAGGCTTGAAGCGGGCTGAAGGAGGAAAATACCCGGCCATGGGCTTCTTCACGGAGCAGTTCCAGCAGATGGGGCTCCAGTTCCAGCAGCTCGGTCTCCAGAACCAGCAGCTCATGGACCATCAGGTCTAGTTCTACCAGCAGTATTCGGCCCACCATGCCGAGTACCAGTCCAGGCTGCAGGTTGTTGACGATCGCCTCGGCCGCTTAGAGACCCATATGGGAGTCACGGGTACTCTCATCGAGCGGGAGAGAGATCGAGGCCGCCGACTGATGGAGTACTCTGAGCACCTGCTCCAGGCCTGCCACCCCCCCTGAGGAGCACCACTGGACCACCCGGTGGGATCATTCACCACCACCACCGCCGGATGATGGAGACGACGACCTCGTGAACCAGATCGACTTCACCGGTCTAGGAGGCGGTTCCTAGTGCCATGTTTTGAGTGTGTTTGTTTTTATCAGTGTGCAAACTGTCTTGTGTTGGTTTGGTTTCTTTCTTTTTATGTTGGATTCTGTACTATTGGGCTGACCATTAGACCTGACGTATTGTGTTTAGCTCTTTGGTTTCCTTTTAGCTGTGCTTGTCTTGACTGGTCCTCTATCCAGTCCGCTTCGCTCCGACTGGTCCGTTTCCAGTCCCCTGCAGTCCGTGCATACCGGTAACATCGTTCCCTTTTTCCTTCCCTCTTCTCCATTGAGGGCAATGTCGATCTTAAGTGTGGGGGGGTGTTTAGCTTTTGACTGCATTAGATCTGTTTGTGTGCTTGGAGCCTAGTCCACTGTCCAAATTTTTAAATTTAAGGGCTCCAAGTACGTGTTTCCTTGCAATTGCCTGCTCAGTATGCTTTGAATTGACAGTCTTTATAGTAATATGCAACCTAGGGAGGTAGTGTAGCACTATGGAGGATGTTGATGCATTTAAGAAGTCTCATTGCTTCTTCATATTGTGTTGGTTGATTGAGTGAATTAGTGATCTTAGGACCCTTGAATTGTGTGGTGTTGTGGATTCTCTACCGGTCGTGGACTCTTGTATCATGTTTTGAAAATAATAGGTGCTCAAAAAAATGTGCTTTGAAATAACGTCTCCCGTGCGAATAGGGTGAAAGTGTGTAAGGGGAGACGGGAATTCGTTCCCAATTTCCACCTACTACCTCCAGCCCCCTTACATGTCTTTCCCCCGCACGAGGCTCGAGACATCCGCTCCTGGCATGGCCGGTAAGAGCAGGTTGGGACCCTTGAAAAAAAAAAGAGAAGAAAAATAATAACAGAAAACAAGCAAACCAGAAAGACAAGGGGTTCCAACCATCTTCAAGAAGAAAATAGAGCACCTTGAAAAAATGTGAGTCCATCTCCTTTGTTTTTGAGAATCTCTTCATCCACGATTCATTTGTCCTCTGTTCACTATTTGCCATGATGCCGACTCGAGACTAGTGCGCTCGCCGAAGAAGCTATGAGATGACTTGTGCGTCGGTTGACCTCGTAAGCTGCTAAATGATCTAGGAAGTCCTCTACCTACGATCTGGGTTGTTTATTGCTATAGACGTCTGGAGAGTTGCATTGGTTTGAGTTAGGTTTTCTTAGGGACAAGCAAACGGTTAAGTGTGGGGGAGTTTGATAGACCGATAATTACACGTGTTTTCACCCCTATTCTTGAGCCGTTTGAGAGGTTGATTCTCGGGTTTTAAGCCGATTTCACGCGAGGTTGTGTATTTATGTCATATTTCAGGACCCGGCGTTGGAATCGAGGCGAAGGAACGAGATTCGGGTCGAAAGGAGCAAGTGAGGCTTGAAGCGGGCTGAAGGAGGAAAATACCCGGCCATGGGCCAAAATACCCGGCCGGGTATTATTCTGAGGAGACCGGGGAATTCCCTCTTTGGCGTCTGAGAAACAGAGGGGGGCCCGGTCGTGAGGCTTAAATCCCCGGTCGGGGATTATTGGAGCAGACCGGGGATTTTTCCCTGCTTGAAACGTGCGTTTTGTTAATACCCGGTCGAGACCCAAAATACCCGACCGGGTATCGCGACAGGCAGCTGTTTTAAGGGAAAAGAGGGCTGAAAATCAAGGAATTCGAGTTTTTGAGAGATAGAACGATTCCTAGAGAGAGAAAGTGACGAACAAGAGTCTCCAAGCGCCCTAGCTTGATCTTCAACACCATTGGAGGCTTGTTTGAGCTTGGAGAAGTGCCGATCAACGTCCAGGAGCAGGAATCCATCCTTCACAGTATGAATTCCGCGTCTGATTCTGCTTTTGCTTTCTTCTCCATGGAGTAGTTCTCCCATTGATCTGGGTATGGAGAACCCTAGATTGGTATGTTAGGCTTTGATTGTATGAACCCAAGTACTGATTCTATGATTGATTATATTCGATTGAGGTTTTAATGATTGAATGACTTGAATCCTGATCAAATTCCTGTTGTTTCTGCTTTAACCTAGAATGAGAATATCTGCCTACGTTAATAGAGTATCCTTGATTGAAGGTAGGGAGTTGGTGACTTTAGTCGAGGAGCCAACTCACTATCCTGTACCGGATTTACTTCGGTAGTGGAGGTTTTGTTCTTAGGGCCTCAATCTGTTTACTCCGGTGGAGGTTAGTCGCCCGCTAGAGACTCAGATTGAGAGGGTCTGAAGACCTTTAGTCGAGACTTCAGGCTGTTTGAGAACCTTCCGCAGTATAACCATCATAGAAACTGAACTTGGTAATTACAATCCGGCTTAACTGCAGTCTAGGGGGAACCATATCCGGGTGACCTCTCTTAACTTGAATACAACCGTTTACCTGCTTTGTTAGTTTGTTAGTTAGACTTGCATTCCAGTTTCATTGCTAGATAACAAGAATTCACTAAGTAGTCATCAAATCTAGGACCCAGGTTGATAATTAAACCCAAACCCGCTATACTACGCTTTAGGAAGTGGTTTCACTTGGCCAATTCCTGGAGTGACAGTAGAGTCGAGTCATGCAGCAATCATCTTTCACATTCCAGAGCTGCACTCGAAAGGGGGCAGTGGCTAATTCATCAAAGGTGAGCCTCGAAATGGTTGGTGTCCAGGACCGGAGGTGGAAAATCCTGTCTTTGACTATCCAGGGCGTACGTTTGAGAATCCACACCCTTGTTTCATCACTTGGTAGCACCACCTCAAATAAGCCGAATTTAGTAAGTGAAACCCTAAGGTTGCCTTTCACCCGCCATGCTTCAACTAATCCCACTTTCAGCTCGGCAGTAGTGAACTTGGCCTCCGAAAAGAGCCTTCCCAGGAGGGTCCTAGAAGTACGAAACCTCACAGATTGGACCTCCTCAAGTGAGAACTCGACCACTTGATCCTCCGTAATTCGCGACATCATACTTACCTGACAAGCAATAGCTAAATCGTTAGCTTTAATAGGTAAAATTGGTGCACTCATAGGGATTGATGGGAACGAGCCAAATGACGGACAACAAATGTTGTTAATAAGAGTCTTATAATCATAAAAGAGGGGGAAAAATGATTCCCAAGGGAATTAAAAAAGCAATCCACAACTAGCCCGAAGGCACGCGTGCCCTTCTCTCCCAAGGCAGAAACGAGGGGAACTTGGGAACTCCCCTTGACCACCGCCCCAATGCCGGACATCTTCGGAGGCAGCCTACTGCCGACCGGCCAGGAGGGAAGGCTCTCAAGAGCAGGAAGTTCCGGCGACAGTCCACCCACCGTCTGTCTAGAAGGGCGAACCCTAGGAACCGGGCAGCCTCTCCCCAGCAACCCAGCAGAAGAAAGAGAGATTAGAGGCCCTTTACCTAGTCCGAGATCAGAGGCCGAAGTTTGTTTACCGGGAGGATGAATCGGATTCTTCTCTGCTGAAAGCTCTAACTTCGCTCACTGCACACTGACTTATTCGAGAGCAGTGGAGAAGATTTATAGGGCCGAGCCCTAGCATTTCCAAGAATGAAACGGCTTTTCTCAATTAGAGTTGGAATTGGAATCGGAAACTTCCGACGCGGGGCACAATTTCGAAAGTTTACACGGCTCTGTTTCCCTAGAATCTCGCTCAAAAACACAGGGATTTCTGGAGCAAACTTACTTGGAAAATCCCTGATTTTCTGCGGCCAAATCAGTCGGCACTGGAGGTCGGCGATTCCCACTCCGCCGTCTCTCATTATCCCGGCGCCATTGGGTATGGGTGGGCTCTCTTCACTCACCGTCATCATCGTCCCCGGCGAAACGTCGGGAATCACTTCCCCCGAAGGGTTGCAACAAAATGCCGGATTTCCCCCTTTTGATTTCACAAGGGAAATTTCCTCCCCGAATGGAGCTGATTGAGCAGGTTGATTCAGAGGAACAGGGCGCTCAAACCCGACCTCTGTTGCCTGCAAATTACGCCCCGCGAACAGGGATAGAAGTTTCCCGATGGGATTAGATTCAAACACTTGCACCAGCGGATCTCGGCGTTCACACCAAGCCTCTGTTTTCTGCAACTTCTTCCCCGCGAACAGGGCTAGAGCAGGGGATTTTCCATCCAAGTCTGACGAGCTCGGAAGCCAGAATCGCCATATCTCCTTTGGTTTCTGCCGTAGTCTTTTCGGAGGGCGCTCCTCTAGAATCTCAGTTTCCTCGAAGGTTGACCACCGCGGCCGTTTCGTCAAGCATCTCCGCCGTTCTCTGCGCCATACCCTTCTCCGAGACACTCTTTTCGATCTTGGTTCCCCAACGGCAAGGAGGCCGACACAGCTACCAGACCCTCTCCTAACCTGGGTAGTCTCCTGAATCGGTTCAGTGAAGCCATCCTCGTTGATTTGGTTGCGCCAACTTGATTTGAATACCTCGACGGCGGCCCTAGAAATCCAATGCCCGACCAGCGAGCACAGGAATAAGAGAGAGGAGAGAGCTCCTCTCATGGGGCCCCTTTTTTTGTAACGGTATCAATCTAAACCTTTTGGAAGGAGATCATAACCACTAACTACATTTGTTGTATCTTTTTAAATTAAAAACATATAATAGCAGAGAGGAAAAAACTCTTCCCCCATTTCAAATTCTCTTCTCCATGAGCGTTTGTAGGAAGGGTAGAATAGGGAGTGTTATTTTTTTTCTTTTTCCTCTGTGGAATGAGCCAACTTACCCTACACATGCGGATTTAAACAGGTCCAGGAGTGTCAATTTTTTTCTTTAAGCCCTTTTATTTCTCCGTGGTGGTAAAATATATATGAAAAGGCAAAAACAATACTCATTTTTATTGCTAAAAAGAAAAAAAATTAACAATAAACTAATGCATAGATTCTAATGGGCTAACCGCTAGCCATAAAATAAAAGAGTTCAATGGACCTGACCTACACGAGATTTGCCCATCAATTAAAACAAGTGAACATCATGGGTTTGTCTTTCTAAAATAAGCTATTTTCTCTAGCATAATATATATTATGCTATTATTTTATATCTTAGTGGCTAAAATATAATGTATTTTAAAGTTATTCGATGGTTCAACCTCGACCAACCTAATTAGTCCAATTTTTATCATTTCAAATATATATTATGTAATTATCTGATATCATAATGATTAAATTACAGTGTATTTTATAGGGAATCGTTTGGTATTTGTTAATAAAAAACTAAACAGAAAGATCTATTTGGTTATTTTTAACAATAAAACGATCCTAAATATTTTTAGTTTCCTTTCGAATTTCTATAGTTTTATTCCCGAATCAGTGATGTGCAAATGGCGAATTGCAGTCATCTCTTTTCTTTCACTATTTTTTACTTTCAAATATAAAGTTTAAAAGTAAAGAAGAATTAGAGTTTGGCATGGGTTGGTCAAACAGACTGAATTTCAAGTTTTGGCCCGTTTTGATCAAGTCTAATTTATAATCACATGGTTCCCTGATACCCGATAAAAATCTCAATCCAAACCAGTTTGGCAGGTGAGTCTATGTTTACCACTATTTTCTAGGGATACAGGAACGACGGTTCCTATCCCAAATCGTGTTGTTCATTCTTGATTTCTTTAGATTTTATCATGGTCTGGCAAAAACCAAAAAGCACAATGTCGACAAGATGAAATCTTTATAAAGCAAATTAATTGGCCAACGGGCCGAGTAAAAGCTAGCAACGATTATGGGATGCTCATTTCCCGAAAACCAGCAGGATGGGCGATTTTTTATTCGATTTTCTGGAATTCGATTTCTATAAAACTTACTCCACCTCATCATATTACCAGAAACAATATTGTTTCACAAGGTAACATGTACTTGATTTTGGTTCATAAGACTGATTTTTGATTCGTTGCATCATTCATGTCTCTTTCCTACTAAAATTCACTATTTTTATCACGTGTTTTCCAAAAAAACTATACAACAATAAGCTATACACCCCGTTACATTATCAAATTTCATAGACTATCTTCGTCCGACCAACTGGTCGGGACGCACGCTAGTTCTAACTATTAATAAAAAGAAGTTTCAACCGAGCCACAGCCAAATTGATGGGATCCATAATTTTTTATGGTCTTTATTGTCCCTTGGATAATTTTGATTTTCACCAATTACCCATGCTTCCTTAGAATTTTACAATTTATATTAATTTGAAATTTTTTTAATGCATCTATTATGTTATATTCTAATATATCAGTTTTTAGATTTCATGTCAGCCAAACCGTTTAATTCCTCTATTGATATTCTCAATGTTGTCAGAACCGAACCGGAGCATGAGTCGGTAACGCGAATGGTTCGCATTTTAGTGGTCCAACCGATATTGTGCCGTTAAAACCCCGTTAGAAAACCAGTACCTTATAAACAATAATATCACAAGTAAAACACTCAAAAGTTAGTAATTTAATAATTTTATGACTAAAATGATATTTAATTTATAGGTACCACTTAGTAATTTTATAAATTACAATTATATAAAAATTAAATAAACCATACCTCCTACAGGTAAAAAAAACCCTACCCATCCTAATATTAAGCGCCGCTTCTACCCTTCCCTCTCTTTCTCTGTTGCACAATTGCCACCCCACCACTCTCTATTTAACAAATTCAATTATTCAAGCATTTCCTCGGCCGCGAAATCCACCCCCCCCCCCCCCACCACTCTTTCCCGACCAACCCTCTCATCTCCTTCTTTAGTTCCAGAGCGAAAAGATCGTAGTTCTCGAACGAGCAACCGAAACGATTCTAAAGCATCCTCATACTTCGGTATTGTTCCCCCAATGATCGTAGTACCAAGTACTACTTGTCGTGCTCTAATATCGGGTATCATAGTTGTCTTTTTAAATAAGCAAGTAAACTACCATACTCTAAAGAATAAGAGTTCTACACTCTTTTCAAAAACTATAAATATCATAAGAGAAGAGAGCTGTTAGCGAAGATCTCTTTTTGTTTATTGCTCTGATCATCTTTTTTTTTGTGTGGGATTTGCTTCGATAAGCCACCGCCCAATAGAGCTTAGCCATGTGTAGACCGAAAGGGTCTCGCGAAGTCGGTCACCGGTAGCCTAAGATCCTTTCTAACTATTGAAAAAAGATAGAACAGAGAGTACAGAGAATTCTTATTTTCATATCAAAGCAGCTCCTTTCTCTAAAGAGTAAGTAAGTAAACTACCTTCCTGTAATCGGACCTTCCACAGAAAGCAGCTCACACTCGGTAATAAGACTAAAACATGGATTCTTTCCCATTGACTGTTCCTCTCACTTTGTTCAAGCTACTTCGTGCCTTTCACAAGGACCAAGACGAATAGGGAACGAGAGCTACTCTTTTCGTTTCACGATTGGATTGGAGTAGGTAAGGGCAGCGGGACCATCAAAGCAAGATGGACAATCAGACCAAGCAAGCTATTAAGCCAGCTAACAAAGCCACAAGCTATAGGCAGGGTCCTTTGTTAGCTCTACGATTAAGGAGTACGTCACCTTCCTTTAGTAAACTAACCTCGTCGTATGTTGAGGTTTACTATACTAAATGAGTTGGCGTATTTGACCTTTCTTTGCCTCTGGTTAAGCCCCTTCTTACGTAAGACATCGTAAGCTCCTCGCCTTCCGCCAGAAAGCAAGGACAGCAAGATATGAAGCAGGCCATGAAATAGGTATAATAGGAATTTAGAAAGCCTCCCCCGAAAGGAGGTTTCGAGGCGGCTAATCCCTTCTCTTACTTTAGGGAGACCCCTATACGATTGACAAGAGATGCTTGCTCTTAAAGAAGCCTTCTAGTTAGTACTAGTCAAAGATTTCCGTAAGTTGCATCTTGAGTTTTAAGAATTGTGTCCCTTATTTCCTCCTTAGGAGCGAATCCCTTCTTGAAAGCCTTCTTCCCCTCTCTCCTCTCCCTTCGCCTTTGGGGCTCATATATGATAAACCTGAGCCTGGATCGAACTCTTCATAAGATTCTTAGTTGTATTACTTATAAATTCCTTGTTCGTAGACAAAGCTGATTCGAAATTCATTTTCATTTCAAGGCATAACTTGTATGCATGTGCTTCATATTCGCTTAGATTTCGCTCCAAGAAATATAAAATCCCTGCCCCCTCACGTCAATCCCACGAGCCTCTTATCCATTCTCATTCGATCACGACCGGGGGGGGGGGGGGGGGGGGGGGGGGGAGCAAGCAAAACTAGAAAAACTCATTGGGTTTAGGGATAGTCAGGCTCGAGCTGATGACTTCCACCACGTCAAGGTGACACTCTACCGCTGAG